>OZ021725.1:104798928-105515928 GCA_963978545.1 Linyphia triangularis
ACACACACACACATTGCATTCAATTTTATATTTACAAAATAGATGCACTAAGAGTTATGTATTATAGTATTACGAGTTTTTACTTATTTTATCACTTTTATAGAAAAAAATATGTATTATCATTTCGGATGTAATTTTGTAATAACCTGGACATTCTTTATTTTGGCAATTTAGGCTTCTTTTATTTAATTTCTGCAACAAACAATGAATGGTTAATAGAAACCACGTTCACTCAAATAAGTTATAATTAGTAGAGAAAACTTGATGTAATTGAACTAATTATTGAAACAATTCAATTATTAAAATTAATAAAACTTTAAAATCATTGAAAACGATATTAAAACTAATTATTGAAAATAATTATTAAATATAAATATTTAAATTATAAAATATACTGATCATTACAATTAATTAATTGCTGGAATTATTTTTATTATTAACTATAATTACTAATATTTGATTAAAGATCATATTGAAAATTTGGGCCGGCATAAATCTAAAATCACCGGGCCGATATTGCGTCCCAGTACGCCGCTGAAGCCAAGATAAATATTAGAGGTGCTTCAGGGGTAGAAATGGGAACATTTGGGTCACTCCATTCTTAGCAGCAATCAAATTATTCGACTGTATTCTTCGATGGTGTAAAGAGTGAATAATGAGTGAATTCAACAGCACGGCTAAAAATATCCACTTTTAATCCAGATGTTGTTGACTCTCTCGGAGGGGACAAACAATGACAAAAATCCCATTTTTTTTTTTTTAAACTTTGATTACTTGTTTTCTTATAGTTGTAACAGCAAAGTGAATGCAATAAAGTTCATTTCTTTGTAAAAAAAATTATTTATAAATCCTTCTTGTACAGTATGTTTTACTATAATGACACACGCACACATTTTATTAGCTAGTGGGCTTCTAAGAGGGTTTTTTTTTTTACAAAAGGGGTGGTAAGCACAATTAAAAAATTTGGGAACTGCAGGAAATAAGACCCTGATGTTTACCACCAAAAAAAAAAAAAAAAAAAAAAAAACGTATTTTAGATTTTCATTTAACACAAATATGCAAAGATGAAAACAATTTTAGCCTATCAACCTTCTTATAAACAGGCGGATTAATAAATTATCATAGCCAAAATGTATCAAAATTTATTTGGTAGTTGGACTAAAATATTCCACTAAAAATTTTTAAATTTCTGTCCATCTTAAGTAATTTTGAAACAAATGTACATATTTTGCCATTGCAATTTGGGTCTGAAAAACTTACATCAGACATTTTTTTTTTCATTTTTTGTCGGTACGCAACACTTGCATAAAGTTTTGAATGCGAGTAAATAGAATAAGCTGCTCTTGACCAATTTTTTTAGGTTGGTTGGTTGTTTTCAGATTATCTGGCGCCGTCAGCAACACGAGGGCTATAATACGCCGAAACATTCCTCATTAGACAAGCCAACATACATTTACAAACACCCATGCCTAACACGGGACTCGAACCCGCAACATCGTGGTCTAGAAGCTAGCACGCTAACCACTATACCGTTTGGTCGTCCAATTTTTTTAGGATCATTAAGTATCAACATATCTGGTACTAAACTTTTGTTCACGTGAATGGAGTGTCTTGAATACTCATCTCGTCTTGTCCCTGAAAATGGTAAAAAAAAATTCGGTTCAATATATCGTCTTCAATAAAGTCGGCGTCTTCAATAAAGATGTAGCCACTGCTGTGTCTCTGTATAATAAGCTCCATAGAATTGCATGTATCGCTTAGATTCTGAGCGCCACAAACGACAGACACAACCTCTAACCACAGCAGTGGCCCAGTATAATAAGCTTCATAGGATTGCATGTTTCGCTTCGAGTGGCTTGTATGAGCCACTGAAGCGGTGACGCGCGTTCGCCACTCGAGTGGCTCTGTATAATAAGGCCCTTAGTTGTATTTCTCAGTTGTATAATTTTGAGCTTTCTAGAGAAATCTCGAAATTGTACATCTCGACATTTCTCTAGGAAAACTCAAAGTTTCAAACTCGTTCTTTCGACATAGAGCAATGAAGATCGCATATTTGCTGAGCTTAATCTTAGCATCCTTTGCGATATCGTATTATGCGAGACTGAACGGCGAGTTGAGATAGCAATGGGGGCTGATGATGTTTAGTAAGTGTGTTTGTTTTTGAATCCCTAATAATCACGTGGAAGGGAAGGGGTTGCTATTATCGTGGAAAGTGCAATGTCTGCGATCCAGTCTTGGTCATCTTCGCGTGGACATCAGGACCACAAAAGGAGGGGGGGGAGGGGGGAGGGGGGGGGGAGAGAAACGGGAGGTTTGTTATGATTGATGACTGTTCTTGGCCTGAAAGAGCTCGAGACAACGTCGGTGAGTGAGGGAGCGAGCACAATTATTTGCTAATACCTACACAATCCGTTTCTTGCTTAGGGAATTTTTCACACGGTACGGATGAGAGTACGGACGCGGTTACGCAAACGCATGCCTTTTCACACGAGCCCGTATCTGCGGACGTTTCACCCGCATTTTTGAAGAGTTTGATTATTATTTTCACCCAGTGAATGCAGTATGAGGTTTAGAATATGTTTTATATGTTTAAAAGTATTTAGTTATTTTTTAAGTTTTACTTTATAACAATAGCGTAAAATTTAAGTTTGGATAAAAGAAGGCTACAGTTATTATATATCCTTCATTTTAGAAGGAAACTGTGAGATAGGCGGTTGTTGGATCATCCTATTAACCAGATCCGGCCTAAGGCGTGAGAGTTCGCACACATGTGATTTTGAGAGGGGCGCCGAAATGAGAAAAATATTATTTTTTTTTTTAAATATGATAACATGGTAAAAATTTAAAAATAATATTGTAAAAAAGTAAATTAATAAAAACATTTTCCACTACTAAAGCTAGGAAGGTCCATGCCGACCAAACGGTATAGTGGTTAGCATGCTAGCTTCTAGACCGCGAGGTTGCGGGTTGCGAGTCCCGTGTAAGGCATGGGTGTTTGTAAATGTATGTTGGCTTGTCTAATGACGAATGTTTCGGCGCATTATTGCCCGCGTGTTGCTGACGGTGCCAGATAATCTGAAAACAACCAACAACCAACTAAGAAGGTCCACTGCTAAGTGTGTAATACAGATTATTTTAATCCAATTTCTGTAATATTTTTTATTTTTTTTCATGAATATCAAATCAAAACTTTTTCTGTTGTTAAAAAAATGTGCCAGTTTTTTCTTTTCTATTTGGTAAAACTATATACTGAGTAAAAGAATTTAGGTTGGTTGTATTCAGATTATCTGGCGCCGTCAGCAACACTAGGGCGCGCCGAAACATTCGTCATTAGACAAGCCAACACACATTTACAAACACCCATGCCTAACACGGGACTCGGAACCTCGCGGTCTAGAAGCTAGCACGCTAACCACTATACCGTTTGGTCAGCTAAAAGAATTTAGGAGCTTGTTCTTTGCAGAAGTTCATTACACCATGCCTATTGAAGTTTGATAAAGTCCGTTAAAAGAATTAGTGATAGAATAAATCATTTTAAAAAATAAAAATAATGAAAAGGTACTAAATACTTTACTATTTATTACTACTTATTAGTTTTAGTTTTGAATGCCTTTAAAATGAAAAATTCAAGTATTAAGCTCCTGCAAATTTCAGTTATAGAGAGTCCATGTCATTTTCGGAGGGGTTTTTCTATACCCATTTATAATGTAAGAGGAACCAAAACTCATTCTTGCACATACAGATTTGGCTCTTAGGCTGGGCATTGTAGTTGAACAAACAGCTAAGATAATACCAGTACTGATTAGTAGTATTAATATATAGTCGGCAGCTTTTACTTACCGATGTGGGATTCTCTTCTTGTTTCCAAAATACCGAAAAGTGGTTTGAAACTTAAAGTGGAGTTTGGACCTTTTCACTTAAAGCCGATATTTTACGTTTTAGAAAAGACATTTCAATACATTGGAAAATTCCTAAACTTTTAAATTAGATTTACATTTTTTCACACTTAACAAGTGTTAGAAAACTAACGCATAAAAATTATTCATTTGACGATTGAATAATTAAAAATTAACTAATGGATATAATCCTGCACCAATCATAATTAATTTTGTAATTATTTAAAATTTAACGACAAACGATACACAATGATTTGATATAAGAAACCGACTAGAATTGAAAATTTAACTGGCATATTTTTTTTAATACAATTTTGTTAAATTACCAACTTTAATAAAAACATCAAGATTCAAAATTAAGTTAAAATTCAATTATTGCATAGATGGTTGGTTGTTTTCAGATTAACTGGCACCGGCAACAACACAAGGGCTATAATGCGCCGAAACATTCGTAATTTGACGAGCCGACATACATTTACAAACACCCATGACTTACACGGGACTCGCAACCTCGCGGTCTAGAAGCTAGCACGCTAACCACTATACCGTTTGGTGGGCATTACATAGATGAGTTAGATCCCAGTAGGTTTTTTGTCCCGTATTGTACACTTTAAATTACAAATAAAAATGTAATTAGTAAATACAAACTGAAGTTATCGAGGGAAATTGCGGAGATATACTACTTCTGAGGGTCCGCACCCTCGTGCGAGCCCGCAGGGTGCTCCTCCGCACCTTGTGAAATGTTCCATTCAAAATACATTGTAAAACCTTTTTACGGGCTCGCACTCGTATCCGCGTACCGAGTGAAAGAGGCTTAGCGATGTTTCAAAGTTACGGACCGCTCTCCGCACCGTGCGAAAAGCTCCATTTAAAATACATCAGTGAAACTTTTTGGAGGCCCGCGTCCGCACCGTGTGAGTCGGGTTGGTTGGTTGTTTTCAGATTATCAGGCGCCGTCAGCAACACGAGGGCTATAACGCGCCGAAACATTCTTCATTAGACAAGCCAA
This sequence comes from Linyphia triangularis, assembly GCA_963978545.1. NCBI lineage: Eukaryota > Metazoa > Arthropoda > Arachnida > Araneae > Linyphiidae > Linyphia > Linyphia triangularis. The sequence continues at coordinate 104,803,834 of OZ021725.1, forward strand.
CATACATTTACAAACACCCATGCCTAACACGGGACTCGAACCCGCAACCTTGGGGTTAAGAAGCTAGCACGCTAACCACTGTACCGTTTGGTCGGCTCGTTGTGGTTCGGAATCCACGTTAAGCTATAGGTCACGGTCTGATTAGCCATTATTGTTGAGTGTACAAACCAACCAGTTAGAAAGTGAGAATGCTGAGAAGATTTTTTTTTTTTTTTTAAAGTTCGTCATATATGGACATCGCATTGCATTGCTGAGAGAAGTAAGATTCCTTAAGTTTCCAGAACGTGTTTAAATTACGGTGTTCTTATTCTATAGTACTTATATCTACAGCATACCATCACAACATCCAAAGAATTTTGGGCTAAGACTGATTTTTAAAACTTCACTTATTAACGAATAACGCAACGAGCGATCGCGAAGGAAGTGTTTGTCAAAATCTAAAAATTGGTAAACCACTTATCATTCTTTGTTTTGTATAAAGAGAGGAAAACGTTTTGTCACTAAATAATATAACCCATAAAAACAATGTTTTTAATATAAATCCTTTATATGCATTGACATTTTTTAAATGCGATCGCAACTTATTGAGCTCTTATAGTGTTTGACCCTACGAAGAAACATCCATTTCGAATCATTTACAAACTTTTTTTTGCCCCAAAAATTTGCTTGAATACATTCTGTCACCCACAAAAGGTCTATCTGTAAAGTTTCAGATCGATTAGGTAACCCAAGTAGATTAATTAGCCCTCTGAAGGTTTTCATTCATCAATATTTATAGAGGAAAATTTCAGTCATCAAATATCTCCAAATTGTACACGTTTCAACTAAGCTTGTATCTGGATAATTGAACGTGAATAAAAGCTGGTAAGTCCATAAGACAACAGAAACATGTGTAAAAGCGACCTTTTAGGGACAGATTCCAAAACTTGATAGAACGCATTGTCATCAACAACAAGTCTTATCTGTCAAGTTTCAACTCTATTGGATGACGACCAGTGGGGTTATTAGCTTCCTGAAGATTTGGCTGGCCTCAAACAAACACGTGTCAATAAAATGTTGGACACATTTTGATGTTGAATTATTCATAAAATAATGAAGATAACTTTAAATTGGATAAACCAAAAAAAAAAAAGAAGTACCAAATGAAAATAAACGAGTTATTTTATGTACAAATGCCATAAGTTTGTTTATATCTTTGGTTGGTTGTTTTCAGATTATCTGGCACCGTCAGCAACACGAGGGCTATAATGCGCCGAAATATTCGTCATTGGACAAGCCAACATACATTTACAAACACCCATGCCTAATACGGGACTCGAACCCGCATCCTCGCGGTCACAAACGCAGCACGCTAACCACTATACCGTTTGGTCGGCATTTATATCTTTGGAATTTTATGAACTATTCAACATCTAAATGAGTCCGACATTTTATAGACACCTTATATTATGGGTTTGAAATATAAAATTTTAACTATACTCAAGTTTATAAAAATAACTCAAAAGCCACTACAAAAATTCATTGGTTGTCTAATTATGAATCAGGGTCTTCTCTCCTCAACGATTTCGCCAATTTATACGATATTCCCTACCTAGCTAATAAACAACTCAAACGAAGAAACAAAACGCTCTCAAACTTTTTAGGAATAAAGTATTGAATTCATTGTGAAACGTTGTTGGTTCAGTCACTCACCTTTTACAAAAATCCCTTCTGGAGTACCTTGAAATGGTTCTTGGAAGAGCAGCTCTCAGACAAGACGTCAGTGGTCGAGACAGAAATTGTTTTCTCTCCTAGACGGAAAATAACAGAAAGAAAAACCGCGGCTGCAATTCAATTCGGATTCACTTTTTTGGCCTGTCATTTGTTGAACACATATCCCGGCTGTCCATTCTCGGCAGGGTTGGGTTGGATTTTGATAGCGCAAGAGCTACAAAAGAGCTGTACTGTAATCGTAGATGAAGGGATAGGAGTTATAGGTGTTGGAAAAAATTTCCCGGTGAGCAAGCTTCCTGATCGTGGAGGTAACTCCTATTGTAGTCTGGAACTTTTACTTTCAGTTACCCATATGGTAATGAATATTTGTAACATGGGCTAATGAATAGCTATTTATGCAACTAGTTGGTTGGTTGTATTCAGATTATCTGGCGCCGTCAGCAACACGAGGGCTATAATGCGCCGAAACATTTCGTCATTAGACAAGCCAACATACATTTACAAACACCCATGCCAACACGGGACTCGAACCCGCAACCTCGCGGTCTATTTATGCAACTAGTGGGGAAAGTAATGCTTTTTCAAGCGAGGTAAAACGCTTTTTCGACGAGTGCGATAGTAAAAGCATTTCCCCACGTGTTGCGTTCAATATTTTTTTATAATCACGTGCAAAAAAAATATTTTTAAAACATATGTTTATTAACGTTGGTAAACTCCAGTCTATGAATTTCTTCTGAAAATGTGTAATTTCAATGTTAAGACTATGTGATAAGTGAGCACGAGGCGTGAAAGAAAGTACTTTTTTTCACTAGTGCGAAAAAGTTATTCTCCGGCACTCCTCGCAAAAAAAATGTGCTACTTTCGCCACTATTTTTGATTCAAAATGATTAGTAAGTAAAGTTTAATTTTCTGCACGTTGTTATAAAAATTATTGTTCTCGGTAGAAAAAAAAAATTGATTGTTATTATTGCATTTCTTTGCGTTTTGGAACATTCTGGGTTTAAAAAAAAAGTGGTTTTTAAAAAAAATTCTGTCTGCATGTGAGTAGTCAGCATAACTCTAGAACAAATTGACCTATACGATGTTCAAATTTGGTGTTACGGGTTAGTGATGGTCATGGGTTGGTTGTAGTGTTCCTTAAACATCGATAGACTATCGATACTATCGAAAAACAATCGATACTATTGTTTTCCAAAACAATCGAGTGAAAAAATCGATAATATCGAAAATGCTCGATACTATCGATTGTTTTAAGCAAAGCAATACTATCGATTGTTTTAAGGAAAGTTGAAATATCATAACAAACTTGTGTAAGTGTTTATTTTTTTTCTCGGAACAGTATTATCGGACAATATTATATTAATTCAGGAATTTAATTTATTTTTTTTATTATGCTCTACATTATAGTAAGAAGCTTTTACAGAGGCTATGCTTTTTTTTATATATATATAATATTGCTTGTACTACATGAAGCTATTACATACAAAGTGTGCAATGCACATATACCAGTCCGCCGACCAAACGGTATAGTGGTTAGCGTGCTAGCTTCTAGACCGCGAGGTTGCGGGTTCCGAGTCCCGTGTTGACATGGGTGTTTGTAAATGTATGTTGGCTTGTCTAATGACGAATGTTTCGGCGCATTATAGCCTTCGTGTTGCTGACGGCGCCAGATAATCTGAAAACAACCAACCAACCATATACCAGTCCGAGAGGTGACTGCAGGTACCCCATACAACATCGCTCTGGAACTCATGTGGGATGAACTTAATTATATTTCATTTGTGGCAATATTTTATTTCGCAATGGACTGTATAACAAGCATGGGGAGCCTCGTTCACAAAACATTCAAGCTTATCTTTTCAGAACGACGGGACACAGCAACGCGGGGCCACACAGCTGGTACTTACATAATCCCCAAAAAAGGTTTAAAAAATTATCGGACCCCTCAATAGTTTTTAATTAAATGACGATAATCGATAGTATTGCCTTGTACAAAACAATCGATACTATCGCCCATCATAAAACAATCGATGTTTAAGGAACACTAGTTGGTTGGTTGTTTTCAGATTATCTGGCGCCGTCAGCAACACGAGGGCTATAATGCACCGAAACATTCATCATTAGACAAGCCAACATAGATTTACAAACACCCATGCCTAACACGGGACTCGGAACCCGCAACCTCGCGGTCTAGAAGCTAGCACGCTAACCACTATACCGTTTGGTCGGCCGTGATGGTCATGGGACCTACCGTTAAGGTTTTTGCTAAAATTGCGCTTGCGCGTAGGGCAGCTACCATTGAAATAAATGAAAAAATTGTGTTTTTCAGTAATTGTTTAAAAACGGCTCTAACGATTTCAATCAAAATCCTTTTAAGATGTTCTACACTCCACCGTATCAGTCGCGTTCCCGATTGCGATTGTCACTTGTAGGAGTCCTAACCACTCCCATTTTCAATTTCTGCAGAACGATACCATCAAATCGATATCATATAACCACAGTTTAAAATAAATATAAGTGTCACTCTCCCGAAAAAGAATAACTTTTCCATGTTCCAGTCAAACTTTTCTCATCAATAACATATTGCATTTTTTTTTTCTTTAATAAATGTATTTAAAAATATATCGAACGTCCGAAAGTCATTATCCTGGCTTGTCTGTAAAGTCATCTATGCTGTTATAAAGGTAAAATAAATTAATAATAAAACTAATTTTCCAACATCGATTAATTTAATTTATAATAAAGTGTTTTATACAATGGAAAATAATTTCAGTATTTTTTTCTTATTTAAAAAATTACTAAAATTCATGTCAGTGGACAAAGCATCATTGTCCTGTCATATTGCATCACACTCTGTATTTTAACTACAGAAGGCAAATGCATTCCATTTTTTGTGCCTATTCCAAGAACTTTTGTTTCTTTAGTTAGGATGTGAGTATAATTATTCTCAGTTGGCACCATCTTTTTTTTTACGGAATTTTGAAGTTCTATTCCATCCGAGTTATTTGATTCGCCTCATTTTCCTGGCATCTACAAAAAATAATAAATGTTTTTTTTTTTTTTTTTTTTTTTTTTTTTTTTTTTTTAAATATTGCTATATAGAATACATAATAAAGTCACCTTTTAGATAATATATACATTAACTTTAAAAAATTTAAATAGAATGTGTCAGTATCTAATTACATCAATTTCATCATTGTTCTGGCATATAAAGAACACAATCACAGCAAACCAGGATAATGATTCTTGTTATTTATTCAAAGTATAATTAAAATGGATACAAGTTTAACAGTACCCCACTACTTTTGTAATGAAATTTGAAAAATTAATTTTTTTGTTAATTTAATTAGCATTTTTTGAAATCGTCTCATTTAAACAATTGTTGTATTATGAGCAACCCTAATCTAAGAAAAGGAATTTTTCTTTAAATCTTTTTTTCCTATTCACAATTAAAAAAAAAAAATTGCCCGCTGGTGGTACTTTTTCTTCTTCTTGTATTAAGCCTAAATAATAATAAATAAAAAAAAAATACATAAGATACATTTACGGAATCTTTTTTTTAAAATTGTTTTAATATTGAAAAATTGCCTGTTTCGGATGAATGACACATAAATGTCAGAATAAGCTGCAGCAGAATACAACAGAAAATTAATTTTACAGTAGTTTATTTAAAAAATAAAATAACAATTAATAAATCTGAAAAATACCTCCGAAAAGATTCTAAATAAAGTATTATCACGTTGTACCGGCTTTCAAAAAAGTACCAATGCTACCCCAGCTAAATAAAACGCCAAATAAATAAAAATAAATTGTGTTGGGGGTTCTACTTGCCCGGCTGTTTAAAGCGCCAAGCTCATGAGCTATGGTAGATCATGAGTTCGGGCCCTGGCATCGCCAAATATTGGTGTGCACGATTAGGGGAGGTGGCACACGTTAAATAGGTCATGGTCTCTCAATGTCTTTTCATTGGTGTGGTGGAGTTGCAGAGGAATCTGCACGAAAAGGTTTCGACCTTACCATAGTGCAAAATTACGAGACGTATTTGGCTGTGATAAGCCCTTCAGGGCTAAATTGAAATTCATAATCCCTCCGGCAAACGATTCGTACAGGAGAAAGAGTCCTGGAGGTTCTTTTGGCCTCACCTGTGACCGAATGGATCAGACGGCTTTGTCCAGATTCGCCAGCGGACATCTAAAGAGCCTTACTTTTCATGGAAAACTCAAGATTTTTCCAATTTGCGGAAAATGTGCTACAGAAATGGCCTCCTCCCCAGACCACTTTTTGGACTGCATTCAGCTTTCTTGGGAAGATCTGGCCAAGGAGCCCTTGAGAGTTTTGGACTTTTTGCGTGTTTTTAACCTCAGGGAATTTGTCTAGCTGTCGCTAGCTTGGAGATTTGTTTAAAAAAAAAAAAAAAAAAAAAAAAAAAAGGGGGGGGGGGGGGGAAGGAAAAAAAGAAGCTTTTTATAGTGGCAGAAATAGTCAGCCGGAACCATTTTGTTGGGCATTTTTAACCTGTAACTGCTATTGCTGGGTGGTTTGAAGTTTTTGGCGCAAGGGCAACAAGTGGTCCATACTGCGCCAAACAAATTGGTGAACATCAGTTTAAAGTTTAAGAAACATTTGAAGTATCAAAAAAATTAATATAAAAGTCAAAGATGAAGTATTTTAGGGGGTGGAAGCATTCCACAAAAAAATGACTCGCGGTCTGTCTGACCGCATGCAGCAGTTAAAGGTTAAGAATCAAAATAGATATTTTGTGTAAATGTAGATATTTTGAAAGTATTATTATGTGGAACAAAAACTGATGATTATTAATTTTGAAAAGTTATAAAGTAACAAAAGGAAAATCTTGAACTAACAAATGGAATTTATCAGTTAAAAAAAAAAAAAATTGAGATTCGTAATAATATTGTGTTTTTTACTTGGCTAGTAATTCAATCTTTCTTAATATATAGCGTTCCGCATTCCAAGTTCAGTTGGTTGGTTGTTTTCAGCTTATCTGGTGCCGTCAGCAACACGAGGGCTATAATGCGCCGAAACACTCGTCATTTGACAAGCCAACATACATTTACAAACACTCATACCTTACACGGGACTCGAACCCGCAAACTCGCTGTCTAGAAGCCAGCACGCTAACCACTATACCGTTTAGTCGGCATTCCAAGTTCAGAAACGGACACTCAAAGAATCGCATCGATGTTTGTCTGTCCGTCCGATAGAAGAAAAGTGGAATAACGCGGAATCTTAAGTTTACGATTTGAATTAAATTTGGCACACAGCTGGTTCTTACCTACCAAAATATAGAGGAATAAATAAAATTAAAAGAGTTATCTTGCCTTTGAAATAAAAACCTTTTTAACGTTATTTTAATGACGTAGTATTTGGTACTAAAAAAAAACTACAATTGAAATGATTTTAAAAACAGATAAAGTGTGGCTTGTTGTAATAATTTTTTAATAAAAACATTTTATTAACTGTCTGAAAACATAGAGTAGAAGGTTTTGAATAGCATCTATAGGGAAGATATTTTGGTTCTTCGAAATATCCCCGACTCTAAGAAACAAATTTAATCGTGATAAATACTTTTGTTGATCTTAAATACTTACGATCTATATACAAGCTTTATGTAGAGACGTTCTTTTCGAGAACTTGTATTAACAGGGAAAAGGTTAACAAAATTGTTTTTCGGAGTTGCAGGTAGGGGGTATTAAAGGGGGCTCCCGTAGCAATGGACCTTTTAATGAAGTTAGCGCAGGAGCGCAGCCGGGAGAGGGGTTTTATGGTCAGCCCCCCCCCCCCCATGATCCCTAACATCCCAGTGTTTTGTTACGATTGAATAAGGTTCACGTAGTAATCGTAAATAATTTCGAAATAATGCGCTTTTAATCTTCCACTATTCAGACAGAGTTTGCTTATCGTTATCGCGCTAAATCAACAAAGAACTTGAAAATAAATAACGGATTTGGAAATCTCCAAGTATCGAAATAATCAGAAGGCATTACTTTTGGTCTACTTAAGTTTACTATAAAGTGTCGTTTAAAAAAAAAACGTAAAAGTATGGATGCTTCAAATATTGTTATAATTGATATAATGTATCAGTGCTACTTGCCCTTGTATTTCAAGCGCCGTAAATCTTCTGTAATTGATTGAATCTAAACAGATGGAAAATGTTTCCTGTTAACTTGTAATCCGGAAATTTTTTATAATACGGGTAAAATGTTGGCCCATGTTGTTTTTGTATAGCTCCAAAACTGGACAAAAAGCATTTTAATATTTTGTCATTTTGGCAGATAAAGAAACTGCAAAAGTGTTGATGACGTGTAGGATGAGAAAGTTTTTCAGGGAAGTTGTTTTCTATACAGAGAAATAGTGGAGTAAAATTAGATTAAAAAAAAAACTTCTCACAGAAATTTTCAGGTTGCGCCACTGTGATTTAGCGAACTCGAGCTTGCGTGGAATTCTTTAACTGATAAAGTGAGCCGCGTAGAAATGAATCTTCTAGCGAGTTAGTTTCAAATAATTCCAAGTTCTTTCGTGCCAATGGATTTTTAAGCATTTACTGCTACTTTAATTATCATTATGTTTTTAATCTTTTATGCAGATTTCACCTAACTAATATTCACAACGTACAGTCTGGCGAAAAATTATGTGATACAAGTTTTGGTTTTCTTCTATAGGGAAAAGAGCCTTATCTTCTTTAATAACTGTTCATTTCATGTATGTTTCATACGCATTTCACCTTGTTTCCATAATAGCTTATAAGTACGACTCGGGAAAAAAGTTCTTTTAGTCAAATTTGCGTTTCTTTCTTACATAAGTGGGAGAGACATTTTTAAATCCTTTATATTAACTTCGATTGAGTGTGTATGTTTGTCGATGGCGGACAAATCTTCGAAGGCCTAATTAACCCTCTTGCCGTCATCCAATCGGTCTGAAACTTGGCAGATAGATTCGATGTCGATGGCATTGCATTCTATTAAATTTTGGGGCCGTAACTGTCACTAAAAGGTCGCCTTTACGGAATACTAATAAACCAACTTGCCATCATCCAACTGCGTTAAAATAGCATTTAACCGATCATTGAACCCAATCTCTTTCGTGTTGCCAACATTTTTTAAATAAATAAATAAATAAATAAATAAATAAATAAATAAATAAATAAATAAATAAATAAATAAATAAATAAATAAATAAATAAATAAAAAATTAAAAAAAAAAACTTCGCCAAAATGATGATTTTGACGACATACTTTTCGGTAATCCTTATATTATCCTTTATTATGGGGGAGAAGAAGAAACGATCGCTGATGAGGTATGCTCAAGGAAAGAGAACACTGTGTTGAGGCATTCGTTTTTCAACTTTTTACATCATTATAGCATTTCTACAGAAATTTCGGAGGTGGGGATGTTTAGAACACCTTAAGAGGCATTACCACAGCGTTTGTGAACAAAATCGTTAGAGCCGTTTTTTAGCAATCATTGAAAAACATGATTTTTTTTCAATGGCAGCTACCTTATACGCATGCGCCATTTTGATGAAAACCTTAATAGTCGATCCATGTGCCACCACCAACTCGTAGGTCAATTTGTTCAGGAGTTATGCTAATCACGTACACACAGACACATATATACACACAGACAGACATTTTTTCTAGATCACTTTTTTGAAATCAGGATGTTCCAAAACGTGGAGAAATGCAAAAAAAAATCGATTTTTTTTTTGACCGAATGCTATACTTTAATTACCCTATGTATACATATGGGTAATTGAAAGTAAAATTAAAAAAACATTTTGTAAATTTAGAAATATGTTAATTCACTAACAAATGAAATGCTCAAGTTCATAGAAATATATTTTAAACTTAAAACATATATAAGTGTTTATAATAAAAATGAACGCCTTTATAAAATTGAACTTTTATATAAAAAAAAAAAAATTAATGCCGTTAGGACTACTTAAAACATGGAGAGAGTTTTTGAAGAAAAAAAAAAAAAAAAACGTGATCAGATCAGGTGCGTATTAAATATAATAAAGAAGAAACAAAAACATTTTGTTTTGTAGTTATTTATATCTAGTACTAATTTGCTGTTAAATTTCTTTATTCAAAAAGAGCCGCATAAAATTAGTCTTTCGGCCGCATATGTCCTAGTCCTAAGAAAGTCTGTGAAGCGTAAAAGAAGAATTCGCAAATCTTATGAAGCCAACGCGAGTAGAATTCAAGAAGTTTTTCAAACAGAAAAAAAAAAATCCCCTGCTCTGATGCGAAAGAGAGCAGAGAGGGAAAAAGCAGACGAAAACGAACTAAAAACCACCAGCCAGAAAAAGATAAACAAAATTGCTCGCGAGCATCCTCCTCTCTGGCATCGGGGCCCACGTGATAGGGGCGGAAGAAGGCAAAGAGCGCATGCGCGGAAAGATGTTTCCTTTTCAGAGAGAAACCACTTGCAGAACACTCTGTTCTTCCTCGTCATTCGCTTTCTTGCGTTGTTCTTCGCTCCGGATCGAGTTCCCAGTTCATTTTTTCGAAGAATCAAATCTGTGGCTTCTTTTTCCTGGCTGTTTCTTGGACAAGGATCTTGTGTTTTTGTTGGAGAAAAGGTAAGCTTTTGTTGATTATGAGTTGGTGTCGAGATTCATGTTGAGATTGTCTTTTAATTTCGATTAAAGAATATGGTACGGGCCGTATCGGCAAACGTATGTTTTCGATGGAGACAAAAGGTTATTCCAGAAAAGTAACAATTCAGTTTTTGATTAGGTTGTAAACTATAAACTTGGGGGTAGACGTATGGTATAGTAAAGGAACTAATTACAAGGGATTGTAGTTTTGAAAGCTTATCTATTCCCCCCCCCCTCCGGGGGGGGGGGGGGGTCTCAAACATTCATTTCCCCAAAATTGTTCTCATTGTGTTTTTCAAATAACCGATTCGTTTTGCTATTTGAATTTTTTTTTTTTTTTTTGCCAAACATTCTGCAAGTTATGTATTCTAAATATTTAAAGAATTCCTGAGCGCGATGATAGTTTGATTAGTTGAATTTCGGCGAGTTGATTACGGAGGAATGATTTCCAAAATTCCCGCTGATCAGTTTTCCACATCGAATTCAAACTATGATATCTAAAAATAGTACGAAAAATAAATAGATTCTTCTATTTTTATAAATGACTTGGCAGTTCGGAAACGAAGATCGTATTTCGTGTGAATCACAAATGTATTTTCAACTGCCAGATGAGGATTGGTAATTGTAGAAAATAGTAAATTTCTACTGTGCATCTTATTCTTCGGTATGATCCTATTTAGATGTCGTTTAAAGTTTTCATTTGTAAACGTAACTAAAAGTTAATTGTCGATTTATCCTTATATTACAGACATTCGAACTTGTGGGGGGCTTAATAGAAATGTTTTACGAAATTTGACATGTTTATCGTACAATTTATTTTCGTGCTTTTCATTTGATCAAAGAAATAACTGATTTTTTGTATGTCAATGGATTGCTTGGTCTGACTCCGTTGGGATTGGGTTGGAGATTAGAAACAACAACGACTGTAATATATTTAACTCTTCAATATTCCAATGTGTACTGTTTAACGTTCATGCGTTTTTAATTGTGTTGAGAATGTTCTTTTCGAACGTTCCGAAGAGGAATTGAAATTCCTCTTCAATGCATCCCTGTCGCCGATCTCCGATCATTTGTTCGGTCTGTATTAACCGCCAACATAATGATAAAAAAAAATCATTCTGCAAATTGCAAAAGATGGAAGTATAGATAGTTTTGATATTCTATTGGCAACTTTTCTTGACAAGAACTACACAAATGCCAAACTACACTGGAATTTCTCTGTTCCTTTCTTTTAATTTATGGAACAGAATTGTTCCACAAATTATGGACAAATTACAGGACGATTGTGACTGCCAAGGAGGACGTTTTCCGGGAGTTCTTTCTTGGGGAAATCCCACCATCTTTGCATCTCGAATGGGAGAAAACTCGGAAAACTATCGCCAAGCAATTCTGGTTCTCTATTTGTTCATAACCAGCGCCGAGTAAACTAACTTTGAAAACAGATACTGCAGAACGATCCAGCAACTACTTCGCATGCTAACCGAGCATTCTGCTTCTTGGTCATAAGTACGGCTTTGTTTCTACAAACCGGAAAAAGCAAACCGGATGTTTTCCGGTTTCCTAACTCTTTCACAGCCTTATTCGGATGGCACCGTATTTAAAAAAAAATTTAATCTGAATAGTTGCGGTTTCGATGTTTTGCATCTATCTACACAATCGTATTTTAAAATCGGTTCTAATACGACTTTCCCCTTTATCCCAGCTTAGAAATAGAAATAGTTCTCTAATTGTTTGAAAATCAATAACAAATTTTGGAAGTGTTGGCAAGGTTTTTCTTTCAACTTTTCAAGAGACTTTTACCCAAGCTTCGAAAGTTGTTTTTTTAATATTCCCTTTTTTAAATAGTTGCGGATGTAACTATAGGGACCTGGGGGGGGGGGGGGGGGAGGGCACTTGCCATTAGAGTTGCGAATTCAACGAACTAAAATTAAAATTGCATAAAATTCCAGAGGCATTGAAAAATGTAGGGTTTTTTTCTAAATATTATTTCATTCGTTTGTTTTTGTTTCCCTTTCTAAATGACTCACTAACATAACATCTAGAGACAAATTTTTCTTTGTTCCTTTCTTATTATTTGTGTTGCCATAAAAAAACATTGGTTCTCTTCCGTTAGACGGGTACCAGACAAAAACCGCCAAATTGCGGCGATAATTCATCCAAATTAACAACCTCCAAATCCGTTATAGTTCCTATAACAAACCGCTATAGGCTTGCTGCAGCAACCTTATAACAAATCTAAACATTTAGGCTTAGCGATACATTTAGGCGTAACTTGAAAGTGTAACCATTTAGGCTTGGCGACAACTGGTACCCATCTACAGAAGAGTAGCAAATAATTGTAATAGTTTATTATAAAAAAGAAAGTAACTGAAAGTGATTAATTAATATTAAAACAAATCCCATGTTTTTCATTACGAATATCCCAAGATCAAATGCGTCCGGAAATTCGAAGTCCAAGAAATCCTGTCCACGTCGTTCAAGGCCTTTTCCCGTTGGAACGTCTACTTACCTTCCTGCAGTATTTTTCCTTTTCCAATGGCAACGTGCAAAGTAAGCATGACGCGGTTGACCCACTTGGCGTCACTTCTAGTGTTCCACGAGTAACGGGGAAAGAACAAATCCGTTTCCTTTTTCACCAAAGAGGAACTTGGAGATGAAAAACTTGGGATTGTTATTGCACACCAACACGGATGGAACAGTGATTTGTGAGAATATGCTCTAAATACGTGCCTTTTGAGAAAATACAGTTGCGGTTTGCCAGAATGCATTTAAGAAAATGTTGGTAGTCGTTTAAGAATAGAATTATAATTTGATAATTATCTAATTTTGGTGGTAATGAAACTATACGATGAGTTTAGATTGCTTTCAGAAATGTATTTTTATCGTCTGAGTACAAAGTTGTGATTTATTTAATCGAAAATGGTTTTTATAAACTTATAATAATGACATCACAGTCAATTCCATTGAGCAGCATAAAATTGAATATGCATTATGATTAGCTAGTGTAATTTGAAAGTTCTAATTTGTTTTTAAAGGTCTGTTCAGATTGGTCGCATGATAGTGAAACTGTGTTGAGTAGAAATGCTTTCAGAAATGTATTTTTATCGTCTGAAAACAAAGTTGGGATTTATTTTATTAAAAATATTTTTTAAAAACAAATAATAATGACATCACAGTCAATTCCATTGCGCGGCAAAAAAATTAAACAAGCATTATGATTAGCTAATGAAATTTGAAAATTCTAATTTGTTTTTAAAAGTGTGTTCTGATTGGTATAAAGTATTATTGTTGTAACAAAACTACTTCATAGTCAAATGCTATTTTTGATGAGAAATGAAATGTGCTCTGTGGTTGGATGATGGAATGTTAACTTTCGAATTTGCTTTTAAAAGTATATTGAGGTATGGTTATATGGTGCAACTCCACGAAAAAAAAACGCCTTGCATATGGTTCATAGCAAAATTGCGATTCTCAGAAATGTGTTTTTATCTTTAGAGAGAATATGTTCGGAAAATTGTTAGTTTTTTAGAATTGTGATTTGTTATATGCGCTTAAATATCTTGTTATGGTTGGTTACAAGTTTTATAATCAAGATTTTTCAGAATCCGTTAAAATCTCAATAATCATTTGATGAATTATTATGATGCCTTATGTGATAATTTTTAAATAGTGATTATATAATACTCGAAGAAAACAATAATTAATCTTTTTTTTTTTTTTACTATTCTAAAACAAGTTCTATAATTTGTGCCGCTGCTGCATCGTTAGAGATAATTAAAAAAATTAAAATTAATGTATAAAAGCCTCTTAAGGAATATATATATAAAGGAATCCAGAACTTGAAAAATAATCATAATTAATGTAATGTCGGAATTCTGATCAAAACTTAAAATTTATCACGTACTCTGTACAACTCCCAGAAAACAATTTTTTTTCCTAGATCGACCGTGAAAAACTATCTAAGAGATGGTATTCGTTTTAAAATTAAAACCTCTTCCCTCCCCCCCCCCCCCCCCCCCCTCCCAATCCCTTGAAGGATTTGCGCACAAAAAGAAAGCAAAAAAATAAACCACCAGCCGACAATTCCAGACTTAGTCCACCATAACAAAACAAAAAAAAGAACCTTCCTTTGAATCAAAACTACCGTCGCTCTAACTCTCAGTCTCGCAATCAACCGATGATGCAGTGACTTCTGGAGATGTCGAAAACACAACCACAAAAAAAAAAAAAAAAAAAAAGAAGTCAACAATGAGGCGGCCCCATCATCATCATCATCTCCGTTCGATAAAACAATGGGTCTCGATGCAAACGATGACGCGAAAGTTCCTCCACTGTGTGCAAGTGGTTCTTTCTTTTTTTCCTCTACTTTGGGAAAAGGAAGAAGAGAGAAGATGGCGGATGGAACTTCGAACTCGGGATGGTGGTGGTTGGTGGAAGGGGGAGTTGGCGATGATGGGGCGTTTCGCTTTTTCTTCTTCTTCCTGCTGTATCACACTCTCACGTGAGTTCCTCTTTCCTCGCATTGATGTGAGGCTTTGTTGAGGCTGTTGATTGCCAGCAGTTGCAGTGCATGTCGATTGCGTGGATGGAAATGTTGATATATCAATAGGAGGAACGTTTTAGGTTTCCGATAAGATTTCGGTGGCGGTTTGTTCACTCTGCGAGAGTTCTTCGGTTCGATACCGAGATTGGGTGCTCTCAAAACACTCTTTCGTGGCACAAGTTCGTAATTCCTCGCATAGATGTGATGCTTCGAGCAAATGCGGTTTATGTTACCGTTGTTGATTGCCGGCAGTTGCAATATATTGTTGCGTGGATGCGTTCGAAAGATTTGAAGCCAAAGCAGATCAAAACTTGCAGAAATTTATTCCAATATAACTCTTCACAGATCCTCTTACAACTCCAGAACTTCTCGTTCTAGTAGACACAATACAGCTCTTTTCACAACAATAGAGCACAAAACAGGAGTTAAAAACTTGACAACACAACTGCTCAAATCGCTGCAAAAGACAATGCATTACAGTTCGCTTTAGAACTACTCTGAATGCTCACTGAGACTCAGCATCCCAACTCAGTAATTCCAGTCAACTCCAGTCAACTAACTACTAACTTCAGTCAACTAATTCAAGTCAACAACTAACTCCATCACCCGCTCTCTTGAGCTTTTATAGGGGAGGCGAACACACGTGAATCTTCTAGAGGTAGATATTTGGAGAACTTTCCAGATCGTAGTCGAAAAGTCCTATACATATACATGGGGACCTAAAATGTCGCCAAATGGTCGCCAAGTTTGGCGATACAAATTAGTCGTCAAAACCGTCGCCAACTTGGCTCTATCTCGCCAATTTGGCGAGATTACCATTACCATAATGTTAAATGCCCTGCTCCTTGTAAAATTCGCTTCCCAGCGTTACCTCGGTAAAACTCATTATCAAGCATTGAGACACACATTGTGGGGAAGCAAACTAACGACGAACTATTGCACTGCCTTATGCGAAATGTACATAAATTTTACTATTTACAAAATTAACACTACGAAATATTTACAAATATACAAAAATTCGTAACAATATGTTGATTGAATGGATGGAAATGATAAAATAACAATAGGTGGAACATATTAATTTCCCATAACGTTTCGGTGCAGTTAATTTTTTGCTCTGCGAGAGTTTTTTTTAGTTCGATCCCCCGATTTGGTGCTCTTAAATATGATTTCCAAGATGAGCGAAAACGACGTCGTTTGTGACTGCACACTCGTACGTGCTGGGTGGTGTACCAAGTTCGTAATCCCTAGCGTGAATCCATATTTTGTACAGTTACGGTATCACTGTTGATTGCCTGAAAAAAATTATGAAATATTAATAAGTGGAACATATCAATTTTTGTTAACATTTTGATGGTCTTCATTTTTCGCTGTGCGAGAGAGAGTTCTTTGGTTGGATTCTCGAATTGGATGCTTTTTGACATATGATTTCCAAGATGAATGAAAACGACGTCAAATGTGACTATGCACAAGTTCGTAATTTCCTTGCATGAATGTGATATTTCGTGCTGTGAAACGTGAACTAGAGAGAAGATTTATTTTTATTTATTCAAAAGTATTAAACAGAATGAGACTGATGGTTTTTGGAATTTATGACAGATAATAGAATGATGGGTCATAGTTTTAAATTGTTTAATACAGAAAGAAAACATTTCAACTGTAGGGGGATTGTTGACTGGAGTTGATTGCCTCAAATCTTATCATTGCGCCAATTTTGTTGTCAGTGAAGATACGAAAGATGTGTGGGGAATCATCAATTCCCCTCAAATGACGTCACAAGCTGCAGTCTATAAGAACTGCCGAAAAACTTTCTTTTCAGAGTCTGGCAACACTGTACTTGATAGAGATCGACTATACTAAACTTCAACTTAACTAGACATCACTTAGACGGTAGATCGTGACAGTGCTCATAGGTATTTAATCCATTTTGGCGGAGTGAAGACATAATTCTCGCCAAACCTTATAGCCTTTTGTTCTCTACAGGGTTGCGGTTTGGCGAACATTATGCTTTCACGCCGCCAAAATGGATTAAATACCTATGAGCACTGTCACGATCTACCGTCTAAGTGATGTCTAGTTAAGTTGAAGTTTAGTATAGAAGCTGTTCTATGAAATGTTGTAACTTTTATATCATCCTTAATGCTTAATCCTTAAACTTAAAATAAATCTTGAATAAATATGTTATGTTTCTCGGAATGTGTTCGGTACCTCAAGTTTTTAACCTTCTGATCCCGAGTCCACTGTTTATTTAATTTCTTAACATTTAATTGATTTTGGTAATAAGTGTGGATACTGCTGTTACTAATTATCAAAGATGCACTCAATTTCCCTATTAATGTCGTTTTGCAAGAGGGTGTTCATTAAAAACATTTTTTTTTTGTCAAATATTTTTTTTTTATCATCTCATATATATCAGAAATAATTTTAATTTGCAAAGTATTAAAAAAAAAAAAAAAAAAAAAAAAAAAAAAAAAAAAATTCAAGTGTATTAAATTAAAGTGTTCGTTACATTCGTCATTTTTCCATCGGCCGCTTTAAGCGTCTTACGACTTTGTACCTATTCCTTACTAAACGCAACTGAATCAACACCTTTCGAAACAATCCAAAAGCAATGCACACAGTTCCAATCTCCATTTAGGCGAATCCCGTCCGCTGTGTGGTTAAAACAGGAATGAGAGCTTATGCAAGTGTCCCTCCGCTATCAGAGGCGCGTGTGTTTGCTCCCTTTTCTACGGGGGAAGTGGAAAAAAGATGACGAAGGAGGTTAAATAGAGAAATGATAACGAGCAGATTCACTGGTCAAGGTCAAATCTCTCGCTGTTCGGTTTCTTCTTTGCGTCTGCTCTACCTGGAACAGAGAATTTTCGTCTTGTGCAGGTTTTTGTGGGTGTCGGGGAAAGGGCTAGTTGAACACAATAACTTGATTGATTGTTCGTCTGATTTCTCTCTCTCTCTCTTTTTTTTCCTTTTTTTTTTTCAATTTTTGGACCTCATCGAACATCATTCTGAATTTTTTATAGAGATTGAAGAAAAGTGAGTAGATTAGGAATCCACTGGTCCTGCCGTGGCAAAAATGGCCGAAACTGATCAAAAATCGACTTGGAATGAGTTGAACTAAAATCCGATTGCCAAATATGTCATAACTTGCCAAAAATAGAACGAACTTTTTCGTCTGGCAACCCTGCATTTTGATTTTCAATGAGAAAAAGCGCAAACGATTTTTGATCTCTGACTAGGAAAATGCGTATCTTTTAAAAGTAAGCCAAATTGGCGACATCAGTTACGTCATCCGTGACGTAATGTTTATTGCCAACTTGGCTCCTTTTTAATAGATGCAAGTAGACCGTCGCCAGATATCTGAATCGTCTGCAACCTTCATAATTGATAATTAAAGAGTGAGGGTTACCAAATTAAAAAAAAAAGCTCATTATTTGGCAAGTTATGGCTCATTTGGCAATTGGGTTTAGTTCAACTTATTAAAAGTCGATTTTTGACCTGTTTCGGACATTTTTGCCACGGCAGACCAGTGGATTCGTAATCTACTCACTTTTCTCCAATTTCTATAAAAAATTCAGAATGATGTTCGATGGGGTCCAAAAATTGCAGTCGCCTCTCAGTCTACTATACTTGCTATGTTGCAATCTTCTAGCCCAGTGCATTTAGAAACTACTTTCTATAAAACCTTGAAATTTGGTGAGTAGCAACAAAAATTATCACTTAATGAAATGACTTAAATTAAAAACCCGAAAATTGTATCGAATGCACTTTAATTTGTATTTGAAATCCTTACGTCAATACATATTCAGTGGATGCGCCTGGTTTTGTCTTTTGCAATTTTCATTTATAATAGACATTAAATGGAGACAATTTATGTCATTTCATTATCTATTTAGTATGAAAATAGCAAAAAACAAAACCAGGTGGATCCACTGAATATGCATTGACGTAAGGATTTCAAATACAAAATAAAATACATTATATACAATTTTCGGGTTTTTAATGTATGTCATTTCATTAAGTGATCATTTTTGTAGCTACTCACCAAATTTCAAGGTTTTGCTGAAAGTAGTTTCTAAATGCACTGGGCTAGAAGATAGTAACATGACGAGTATAGGAAAATGATCCTTACTAGGTCTTCCTCTTAAATAGATTCCATACTTTCCCCTATCAAATGTTCTGCAACAGGTTTCCCTTGGTAACCAACAGTCGCTAACTAATTTGGGGGAGAGTCGCCAACATATATCGCTACGGCGATTGTTTAGCTTTCTTCGGCTTCAAGTCAAACATTCAAGAAGATATTTCCAGTGCGGCCAAATTGAGCGAAACGACGATCCTTCCTCTTTCCTTCAGAGCAGCGCGAGTTGAGTTGTTTCTTTCCTTGTGGCACGAGGCACGGCGCGCTTTTATATTCCAGTATAACAACAATAAAAAAAAAGAAAAACCCAGCTGCTCTCCATCCGAACTTCACGGATGTCAACTGATTTCATCTTGCGGATCGGACGACTCGCGTGTTTTAAGTTTCTTCTTTTGAAAGTGTATATTCCCCATCGCCTGATTTCGCTCTGGTGTGACGCTTCGGTGAATGTTTTATTTCTCTGTTTGAGAGGTTTGCAGGGACAGGTTGTTTGTTGTTAATTTGGCGACAGCCGCTCTCTTTTGGATTTATAAAAATAAAAAGGAGTGGTTGTTAGATTTTGCGTCTCCGCAACGACTTAATGGGATGTTTTCTAGTGCAGGTTGTCTGTCCTAATATTGTTCTTTCGAAATGTATGTGGCACTAAATGTATTAAGGTATGCATATATAGCCCATAAAGGGATTTTTTTAGTTTCTTTACTTTAGATTGATTTTTAGATGAGGTTTTTGCAAGATAATGGTATCGTTTTAAAAAATCCTAGTGAGTTATTTTATTAGTTTAAAGTTCTATTATTTTATTCTGGAAATAAATTTGAGAATTTTAAACTCATTATTTTAGGAATCGTGTTTTTAGCTCGAGGAAATTCATTTAAACAGTAATAACTAAAGTTTCAATTTTTTTTTTTTTTTTTTTGAAGAATTATTTTAGAATTAAAATCTGCATAAACTTTTAGATGTTTTGACCCCCCCTCCCTCCCAATTTGATTGAGAAAGAAAATAAATTTTGCCACACTTTTAAAAACAAAATTTTTCAGAGAATTTCGGATTTTTTCTTTCAAAGTTAAAAAAAATTCTATTTGAAAAACTATATATTCCAGAAACTTGGATGGATAGAATAAAAAAAAAAAATTATAAAAATAATAAGTCCTACCTAATGTCATATAGTAGTAATTCAGTTTCTATTTGTCATATATTTCTTTAAAATTAACTAGGAAGTGAATTGCAACTATTTTAAATTTGATAGTACTTTATATCCCCAGTACTTAGACACAATTTTGTAGATAATGCTCTCTATGTAAATAATGTTTGACATTCACGCAATGTGTAATTGCAATTAAAATTTTAATTCAGAAATGAAAGTTAAAAATAACATGTTTTTTTGTTTGTTCAGCATTCAGTACTACTGAAATACGAACATACATTCCACTAAACTAATTTTCAAATGATAACAATAATAATAATTTTCTATTCATTACTTAATTGGTGTATTTTGTGGTACCATTCAATATATTGCTGATCATTGAATGTGGCTATATTTTCGGACTTTTAAGTAGTTGTTTGAATTAAAATTTGTCTGTTTAATACGCCACTCAATTCGATTGAGCTGACTCCATTAAAATGACTGCATCTAAATTTAAAAAAAAGGTATTAAAATATCAGTTTTGTAAATCTAAAAACATGGATTATTACAGTGTATCATATACCAAATCATTCCATTTTTGGCAATTGCTTAGAGAATCACGCTTCATCGAAATTATGCCTTGCTTCTTTTAACATGCGTCATTCTCGTTGTAAAAATACCCAATTACATGTCATTTATTCTATTAGAACATGAAACTTGTTAGAGGTGACGTTACTTTTTTTTTCTCCCCCTTAGCGGATCGGACAGAAATCGTCTGCTCATTTCTCTTGAAAGTGTATCACTGTTTAGATAAGATTCATTTGCCCGCTGCTGTGACATCGAAACAGCTTGGCTATTTCATGTAGGCCCCGGCTATTATCTTGCCCCCTCCCTCCCTTCCCCCCTCTTATTAAGGCGTCAGGTTGTTTCTTGTTTGTTTGACGACAGTCTGAGTGTGTATCGTTAGCATCGTAGACGCTCTTCAGGGGGTCTTCTTTCGAATGTTCGATATCGTGCTCTTTCTTCGGTTTCAACTTGTAATGTCTTAATCTATAATAATGAAACAAAGGGGTCTGTGTATCTGTCTATTTATAGAAGGCTACTTCTAATAAGCGTGGAGATCTGAAATTTTCAACATGAGTAGTTTTGATCTTTTAATTTGACTTTTGACGAACGGAATGTTAAAATTTTTAATGAGTTTTTTTTTTTTTTTTTATATCTTTTAATTAATTAATTATTTTTTTTCGTAATGCAAACAAAACCACTTCTAATAGTGCTACAGCTCTGAAATTTTTAACGTGGACTGACTTTCCAATTGAACTTTTGAAACACTGAATGTTAAAATTTTAATTGGTTTCAATTAATTAATTATTTAATTAATTTTTAATTTTTTTACTAAGCGATATCTAATAGGAAGAGAACTCTGAAATTTTCAACGTAAGTAGTTTTGGCCTTCTAATTGCACTTTTGACAAACAAAATGTTAACGCGTTAAAGATTTTTTTAAAATTGTTTTAATGAAATTTTTTGCAATGTGACTTCTAATAAGCGTACAGCACTGAAATGTCGGATGCGAAGGTCTTATCTTTTAAGTTTTCGTTTGTATAAAGGGGGGGGGGGGTGTTTGTTTTGTATAAAGGGTCACAAAATAATACATAAAACCGCTTCTTTTTTTTCTTTTCTTTTTTTTGCATTACGCTAGATGGAAATTGGGAATGTTAAAGTATAAGTAAGTATACAGTACACTTATGTTAAGGGAAGATCATGTCCCCTTTTGAAGGTAAATTATGAGTTGTGGGATTTTTGAGATGGATGCAAAATTAGAGTGCCATTAGCAACTCTAATTCTTTTGCGCATAACTGCGCAAAAACTTCGCGTTTTATTTTGCGACGGCGCTATTTCATTTATCGTTATGATACGGTATCTTCGATATGAATGCAATGCATCGAAACGGCCCCACTGAAAAGTAATCAGCGAAACACTGATTGTTGGATCAGTTTCGCTCGCTAGTGATTTCCAATATTCCTGACATCAAGCGAATATTTTTAGCTAAGTATTTGCTTATCCGTGCGATATTTGTTTGCCGATCTCAGATTTGAATGCATTCGGTATATTACGTCAAAGCAACCGAATTAGTTTTCACTTTCAATTAATTACCCATACACTAACAAAGGGTAGTAAAAGTATTGTTTACGAAAATAAAATAAAATTTGGATTTTTTTATTTATTTATTTCTCCGTTTTTTGGAACATCCCGACTTTTAAGAAAGTGGTCTAGAAAAAATCTTTGCCTGTGTGTTACGTGGTCAGCATACCTCCCAAATGAATTGATCCGTGATGCTGAAATTTGGTGTACGGGTTAGTGGTGGCCATGGGACTTGCCATAAAGGTTTTCGTTAAAATTGCGCAGTGCATAAGGTAGTTGCCATTGAAAAAGATCATGTTTTACCGCAATTGCTAAAAAAACGGCTCTTGCATAAAAATGGTGTAAAGGCGTAAAAAGTTGAAAAACGAATGTCTTCAACGCAGAGTTCTCTTCCCTGGAGCATCGCTCATTAACGACTGTTTTCCTCCTCTTTTCTGTTTCACTTATAAGAATGGATAATGTAAAAATTATCCAAAAGTATATCGTCGAATTCACCTTTTGGAGATTTTTTTCCCTTCTTTCTACCTATCTAAGAATTGTACCCAAAAATATTGCCCAACTGGACATTTTTTCAAACGAATGAAATTATGGTTGGTTGTATTCAGATTATCTGGCGCCGTCAGCAACACGAGGTCTATAATGCGCCGAAACATTCGTCATCAGACAACAAGCCAACATACATTTACAAACACCCATGCCTAACACGGGACTCGCAACCTCGCGGTCTAGAAGCCAGCTCGCTAACCACTATACCGTTTGGTCGGCCGAATGAAATTATGAAAATGGTAATAAACCAATTCCGCATCAAATTTAAATGTAGTGACCAGTATTATAGTGTAATTGAAAGTTGCGCGATGTTCCACACCCCTAGTTGTACAGTCAAACCTCGTTAACGTTTTAATTTGCTGGATGACGTATTCTGAAAAATATCGCTTTGATCATGTAAGGCATTTTTGATTGAGGATAAGGACAATTCCAAAAACTATTCCAAAGATTCCCATCACCACCCATAAAAAAAGAAAAACACTCCCAACACTGCACAGACTACGGTGTACAGGTAGGACAGACACCCCATCGCAGACGCGAAGCCCCATCCTACCTCCCCTCCCCCTTTGTCGGAAAGGCCTTCTGGAACAAGACCCGATGCCGCTTGGTGGTAGAACGAGTGGTTCATGAGGAAGGACAAAGAGTGATATGCCACCACAGTCCAGTTGAGATTCCTTCTTGTTGGGAAGTGAAGAGAGAGAGAGAGGATGGACGGTTTTAGGGCGTTGGCCTATTTCTTCCTTTCTATTGTTGTGGGGTCTTGGTATATTGTCGGGTCGCTGCTTTCTACGAGACAATGGCGGACAACTCGGGAGAGGGGGGGGGGGATGATTTTTTTTTTTTAATTTTTTTTTTTTAATCGAAATTTTGTGGTCGTGGGTGACTTCAGCGAACGCGGAAAAGGTCCGCAAGTTGGGGTGGTTTTCTCTTTTTAGGACTCGTTGGGATGTCGGTATGCGTTCCGTACGTTTGATTTCCGAAATGCTGAAGTTTTTTTTCCGTTTTCCGTACTTGTGAGGAAACGAGTAATTCTATTGTTGCGTGTTTACGCACGCGTAAAAGTCTTATAATAACCCCTGTAGCACAGCTGGTCAATATCGACTCGACACTGGCCAATCCCGATGTGGCCGTTGCTACGGATCTTGGCCAATCTCGCCAGGAAGATTTTGAAATGTTGATACAGAGTTGTAAAATTGAAATATGATGTTGTTAAAAAAGGAGGGAAGGGTAATTAATATATTTTGCCATGGTTTTGACATGTTTATTATTATTATTATTTTAATATTTTATTTTGGAACGATACTCGACCTAAGCGTGGAGCATATACACTTAGAAAATGTTGCGACTACGTTGTTTTAATTGTCGTTATGTCACATAAAGATAGATCTTTGATGAGAATTTCATTTTGTCCATTCTGTTCCGCTGAGAAGTTATTAAAGACAATCCATCTCGTCCTTAAGTTTTGTCCGGGATAGAGGCTAGCTTCTAGACCGCGAGGTTGCGGGTTCCGAGTCCCGTGTAAGGCATGGGTGCTTGTAAATGTATGTTGGCTTGTCAAATGACGAATGTTTCGGCGGAATTATAGCCCTCGTGTTGCTGACGGCGCCAGACAATCTGAAAACAACCAACCAACCTTAAGTTTTCTACCCATGTTAGAAAATTAAGAACATTTTAAATAAATTTACCATTTTAAACAAAAACAGATTAAAATCCTTTGGGTTATGCGTTCTGATAACCAACTGACTAATTTCGGGAGGGGATATATCCCTCCGGCTGGCTATGCGTCAGCCAACAACATGCCCAAACGTGTGCAAGAAAACCATCCTCTTGCCCACAACAAGACCACGTGCAAGTTCTCTTGACCTTGGAAACCTGCCCCTGACGCGATCCCTCTCTCCTGGAAGGGGGAGCCAACAACATGCCCAAACGTGTGCAAGAAAACCATCCTCTTGTCCACAACAAGACCACGTGCAAGTTCTCTTTGACCTTGGAAACCTGCCCCTGACGCGATCCCTCTCTCCTGGAAGGGGGAGCCAACAACATGCCCAAACGTGTGCAAGAAAACCATCCTCTTGCCCACAACAAGACCACGTGCAAGTTCTCTTTGACCTTGGAAACCTGCCCCTGACGCGATCCCTCTCTCCTGGAAGGGGGAGCCAACAACATGCCCAAACGTGTGCAAGAAAACCATCCTCTTGCCCACAACAAGACCACGTGCAAGTTCTCTTTGACCTTGGAAACCTGCCCCTGACGCGATCCCTCTCTCCTGGAAGGGGGAGCCAACAACATGCCCAAACGTGTGCAAGAAAACCATCCTCTTGCCCACAACAAGACCACGTGCAAGTTCTCTTGACCTTGGAAACCTGCCCCTGACGCGATCCCTCTCTCCTGGAAGGGGGAGCCAACAACATGCCCAAACGTCTGCAAGAAAACCATCCTCTTGCCCACAACAAGACCACGTGCAAGTTCTCTTTGACCTTGGAAACCTGCCCCTGACGCGATCCCTAGAAGGGGGAGCCCCAGGTAAACAGAGGGACATTGAATACACCTGCAATGCAACTCGGTTTGGGGAAATTTTGGGGGAGAGGGAAGGGTCGTAAAAGTGTCGTCTCGTCGGTACCCTTCTGAACTCTGAACCAGCGGCGGGGGAGAATGGTGTGAAACAGCATTTTCTATGAACAATCAATATGTATTCGCTTTCGTTCGGGATTTTTCGGTTAAATATTGTAAAAAGTTGATAATGTTTCAGTACATTTTTTGCTTCAAAAACTACGCCTCTTGGAGGTTAGAAATAGCGATTTAACCAGTGGAAGTCGTGCGCATAATTAGAGGCGATATTTCACTAATTTGTTCGCCATTGCTGCTTCTGAGGTTTGTGAATGACTTAAAACTTGCAGTAATGTTGACGCATGCAAGATAAAAGTAATACCGTAAAATTTTTATTAAGTGTATAAGATTTATTTGTTAACTAAGAAAAATGCGAAGAAATATTTTCAACGCTAGTAGATGCGCAATTTTCTTGTACAAAAACTGAATTGAGAATGTTTTCTCCTGAATAAGATTAAAAAAAAAAAAAAAATGCTGTTTTAATTCATATGTATATACAGTCAAACCCCTTTAACGCGAAATCGAAGCTGCCGCTGAAATTGTTCGCTTTAACAGAGTTTCATGTTAACTGAATAAATTAAAATTAAGTTTCAAGTACGGGGAACTGCTTTTACTGCGCGTTAAACGGGGTTTATGTTAAACGATTTCGTGTTAACGGGGTTTGACTGTAGTTAAAGAAAATGCAATTCACGTTTTCTTTGCTAGAATGAATATGAAGAGAAAAAGGGATTATTAGGTTTAACAATAACTTCCCGAATAGTGTGTATTATATAATAATGTTTTTTTTTTGGGGGGGGGGGATATATTGAACTTATGAACGTCACTTATCTTTTTCTTTTATAAAAGATGTCGATCTTTAAAAGAAGCATCTTAATCCTATATTTTATAAAGTTCTTTGCCAAAGAACTTTTTTACACTGAAGTTAACAGCCTTGGCTGCAACAAGCAGTGATTAATGCAGTAAAAATAAAATCGAACAGGTGGCAAGAAGCAAGCGGTCTCGGTGAACCGGTGCAGAATTTTGAGGGACGATGTCCGAAAAATGCGAGATCGCCCCTTTCCTACCACCTGTCCGAGGGACGACTCGGAATCAGGTGGTCGGTAGAGCTTTCTCCACATTTGGCGCGTTATCGCTACTCTTGGCAATGGCCGATAAAATGACGTTTCCTTTGAGTTTTCTTTCCTCCTCCTTTTTTTTTTTTTTTTTTTTTTTTTTTGTGGGGAAGGGGGGGGGGGAAGAGAGAGAGCGCTCTTTCGATCAGTTAATAGAATGTGTTATATTCGATATAATTATTTTTTTGTCGCCGGATAATGTTATCTATAGCATTACCTCTAAATATTCTGGCGCTTTTTTTTTTAGTTATTGAATTCCAAACGTTTATCTTAAGTTCATATGATCGTGAGGTTATTTTCGAAATTCGCCCGATTCGTAAAAATAACTAATAAAAAAAAGAAAGTTTTTATTATAAAATCCCTTATATGCATTGCTAACTTTTGTGTGCAATTGCAACCTATTAAAACGACATTGAGAACTGAGATCGAGTTTTCATACTATGTGACCATTACGAAAAAAAAAAAAAAAAAAAAACATCTATTCTATGCCATTTAATAATTTTTTTAGTCTCCAAAACATTTGTACAAGGTATTGTCATTAACAATCAGGCAGTCTGCCAAGTTTTACTTCCATAAGATGAAGGCAAGTGGTGCTAATTAAGCCCTTAGATTTGCCCATCACACAAAATTTAAGTTAATATCAAGGATTTAAAAAAAAAAAAAAAAAAAAAAAAAAAAAAAAATAATAATAATAATAATAATAATAAAACATAAAAAAAAAACAAAATGTATAAGTATTTTATATGCATTGTAACTTTTAAATGCAATTATGATGTAATTGCAACTTATTTAAGGGATTTGAGCTCAAATTGCTTTTATTGTCGCCAAAATTTTGGTAGATTGCATTCCCATCGACGGTCAGTCTATTTGTCTAGTTTCCGCTCTTTTGGATGACGGCAACTGGGTTAATTAGTCCTCCTAATCGGCAATGGAAGCGTGTGTATAAGAGGCACGAGCAAAACCGAAGTTAATATCAAGGATTTAAAAATAATAAAGCACTAAAAATGTGTCATATTATGTGCGTTCTTTTTTTAATCTCTGTTATTTGTAATGCTGCATTTCCACTACACAGCAAACTGATTGCACAGCATAATTTGATAACAGTCTTCCCACGGTCATTGAAAGTCATTAAAAAAAGCTTAATATTTTTGAACTTGTTTTCAAGGCCTTGAAAGTGCTTGAAAATGCTTAGAGGCCCTTAAAAGTTCTTAATTTTTACGGATGTTGTGTGCCCAACGGCATAAGTTATAAAAATACTTCTCGGACTTGCTATCCCCGCGTGACCTCCACTTATCTTCACCGTATCGGAATTCTCTGACATATTTGTATTACGCATCCACCAAAACTTTTTTGGTAGAATATACTTTTTTTAAAAAATTATATATAGACATGATGTCCGAAAACAAATTTTCAAAGGTTCTTAAAAACATTATTTTGGTCCTTAAGAGTCATTGCCGACTATACGGTACAGTGGTTAGCGTGCTAGCTTCTGGACCGCGAGGTTGCGGGTTCCGAGTCCCGTGTTAGGCATGGGTGTTTGTAAATGTATGTTGACTTTTCTAATGACGAATGTTTCGGCGCATTATAGCCCTCGTGTTGCTGACTGCGCCAGATAATCTGAATACAACCAACCAACTTTAAGAGTCATTGAAAAGTCATTGATTTTCATTCTGTGATTTGAGTGGGAACCCTGGATAAGTTTTTGGAGGGGGGGGAAAAAGAAGTTGAAACGGAGGTTAAATGGCCAGAGTGTTGTACTTAAAATTTCTGTAGAGTTCAAATGTTTTGTGTTCAACAATTTTGTAACATGTCTCTCAACCAAGAGTCGGTTAAGTTAGTAAGACGAAGTCCTATACTAAACTCCAACTTAACTTGACATCACTAGACGATAGATCTTCACCGTGCTCATAGGCAATTAATCCATTTTAGTGGAGTGAAGACATAATTCTCGCCAAACCTTATAGCCTTTTGTTCTCTACAGGGTTGTAGTTTGGCGAGCATTTTACTTTCACGCCGCCAAAATGGATTAAATACCTATGAGCACTGTGACGATCTACCGTCTAGTGATGTCAAGTTAAGTTGAAGTTTAGTATAGCAATGAGCATTCCTTTATACTCGCTATGTTACAGTCTTCTTGCCCAGTGCATTTAGAAACTACTTTGTAGAAAACCTCGAAATTTGGTGAGTAGGTATGAAAAAAGATCACTTCATGAAATGACATAAATTATTTTCATTTAATGCCTATCTATTATAAATTAAAACAGTAAAAGTCAAAACCAGGTAGGGACCACTGCATAGGCATTGACGTCAGGATTTCATAAATGAAATAAAATATATTAGACTCTATTTTCGAGTTTTTAATTTATGTCATTTCATTAAGTGATCATTTTTGTACCAACTCATTGAATTTCAAGGTATTCTACAAAGTAGATTCTAAATGCACTGGACTAGAAGATCGTAACATAGCGAGTATAGGAAAATGATCCTTAGTAGCACTTCCTCTTAAAAATGTCCTGTAACTTATTTTTATATCCTCACTGGCATTTTAAATCATTTAACGTATTTGAAGAATTTCTAACTTGCACCGTTTTATTTCTGTTTGTCGCGTAACAAGCATTTTTTTTATCACTTTTAAATTTGGCCGTTGCTTTGAATATCGGTTAAACTTTTCGGAGTTGGTTTTTATATAACAGAAACGCGTGGATTCTTAGACGTTTGTTACCGAAAGAAGAACTTCTTGACTTTCGAAGATTTCTTGAAGTAGAGAGTGCATTCTCTCTTTTCTGTTTTGTCTGGAATCGAGGTCGCTTCTTGATTTGAGGCATTTGGTATTCCGAACAGCCAAGTTGAGCTTTAAAATGTGCCGTGAAGCTAAAGCGGTTTGGGCGGAATAGAATGATTCGAAAATATGGATAAAGATGTTTAAAATCTATGATGAAATGTTGACCAAAATACTATAATTTAAAAAAAAAATTAATTTAAGTTTCGAAAATTTTATTTTTTTGTTCACATAACTTAATATCCTTAATTAGTGAAATATTCTGCACACTTCCTCATTGGAAATTAAAGAAGAGTGGATTACCAAACAATAAAAAAAGCCTTATTATTTAGCAAGTTATGACATATTTGGAATTGGGTTCAATTTATTCAAAGCCAATTTTGAGAAGTTTGGGCCATTTTTACCCTGGCATACCAATATATTAATAACCTACTTGCATTTCTCTACTTCTTATATAAAAATTCAGAATGATGTTTCACGAGGAACCTGAATTTGCAGTCACCTCTCAGTTATTATTATTATTCAGGAATTCGTCACAGTCCTTAAGAACTACTTATTTTTAGTAGGTCATTATTAAAGGGCCCTTATAGTCCTTATCTTTCATGTTTGGCTCTTAATTTTCGATTTTGTTTTCTTATAATTTTTTTTTTAATTATCCTAAATTTGATTTGTATTTCCCCCTTTTACAAGTTTGCATCCTTCTTTCATTTGTGGAGCAGTTTTATCTTCCAAGTTGCTTGGAGTATAGCCTTATTTCCAGGAAGATTTTTTTTACCACCTCAAGTAGAGATGGACTTTAATTACTCATAAAATATGTCCAAGTTGTAAATTAAATTGTACTAGATTATTATTTGATTCTCGTAATGTAATGTTTTCAATTCATGTGCAAGAAAACAATGAATTTTTGTCGCATCAAAATTATAAGAAGTCTTTAAAAAAAAAACTTCAAAAGTCATTAAAAATCCTTAAAAACTACTTATTTTTTATTTTTTCAAAACCTATATATACCTTGTTATTACATCTATATGATCGATACTCCAGTAAGAACATATTTTTAAATCTCTGAAGTCTTTTCAGCCATTCTTTGCTACCCCAGAAGGAGTGGGGATCCTTATCTACAAGGTCAAACGACCGAACTTCACCATTTGTCTTCCATACATATATCTCGACAAAGGTCAATACCAAGCCAGCCTCCTACTCCCGACAAATTATGACCCGAATACGTCCGCTTTGGGCGTGGTCAGAGTGAGTACTCAATGACCGTCACTTTTCTCGAAGCACTTCATTGTCTTCAGCAAACAGTGCGCGAGGAGTCATCCTTTTCAGAAATTTCTCCCTTCCCACGTGGATTTGAATCTTCTTTTGTCCTGCCGAGAATACGCTTTTTGGCCCGGGTTGTAGTAAGTCAGGGACAGGTAAAGTGGACATCCCGCCAGGGTCCAGGGACCATTTTCATTGTGAAAATTGGGTAGTTTTAAGATTACTAATGGTAATCATCTACTAATGGTAATGGCTGGTAATCATCTAGAGGTGGATGATTTTTTTTTTTGGTACCTCTTACTTGCTATGTGCTGTAGATCAGTCGAAGATTTCATTGAGAAACCACGGTAGTTAAGATTTTTGAATATTTTAGTAATTGGGCTGCTAATCATCCAGAGATAGACTTTTTGGTTCCTTAATACTTGGCGTGTGCTGAAAAAATATTGTTACAACTTGCTATTACACATGATTAAAGGAAAAGGTTCGTTTTTATTTTGGGGTTGGAAGTCACAACCTCCCATTTTCTGTATCTGTCAAATTAGGTTGGTTGTATTTGATTTCCTGTACTGCCTGTCAAATTAGGAAATCTTCATTGCCTCTTGTTGTAGTATCTGATCGTCTCAATTGCTCTTCTCTGGCTTTTTTTTTTATCCCTCCACTTACGAAATTAGGAAACCTACTTATTTAAAAGAAGGTTCACAAATGCCACTTAGGCTTCATACCATCAACCATATTTAACATTTCTCCTATCAAACATGATCCTGTTCTCCTACGTCCATGGTTGATGAGAGTGTAACCTGTTGCAGTAGTAAATTTCCCTTAGAATAGATCTCGATTGGACTTGATTGAAACCACCGATCTTTTTCGGGATAGATTATAAACGGTTTACAAGCAGATAAAGCCAACTGAATGGCCATGGTTACAAACCTATTTTAACTAGTTTAGGGGTAACTTGTACATAGTGATTGTTTCTTCGGATTCCAATCAATAAGCAAGCATCCAGAAGTGGACATTAATAATTTTCTTTAGAATTGACCCTGGCTGAAAGTTCTAGTGTGACAGAAACCTGTCTTAATCTTCCGGACAGTAATAAATTTCCCTCAGAGAGGACCTTCCTTGGTCTAAGTTGAAACCTCTGGTGTGACATCTGAGGGTGGCTTTTGGTCTTCTCAAAAGACTATTGGTTCAACTTGTAGGAACCGCCCATCTGGGAAATACCACATTGAAGAATGTTTGAGTTCATGGGAAATAACAATGCAACACCTGAGAGGTGTACTCGTGGAAGGACCACACACGAACTGTAGGTGGTAGCCATTACTTGTTTGAGATATAAATGAAAAGATATGTGTATCACTGATTCTGTGACTTATAGTCCGAGAGGCGAATGCAAGTTTAGGTGCTCCATCGAACATCGTACTGATTTATTTTTTTTAATAGAATGTGGAGATTTGTTGGTAGATCATGAATCCACTGGTTTGCCGTAGCAAAAATGGCCGAAACTATTAAAAAATCGACTTTGAACGAGTTGAACTAAATCCTGTTGCCAAATATGTCATAACTTGGCATAAAGTGAACATCCTTTTTTTTTGTCTGGTAAACCTCCGTTCTTTAATTTTCAATTAAAGGTTGCAGACGATTTGTCCTTTCCTGACGCGAAAATCTTTCGTTTTTGAAAAGTCAGCCAGGTTGGCAATAAATATTACGTCATCAGTGGTGTAATATATTTCTCCAACTTGTCTCACTTTAAAAAAGCTGCAAGTATTTTTCGCCAGAGGTTAAATATCGTCTGCACTCTTCCTCATTGAAAATTAAAGAGCAGTAGATTGCCACACACAAAAAAAAATTGCTCATTATTTGGCAAGCTATGACTCATTCAAAGTCGATTTTTTTTTTTAATAGTTTCGGCAATTTTTACCCCGGCAGACCAGCGGATTCATCATCTACTGGCATTTTTCTACGTTCTATAAAAGATTAAGAATTATGTTCGATGGGGCTTTCACGACTGTTATCAAATATTGAATGAACTTAAAACAAAAAATCTAGTGCTAAAATACACAGCCTTTTTTCTATTGGGTGTTAGAAAGAAAACCAATTCATGATTTTGTTTTCGGAAACTGGCACATCAGTAGTAGCACGTTTTTATTTCGTGTTTGTGATTGAGTGAGTCTTTTAAATGACGTCGATGTGACGGTGCTGTTTTCTATTTCGAACTCAATGTTTATATTGAGTAAGATTTCCTTGTTTAAACACAAAATTCTTATTACTTATAGCTATCGATTTTTTTTAGGAATTATGAAAGGGTATTAAAACTGAATCGAGTTAGGTTCAGATAAGTTTAGTAAGTTGTTAGTGGCTCGTGGTAGATTTTTCGGTAGTTTAAGAACAAAAATAGTAAAATTAATAATAGAGTTTTTTCATTTTGAAACAAAACATATTTAAAAAAAAAATAAAAAAATTACGAAGTAGGATAATTTCCTATGCTTCTTCAGAGTGGCCACAGAACCTGGAAATCAGGGAAATGTCAGGGAGCTTTCTGATCTTGGAAAAAATTAGGGAAATGTCAGGGAACTTTTTAAAATTTCATGAAAATCAGGGAAATTTTGTATTGTTTAAGGCACTTTCATCCATATTTTGGGGCTATTTACATGGAGATTTGTAGTGGTAAGCCATTAGAAATTAATTTGATAAAAACTTTAGCTTGCCAAGTACTGATTGCCTATGGGTAATAATCCCAATTTAGTTCACTGTGTACTATAATTACACAAAGAAAATGACATCGGACTTGGTGGGGAACACTGCCGCGTTTCTCGTTGAATTTTAAATTTACTGCAGAACAAAATTCCATCTTATAAACTTGACAGATAGATTCGATGTCGATGACAATGCATTCTATCAAATTTCGGGACTCTCTCTGTCACTAAAAAGTGGTATTTACGGAATACTAATAAACAAACTTGCCGTCATCGAATCGCTCTCAAATAACATTTAACAGATCATTGAAGAAACTCTTTCCGTTTACCAAAATTGTTTCAATAAATAAATTATAAAACAGTTTTTATCAGAATAAACAAAAAGATATTTGGATGCGGGTGCATCAATCCACATTCATTTTTTAATAAATAAATTTTGAAACGTAGTTTGCCGCATATTTTGACGATAGAGAAATTTTTAATATTTAAAAATAGACGCCAACATCACGCACACGCCGACAACAGAAACGGCGCTACGAATATAAAAATTGACGATGCATATAAAGGTTGGTTGTCTTCAAATTATCTGGCGCCGTCAGCAACACGAGGGCTATAATGCACCGAAACTTTCGTCATTAGACAATCCAACATACATTTACAAACACCCATGCCTAACACGGGACTCGGAACCCGCAACCTCGCGGTTTAAAAGCTAGCACGCTAACCACTATACAGTTTGGTCGGCCATGCATATAAAGGATTTATATTTTTAAAAAAAAGTTTGTTTTTTATGGGTTATATTACTTTTGTTTTCGGAGATGGGGTGCATTCATTATCTGTAATTTCTAAGAATTTCTCCGCATTGAAAGGTGCGTTTGACAGATAACCTGGCAGGAGAAAAAGAACGCAGAGCGAGAGAATGTTTGAGCAGCAATCGAAATGATGCGGTCATAACAGAGGGAAGAAGGAGACGAGACACACACCTGGAGAGAGAGGAATTAATCTCCAGCGCATGGAAAAAGTGAAGCAATGGGGAGGAACGTGACGAGTGATGCGAGAACTGGCGGCAAAACAGAGAATGAATGAATCACGATTTCCTTAGTCGTCATGTAACTGATGCAAAAGATTGCTTCAACGCCATTTCTGATGAAATCAGTGCAGTTCGGTTTAATACTCGTTTTAAATTTGAAAATTAAATTATTTATACAGGGAATTTGCTGTAGGTAGGTACAGCCACGATTTTCCGATTAAGAAATGCATCCTTGAATGTTACTATACTAAACTTCAACTTAACTAGACATCAACTTAGACGTTAGATCGTCACAGTGCTCATAGGTATTTAATCCATTTTGGCGGCGTGAAAGCATAAAGTTCGCCAAACCACAACCCTATCTATAGAGAACAAAGGCTATAAGGTTTGGCGAACATTATGCTTTCACTCCGCCAAAATGGATTAAATACCTATGAGCACTGTGACGATCTAACGTCTAAGTGATGTCTAGTTAAGTTGAAGTTTAGTATATAGTGAAACCGTCGTGCTCTATTGTTCTTTTATATTTCGTGGATTAGCTCGTGCCATTGTTCCATCTGCGGCACAAAACGGCGAACGTTTCGAAGCAACGTTTCAGCCCGTAATATGCGCTAGGACAATTTCTGCACTAGGTTTATAGACTGTACAATTTCGGATCGCAAATCCTCTCCTTGGAATGAAATTCATAATAGTTACCTGTCTATCTTGACGCTCAATCCATAAGCCGAGGACTATTCTAAGCGAAATATCTGAGATTCCGAAATATTCTAAGCAACAGAACCTGGAAATCAGGGAAATGTCAGGGATTTCGGCGCCCTTTTACTTGAAGAATTGTGACGATAATCGTTAGAAATTTCATTTTACGGAATAATTTAAACTTTTGTTACCGCCAAGGATATATATTTTTTTTTAAATTGTATATTATCTCTTAGGCACACGTGTTCTATTTTATTAGGGTGTCTACACATTTAGAAAACCTGCAAAGGTTGGTGAAATTCGAAAAAAAACCTAGCCGTACTATCAAGGAATTATCGCGGAACTTATTTTCTCTGAATTTTGTGGTCTTTTTTGTCTCCGATCCTGGTAGAACTCATGAGATAACAAGCAAGCCACCCAACTAAGTTGTGTTCAGACATCAGCAAGAGCCTTAATACAGGAAACAGAAAGGCCGGCCAAACGGTATAGTGGTTAGCGTGCTAGCTTCTAGACCGCGAGGTTGCGGGTTTGAGTCCCGTGTTAGGCATGGGTGTTTGTAAATGTATGTTGGCTTGTCTGATGACGAATGTTTCGGCGCATTATAGCCCTCGTGTTGCTGACGGTGCCAGATAATCTGAAAACAACCAACCAACCAAGAAACAGAAAGTGAAATGTTATTTTAACGAAACTACGAATAGGCCACACAAGATTGGCGCTCAAACACCTTGTACTTACCCAAACTACACCAATGTGCTGGTTCACAACATGTAACTACGTATTAAAAGCCGGGCACATTTTAATTGAATGTTCTATATTTTCAATATTCACCTTCACCATCGTTTTAAATCTATAATTTTCAATCCTACTTACTTTTTAAATATTCACTCAAATTAACAACTCTTTCTGTTCCACAAGGATACGAAAGAGAGTGGCCACAGAATCTGGAAAACCTGCAAATCAGGGAAATGTCAGGGAGCTTTTCTGATTTTATGAAGAAAAAAAAAAATCAGGGAAATTTTGAAAAATTTCACGAAAACCAGGGACATTTTCAATCATAGTTTTGAAGGTACGTTTCCCCATCCATCCGTATTCGGCGCCATTTACTTGGAGAATTGTGGCGTTATAACCGTTAGAAATTTCATGTTACGAAATAATTTAAACTTTTCGTTACTGCCAAAATTATTTAAAAAAAAAATAAAAAAAAATTGGTGTGTTATCTCCTGTGGATGTCTATTTGATCAGGTTGTCTACCCATCTTGAAAAGTTCAGGAAATTAAAAAAAAAAAAAAGTTTGCCGTAAAATCAGGGAATATTTCAGAAATCTATCAAGGAACTTTTTCTTCCTGAATTTTGTGACCAACCTGCGGTATGTTATAATTTAATTTAGGAATACATTTTTGTGTTTTTGACAAACCACTTAAATCAGCGTTGTCCACTACGCGGCCCGCCGGTACCACAGAAGATAAAAAAAAAAAGTCAAATTCCACGATATAAACTTTTTTTTTTAACATAGTTATAATTTATCCGAAATAATCTGTCTTAACTATGTAGAACAAATTACTCCACTACGTGTCCGAAGAAACTATATGAAGAAGCTTTCAGCAAGGTGGTTTTCATCAAGAATAAACACAGGAATAACTTAACTGAATCTCATTTGCTCAATTTATTAAAATTGACAGCAACAAACAGCACATTGACTCTACCATAAAATAAACTGAACGATGATTTTGACCACCATAGTCCCACAATTAATATTCACTAAAACGGAGTAATCTGGAAGTACATTTTAAATACTTTTATCAAAAGTTAGGTCTCAAGTCGCATTATTACGTTGAAACAATCGATTCACTTAATTTTTTAGACTTCAATTTACTAATAATGAAAACTATTATTTTTTTAATTATTTGAGAGAAAAAAAATCATTCACCAATTATAATTTTATTTAGAATTTTGTTTTTCCAGTTTTTAGAAATGTTATACATTGTTAAATAGATAATAATTGAAGATATATATTTTGGCGTATCCGGCACGCAAAAAGCTTCAACATGAGTCATACGACCCGCCTCTAAAAGTTAGTTGCCAACGCTGACTTAAATTGACGCAATTTAGTAGAAGCGGACTTAGCACCATTAATCTTGATTCTACCAACCAATAAGACGTCCGATGCTACATCAAGTATTCAGGTGTCAAAAACGACATATTTCATTTGCGACCGCCCAAATAAGTCACGACTGCCCATTCGAACAAAGACCTCCAAGCGACAAGAAGTGACCGCAACTTTTCGTCATCCAACAATCCCAGATTCAGAGCACATCTTTAGTCGCCTCCAACCAAACAGAACGGCGTTTTCTCTTTTCCTCCTCTCTTTGATAAAGTTCAACATCCATTTGATCAAAACATATAGCAGCAAGGTGGTTTCCTACTTTACCAATGTAAGAAGATCTTAGAAACACGAGTATACCATGAATGTATACAAGGTGGTTGTGAAGTCAGTACACGATTTTTCAAAGAGTAAACAACCTAACACGGTTTTTTATTTCCATTGAATACATTATTTAAGGTGTGTCATTTGGTTATTAAGTTACATTTCAACGTATGCTCAACGCATTTTCCCCACATTTCTGGAATCTTTTAGAAACAGAATCCACAGCTCTGCTTAGCATCCCAATTGGAAAATTTGCAAACACTTCATGGCTATACTTTGTTAAAGGCTGTTAATATCCCTTTGTTTTAACTTCTACACTTTGGGCTAAGGAGCAAGCTAAAACCAATGGATATTATCAACCTTGAACATAGTATCTGGGAAGTATTTTAGAGTGTTCCAGTTGAGATGCTAAGAAGAGTTATGGATTTGGTTCCTGAAAGATTCCAGAAATGCGTGGAAAGTGCGCGTTCATACATTGAAATGCAACTTAATAACCAAACGGTACACCTTAATGTATTCAATAGAAATAAAACTGTGCTGGGTTGTTTACTCTGTGAAATATTCATTATTACAAATAGGTACTGACTTCACAACCACCTTGTATTTAGACGAATTGTCCTTATTTTTTTTTTATATAAATGTGCATTTATAAGAAACAAAATATGTCTTACTTTATCTGATTAAAAATTCACGATGAGCGTGTGTCGTATTCTAGGATTCTATGGTCCATACGCGCAAACTCTACTTTCCAGAAGTCAAAAATCGTCTGCAGCCGTCCATTAGTTTTAAGATCTTCCGCCATTAAACTCGATTCAATCAACCCGTACTATTTCCGAGACGCCACATCAAGTATGCAGTGTCGAAAGCACCATTTTCATTTACCGACTGCCCAAATAAGTCACGACTGCCCCATTCGAACAAGGATTGACCGCAACTTCGTCGTCATCCAACAAAATTTCGAGATTCAGAGCACATCTTTAAAGTCCGCCTCCAACCAAACAGAACGGCGTCTTCTCTTTCCTCTCCGCGTTATAAACAGAAGGATTTGGACGAGAAAGCGTGGGGCAAGAAAGAGAGGTAAACAGGTGAGATGGAGTGAGAGAGGAGAAACAGGTAAACTGGTGGGAGGAATCGGGTGGTGGCAGGGTAATAACCTCTCTCCCTTCTCTCTCTCTCCTTGGCCACAGACCCGCTTGGTTGAATTTGCGACATCTACTGACGGTTTTCCTTGTGTGTCTTTTTCGGAACAGCTGCTGGTTTTGGTAATGTGGGATGAGGTTTAGGGAAAATTGGTGGTGTCTGTTTCGTAGAGTTTTGTGGGGTTTTCTCTCTCTCTCTCTCTCTCTTGGATATAGACTACTTCGGGATTTCGGGATTAGTGATGCCAAATGGCATTGGATTCCGCGACCCCTCCCCCCCGTCTGAATTTTACAAATGCAAATACAGTCAAACCTCGTTAACGCGAAATCGCCTTAACATGACATTCCGTTTAATGCGGCCGACCAAACGGTATAGTGGTTAGCTTGCTAGCTTCTAGACCGCGAGGTTGCGAGTCCCGTGTTAGGCATGGGTGTTTGGTAAATGTATGTTGGCTTGTCTAATGGCGAATGTTTCGGCGCATTATAGCCCTCGTGTTGCTGACGGTGCCAGATAATCTGAAAACAACCAACCGTTTAATGCGAAGTTAAAGCAGTTCTCCGTACTTGAAACTTAACGGTAATTTATTCGTTTATAACATGAAATTCGGTTAAGGCGAACAATTTCGTGGGGCTCCCATCGACTTCGCGTTAACGGGGTTTGACTGTTCAACTAGGGGTGCGGAACATCGCACAACTTCATTTACCGTTTTTATATTTTCATTATTGATTAAGCAAAAAGCAAAAATAGCCAGTTTAGTGATATATTTTGCTATAGTTCTTTTATGGGTTAAAAAACAAACAAGCAAAATGATGGTTTTAGCAATATACTTTACGATAATTGAGGACTAGAAATGGAAAATGACCTAAGTACCTAAAAATTTGAAAATCGTTTTCTTACGGAAAAATGTCCTTAAGACTAATCTAAACAAAGTGGAAAACGCCCAAAGTGTGAACTCCAGTAATAGTTCAGAAATTTGTCGAAAGATCACGCTGGTTGCATGCGAAGTGAAGTGGAGAACGTCCTAAGTGCGATAAAAATAACAATAATATTAAGAAGGTATTTAAGAACTAAACGTAAGGAAGTTAGGCTATGAATCCGAAGAAGTGAAATGGAGAACTCCCGAAGTAGCAGATGCGAGTCTTTTTCATTTTTCGGCTTTCATGAACATTTTTCTTTTTTGGACTTAGGTCGTCTTCCATTTAGTTCTCAATTCTTCTTTTAACGTTTCTTGTAAGTGAAACTGAGGAGAGAAGAAAAAACGATCGTTGATGAGGAGGTATGCTCAAGGAAAGAGAACTCTGTGTTGAAGGCATTCATTTTTCAACTTTTTACTCCATTAAAACATTTTTACGGGAATTTTGGAGGTGGGGATGTCTAGGACACCTTAAGAGGCATTACCACAGCGATTTTTATCAAAATCGTTAGAGCCGTTTTTGTAGTAATTACTGAAAAACATGATATTTTCAATGGTAGCTATCTTACGCGCATGCCTGATTTTGACGAAAACCTTAATGGTAGGTTTCTGTGCCATCACCAACCTGCTCGCCAAATTTGAACTTCGTAGGTTAATTTGTTCGGGAGTTATGCAGACGACCACACACACACACACACACACACACACACACACACACACACACACACACACACACACACACACACACACACACACACACAGAGAGAGAGAGAGAGAGACAGACACACAGACAGACATTTTTCTACATCCCTTTTTTTAAAACCGGGATGCTCCAAAATGTGAAAAATGCAAAAATATATATATATATATATATATATATATATATATATATATATATATATATATATATATATATATATATATATATATATATATATATATATATATATATATATATATATATATTTACCGAATACTATACTTTTATTATCCTATATACGTATGGGTCATTAAAAGTAAAAATGATGACCAACTACAAGCATAAGGCCCATCATGGTTGGTCCAATTTAATTTTACTGAACCATCTCCCAGTATAGATACAGCTGTATTTTAAAACTGTTGACTCTGGTACAATTTACGATGTGGTCCGGCAGATTGTTCCACTTATCAGTTACTCTATTTCAAAAAAAAAAATTTGTTCAATTCTCCAAGTTCAAATGCGATTTAAATAGCTTGTATGCATAACCTTTTGTCCGGTCCCTTGTATATTGAACTCTAAACTTTGAACTTCAAAAAGTATTTTGAAAACATCAGGGTGATTATACTGCTGTCATGAGTTAAAAACCCGTTAATAAAAAATATTAAAAAAAAAAAACACCCGTTAATCTAATATATGTATATATATTTGTCTTCGTTGTTGTATTGGTTTGTATGACTTATAAACTTGAGCAATTCAATGAAATGAAAAAATTATTTTCTAAGGACTAATCAGAATATGTCAAAATATGCATTTGATTTTTATTACTATTATTACTAGTATTTAGGCCTTTCAGCTTATGACGACAATATAATGAAAGTTCAATTTTCTAAAAGCTGTAAAGAAAGAACCAAGTTCAGAATAATCAGAAATTTGACGTGATGAAAGGGAGTAGGAGGAGGGGGGGGGGGGGAGATGGTTTGGCATATTAAAAAAAAAAAAAAAAAAAAAATAGATCGATATAGATTTTTTTTTTCTTATGTTACTCTATTTTCTCCTTTTTCGTGTGCATTCAGTTCGAATTTCAAATCATTCTGACCAGTATTTTTGTACAGCTTTTTGAAAATTGAATTTAATCCAAGGTTGCTACGCACCTGGAAAACAGGGAAAATCTGGAATTGTCAGGGTAAAACGAAAATGCCTAAAAAAAAGTCAGGGAAAACTAAGAAATATGATATTTTTTTTGGAAAAGTTAGGGATTTTCTTTCAGATTCAAGTTTTCTTCCAATGAGTTCAGTAATTTTTTTCAGAACTCGCATCTGCGTCCCGAAAATTTCATATTTTCTTGTAAAAATGTGTAAATAGCACCCGCTGAAAGCAAATTGACTAAAAATGGGTAAAAAAATCTTTCACTTTTACTGCCATTTCCCTTTTTTTTTCTGAGAATTTTAAGTTTTTTGACAATTTTATTATTTTTAATGAACTTTGTAAGGTTAAAAACCTCACCCCTCAGAAAAAATTACAAGCTAGTCATTGTTCTTTACATACAATAGTACACAAATATATTCTTATTCGGCTATTTTTGTTGTTCGAAATAACACTGCGAATGTATTTTCCTCTTTTTTTATATATACAGAGTGGCCACAGAACCGGGAAAACCTGGAAATCAGGGATATGTCAGGGAGCTTTCTGATTCTGGAAAAAATCAGGGAAATGTCAGGGAAATTTTTTAAATGTCAGGGAAATTTTGTACTGTTTAAGGCACGTTCATCCATATTTTGGCGCTATTTACGTAGAGATTTGTAGTGGTAAGCTATTAGAAGTTTAATGTTACCGAATGATTTAAACTTTTCATTACCAGCAAAACTATTTTTTAAAAAATTAAATATTTTCTCTTTAGCATACATGTTCAATTTAAACGGGGTGTTTAGACATATGGAAAACCTAAGAAAATTGGGGAAATTTGGAAAAAAGTTTTCCATAAAATCAGGAATTTTTTTAGAAATCTGTCAGGGAAATCAGGGAACTTTTTTTCCTGAATATATTTTGCCACCCTGTATATATTTTGACTGTTTTCACCCTAGCGAAAAATAAAGGGAGGTGCGCAGTTTGCTACTTCTACCATCTGATCCATTTATCTTCGTGTGCAAGTACATCAGTGTTTTGTGACGCAAATCGCAAACATTTTACAGTTCCGCAAAAAAGTGTATTTCCACTTTTTTACCAAAATTTGCACATTAAAATGTCGTATTTTTTTTTCTTTTTTTTTTTCTGAATAATCCTTCTTTAAAATTACACTGCAATTGTATGCAAAAAAAAAGTTGTTTTCTTCAGCTTGAAGTGAAACCTGGAAATTTAAAAAAAAAATTCTGGAAAACCTGAAAAGGTCGGGGATTTTTGTTTTGCATTTTAAGAGCCATACCCTGTTAATTAATTATCAAACTGTAGTTTGCGAAACAAGAGTTGCTTACTATCACTAGACGGGGATGTCTTCGTCACTGAGAAAACAATCTTGTATCCACCTAGTTTTTGGGCTGAAATGGTTAAAATTATTGGATATTGCTTGATAGAAGGGCTTTCGAAGACTATTATAAGAAAAAACTCTAATTTCAAAATGAAAGTCTTCCAAACATATCGTATATCATATCGTATGCAGGGCATTAATAATCAAATAAATATACTTTAAATTTATTGCCGAAGATTGGATTTTTGTATTTTAAACTCTTGTTTCATTCTGTCGAAATATATTTCGCCATTCGCTGCGCTTTATCCCATTTTGATAGTTAACATTTTTTGGAGTATCACACTGTTATACTTTTGCTTATGATGACCTCGACTTATAGTTTAAAAAAAAAAAGAGTTACCATTAAACAAGACCATTTTTTAAGTTACTTTTTAACTGCTTTATTGTTTTACTTTCTTACTACAAGTAGTCGAAAAGGCTTTTTTTAGAATAAATTCTAGATCTCCAAGCAATCTTTTTCCAGTAACGAACACATTCATTACCTGTGTCGCCAATAAAAAACACTAACCTTTTCCACGTTGAACAACAGGATAATAAATAAATTTACTGGCTTTTTATGTATTTTCTTTTCTCATCCAACCTGGATAAGGATAAAATATCAACTTTTTTTTTGTAAACACAAGAAAGTCTCCTCGTGCGATATACAGGTCAGAGAGACTGAAGGACTCGAAACAGAGCAGAAAGAAAGAGTAATTGATACTCCCTTTTTTTTTTTCTTCTTCTTTTGTGGACAGTTTTAAGATGCTTCTGAATTCACGAAAAGAAGAAAAAAAGTAGTTGTTCATCGAAAAGTGTCCCTGCCTCTTCCTTCTTTAAGTTATTTGATTGACCCAACGCGTTCTCTATCAATAAATGATTTGGCGATGAAAGTGGCATCGTGTTTTTTTTATACCTCTGTTCTAATTATATCTAATCTAGTATGAAAAGCCCTAAAGAATTGAATGTAGACTGTATTCGTGAATGTATTTCGTTTATATTTCATCCAAACGATAATTTAGAAGAAATAATTACTTGTACAGATATGCAGAAGTAAATTAAATCGATTTTTTTTTTTTTAATTTTCTTGTGGCAACATCTCTACAAGGTTGATAATTGGATTCTAAACTTGCTATCTTAGATTGCTTTTCATGAAAAATTAGTATTTTTCCCCTTAGTGTTTTTTTTTTTCCCCCCAAATGTACTCCTGTAAGGAATATCAAAATTGTACATCTTCAACATTTCGAAGTTTTGTCTTTAAATCTTTGTTCTTCACAAATTTAAAAGAAAATAAATTTTCATACCGAATTACTTTAGTTTGCAGTACAAATTTACTATTTTTTTCAAATTTTAGTAAGCTACCTGATAATGGTGTACCAAAGTTGGCTGTGTGCCCACCTGATGGCTCTGGCCTTGCATGCCAAAGGTGGCAGGTTCGTATCCCGTGTTTGGCATGGATGTTCGTTATGACTTGGATTCCACGTTAAGCTTTAGGTCCCGACCTGATTA
The DNA here is from genome assembly GCA_963978545.1 of Linyphia triangularis. Lineage (NCBI taxonomy): Eukaryota > Metazoa > Arthropoda > Arachnida > Araneae > Linyphiidae > Linyphia > Linyphia triangularis. The sequence goes on from OZ021725.1 coordinate 104,848,013, forward strand.
GCTGTCATTGCTCATAAAAATAGGTCATTGAGCGTCCAAACCAACCAACAAAATCTTAGTAAAATAAGTGCCAAAATTACATAATCTCTAAAGCTGTAAATATTTGAGATCTAGATTCGCTTAAGGAAAATCAGTTTTGATGAGCAAGTGGAAATGGATACGAAGACCGGTTAAAAACAAACAGAAACCAAAGCAGCAACTCATATATTTGATTTTTATAACAATTCTTAAAACAGAGAATCGGTCCAAGATTTCCGTACACCACTTTTTTCATGATCTACCTTCCGAATATATTGAATTTACCTCTAAAGGACACGCAATAAGTTTTTCTCGAACTGTTTGATTAATGTGGCAAAGTTTATTTGCATAAATTTAGTTCAGAAACATCTTAAAGGAAAAAGTAAGAGCACAAACCAGTTAATTCATCATTATAAAATAATTTATTTGAATATCATGCATTATTTTGAAAGATATACTTTATGATATTGTACTAAAATGAAGAAAACACATTTTAATAATCATGGATAATAATTACGGGGTTTCCGCGCACGTAGAAAGTCTGGAAATGTCATGGAAAGTTATGAATTTTGGACATTGGGTAAATTTTGTCATGGAATGCCATGATTTCGAGCAAAAAAATTGCATGGAAAATATGGCATTATTATGGTCATGGAAATACAGTGAATTTCATGGATTTCTAAACATTTTAAGTAAAATCACGTAACTTTGACATCATAAACGCCATGATCGTTATTCAGTTCATCGAAAATTCATCTTTTTATTTACGTTTTGACGGAAACAACGGTCACAGTTGAAAACCACGACCAATGAAAGCATTTCTGAACTCCAAATTTGTGGCATCATACGAGTAAGGTCTCATAAGGGGAAAAAAATTCTTAATATGTGAACTCAAATCAACAGTTTTGATAAGCTTGTGTTTACATTTTTTTTCCCGCAATCTTTCTTCTGTTTTTCATTGTTGTTATCCAAACATTTGATTTTTGATGATATAAATTATTATTATTATTATTGACTCATTCCTTCTTCAAATATTTCTTTATTATTAAAGATTGATTAGCTTTTTTAACACCTGAAGTATCAAGGAAAGGAAAACTATTTTCCCCTTTTTTTTTTTAATTTGGAAGTTACTGAAACAAGGATTTTTTTTTTACTTAATTTAAAATAAAACTTTATAAAAATCATTTTATGGTACATTGGTTTACTTACTACGTTCGTGTTAGTAAAATTCATATGGGTTATTGTTACTATTTTTTATCATTTGAGTTCTTGAAGTCATGGAAAATTATTTGCTTGGAAAGTCATGGATTCGTGACATTTTATTATGGCAGAAACCTTGTAATTAATAAAAAAATACTTTAAAGTACATATTTTTGCGAAATTGCACCAAAGAGCTGCTACACTTATTTGTTTCTCATTTTGGGGAGAGGCATTCTTACAAATATTATGTCTACTTTTATTAGTTACTTTTTTTTTTTGTTTCTTTAGAACATTACAAAACTTCCTTTTTACGCAATATTTAATATTGAAAAAAAAAAAAAATTTGCAGATTTTTGGAGCGGGGGCGAAATGATACTTTTACTCCAGCTGTTGGGCTAGCACTATGGCGATCGTCCTTTAGCCCCCCCCCCCCCCCCGTGTAGTCGTCGGCGCCTAAAGTTCATAATAACTTAAATTCGCATCTTATGACCTACTTGTTTATCACGCTTAACAAATACGAGCACTTTAATCATTAGACACAGAAATTAGTTTCACCCCTCTTTTATCTTAAATCTGTCGCGATAATGGACAAAGATTCGAGATAACGCTTGCCAAACTGAAATCTTCCCCCCAAACTCTTGCACATCATTCTCGTCATTTCAGCTGATACACTCCGATTATTCTTTTACGCTGGTACGTATATGCATTATCAGTTTTACGTCTCCATTACTGACCAAAGTTTAGTCAATAAAAACTTTGGAAACAAACGATTTCGCTCTGATATTTTGGAATGATCTTTTTAAGAGGAGGTAACTAGTAAGGATCATTCCTCTATACTCGCTAACATAACAATCTTCTAGCCCAAGTGCATTTAGAAACTGCTTTCTTTATAGTCCGAGAGGTGACTACAATTTTTGGACCCCATCGAACATCACTCTGATTTTTTTTTTATAGAAATTGGAGAAAAGTGAGTAGATTACGAATTCACTGGTCTGCCGTGGCAAAAATGGCCGAAACTGATCAAAAATCGACTCGGAATTAATTGAACTAAAATCCGATTGCCAAATATGTCATAACTTGCCAAAAAGAGAATAAACTTTTTCGTCTGGCAACCACTGCATTTTGATTTTCAATGAGAAAAAGCGCAAACGATTTCTGATCTCTGGCTCGGAAAACTTGTATTTTTTAAAAGTAAGCCTAATTGGCGACATTAGTTACGTCATCAGTGACGTAATGTTTATTGCCAACTTGGCTCTCTTTTAATAGATGCAAGTAGCCCGTCGCCAGATATCTGAATCGTCTGCAACCTTCTTAATTAAAAATTAAAGAGTGAGGGTTACCAAATAAAAAAAAAAAAATGCTCATAATTTGACAAGTTATGGCGCATTTGGCAATTGGATTTAGTTCACCTTATTAAAAGTCGATTTTTGACCAGTTTCGGCCATTTTTGCCACGGCAGACCAGTGGATTCGTAATCTACTCACTTTTCTCTAATTTCTATAAAAAAAAATCAGAATGATGTTTGATGGGGTCCAAAAATTGCAGTCGCCTCTCAGTCTATTAAAATCTTGAAATTTGGTGAGTAAGTACAAAAAAGATCATTCAAGGAAATGACGTAAATTGTTTTCATTTAATGTCTATCAAAAAATGAAAATTAAAAAAAGCGATAGACAAAACCAGGTGGAACCACTGCCTATGCATTGGCGTAAAGATTTCATATATGAAATAAAATATATTTAGACGCTATTTTCGCGTTTTTAATTTATGTCATTTCATTAAGTGATCATTTTCGTACCGACTCACCAAATGTCAATGTTTTCCAGAAAGTAGTTTCTAAATGCACTGGGCTGGAAGATTGTAAGTTAGGGAGTATATATAACGTTCATACTAAGACTTACACTTAAGGGATCACAGGGGCAGCTTTGCCAGACCTCGGTTTTAAAACTGTTATAGACTGAGAGGCGACTGCAATTTTTGGACCCCATCGAACATCATTCTGAATTTTGTATAGAAATTAGAGAAAAGTGAGTAGATTACGAATTCACTGGTCTGCCGTGGCAAAAATGGCCGAAACTGGTCAAAAATAGACTTTTCTTTTAATTGATAATCTTTTTAAAATGAGCCAAATTGGCAATAAACATTACGTCACTAATGACGTAACTGATGTCGCCAATTTGGCTTATTTTTCAAAGATACAAGAAAGCCGTCGCCATGTATCTGAATCGTCTGCATCCTTCTTAATTGAAAATTAAAGAGTGAGGGTTGCCAGATGAAAAAATGTGTTCTCTTTTTGGCAAGTTATGACATATTTGGCAATCGGATTTTAGTTCACCTTATTAAAAGTCGACTTTTGACAAGTTTCGGCAATTTTTGCCACGGCAGACCAGTGGATTCGTAATCTACTCACTTTTCTCCAATTTTTATAAAAAATTCAGAATGATGTTCGATGGGGTCCAAAAATTGCTGTCGCCTCTCGGACTATTAGGTAGGCAATTTTTCACGATTGCATTTTGGACATTATATATTTAAAAAATATTTTTACCCATTGAAATTTCAATAGTACTTCAAACATTAAGACTTCGTGCACTTTTACTTTGCCGTTTTTACACAGTTTAACTCAACTTTGTACTTTACCTTTTTTTTTTAAATGTTGGCGCAATAAACTGAATATCATAATGTTGTACAATTAAATTTAAAAAGTTTTATGTTTCACTGTTTTGTGGTACATTTCTTATTCAGAGTTAAAGATATTTAACTAAAGTGTTGTCATTTGTTATAAAACTTTTCATTATGCTAAACGAACTACCATTATTTAAGTTTTACAACTTTGTTGTGGAATTTCATCTGGCAAAATTTCATTTCAGCGAAAAAGTTAAATAAAATATTATTAGACTTTTCTTTATATATTAGGTTTATTTAAATTGACTGTAAAACGTAGCTTCTTCCCCCCCCCCCCCCCCCCGAAATTCGTGGCATAACATCAAACACTGTTGTAAAAAAAAATTCGAAATTTGTTGCATAACATAAAACTATGTTGTAAATCCTTTTCGAAATTCATTGCATTACATCAAAATTTGTTGTAAAACATTTTCAAAATGCGCTGCGTAACACAAAACATTGTTGTAAATAATTTCGAAATTTCTTGCATTTCATTTTAATTTCTATATAAAACGTTTTACAAAAGGCGCAGCTTTAAAAATGGTTGTAAATAGTTTTTGACATTTGTGGCATTGCATTTGATTTTGTTGTAAATCATTTTACAAAATTCACTGTGTAGTCTTAAACATTGCTGTTAAACATTTCCAAAATTTATCGCATTGCATTTAATTTTATTGCAAAACTTTTTAAATTTTCTGCATTTGTAGTATACGGCGCGACAAAATTTTTGTAGCTTTGCAGCACTGCAAACGTTTTAGATTTGTCTCGAATCTAAGTTAAAAAGCATCCGAATCACCGCACATTTTAAGCCAATCCAGAGATTCCTCCATGCAGTAAATGACGAAGCGATTTTACGTTTAGAATTGATAAAAAAACCATGACAGGTGTCAGCATCGTTCCTTCTCTTTCAAAAGCTAAACTCTTTGGCGACTTTTCGCTATCCTCTCGCCAATAGCCAGGGTTGCCATTTTTGAAATACAGAAACTCTCCGCTGAAACTGCTCCTTATTCAGTAGTTGGGAGACGTTTCGTTTCATCCATACATCCCGCTTCGTGTGTTTTTCTGAAGGTCCAGTGTGTAGCATCGCGTCCTCCGTTTGCGAAAACAGGGTAAGTAACTTCCACTCCACTTTTAACTTGCTGATTTAATTTAAAATAACTACAAATTTAGTATAACTTTATTGGCCTGTTGTTATTTATATATTTATTGAAAATGAATTTTTTTTTTTTTTTTTAATAATTCCAATAGCGTGATTGGGGACTTTCGTACCGCTTTTTAACTTACGTACTGTCTTTAAAATTTGAAATAAAAGTACAGATTTCAGCTGATTGTTGCTTCTATGAGAAGTAATTTATGTATTTTATATAATTGAGTAGGTTTTTATCGGAGCTGATAAGTTTTTAAGGTTAAATGAAATGATGAGGAGGATACTTTCAGAATTTCATCCACGTGTTTATTCGGGCAGTTTTTGCTGTTACATTCATATTTAAAAAATAGTTAAATTACTAAATATTATACTCTTTAGTCCAATTTGTAATTTATTTATTTTTGTTTATTACATTACTAAATAATTAGTTTTGTGGAATGATTTACGAAAGTTTCAGTATCCACTGATGGATTTTGCACAGCTATTTTGAAGTTGCGCAATTGCGTACTGAGTAATTCCAAATATGTTATTGAAACTAGTAGTAGAATAGTTTTCGTTAATCTCTAATTATTAGAAAACAACTATATTTAAATTTTCCTGCATTTCAAAAGCACGTGCATCGAAAGGGTTAAGTAACTTTGAAATGGCTGATCTACAACTTTTTTCCATTCATTTACTTTTGAAAGTGTTTTAAATATGAAAAGTACGCCATACGATTTTAATACCGTTACATGCTCTTTTATTAGTTCTAATTTTGGTAGTTGCTTGAATTTTATTTTGTATTTGAATTTATTTTTTTTAACAAACTTTGAGAGTTTGTCATTTAAATATTGCTTTTAATTGTTTTCCAAGTCATTAAACGCGATTGATACTTTCGCCTTCCTGTATTTTGTTAGATATCTTATCTTCCATCTCTTAACCTTATAAAAAAAAAATGGTCAGCTTACTAATAATTTTCTTTTTCAATACACCGATAAGAAACTGAAGAAAAGATATTCGCCTTTTCGAAAATCAATACGTTTATAGGAGAATTTTGAGGTATTAAGTATCAGACTAAAATTAGATGAGTTTTTTTAAAGGTACATGTCAAATTAAAACGATTGTAAAAACTTCATTAGATGATACTGGTTGTATAAATAGTTATGTTTAAGGTTAGTTTTATTAAATCATCCGCTTATCAGTATTTTTTTACTAAACTACTATTGTTCTTTTCTTAAAAGCTTTAAAAAAAAAAAAAAAAAAAAAAAAAAAAAAAATGAGTGGAAAAAAAAGAAAGAAAAAAAAAAGATTTTGCATTCGAGCTTATTTATTCAAGCTTGTTCTAAAGGAATATCGTATTTTGATTTAGTTCCATAAATATTAAAAATTTTCAGTTCAAATCTTTAACAAATAGTTAGGGTTAGTTTTCAATCAAGGGTTGGACTTAGCCATTGCTCCATGCAACTTTGACCATTTTCCATTCTTTCCGATTCGGACAATTCCCCATTCTATTTATAACTCGAAACAGAAGCAAAGCGGCGACATCTCGCCAAAATAGTCGTTTGTGGAATTAAAGAATTAGAACGAGAACTTTCACCAGGTGATGGCCATTTTAAGTTGATTTCCTTTTCTGCTCTCCAAGGCGCATACCACTTCAAGGTTCGCTCGCTTTAAACGAGTTGAAAACATGACGTCATCAGTTGTAATCGGTATTGGTCAAAAAGGATATTAAGTTATTTGGAAGGAGATAACGAATTAGTTTCATTTCAAAATGCTCTTTTGTATTCAATTTTTTTAGGGACTTTATTTTGTTACAAAGCGTGACATTGTGTTATTATTACAAGACGTTATTTTGAATGGAATTTCGTCGTTTGACAAAACTTGTGACCAATCACAATTCATCTTTAATAAGGGTTTCGAATTTTCCCATTCCATTAGGTAATGGCAATTCACATTTTATTTTCCGGTGAACAAGGAAGTTATTTTTTTTTTTTTTTTTTTTTTTTTTAAATGCATATTTTTAGACTTTCTTTTCGTCTTTTGTACAACTTTATTAGATTCATTTTTATGGTCTTTTTTAATAACACAATAAAATATTTTTTCATAAAACGGGCTTTCCTAAAAAAAACAGACTTAACGTTTTTTAATTAACGCATAAAAAGATTGTTTTCTAAATACGAAAAAAAAAAAAAAAAAAGCGAGAATAATAATTTTTACAAAAATAAATCTTTTCTAGCATTAAATACTAACGTCTGAAAAGAAATTTAAAATAACTTAAATTAAGGGTCCTCTTGAGTTTCATTTGGAACTTCGCATCCTCGCATCCTCTTCACATAATACATAGATAATATTTATCCTCTTTCGCCCATGCACACCTGTATCAGGTATACGATGACGTCGACAAGGATCCGCTGCGATTATCTTTGGATAGCCTCCTTCCATTGGTTCCATCCATTGTGTGCTCTGACTCAGCTGTTCGGGAAATAGTGGAAATTTCACCCATCCAAGCAGTGTTTCTTCAGATTTTTATCTTTTTGGCCGAGCGGAGGGAACGTCATTTTTGAAAATGTTGTTTTTGTTTGTCACGAGACTTTGCTTCATCCCTTTCGGGGGAGGAGAGGGGTGAAGTTCGGACCTCGTGGTCTTTCTTTTCTTTTTTTTTATCTTTCGGGCAGACGATTCGTGACAGGATTTGGTGTTTATTTTAATGAGGGTTTGATAGTTTAAGTGTAATGCGATAATTTTTATCTTTATATTTGACGTGTTCTTTGAAAAGAGTTTAAAATAGTTCCAAATTCAAGAAGAGGTGTTATGTCCAGATAAGTTTGTTTATTTTTTGTGCCGTTTTCTGAACTTCAAAATTGAAGAAAATCGATTGTTGAACGATTCGGCAGACGATTCTAGTTCGGAATACGTGGACTTTTTGTTATATATTGGGGGGGGGGGGGGGATCAGGCGACTCTTGTTGGAGTTTAGTGTTGATGAAGGTTTGATTGTCTAAATGTCCTTTTCGCGTGAGAGTTTAAAAGTTCTAAGTTAAGAGGAGTTCAATCCAAATAAGTTTACTTTGCGATGTTACCCGTTTTCTGAATTAAAAATTAACGATAAATTATTGTAAAAATACTTATAAGCAATATTTTTTTTTAATGTTTAATTTTGTATAATACTTTTCTAGTGGGATTTCACACATAATAAGTTTTTGTGATGCAGTTTTATTAGATGTAAATAAACGTAAGGTTAGCGTCTTTTAAAAAAAATCTTGCCTGATTTTTACATTTCATGTTTTAACTTAAGTTTTCGTATGCGACAGAAACCAGTTTTTATGAAATTAAATTATTACAGAAAATGTAAAGAGACTTATGATTATTTAGGGATGTTTTTACCGATAATTGCAACCATTGATTGATTGTTTAATCCCCAAATGATGTAAAACTTCAAAATGTACGGAAATGCATCGAAATCTTTTCTGATTGGATTAAAAATTTATCACTTAAGAAACTAATTTTCTTATTTTGGATTCAACAAATACTCAAAAATGAACATGGTCTTTCTAACTGATTTTGAAGTGTAGGCGATCATAAAAAATTAGACATTTATTCAATAAGGTAAAGATAATTGGTATTTTGATAACATAAAAATCAATTTGTAAATTACAGTACTCTGTTTAGAAAATGGTTACGAATTAATTAATTTTAGTTCCCCGATTTTCCTTAACAGATAATCAGGTATCTGTTTTTGTAAGGAAATCAAGTTCTATTATTATTACTTTTTTTTATAAAAAAACAATCAGTTCGATGATAAATATCTGTACTTAAATCAAATGAAAATCACTCTAAAATACAATACGTTGTTACAGAATTACGTTTATTTTAGAAATTCTTTTTCCCTTCAATCAGTAAGATAATCTTAGTAAGAGCTAGTCAATTAGTATTTCTTCTTTCTGGGCGATAAGGTTGCAAATCTTGCATTCGGTATCTTAAGCTTGCCATCTTTTGTGATGTTCTGTTATCAAAGTGAGCCACTGATAGCGATTGTCTACACAACATTAGTTTGATGTTGATGTAAAACATGTGCTAGCATCCTTTAGATATTGTTAATCTTTTATCAAGAGAGCGTTAACAAATCAGTGACGTGTATATGAAGATCAACTTTGTGCGTACCGATCCTAAAGAGGTGTTTGTTTGTTTTTGTCAATTCTTCTTCCACGTTATTGTATTTCTATGTAGGGATCTTTGTGTTTGTTATTCCGTATATTTGTTTTCAGTTTATCTTTAATAATATATATTAGATTCGTCAATATGCAATCCAAATTTGCAATTTTTTAATTTTTTTTTTTTTTACTCTAAAATATTCTCGAAATTAGCCTCTTTAAATTTGTGCTGCATTTATTCACTGCTTATAGTGGTCACGGAACCTGGAAGTCAGGGTGAGACGCTAATTAGGTAATTAAATTTTAATTCATCAGTTAAATATCATCAAATGAAATTTTTTTTTATGCAAATATGTTAGTTTTCGAACACTTATTAAGTGCAACAAAAAATTGTGTCTAGTTAAAAAAAAAATCCAATGCTTACCCGTATCTTACATTCCATAACATAAAGACCGAGCAACACATTTCTCCTTTCTTTACAACAAGTAATCTATATTGGATAAACTAGACAAAATAATTTTAAACTGGAATCTAAAATAAAAAAATTACGAAAAAAAAAACAAAAACGAAGCAATGATAATGGACGCCAAAATAGAAATTTACAGATATTTTATATTGGCAATTCTCTGACTGACGCAATTTATATCGAAAAAATAATAAGAGAAACAAGTTATATGGAAAAATAATTATTTTAAGCGATGGCTTATTATTATTTTAACAGTGGCTGTCGGTGGCTTATGAATGCATATTTGACATAATTAAAATAATTATTTTTCATTATAACTTTTTCACCAACTAGTATTGTCTAAAACAAAAACATAACTATTAGATTCTTCATAATTTTAATTTGTTAACGAACAGAGCCAAAATTTCCCGTGCGTACAGCAGATGCTTTCTTTGGCAGCTACACACCACAACAAATCGAAAGATTCCGCCATCAATAAAATAAGAACACCAAATCTTTAAATTAATCCCATGACCTTGCTTTAATTACATTAGATACTAGTTGAAACCTCAAACTAAATAATCCCGGACATGGGAGATACTTGTTTGCAAACCAGGGAGGGGAGAGATTAATCCTGGAGTATACCCTACAATCGGCAGTGTTTGCTCTCTGTGGTTTTGTGTATTTGTGTCCTGGCATGACCGTCGCCATGGTTACCACCAGGTATCCCGATAGGACACCAAGGTCGTCTGGTCATCCTGGCGACTTTTGCCACGGATGGATAAGGGGAAGAATAGATAAGGGAGATTATGAATGGACAGGTAATGCAAGTTTTAGGGCAAGAGACGACTGGGGAGTTTTGGATACGAGAAGTTATCTTGGTTGAATTCCTCGAAGGAAACTTCCGTGTTGAAATACGAGTCTTTACGTTGTAGTTCGCTTGATGAGTAACGTTTTACGCATTTGGTTTTTCGTCTTTTTGAAGAAGAGCGTCTGAATTGAGAAGGAAATATAGAACAAGATGGTAATTAATTGTAAGTAGATTATATATTTTTAAACTGTATGTTCTGGAATTATAATATGGCTTTAAAAGTATAATATTTTTTTTTTTTTTTAAATCGAACTCTTGTATTACAGCATATTTTGACGTTCATATAGTTAATTTTTTTTGTTTAATTTGTAATAAAGGTTTCTTCAGTAATTCTATAGTAAATAATCTATACATTCTAAAACTTTGCATTGAAAAGGAGAAGAAAGCGTTCTAATTTTAAATATTTGAAATGGGATACTACTTAATGAAATGAGATAATGCCAATGAGTTTAATAACTTGTAAGTAAATCTTTAAATGAACGTTAAACGATGGTAACAGTTTATATTTAATATTTTCTTTTGAATGCCGTTTTCTAATTCTTTTAAAACATCTCAGGTTTTTATTTAATGTTTAATGTAACAGTTATTTCAATATCGCTTCTTTAAAAATTCAATTTTTAACTGTTGCGACATTTGCTGCGCGTTATCTGGCACTGGCAATTTAAATTTTCCTTTAAGTTTTAAACATGGTTGCTTGGCTTGTACGCTTAACGACCTATTTTTATGCACAATGACGGCTAATCAGGCCTACAGCTTAATGTGGATTCCAAACCACAACGAACATCCATAGCCTGACCCGGGATTCGAACCCGACACCTTTGGTATGCGAGGCCAGAGTGCTAACCCCACATCCATCAGATGGGTCTAGTTTTACACATGAATCGTACTTGTAGTAATAAATGGAACTTCAGTAAAACTGTCATATGCAATAGCATCATCAACTAAAAAATGAAAATTATACACATATCATCCATATTTGGTATATCCCTTTTAGCCTAAACTTGATCTTTGAAATTGCGTGTAAAAACTATTGATATCTGCACAATAAAGTTTCCATTTAATTATTGTCGAATTTTGACCTCGGAACCAATTGCACCCTCCTTCCATGTTCGTGTGCTAGTGGTTGCAATAGTTGTTATAGAAGTTATATTAAGATTGTGGTTGCAATAGTTGCAAGCTAGTGGTTGCAATAGTTGCTTAGAAGTTACATATTAAGATTGTGCTCTTAATTATTTCACTAAAATAAGTTAAAATACACAACTCAAAACAGAACAGTTTATCTCAGGAATTCATTTTATTCCAAACACTCACTTAAAATCATAAATTCGAAAAGCAAAAATGTATTGCCAATTTATACAAGCTATATCAACAGGTGAGAGCAAACGCAAATCCCGACTATTATACTTAACACATCTTTATAAAACTAAGACTTTCTACTTCATGAAGACATCCTTATCAATGTGTTCATCACATAACAACAACAGCTCAACTATTATAATAAAATTTAATAAAAACCCCGAAATCATAAAGTGCTATGCATTATAGAGGATAATTAAAGTGAGATAGAGGATGTTTTCTCCCATTCGATACGTAAATGCAGACAGTTCCAATTGAAAAACTTCCCGGAAGGGTCTTGAAATCTCTTATTTCTTGCTATCTCTTGTTGAGATGTATACTGCTGCTACTTTTATAATCCGACTCTTCTAGGCATTCAAGATGTTGTTATAGTTGTAGCAATTTTTAGTTCTTGCGCCTTGGAAATGTAATGCTACTAAAACACAAATCTTGCAACCAAAAAGAACAGGGCGATTGATTACCCTCAATCATGGTATCGATAAAACATGACCACGATTGTGACTAATAGTCTCGTGAGCTGCCAGACATGACTTTTTCGGATATTCACCAGCATGAGAAATACTATCTCTTCACTCATGTGAAAATGTTGCCTCCAGGAAAAACTTTCTCAGAAAGCGTTCCCCCCTTTCGAAACCCTTTTCTTAAAGGGGAGCGAAATCTCATAAAAGATCATTCCCTATACTCGCTATGTTGTAACATAGCGAGTATATCTTCTGGCCCAGTTCATTTAGAAACTACTTTCCATAAAACTTTGAAATTTGGTGAGTAGGTACCAAAATTGATCACTTAATGAAATGACGTACATTTAAAACTCGAAAATAGCTTCTAATATATTTTATTTTATAAATGAAATCCTTACGTCGGATGCCTATTGCGGTGGCTCCCCCTACAATAGTCTTTTGCTTTTTTTTTTAGTTTTCATTTATAAAATAAAATATATTAGACGCTATTTTCGAGGTTTTTTTTTTAATTGATGTCATTTCATTGTCCTTTTCGCATCTACTCACCAAATTTCAAAGTTTTATAGAAAGTAGTTTCTAAATGAACTGGGAAAGATTGGTTGTATTCAGATTATCTGGCGCCGTCAGCAACACGAGGGCTATAATGCGCCGAAACTTTCGTCATTAGACAAGCCAACATACATTTTCAAACACCCATGCCTACGCGGGACTCGGAACCCGCAACCTCGCGGTCTAGAAGCCAGCACGCTAACCACTATACCGTTTGGTCGGCAGAACTGGGAAAGAAGATTGCAACATAGCGAGTATAGGAAAAGATCCTTACTTACTACTGAATGGCCACAGAACCAGTAAATCAAGGAAATGTTAGGGATTTTTTTTTTTTAAATTTCACGAAAATCAGGGAAATATTCAAGCACGTTCTTCCCGCTCATTTTATAATTTGGCGCCATTCACTCGGAGATTTGAGCCGAACCAAACGGTATAGTGGTTAGCGTGATAGCTTCTAGGCCGCTAGGTTGCGTGTTCCTAGTCCCGTGTTTGTAAATGTATGTTGGCTTGTCTAATGACGAATGTTTCGGCGCATTATAGCCCTCGTGTTGCTGACTGCGCCAGATAATCTGAAAAACAACCAACTCGGAGATTTGTGGTGGTAATCGTTACAAGTTTAACAGAGTGGCCAGAGAACCTGGAAATCAGGGAAATGTCAGGGAGCTTTCTGATTCTGGAAAAAATCAGGGAAATCTCGGGGAACTTTTTAAAATTTCACGAAAATCAGGGAAATTTTATATTGTTTAAGGTACGTTCATCCATATTTTGGCTCTATTTACATGGAGATTTGTAGTGGTAAGTCATAACAAGCTTAATGTTACGGAATAAATTAAACTTTTCATTACCAGCAAAACTATTTTTTAAAAAATTGCATATTTTCTCTTTAGAATACATGTTCTTGCTCATGTTGTTCAGGGTGTCTAGACATCTGGAAAACCTAAGAAAATTGGGGAAATTTGGAAATTAGTTTGCCCTAAAATCATGGAATTTTCTAGAAATCTGTCAGGGAAAATCAGGGAACTTTTTTTCCTGAATTTTGTGGCTACCCTGTATTAGACGCTAATTTCGAGTTTTTTTAATTGATGTCATTTCATTAACCTTTTCGTATACCTACTCACCAAATTTCAAAGTTTTCTAGAAAGTAGTTTCTAAATGAACTGGGAAAAAAGATTGCAACATAGCGAGTTTAGGAAATGATCCTTACTTACTACTGAGTAGCCACAGAACCTGGAAATCAGGGAAATGCAAAGGATTTTTTTTTTATTTATTGGCTCTGTAACTCTTTACCATACATGTTCTATTTGATAAGGTTGTCTACACATCTGGAAAAATCTTGGAAAAATTAGGGAAATCTGAAAAAAAAGTTTGCCATAGACCAGAGAATATTTTTTCCCCCCTGAATTCTGTGGCCACCCTTCATTATGAAGTTCTTCCTAATAATCTAAAATGTCTACGATGTTTCGCGTACTACATCCATTTAATTGCACCCACTATCAAACTAAAAACCTTTCGAGTCCCCCACCAAGTAGGGAGGATAAGATGAGATAAGCTCTCCCACCAACAATTCGAGACTTATCTATGTGCCTCATTTAATAAACACCCGCAGAGGGTGGGAGCACGTGAAACGCAATACAAGGGGGGGGGGGGGTTAGACCAGATGTGGGGGACTGCTCAGGTGAGATAGGGGAGCCGCATCTGGCGGGCGCCGTTTTTGTGATGGCGCCTGCAGGTGAATATCTTTCCTGCTTTTGAAATTGAGGAGAGGATGGGAGATAGCTTTCCGGATTGGATCTGGTTTTTACCTGTTCTAGGATTTGATGTTTTTCTTTTTTTTTTCTTCTGTTATTGTTGGAGAACGGAACTTTAGTTGGGATATTGTTTCCTGTGAGTGACTTGTAGAATATTAAAACAGTGAGAAGATCTCTAAAGGAAGAGGGTGAGGGTTTTAATTTTATGTTTCTATACTAAACTTCAACTTAACTAGACATCACTTAGACGGTAGATCGTCACAGTGCTCATAGGTATTTAATCCAGTTTGGCGGCGTGAAAGCATAAATGTTCGCCAAACCGCAACCCTGTAGAGAACAAAAGGCTGTAAGGTTTGGCGAGAATTAAGTCTTCACTCTGCCAAAATGGATTAAATACCTATGAGCACTGTGACGATCTATCGTCTAAGTGATGTCTAGTTAAGTTGAAGTTTAGTATAGATGTATTTTACCCTCCCCCCCACCCCACTTTTAATGACATTTGATCGTAAGGACTCGTTAAAAATTAGTATTTGTAAGTAATTGTAGATTTGGAATAAATATTCAGCGGTGTAAAGTGAAATAATATAACTCTTAAAAACAAAGTTTTTTTTTTTGTATAAATCTTTTATATGCATTGCCAATTTTTTATATTCAGTTACATAATGTCGATTCTGTTGTTAGCTTGTGTTTAGGGTTTGCGTCTAACTTTAAATATTAAAAACATATCTGTCAGCAAAATATTCAGCTGAGATTCCGATGTGTTTTTTCCATTTAGACCAGTGTTTAAGTTAGGGTACCAAAATTATTTCAGAAAAAAAAACCTAAAACCAGAGTTTTTCTTTTACCAAAATCCTCAGTGAGTTTCTTCCTCGATATTAAATCTAAAAGAGTAGTTGCCGACCAAACGGTACAGTGGTTAGCGTGCTAGCTTCTAGACCGCGATGTTGCGGGTTCGAGTCCAGTGTTAGGCATGGGTGTTTGTAAATGTATGTTGGCTTGTCTAATGATGAATGTTTCGGCACATTATAGCCCTCGTGTTGCTGACGGCGCCAGATTATCTGAAAACAACCAACCAACTAAAAGAGTAGTTAATTATTAAGGTATTTGGTGTGATAAAAACATTATAGAATTGAAACAAAAAGCTGTTTTATACCAGACATCGACAAGTAAAATACTTTCTAACCATAAGCTTGTTCGTTCTTTTCAGTCGACGACTAATCGTTTGGCAACAAAAACGTTTTTTTTTTTCTTGTTTTTTTTTTCTAATTTACTGAATATATGTTTTAATAAATTATCTAAATCACACTGTCTAATTTTAGCATATAAAAAACTTCTTTAGCTTATTTTTTTTTAAAAAAGCATCGCCATCTCAGTCCTTGGTTTAAAAGTGTTTGAACGAAAGTTCGGCAACTTCAAAAATTCGAACGGAAAATTTAACCCGATTCACTGTTAAAAATTATAAAAAGCTAGTTAAATTCCGGAAAAATTGAAACAAAAAGACCCCATTTCAAGTCCTGTACCTTTCTTAACCTCACAACACCTGCCGCTCTCACTTCAGAATGTCTCGGAACATCACACTCAATGGATCAGATCGTTCACCAACAACGCTCGTCGCGTTTTGGTTGCCCTAGCAACGGAAAAAAAAGCCAAAACGCCAGGTGACGTCATGTATCACAAGTTTAGTTGTCGGATGTTTTCTTCTGTCCGATAATCCAATGGACTCTTCTTCTTCCTCTTCGCTATCTCTTTCTCTAGATTGCGCGTTCGATCCTTGACACTGTGCACTTTCATTTTCTCGCCAAGTGATTGTGTTTATCCTCCTCTTTCCATATTGCATTATTTACTCTTTTATGCTTTGATTGGATTGTTCTTTTTGGGTTGCCAGGTAAAAAAGATCGATTTGCGCATGAATGTGGCTTCTCTTCCATGTCTGGTTTTTCTCCTTCTTGAAGTGAAAATATTTCGAACTAATTACATAGGCAAAAAATGGTTTGAAAATAACTTTTTTTTAGATAGCAAGTTTACAAAATTTTCTAGGATTGAGCTACAGAAGTTTTAATACCAAACGATAATCGATGGCATTTTAACAGTTTCTCCTTTCTGCTGTGATTTGGTTTTATTCGAACAATTAATCAACTATTTATTACTACTCTATTAGAGTAATAATACAACTGGGTGGAGGGTATACTTTGGAAAATATGGTGGTAACTAATTGGTTATGAGAGGGGTCCTTGAAATTTTTTGGAATGAGCTTTGAAATTATTGAAATACGCTTGAATTTTTATCAGAAATTTTGCTGGACACCCTGTTTAATATATACTACATAATGTGTTTATGTAAAGTTCTTTTAAATACTTTGAAATTAAAAATTAAATAAATATCAAGTGCTTGCTTAATGCTTAGTATTTGAAATGTTGTTAAAAAAAAAGAAAGAAGAAGAACACCATTTCAAGAAGTATTCTTCTTTAATTAAATAAGATTATGAAATGATCAAATGTAGTTCTGTTTCGCATGATCCCCTTAAAAAAAAAAACCTATTCTTTGGAATCGTAAAATCCTTACCCATTGTACCGAAGTTTGAATAAGGAATTACCTTGAGTTTGTTATTGCAGTACTTCTGGGTTCCCACGGCCGACCAAACGGTATAGTGGTTAGCGTGCTAGCTTCTAGACCGCGAGGTTGCGGGTTCCGAGTCCCGTGTTAGGCATGGGTGTTTGTAAATGTATGTTGGCTTGTCAAATGACGAATGTTTCGGCGCATTATAGCCCTCGTTTTGCTGACGGCGCCAGATAATCTGAAAACAACCAATCGGGGTTCCCACGGTCATTGAAAGTCCTTAAAAGTACTTAATATTTTCGAACTTGTATTCAAGGCATTAAAAGTACTTGAAAATGCTTAGAGGTCCTTAAAAGTTCTTAATTTTTGTCACTTATCCACGCCCCACCAACAATTTTCCGGTATATTTATATTACACATGTATCAACTTATGCATAGTTTGGTTCGTATTTGGTGATTGGTTGAGTAGAAATCGAGAGATTTTAGTTATACACTGCCCTCTGTGGGACGTCAGATTATTGTTGGCGTTTTGAGAGCCAAAAATATCAAAGACCATTATTAAAGTCTGTTTGTAAGGCAAAATGAAAATTGCGCATGAAAGATTTTTTGTATTGACATTCTAGGCAAAGTAGCTGTAAATTCACACATTAAAGACCTGATGCATGAAAACAAATTTTCAAAAGTCCTTAAAAATGTTATTTAGGTCCTTGAAAAGTCATTGATTTTCATTCTACGATTTCAGTGGGATCTTTAGTAACGGTTCTTTTTGTAACAGTTGGTTAAGGTATATTTCGGCATCCAAGTTCATTTCAAGACGTATTCTTCTCTTAACTAAATAAGATTATAGTCCGAGAGGCGACTGCAATTTTTGGACCCCATCGAACATCATTCTGAATTTTTTTTTATAGAGATTGGAGAAAAGTGAGTTGATTAGGAATCCACTGGTCTGCCGTGGCAAAAATGGCCGAAACTGATCAAAAATCGACTTGGAATGAGTTGAACTAAAATCCGATTGCCAAATGTATCATAACTTGTCAAAAAGAGAACAAACTTTTTCGTCTGGCAACCCTGCATTTTGATTTTCAATGAGAAAAAACGCAAACGATTTCTGATCTCTGGCTTGGAAAATTTGCATCTTTTAAAAGTAAGCCAAATTGGCGATATCAGTTACGTCATCCGTGACGTAATGTTTATTGCCAACTTGGCTCCCTTTTAATAGATGCAAGTAGACCGTCGCCAGATATCTGAATTGTCTGCAACCTTCTTAATTGATAATTAAAGAGTGAGGGTTACCAAATAAAAAAAAAATGCTCATTATTTGGCAAGTTATGGCTCATTTGGCAATTGGATTTAGTTCAACTTATTAAAAGTCGATTTTTGACCAGTTTCGGCCATTTTTGCCACGGCAGACCAGTGGATTCGTAATCTACTCACTTTTCTCTAATTTCTATAAAAAAATCAGAATGATGTTCGATGGGGTCCAAAAATTGCAGTCGCCTCTCAGTCTATTATGAAAGGACAAAATTCAGTTCTGTTTCCGCATCACCCACTTAAAAGAACCTATTCTTAGGAATCGTTACCCAGTGTAACCGAATGTCCCAAATTTCAATCAAAACTAAAGCAAAAACTTTCTCGCCAAGCCAACGCCCCTCGGGAAAATCGCGTCCCCAATCGATACAGATATCTTTTCATCGTAATTTATTCATCGTTTCGGATGTAGGAGATGCGGTAATTTTTCCCTTTTTCCTTCTCTCTTTAAGAAGATGAGGAGAGAATTTCGAATTCGTTCTCTTCTCCATCCCTTTTGGAAAGAGGAGTGGGCGTGGCAGGTTGCGCACGCGCACATTCCTTGGAAGAAGGAGGTCGCACGAATCGATTGGTTGGCGTCGTAATTTTCGGGTTCATTTTTATAAAATGGCCGATTTTGAGATAGAAAATTGAATTTCGTTCTCTTTTATCTTTTGTTTCAAAAGCAACGATTTTGTCCTTGAAGATAGTTTTATAGTTGATTCGTGAGATGGGAGATTTGGAATCGTAGGAACAAGAATGAGCTCCAGACGATTGAATTTTCGATTTGTTTACGATGGATTTCCAACATTTTTATTAAATCCTTTATATTAACATCGATTTTGTTAACTTGAAAATTTGCTGAGAGCTAATTAGCAAGCTTGCTGTCGTCCAATCGAACTGACACTTTGCTAATAGGCTCATTGCCGATAATAATACATTCTATGAAGTTTTGGAAACTTACTAAATGACCGCTTTTACCCCACGCTTCTATTGATGGTTTTGAGGGTAAATTAACCTACCTGTGGTCATATAATCGAGCTGAAATTTGGCTGATAGGCACGTTGATGAGAATGCATTTATCAACCTTATGGGGTTAAAAAAGTGTTTAGTTGATGGCAAGGAATCATTGGTTTTCTTCGTAGTGATGAAGCACTATGAAAACTCCCAAAATCACTTAAAAAGTTACAATTACACAAAAAGCTGGCCATGCATAAAAAGGATTTAAATTAATAACTTTTTTGTTTACGACATCTATGGTATAGAGTGTCTCTGAAATCATTTTCAAGATGCTCATATGGTTATGCCAAACAAGTTTACAGCACTCATGACGTATTTCTTAATCGAATTGCACATTTTCTCAGCAATTAGAATATAACTGTGAAACTAAATTGTTTTTTACAAGTCGCAAAGACTTATAATATGCGCCTTTTAGTATTATTCGATTATATTATATAGGTCAATAATTTTTTTATAGCACAACAGAGGTTATATCATCGAATTAGAGTAAAAAACAGCAAGAGATACATAATCGCTGAAATAAATTTGTGATAAATGATTTTAAAAAATGGGATCTTCAAACGAGATCCATTATTTTTTAAAAAACGTTTGCTTGTCAATCGTTTGCTGCTTTAAAAAATTCTAAAATTCTTGGCAACTCGGATTCCAAACGTAAATTTTCAGTTTAACCTTAAAAATCGGTTCCTACTTCAAACTTTTGATGACCTATTTCAATTTTTACTTTCCCATCGGGGCATCTATAAAACTCTTCCCGACCCATCGGCGGTTGACAGTTAACAACCTGCGGTCCATTTCAATGGCCCATCGCGTGGGGGGTGTTTTTATAGCGGGGGTTTGCTCCTTGTTAGCGACGGCATTTAACAACTAATAACACTTAGTGCTACAAGGGGGTGGAGGACTACTTTTCCTTTTTATATATCGTCTGCTGCGAATAGTAGTGACGTAACTCGGATATTAACGATTTTAATGTACTTGCACCAAACGATTTCTGACTTAATTTCGAATGTCACATGCTGGAGACGAAATCTTGGTTTCATTTGTTAAGTTTTAACGCATTAATTATTTTTAAGTAATTAAAATGCAATAAAAAACTTTGAAAATTAAAGTTGCTAAGAAGTGTTATAGTTACTGAAAAAAAAAGTTAGTCATTCGTGAACCGTATTAGCATTTACAGTTTCGTTTTTGTGTAATATTTAATCGTGGAAAAGTTATTATTTTCCAAATACATGGATACTGTTGTCTAGCTCAAAATGTCTTAAGCATGTTTACCTGTTATTGATTGCAAAATGGTTGTTAATACTTGAATTAAAAAAAAAAAAAAAAAAGTTGTATAATACACTTTTGTGGAATTGAATATATTTCTATCCAAAACCGTGAAATACATTGTTTTATGTTTTTATAAAACGTTTACTAAATATGTATTAATATGTATTATTAATATTAATATGTATTATTAATATTAATATGTATTAATATGTATATGTATTAACGTTTACTAAATATGTATACAATGTATTTCACGCTGTTTTAGAGATTTATCTGAAGGAATTAATTTGAAGTAGAAAGGAATTTAACAATTTGTGCCAAAACATTTTCGGTGGAGTATACTTAAGCTTAGTTTCTGACCCATACAATTGAAAAAAATAATGCAATCCAAAATATTGCTTTTAAAACTTATAAAATTTAGTTCCATATTTAAGATCAATTAGAAAACATAATTTCACGGCATAGTACAGTGAAACTTTTTTACTATTGGCATATCATAATAAAGTTTGTCACTTTTTTATCAGTACCTCTATTTTTGGGATAAAAAGTTAAGAAATCTCGTTGTTTAAATTTTATTTTTGAATTCAAAATTTTAACTGACGTAAAACTACTTTAAAACGAATTGAACACAAATTGTTTTTATGTCACAAAAAAAAAAAAATGCTGTCTTTCTGAGCGAAAAAATATTTCATTAGGTGTATGGAGGGAAAAAAGACATCGCTCCTAAATTTTTCAGCTCCAAATATGCAGATTACTTCAACAGTTAATTTATAAATGAAGTTTTGAGTGTTAGGAAACAACCATTTTCTCGTTTATCAATACAGAGTAGATTTAAAATTAGGAACTATGCAGGTAGGAAATTTTAACTTCTTAGATTTATTAAAAATATAAAAGATTCTTAACTTCTAGATTTTAGAATCTTAACTTCTAGATTTTTAATTTTGTTCGTTATGGAAAGTTCAAATGTGAATGATGCAAATATGCGGGTTACTTCAACAATTGTTTTATAAAGGAAGTCTTTAGAGTTTGGGATTAACAATTTACTCGTCAATGCAGTTTTAAAAGTAGATTTAAATTTTGAAATGTAGGCAGGAAATTTTCCCTTTTTAGATTTCTTTAAAGAAATCTAAAATCCTTTTTAACTTCTAGATTTTAGAATCTCAACTTCTAAATTTTAGAATTCCAATTTCTAGATTTTATAATTCCAATTTCTAGATTTTAGAATTCCAATTTCTAGATTTTAGAATTCCAATTTCTAGATTTTAGAATTCTCAATTTCTAGATTTTCAAATCTCAACTTCTAGATTTTAGAATTCTCAACTTCTAGATTTTAGAATTCTCAACTTCTAGATTTTAGAATTCTCAACTTCTAGATTTTAGAATTCTCAACTTCTAGATTTTAGAATTATCAACTTCTAGATTTTAGAATTCTCAACTTCTAGATTTTAGAATTCTCAACATCTAGATTTTAGAATTCTCAACTTCTAGATTTTAGAATTCTAAACGTCTAGATTTTAGAATTCTAAACGTCTAGATTTTAGAATTTTCAACTTCTAGATTTTAGAATTCTCAACTTCTAGATTTTTAATTGCGTTCGTCATGGAATGCGTAACATGAAGGTTAAATTTGCCGTGGACAAAACTGTTCGAGAACATTTTACAAAAAAAAAAAAAAGTGTAAACAGCGCACTACGTCACTTTCGTTCCCAACCGCCAAAATGATGATCGGAGCATCCCTTTGTGTGGAATGATGTAGAGAAAAAGGGAGGAGTCCGGGGGAATATGACTAAAAGGATGGATGGGGAAAGAGGCCAGTCACGCAGCAATCACTTTCCCACATAGGTTCGGGTTATCATCAGTGATGGAGTCAATAAGATGAGGATGGTTATCGCTGAGTAATAGCTTTATTGAGGGAACGTGATAGAGTAGGGTTGAGAGGTAGAGAGAAATTGGTTTCGATTAAAATTCATCTCACCCCCTCTCTTTTTATATACTAGAAATTGAATTGGCATTGAGATGGAAGAGGTTTTTTTGTGTGGAAATTTCCCTATCTGTCATGATAGGTGAAATTCGAGTTTTTACGGTGGTTTAGTTGTTTCAATGTTGGGTTTTATTCCGTTGTATTTTGTGCTTATTGTAGGTGGGCAGTGGGTTTCAGCTGTGTTAAACTAGTCAATGTTCAAGCTGTGGTACAATTTTTTTTTAGTAAAAAAGTGTTTCAGCAAAATGCTAAAATGATCATGAGTTCTATCACTTTTTGTGCTTCATTTAAAACAATTGATAAACTTTTTATTATAAAATCCTTATCAACTTTAAATATGAAGCTATATTATAAAAAATATCAACTGGAAAAGTACTTTTTACCCTTCAGTTTGCTAGTTCTTTTAGGTCAATGGCTATCTCATACTAACGTAAAAGGTGATTTTGCAAATTTTGTGGCCTAATATTTTAGCAAAAGAGCTAAACCATACCTTCTAATTTTAGCGTTTAAGAAAGTTCTTAAGCATTTTTCTAAAGTAACGTTTACAGCTTAATAGCAGGTTTAAATTAGTGAAAATTAGTTTTGTTGGTTTATAGGTTAAATACGAGGGATTTCTATTGTATTTTGTCAGTTTAGTTTCTGACTGTACTTAGTGAACAGTGTTTAATCCGGGGTACAAAATTTCTTTGGCAAAAAATCACAAATTTCGTTTTAGCAAAATGTTATAATGATTGCAAGTTCCATCTCTCGTGTTGTTCAACTTAACACAATTAAAACACTTTGTCATTATAAAATCATTATTAATTTTAAATATAAAGCTATTTTTTACTAGATATCAAGTTGGAAAATACTTTGCACTTTTTAATTTATTTGTACTTTACGTCTATGACAAAACTTGGGATAACAAAAGTAACGATTTTAGGCATTTTGTATCAAAGTGTTTTAGCAAAAGAGCTAAATTACACTTTCTAATTTTAGTATTTAAGAAAATTTTAAGCATTTTGCTAAAAAAACGCCCACAGCTTAATCCCTGTTAAGGAAAATCTGTAGTTTCTAAAAATTGATTTACTTACGTATGGATGAAATTCAGTGGTAAAACAATTTTGCCGAGTACACTTAGGATTGAGAGATTCTGAGGCAGTGGAAAGCAAAATAAATTACCCATTGCATTTTAGACCATCCATTTTTTTTTAATTTTTTTTTTTTTTATGATGATTTGTCTAAAATAATAATTAAGCTTCGTTCTTATGAAATACTAATCATTAACTACAATAATTAGTAAGTAATAAGGCATCATTTAGTTTAGACGAATTTAACTAAAATATAGGGAACCTATTTGAAGTCGAATCGAACACGATATTACTATTGAACTTGCGAGTACTATTTGATACTTGCGTACTATTTGATACTTTGCGAGTACTTGCGATACACTATTTGAACTTGCGAGTAATTCCCTGATGTTGTTCAACTTACAGTCAAACCCCATTAAAGCGAAGTCGATGGGGCTGCTGAAATTGTTCGCATTAACCGAATTTCACGTTAAACGAAAAAATTAACGTGTTAAATTTTAAGTACGGAGAACTGCTTTTACTTTGCTTTAAACGGTATTTCATGTAACGCGATTTCTCGTTAACGGGGGGGTTTGGCTGCAGTAATAAAAATCGAATCACCGTCATGAATTCTGGCAACGAATAGAGTTATTTTTTTTTCTATTTTGAAACAGATTTCCTTGGAAAATTCTAGTAATTTGATCGTCAGGAAAATTTCGGTTTCTCATAAATTAAAGAGTTGGGAAAATAACAGTACGATAAAAACGCATTTTACTTCTTTTTTTTCTCTCAACAAATAATATAAATTTTCTCATCAAATATATATGCTCTTAAAAATTTTAGAACTAAATCCCATTTCTCACAACCAATATTCCCAATTATTTTGCAATCAGTTCAAAGTTTAAAAAAAAACATAACAATACGGTGTTCTTGGCGCACTATTGACTTTTAATTAACGGTTGTTCTTTTGCCACTGTCAAATTTTCCACGTGAAAGAAATTTCTAAATTTTCCCAAGAAAATAACTGTAATTGCCAGAAAAACTTCTTAAATTGATTTGAAGGGGATTAGTTAGTCAACTGATACTCATGTACAGTGTTTTATAAAAAGGTAAAGGAACGTTTTTACAGATATCAGAATGTAACAAAGAAATTCCGACCGATTGGGGGTCTGAAATTCGATCCTCTTGCAAAAAAAATATAGTTGAACACCGGTCCACTCCCACTACATATCTGTTCACGTTGACTTTATTTGAAACGTGCTTTTCTGATTTTTTGTCGAAAACCAAACCGAAACTGTCCCTCGATTTTGATGTTCTTACTCTAAAAAGTGCTAGAGAGAATATCGAAAGTTTTGAAGTGACAGCATCATTTCTATTAACTGTCGCAAGATAGTTACCATCGACCGAGTTACAAACTTATTATCTGATTATAAGCCCAATTTATAAAATTTGGGACTGTAGGTGTTTTTTAAATCTGTGATTGCAGGCTTTAGTTCTTTAGTAAAAGTTATCGAACAACAAGAATTAGAACAACATAAAGTTTATCTTGTAACATACAAGGTGAGACCGAAAAGTAAGGTGACTGATGTCATAATAATCGCTGTATTAGATATTTGCAGATAAATACATCACTGTCCTTCAAAGTAGTTCCAGCCGTCTACAATACACTTCTGACAACGTTCATACATGTTCTTGAAACTTCTAAAAAAGTCCTCCTTTGAGACTGTCTTAAGTTCCTTGGTAACAGCAGCTTGAATGTCTGAGATGCTTGAAAATCGGTTTCCCTTCCGTGCCAATTTCAGTCTAGTATTACACCCTCCTTATTTCCCTGATCTAGTGCCAGGTGATTTTTTCCTCTTTACACAATTGAAATTGGCACTGAAGGGAAACCGATTTTCAAGCATCTCAGACATTCAAGCTGCTGTTACCAAGGAACTTAAGACAGTCTCAAAGGAGAACTTTTTCAGAAGTTTCAAGAACTTGTATGAACGTTGTCAGATGTGTATTGTAGACGGCGGGAACTACTTTGAAGAACAGTGATGTATTTATCTGCAAATATCTAATACAGTGATTATTATGACATCAGTCACCTTACTTTTCGGTCTCACCTTGTAGAAAAACATATAATAAATGACGAAAAGTATATAATTTTAGATTTCGCGAAATAAAATATAGTAGTTGTAAATAATACCTTTCAATAATCGATGATTAATACAGGTACATTTATCAAACTTCATTAAAGTTTACTTTAGATCCTATATACTTTAGTAAAGTATAGAACTTTGACCAACTTAGGGGGCTTCAAAACTTGGGATCCAACGAGCCTGAGGGAAAGAGAGGCTTTGTTCTTGGATGTTGATTCTGTTTTTTTGTTTGTTTTTGTTTATTAATACGCACCAAACACTTCCACAAAAATCAACAAATTTAAAGGTATTCTCATCCACCCCCTATACCCTGCTACCCTCACATTCCGAACCAGTTTGCCGGTGGGTGTATGGAGCCCCCCTGTCCGGAGGGGAGAGGGGGAGTGATGCAGGTAAAGGGAGGGGTCGCAGGCACAGGTGTGGCCCCATCATCCATTGATCGTTCATCCCTCTCTGCATCTGGCCACACTGCAGTGGTTCGTCTGGTTCTGTGTACTGGATGGTTGCCAGTGACAACGCGCTTCGTTCGCCTTGTGCCCCGTCCCCTCCTGTTCTCTCCTACAAGGGAAGATCGACTCTTGCTGCTCGCGTCGTCGCGTCCTCCAATTGATGTCCTGTGGTGATTAAAGTTTAAAATTAATTTAGGGGCGTGGTTTTGCGAGGGTTAGAAGAGTTCTGCTGTCTTCAGGTCTGTATGCACGATTTGGATTTTTTTGGCGATTGATTATTGATGACTTTTTGTGTGTTTTGTGCGCAGTTTTTGGGTTTGAGTAACTTTTAATTCTATTAGAGTGCAAGAACGTTTCGGTGAAGTTAATAAGAATAAACTTGATGAGGAGGATTGAGAAAATTAAAACATAATTTTTACAGGCATGGCTTTAATGGGATGTGTAGTCGTTGTTGTAAGGATTCATTTGATGTTCGTTTGTCTTTTTATGTCTGTGTTTTTGGAATTCTTGGTTGTTTCTTTTTTTGTGTGTGTGAAGGTCTTTAATGGAAAATTTTAGAACTTATTTTCTGCCTCCCGCAGTTACTTATCGTCGCTTAAATAAGTAAAACTACCATGGGTGCCGTGAGGAAGGTGCACTTGCTACTAATTGAAAAATAAAGGTTGAAACCAAACTAAAAAAATTAGCCATTCTACATCCTCCTGGAAGCCATGTGTAAATAGTTTTAAACGTTTAACTGGCGATGTATGTGTTTGTTTGAGTTTTAGTCGATGTTTTTGGTTGCTTGTTTGGTCTTCAACAAAGTGATATTTAATATTCGTTATCGGTTCTGTAAAAACAAACAAACAAAAAACATGTTTTCTTCATATCAATTGTAATATTTATGATAAACAAACATGATTGTCTGTGTAGTAGAAAGTCGTAAATAATAATTGACTTACAATAGTAAAATAAGGAATTTTTCAGAATGTATAAAACATGTTCATTTTTAGCGTAGTTTGATAAGGCATTGCTAGTGAAGTGCTTTTTAAGTAATAATAAAAAAAATAGTCATATCGTTCTTTCGGAATGTTGTCTGTACCGCTTATTTATATTTATTACTAATGTTCCAAATTGAAAATCAACTATTTATGCGGAACTCACGACATCTTTAAATTAAAATAAAGCCCAATAATTCCGAAGCCTGAGAAACCGGATACGTGCGTTATGACTCAGTAAAAATTGAAGAATTGCATTAGTCATATGGTTCTTAAGTAATACCGTCTGCACAGCTTGTTTAAATTTTGCTAATGTTCCAAATTGAAAATCAATTATTTATAATTAATTCACGACATCTTTAATAAATTAAAATAAATCCCAATAATTCTGAGAACTGGCTTATTTATAAATGCAATAGCAAAAATCTCCACCGAAAGAATTGCATTCAAAATCTATATGAACTGTTTGCTCATCGGAAGTAGGAAATGTAAGTTAAATTAAAGTTTTGAGGTCGTATCGCTGTTGATGAAGAACAAAACAACAATTAAAAAAAAAATATAGAGAGTAGATGAATTTTAGTCACTAAGCTATGAAATACTGCGTTCATTACGTTTTTCGATTTAATTTTTCACTTTAGTTGATTACTTTCTTTTTTCAGTCGAACCGCCAAATTGGGAAAAAGTAGAACATGGTTCGGATTTTTCATCAATTTACGGACTTTTATCTCATCACAAACCTGTTTCAATGTATTCCGTGGGGAAAATTAAAATGGTATTTTGATTTGTATGAATCCGCCTATAATGCATAGACGTTCTTATTCTAGAATTCTCAAAATTCTGCTCTGTAGGTTATATGATTCACATCGCCATTTTGTTTAAGTCTTTCTTTAGCTGTGGTCGCACAAGCAGAACGTGAAGGAAAAAGTCAGTAGCACGTTTTTCAACTTTCTTTAAAAAGGATGAACTCGGACGTGATGTGGATTCCAGACATTTTTTTTTTTTTTACTGCCCAGTTTAAAAAGAGAGGACATAAATATTGCTAGAAAATAGAATACAGATAAAATATACGAGTCATCTAAATCAAGAAGACTAACAGGAAAGAAGCAGTCTCATTGAAAATCCGAAGGGAACTTCGTTAATTTCTCTGGCTTACATCAGGTTTTATTTGTAGGAGGATAAAACAGTTCGCAAAATTTTGTTATTTTTTAAGTCTCGATTTCGCATTAAGTAACGGTAATCATGACGGGCATCCTTATTAAAATTATAAGAGGTGCACTCATCACTGACTGACTCGTTGACTCTGTAACGTTGACACCTTTTCATTTATTTCTGTTTTATGGAAATGACATTGTTATTGTTTCTATTTCAACATAATTTATTTTTTCGCAGTTATAATGAAAGTGGCTACAGGGGAGGATGGAATTGTCTTGAGCAAAAAACAATGGTTTTTTGTAACACTTAGCGGAATTGGAAATAATTTTTAAGATATCCTCGTTGACTGATTATTATCTTTCAATCGAAAGTCCATCAAACTAAGTTTTTCTTTCCCAACACTTTCAGCTCACATAACTTCAAAGTACGACTCGTAGCTCGCTACAGATTGATTAGGGATTCGTTTTCATTTGAAACAGAAGCGGCAGAGTCAGGGTTCCCACGGTCATTGAAAGTCATTAAAAGTGCTTAATATTTTTAACTGGTTTTCCAGGCCTTAAAAGTACTTGAAAATGCTTAAAAGTACTTGAAAATGCTTAGAGGTCCTTAAAAGTCCTTATTTTTTGTCACTTATTTGCACCCCACCAATTTTTTTTGTATATTTGTATTAAGTATGCATCAACTTGAACATCGTTTGGTTCATATTTGGTGACTGGTGGAGTAGAAATCGTATGTTATAGAAGAAGAAATTAATGTTTGAGTTTTGCGAGCCAAAAAAATCAAAGACCATCGTCAAAATCTGCTTATAAGGCAAAATACCAATTGTGTACGAAAGATTTTGATTTTAATGCTCTGCAAAAAACAGCTGTAAAACTCTCACACTAAAGACCTGATGCATGAAAACAAATTTTCGAAGGTCCTCAAAAGTCCTTGAAATGTCATTGATTTCCACACTGTGATTTCATTGGGAACCATAGAGAGTGCTTCGATAGGTGTTTAATTTACTTCCAAAGTTATGAATCACACTTAAAAGGAAGAGTCATAGTAAGAATAATTCCCTGTATAATATTCTAACGCGGTTCATTTAGAAACTACTTTGTATAACACGTAGACGTTTGGTAAGTAGGTACGAAAATGATCACTTAATGAAATGACATAAATTGTTTTTATTTATTGTTTATCTATTATAAATGAAAAGTAAAAAAAACCCATTGAAAATGGAGCCACTGCATCAGGGTTCCAAACGTCATTGAAAGTCATTAAAAGTGCTTAATATTTTTGAACTTGTTATCAAGGCCTTGAAAATGCTTAGAGGTCCTTAAAAATCCTTAATTTTTGCAGATGTTGTGTGGCCAACTGCAAAATTTATGAAAACACAACTCGGGACTTGCTATCCCCGCGTGACCGCCACTCATCTGCACCACATCGGAATTTCCCGACATATTTGTATTACGCAACCACCAACTTGTAACTTTTATGGTAGAATATACTTTATTAAAAATTTATGTATAGACATGATGCCTGACAAACAAATTTTCAAAGGTCCTTAAAAATATTAATTAGGTCCTTAAAAGTCGTTGATTTTCATTCTGTGATTTGAGTGGGAACCCTGTGCATAGGCAATTGACGTAAGGATTTCAATTACAAAAAATAACATATATTAGACGCTATTTTCGAGTTTCTTAATGTATGTCAGTCCATCAAGGGATCTTTTTCGTACCTACTCACCAAATGTCAAAGACTTTCTGCGAAGTAGTTTCTAAATGAACTGGGCTAGAAGATTGTAATACAGCTATACTAAAACTTAACTTGACATTACTTGACGATAGATCGTCACCGTGCTCATAGGCATTTAATTCATTTTAGCGGAGTGAAGACATAATTCTCGCCAAACCTTTTAGCCTTTTGTTCTCTACAAGGTTGTGGTTTGGCGAACATTATGCTTTCACTCCGCCAAAATGGATTAAATACCTATGAGCACTGTGACGATCTACCGTCTAAGTGATGTCAAGTTAAGTTGGAAGTTTAATATAGTACAGGAAATGATCCTTATTATGACTTCCTCTTGAAATCAATCTGTTTTTAAGGCAATCCTTCTGAAGTCAAGTGCGCCTCATTGGGCATGCAACTCGTAGAATCGGTACACAACTTGTAGTGAAGTAGGGAGAGGGGGGAATTTCTTTTGTTGGAATACAAGTGTACACCTGTCCCGTTCACTTTCGAAACCTTTTGTGCTTGATCAGTCGGAAAAGAGAGGGGGAGGGGGGTAAAGTAGGGCAGTGGATGCTTGAACGTGGAAAGAATGCATATGTGAATGAAATAGTACCATACAACTTTGTTACGCTGAATTTTCATCACCACGTGTTATTTTTTTTTTTGCATCGGAGTCGGAAGCTTCGTTCGTATAAGGTTGTTTATCTCGTACTGACGATAGTTCGAATATTTTATAGTTTGTTTAGAATTCATCTCGTAAGTATTCGGTTTTTTGTGATGTACTGGATGCTATGTTTTTTTCTTTTTCTGTTCTGTTGTATAAATATAGTATATAAATTGGTGTGTGGTTGGTATTGTGCGTGTATATCGAGTAAGAATTTGGAGATTTTATACACTTGCTCAAAAGTATGCGATTTCAAATAATTAGTTGGGGAAAAAAAGGGGGCTAATTTTCCGTTTGAATACGGTCGGAGGAAGGTGTGACAAAAAAAACATTTTTTTTTTGAGTTACAGTTAGTTGTTAATTTAAAGTGTTATTTAAAACGATCGTGAAAAGGACATTTCTATTTATTCCTTTGGTATCGAAAATCTACTCTCCTACCTTAACACACGTTTAAAATGCATATTTTTACACTTTATGATTCTCCCGCGTTATTTTAGAAGTTTTGAATCCCGAGATTTAAGAAGATGTACTTAAGAAATTTGACAGTGTCAAAAACTTAGATTATTGGGCTTTTTTTAAGTTAATGAGAATTTAAACCTTAATGTTCTAAAAAAAAAAAAATCCAGATCCAGTAAATTTCAGTTTGGAATTATTTTTTAAATTTTTCTTACAGTACTGCATATTTCAGAATAGTTCTAATTTCAAATCCAATAATTTTAAGTGCATTTTCACGAAGTTAAAATGACTTATTTTCTCTTCCAGATCAGATAGATGAGGACTAATATCCTTTGAAATAATTTGTGAGTTCCACAAAAGCTAAAACCATGTCTCCAGCACAACTGCGTTACAGCAGTAGCAGTATAGAACAGAAAGAAGAAGCATGTTCTTCATCAGCATTAAGTAAGTTTTCAACTTTACGTATTCCTATATAAATGTGTTGTGGCAGACATTAAAGTAGTACAATTATAAGTACTTAAAGCATTCTAAATGATTAAATGAAATATTACTACTAAAAATTAAATTTAGTGATGTTTAATGGAGTTTGTCATTAATGATTATTGACATTTAAATGAGGTACATTACAATTTTGAAAACTAACAAATTTTGCTTAAAACATAACTTTTTTTTACATACACTAGCAGTGCCAGAAGTTCTTAAAATTTCTTATACTAAAAACATCATGCATGAAATTTAAAAAAAAATAATTCTATTTTTATTAGTTGCATTATAAAGTTGATAGTAATTTATTAGTAATTTTAAATTTGTCATTATCAAACAAAGTTAATTGACTTACAGTCTACCATATCGTATAAAATATCAAGGATCTTGTAGAATCATGCCCTATGGAATGTCAATGATCTTGTTGTTGAATCATGCCCTATATAGAATATCAATGATCACATAGTCCTTCCATACAATATTAGTGCTCACATAGTCCTTCTTCAATGGCTATGTAGAATCATACCCAATAGAACAATATCAATGATTTCATAGTTCTTCTAATTAATGGCTATGTAGAATCATGCCATGTAGAATCAGATCAATATAATACAAACATCATGCTTTTGTATTCAATTCAACCCCACCTAAATATTAATTAGAAATTACTCATTTTATTTAGACAAAGAAATTGACGGCGTTGTAGGTGAGATGTCTCCAGATACCAATAGATATCCAACACGCTCACAACCGAAGACTCTTTCACCAGGTATGCTTTCTTTTATAAAGCCACTTACAAAAAATAAAAATCTTTCTTTCGGATTAAGTATTTTGAAAATTGTTGTCACACTGAAGAAGTACGTACAGGGTCTTTGAGAAAGGACCTGCTAACTTTGAAATGACATTACTGGGAGACAGAAAAAAGAGACAAGTGGGATGATGAAGAGACAGGTGCGGAATTTTAAACACACCGGTTTGAAAAATTGATGGATGCCTGTGGTTTACCAATGAGGCCCGTTTTCATTTGAACATTGTCACTACACAAAACTGGTGAATATGGGGGTACTCAAAACCCATCTTCGGATCTTACAAAACCATTGCAAAAGTGGGCCACGCTATCTACTAGTAAAAGGATCATAGGGTCCTTTTTCATGCAGGAAATGATAAACTCATGCGGTATATTCAGATTTGACAATAATTTCTAATCATATTTCAATATTGTAACTGCAAACAGGTGTATTTAAAATTCCAAACTTGTCGATCAAACATAACCATTTGTCTTTTTTTTTTCTGTCTCTCACGGTTATGTCAAAGTTAAGGGATCCCTTAAGATATTTGTTTATTTTATTCTGTGTACCATGTCTCGTATAATGCGATTGTGTCTCCAAATCCGTACAGTGATGGAGTTTTAAATTGTCTTAAAGTAATTTCCTGAATTACGTGGAACAAGCGTTTCATTATTTTAAATGAATTTAATAAATGCTCAAGCCTTGCGTTATTACTTTGTTCATTCACTAAAATTAAGAAAGAGTGATTTAACAGTTAATCCTCACAGTTATTGAAGAAACGATTGTATATTATTTGATATAATTTCACCATCAAATCACCATCTGTTACACTTTGTCACGATATACATTTTATTGCTTACATTTGAATATTTAAAAATTTATTCAAAAATCATATTTTTTCTACGTAACTTTTGTTCTTTAATCCGGGTTCCCACTCAAATCACAGAATGAAAATCAATGACTTTTAAGGACCTAATTAATGTTTTTAAGGACCTATGAAAATTTGTTTTCAGGCATCATGTCCATTTAAATTTTTAATAAAGTATATTCTACCAAAAAAGTTACAAGTTGGTGGATGCGTACTACAAATATGTCGAAAAAATTCCTATAAGATGCAGATAAGTGGCGGTCACGCGGGAATAGCAAGTCCGAGTTGTATTTTTATAAATTTTGCAGTTGGACAGCATCTGTAAAAATTAAGTGCTTTCAAGGATCTCTAAGTATTTTCAAGCACTTTCAAGGCCTTGAAAACAAGTTCAAAAATATTAAGCACTTTTAATGACTTTCAATGACCGTGGGAACCCTGTTAATTGTTTTATAAATTAAAATATTACTTTTAATAGAAATTTAAATAACTTATTGGTCAATATAAAAAATATTTAAATTTATTTTCAGATAATGCCCTACTTAGGAGAGAGAGAATGAAGAGACAATCACAGGAACTAGTTGGCGGCAACTTATTGTCTCACGAAGATCAAGTTAAAACTTCTGAGGTTAGTAACATATATTATTAACCCACTGACGGTCATGGGAATTCCCCACTTGTTTTCCCTGCAATAATTTTTAAATTATATTTCTAATTCAAATACATAATTTTTTTTTTTATTTACTTTATTTTAGATAGGTTATTATTCTAATAAAAATATCTAAAATATATCGTATTTTAACTTTTATTTATAAACTTAAAAATGTTGTGTATTGCTAGAAAAACTGGGGATCCTAAGAAGTATATATACGTGCATGACCGTCAATGGGTTAAGTTACATTAAAAAATTAATAATTAAAAAAATTGTGAATCACACTTTATAAAACACTAGTTTAATAAAAAAAAAAAAAAAATGAAAGAAAAAAAAGCAATAAAGAGAAATGGGATTGTAATCACACTTAACCCACTGACGGCCATGGGAATGGACGAAATTCACCAGTTGTTTTCCCTGCAATAATTTTTTTAAGTTATATTTCTCATTCAAATACATAATTTGTTTGAATTATTTTTTGTTTATTTCGTTTTAGATATGTTATAGACTATCATCCTAACAAAAATATCTATAAAATATTTTATTTTAAATTTTATTTATAAATTTAAAAATATTGTGTATTACTGGAAAAACTGGGGATCCTATGACGTATATATACGTGCATGTCCGTCAATGGGTTAAATAACAACAGATTTTCAAAACATATTCTTTCGCAAACAGTTAATTCACAATGTATGTAAGAATTCAGTGTATGAAAGAGTCTTGCATACTGGAACTAAATTAGAAGACCAAGATTGTTTCACTAACCCTCAAAATTTCAAGTACTATATTTAAATATAGAATTTAGATACTGATGTGTAAAAAGTGAAAGGAAGCTAGAGTTTAGATATCTG
Source organism: Linyphia triangularis (assembly GCA_963978545.1). Classification (NCBI taxonomy): domain Eukaryota; kingdom Metazoa; phylum Arthropoda; class Arachnida; order Araneae; family Linyphiidae; genus Linyphia; species Linyphia triangularis. The sequence continues at coordinate 104,882,950 of OZ021725.1, forward strand.
TGTTCTGAATGAAAAATTTACAAAGAATTAGTGAAATGGTACACTTGGTTTAGTTCCAATGTTATACATCAGGTTATTTAGTATAAACATTTCACACCAGTGATGTGGTGGCACTGCATGTCAATAAGAGAATTTTGTGATTTTTAAATTATGGCAGTCTTCCGAACAATACAGTATTTTTCAAAAAACTGATTAACAAACTTGTGTGAACATTAAACTTACTTATTACCCCATTGACCTTTTTATCCAGACAAAAAGTGCTCTAATTGCGGACAAAATGAATTGAGTTCTTGACTATGGTATCTTTCCCACAGAAAAACATCCTTCCTACTGTAAATTTATGTGCTGAACTTTTTGTTGACAATCGAATACATTACAATTGGATTGGAGTTGGTTACGTTTCACGAATTTTAAGTTACCACAAAAAAGTCGACAGTTTAATACGTAAGGTACTTGCGTATCATCACTTCATCCACTGATGGTTGAATGTTATTGGATGGGTTGATTATATTATTCTTTTAATTAAAATTATTATTTGAATTTAAGAAAATTTTTAATACATTCTCAGAGTGAGACTTTTATAACATTTTCGAAGCACTGTTCTCAAAAAACGCTAAGTTCAATTTACTAGAAAGCATTTGAGCAATAAATAGTTCATTTAGATTTAAAAAAAAAAAAAAAAAAAAGCAACAACAAGATTCAAAAATTAGTAAACCTTTAGTTACCAAAAAAAATTTGCCAACGGTCAACAGGATAATTCATAAGTACCTAAATTATGTTCTTTACTATATGGGAATCATACTTATTTTCTCACTTTTCATTTCAGTTGAGTCTCAGAGAGCCCAACACCAAAGGTGGAACCTGTCCCAAATGTCAAAAAGGATTCCAAGACCTTCACAGTCTGACAATCCACGTCAAACAGCACAATACAGGAGACAACACCACTTGCGGTGTCTGCCAAAAGAAGCTGAGTTCGGCTAGTTCCCTTGATCGGCACATGCTCACACATACAGGAGAAAAGCCATTCAAGTGCAAGTACTGTCCCCAGCGCTTTACCACCAACGGCAACATGAATCGGCACATGCACACGCATGAGTTAGAAATTGCCAGTAGGTCTTCTGATCTGAAGGCCAATAGAGCGTCGGAGAAAAGGTCCAAGTTGACGTCGTTACCGGTAAAGAAACAGTTGGTGATTGAAAATGGACTGAGAGAACTGTCAGCGCAAGAAGAGGACGCAACAGAGCTCCCGAGTAGAAAGCGCATGAAAATGACTGACAGTGGCGAAAGTTCAAAGAACGCAGAGGTTCCGGTTCATCTCAAAGTCTCGAAAATGATTGAAAGCTCCGAATCCAGTGAAAAGATTGCAACAGCTTTGCATTTCCTCAAACAAGAGGAATCGCCTCCATCCCCGAAAGACATCAAAGAGGCGAGGGAAAAGTTGACAGTTAAAATCGAGACCCGGAAATTTATCAGACAGAACCATGAACCTAAGGCTGTGATGGGCTTTGAAGACTTGACGTACATGGCCTTTTCTTCCCCAAAGTTTGGCCTGGTAGCCAAGATGGCTTGCGAGGAAACGAACAGAATTCCCAACTGTTCTCAAATCGGCTTCAAGTGCCAATTGTGTGAGAGGTTCTTTCCTTGCCTCATTGCTCTGGGGAAGCACGAAGCATTCCACCAGAATCCCCTGAGTACTGTCTGCCACGCTTGCCACTGCCATTTTGAGAGTCCAGAACTCCAAGAAGAGCACATGATGAAGCACCATCAGAATCTGGCAGAGAACAAAGATATTGGAAACGCAGACTTCATGGCAGCACTTGGCTTGCATCGCAGACCAAAGTTATACCGGCTACTTTCAGAGGATGAACCTGGAGACTTATCTGATGCCCGTCGTAGACTAGAAACTTTTGAAGCTTGTATGGCCCTCAATCGGCTCCGCGTACAGAAAGCGGCTTACGATCGGATCCAAGAAAAGGCGGCTTTTAATCAGCCCCAGGATATGAATTCTGTTTTTGATCGGTACCAAGAAAAGATGTCGGCTTTCCAACAGTTAAGAAAAAAGAAGCCGAATGGAAAAAAAGATGACCTAAAAAAGATGAAACAGAATGGAAAAAAAGATGATCTAAAAAAGATGAAACAGAATGGAAAAAAAGATGATCTAAAAAAGATGAAACGGAATGGAAAAAAAGATGATGATCCAAAAAGTACACACATGGGTGTCTTTATACCAGTGGCAGAAGACACAAAATCCTTGCAGGAGTCTCCAGTTGAAGATGTTGCTCCCTGCAGGGAAAATATCAGAGTGAATGCTGATCCAGCCATGGGTAGCTGCATATTAGAATCGCCAGGATCCAGTTCTGTTCAAAGTAGTAATCAAGAAAGCAGCAATGACTTTGCAGATATTTCATCGATTATTTCAAATCTAGCACCAAGGCCTGGACCGTCGTCAGAAGGAAGTTCTGACAGAACACCACATTGTGGATCTGGCAGCGAGACGGATAATTACAGCCTTCGTAATTACCTTAAAGGTTATAAAAGGAAAGGTAACAAAATAGCGCCTACAAAGGTCAAACGGCACTACTTTTGCTCGCGTTGTGATTATAAAACAACAGAGAAAAGCTCCTTGAGAAGGCATATGCTAACACATGACAAGGAACGACCCTTTAAATGTACTAAGTGTGGGATGACATTCACCACCAAGTCCAATGGAGAGAGGCATGCAAAAACAATACATCGTCTAACCAAAAGTGAACTTATTACTGCCATTGACTATAATTTGAGTACCAACGGCTCAAATAAAGGGCAGAAAATGTGCAAGTACTGTTATATCCTATTTGAAAATAATCGCGCTCTGCAGCACCATTTGAGGTCAAAGACCAATAACTGTAAGAGTAAGCCTTTCATTTGCAGAGAATGCAGGCTAGGCTTCTCGACCAAAAATAATTGTCACAGGCATATTAAAAACTTGCACAAGGAGCTTTTGCATCAAGTTAAAACTGATGTCTTTATCATCGTAAATAAATATCTGAAAAGTTTGGCTCGTAAAAACAAACAGCTACATGCAAAGGGAGCCACCAAGAAGAAAAGGTCGAGTCAACCTGCTAAAGGAACCAGTGTTGGTGGGTCATCAAACAGCAACACTTCCAGTTACGAGTCTTCTACTAGTCCAGTACAGCAAACCTTTCAGCAACAATCAAATGAAGGGGTCTCATCCAACAGTGAAGCTTCTTCTTATGAAGCTCCTAGTCCAATGCTTCAACAAAGAATGGAGCAACAGACAAGCATTGATGAGTCATCCAACTGTGAAACCTCCAGTTCTTTATCTCCATGTCCAAACTCTCAGCAAAGCATGGAGCAGGGAATGGGAGCCACTGTTGAAGAATCAACAAACAGTGAATTTTCTGCTTCTGAAACTCCTAGCCCAGAGCCACTACATAACAAAGAAGTGCAATATTCATTCAATGAGGATGATAGAGTCAAGGCAGCTGAAAGCCTTGTTAGCTTATCAGAAGGCCTTGATTTGTCGAGAAGATTTGAAAGTGTTGTGCAACAGTCAGGTATTGAAGATTCCCCTTTGGACCTCTCAATTCGAGCCATAGACTTAACTGAAAGAAGTAATAGTTCATCGGTACAAAGGTATAATGTAGGACATTCAAGTTTTAATGGCTCAATCAGTTTTGCACTTTTGACATCCCCAAATCCACCTACTTCAAGGAATCATGGACTGGATAGTTATTCTGCTTTTGCAACTCCACTAAATTTAACCAAAAAGCAAAATGGCTGCTCAAACACCACATCCATGCGTCAGAATGCATCAACACCACTAGTTCCCTCATCAAACGACAAACCACAGCCCTCGACCAGTAGAAGCCATTCTGTGTCACCAACGCTTCAACCAAAGACATCCAAGCCAGAAGTCCTGCATGAGTGTAACTATTGCGATGGAAAGTTCACTCAAAAGTCAAATAAGGACAGACACATCAGAAACTTCCACCCTGAGCACGCAAAGCCACGGAGGAACAAGAACTTTTCCCCTTCCACCATAGGCAACCATGCTTCAAAGCAGGCTTCATCAACTCTGTCCAGTGCAACAAGGGAAGCCCTATTAACAAGGGTCCTGCAGCACTCTGACGGAAATAAGCAATTACACATCGAAAGCAATCATTCCATGAATCTGGTCATTAAAGAAGAGCCTATTCCTGCTGAAGAAGGCATGAATAGTGACCTGGAGAACGTAGACCTCGCTAGTGTTTCATCTGTCATCAATACTGCCAACTCTCCGAAATTCACGCAATACTTGACAGAAGATTGCAATACATTTAGCCAGAGATCTGCTGAGCAAAGTTCGAGTGAGCCTCCCCGCAAGAGGACCAAAGCTCCCAAACCTGATGGCGAAAGGTCGCTTTCTTGCGACTTTCCAACATGCAACAAGACTTTCAACTGCAGGAGCTCACTGAAACGCCATTCGGTCATCCACACTGGCGAGAGAGCTTTTGAGTGCCCCTTCTGCCACAAGCAGTTCACCACCAACTCCAACATGGTTCGTCACATCACCAACAAGCACAAAGTCAGTCCTCCTAGACGATCTGTGCCCAGTCCGGCAGGACAAGCAACAGCTTCTGGCTTCTCGAATGGTTCCACAGAATCTAGCCTTCATGAATTTGGACCTAAAAGTGGACCAATGTCCATTCCAACAAATCAATCCGCTTGGCCTACAAGCTTTGCAAATGCTACCAACAACTCAAATGGTAATGCAGAATCTGTCTTGCATGGATTTAGGAGTGAGCAGACGCTGGGAGAACTGTGCGTCTCGCCAGCCACTCGCCGGGAATACCCTGAACCAAACCGTTCTCCTGATTTGCCAGAAACTTCCCAAGCCGCCATGCCTTTTGCTAGTGAACCTCTGGCCAGTTTAAGGCAAGCCTTTGAATGCACCTTTTGCAATACTTCCTACAAAACTGAGGCTGACCGCTGGAACCACATGAAACAGCTCCATCCATTAGAATATGGGAAAATGCATGGTAGACACGAGAATTTGCCGGACATTGTAAGCATCTGGAAAAAGAACGGATACGCTAAACTGAGAAGGTGAACAGTGAGCGGAAAAACATTTGAAGACATGTATTCTGAACTGAATATAGGAAGAATTATTTATTGTATGCAAGTGTGTAATATCAAAAACAATATAGTTTTATTTGTTTTAATTTACTGGTAGCTTTTTAACTAAGTGCCAGCTTTGGTTAATTGGTAATAAATGTGCGATTAAAAAAAATGCTTTTGTTATTTGATTGAACTCGTTTATCAATAACTCGTATGGCAATAATTCAGAGCTGCATTGTAATTATTTAATGTTTCGTAATATTTGTCTACTTTTTGAAATTGTCAATCTGCAGTCAATAATGCAAAAAGTTCAACATGGGGGGGGAGGGGGAAATGCAGCTCAGTTTTTTTTTTTTTTTTTTTTGTTCTTTTTAAATGTTTTGTATTTTGTCTACTTTTTGAAATTTTTAATATGCAGTCCAAAACTATACTTTAAAGTAATAGATTTCATAGCATATGTATTCAAAGGCAATATATATACATTTGTGGTTTAGAAATCAGTGGTTGGTGCAATACCAAGTAAAGTGAAGATTGAGTGATTTAGAAATTGTTTGGGACCAATAAATTTGTAAATATATTTCCTAAGTATTTCATTGTTATTATTACATTGTCATTATTACTTCACCCAATGTATCATTACTTTGCAAAATGGCTTTTTGTTTTCTTTTGATTAAAAATGTTAGAATTTACTTAAATATTATGTGTAGTGCTACAAAATCACATGCACTGTAGATATTGTATATATTGTACATAAAAATATTTAAAAAAAAATTGTTTTATTTTGTTTGAGAAAACTTCCTTTTTTATCTGGGATTAAGTGAGAAAAATGGTTTCCCTCTCTCCTTTTTAAACTAAAACTGAAGTTAATTATTGAAATTTTTTTATTTGAAAATAGTTTAACTTGCTGCAAATCAAAATAATGTGTATTTGAATTTCCTTAGTTTAATTAATACATTTTATATTAGTTAAAAGCTAAATCATTTTTCAATATCGCATTCAACTAATATGTCTGATTTTTTTAATTTACTCAACAGCTTACTCATTTTTATTCTTGTGAAAAATTTTATTAAAAAATTATTAACATAACTCATTACATGTTATAAGGAAAACAAGCAACTGGTCTTTTCGCAATAAAATCATGCCAGTCACTTGGAACAGAGTTTCGACGGTCATTAAAAGTTCTTAATGTTTTTTAACTGGTTTTCCAGGCCTTAAAAAATCTTAATTTTTGTCACTTATCCGCAACACACCAAATTTTTTTGGTATATTTGCATAAAGCATCAACTTGTACCAGGGTTCCCACAGTTCTTGAATTTTTTTTAATGAAATTTGATCCTAGAAAAAAAAAAGGTAATTAAAAGTCCACGAAAAAAAGAATAAGGTCCTTGAATTTTTAAGTGACCACCGATAATGTCCGTTTTGTATTTTTATGTCTAAATTAGGCACATTCTTCACAAAAAAAAAAAAAAAAAAAAAAAAAAAAATTGCAACAAATGTGAAACAATATAATTTTGCTGGTAATGAGAAGAAAAACTCAAGGTTACAGTGAAATATGTACTTGATATAAATTTGGAAAAATACCTAAATTAGTAAAGAATTCAGATTGATTACTGATTGTTCGGAAAAATAACCGGTTTTATTTTTAAATTATAGGGATGCAAACTATTGCTAGTTCAATTAGAATAGAGTTGTCAATGAATTTTTTAAACATTGTTACACAAATCATAATGTATAAATTTGTTATTAAGTAGTAAATCATGCTAAAACGATTTAACTGATTTCAAACTTTCAAGATTCATTCAAAATATCCCAGTTGGGCATATTCTAAAAACAATATGTCAATACAGTGATTAGGAATCCTGAAATTTGCTGGATTTTAGTTTTACTTTCTCCACTGTTAATTAGAAAGAGCTCGCTCTCTTTTTCAAATAACGTTATAAATAGACAAAAAAAAGTTTGGAGCTTTTAATAAAAAAATAATTATTAATGCATTTTGTGAGCAAAGATTAAACTGTTAATCAACACATCAATGTAAATAATACTTTTACAGAGTGGCTACAGAATTTGAGAAACAAAATTCCATGACCATTTCCCCGATTTCCTTAAAAATTCTCTGATGTGCGCTATAATTCAAAAAACAAAACAATTTAAAAATACAAAAATTTAATAAGTAAATTTAATCCTAAATAGTCAAAGTATAATTGCACCATGATAAATTTAGGGTAAAAATCAAAACAAGCATCTTTAGAGTATGAAAAAGAATTGAAAACATTAAAAAATTCACCAACTACAGTCATACTTGCTAACTTTAAGGTAACCCAGTAGAATATTCTTTTTAATTTCAAAAATAACACAAATAAAACATGTTATTTTCTATAATAAATGTCATATGCTGTTTACTGTTCATAGCATACACTGAAATTCCTGTCCAAAATATTTACTGAAGTTGGGTATGCATGTGCATAAAACTTAAATAATCAGCATTTTACTATTCTGTCACAAATTTCACTAGGTACATATCTTTCATGAAAAATTATGTCTTTTGAAGTCGATTAAAGATAAACAACATTTAATGTATGAAAGAAAAGGCCTGAAATTAACAGCTTCTTATAAAATTTAATTACTCATAGATGTATGGAAATAAAATTTTGTACAATAAAAATATTATCTTAAACCGCAAAAGTACAGATTAAATGAGACAAAAAATCGTTTTTATAAAACACGACTAGCACAAAGATCATAATAAGAAAAAAAATCCAATGACTTTCTGTCATGTCTTTTAAAAAAAAAAAAACGGTCTTTTTAGACACGCTTGAAAATGTACATGCTAAAAAACTGTATTCAACGTGGAGCATCCACGTGATGCGAACCGAGATAGATATCAGCATGGGGCATGCAGGAAAGGAAACTCAAAAATTCCCTGATTAAAGGGTCATTTTACGAAATTCCCTGATTTTTTCAGAAAAGAGTAAAATTCCCTGATTTCCATGAATTCCAGGTTCTGTAGCCACCCTGTTTTAATTTTAGACTCATGTTTGTGTTCTGCATTACTTTCAAAGAGATATGAATAAAAACAAAGTTTTTAATATAAATCCTTTATATGCATTGCCAATTTTCATAAATATAGCGCTGTTTACGTTTCAGCATGAGCTTGTTTTTAATATTTAAAACTAGATGCTACTAACACCAGTTCTATCAGCAAAATATGCAGTTAACAACTTTTCAAAATTTATTCATTAAAAATGAATGTGAATTCATGCACATCCAAATATCTTTTATTCATTCCAATTAAAACAATTTTATTTATTTAATAAAAAAATTTTGGCAACAGGACAGTTTCTTCAATGATGGGTTAAATGCTATTTCAGCGACATTGGATGACGAATGCATTGTCATCAACATCAAATCTATCTGCCAAGTTTCAGCCCGATTGAATGACCGCAAGGGGATTAATTAGGCCTCCGTAGATTTGTTCGCCATCGACAAACATACTCACAAACACACACAATCGTAGTTAATACAAAGGATTTAAAAAAAAAAAAATTAATAAGGTCTTGGTGATAAAATTACTAAATTTAATAAATGAAGTATGATTTTCCACCTTACTACTCATTACTAAGGATTCGAAACATTGTAACTAAATATTACATAATTAACGTTAAGATATGTATTTTAAGAAATTTCATAGTGGAGCACAAGTATTTAACTATTAAAAAATAAAGAAAAACACTATAAAACAATTAACAAGTAGAAATTAATTTGTTTTTTATAGCAAGTGGAAACAATTAGATTACCTAACTGGTTCATATTAAATTTAAAGTAATTTATGATTACAGAAGAGTATTAACTATCCAAAATAATTTTGCCTAGGAGGCTTGGACAACTGGTCATTTCAAACATTTTTACATCCTGTAAAAAAAACTGAATTTATGAAAAGAGTAAAAAATCAGCAAGAAATTTTACAAGTCAAACAACTTTAAGCTACCACACAGTATTGACAAACTGGTAAATCCAATTAAACCCAATAATGTGAAATTGTTTAACAAGAAATCCCATTTAATGCGAAGTAAAAAACAGTTCTCCGTAAGACGAAGCTTGCACTTAACGTTAATTTATTCGTTTAACAAAAAATCTCATAAAATGAAATCCCACTTAAGATAGATAAAAAATTGCTCTTTAAACTATTTTTTTTTTTAGATGAAACCTTGCAATGTTTCCTAATGCAGCAGGAAAATGCCTCATGTGTTTTAAATGATTTAGAAGAGATAGCAATATTTAAAAATATATATATATATATTATTAAAAACTTAAGCAAAAATCCCAAACAGTTTTCTTTAAATAATAAGTTACATCAGAGAGCAAAAAGGAGGAAATCCAAAAGTTCATTAAAAAAAGCAAGCAGAAGGGCTGATACCCAAAAGTTTGTCAAAAAAGCATACTGGAATGATGATTCACAAATTTTAAGGATATAATTACATTTCTCATACTATATAATAATTACATTTCAAATATTAAGGAAGGTTACGAGCCACATATTGTTCTCAAAACATAGTACTTTAGTACTCTCCAAATTTCATTCATAAAAAAGATCAGAAAAATGCCATCCAAATAAGCTACAAATAAAGTTGTCTAAATTAAAAGGTGCATAAAACTATAAAATATGCTTATTCTGCTGCTTGTAAAAGTACTCGGATATGACATAATAACCATTTTATTTAACTTATTAATGTTAGACAATGCTTTCCGGCAAAAGTACAATTTAACCACAATACGAGGAGCATGTGAAGTAGTCTGTGAGGAAAGTGGAGCCAAGAGGGAAAATCTTTTGTTTAGACATGAGGAAAAGTATACTTTTTGCAGGAAAAAACTGGTTCAGATAAGAAAAATGTGGATCCTCGGAACAGGGACAAAAAGGAGGAAAATGTTACATAAAAAGCAAAAAAGGAGGAAATCCCCCAAAAGAAGGAAAAATCTTATCTCCGTAAGATACATTTACTTTTTTTTTTGTTCTTAATGTATATCTTGTTAAATTATCGTATTAAATATAAGCCTAGCAACTTAAATGTTCCAAAATACAGCAATATTAAATACACATACAGCAAGTAGTTTTAATCAGATGAAAAAGATTATAGATGGTTAACACGAAAATTTAGGTAGCCCCATTGATTTTGCATTCAAGTGGTTTGACTGTATATTCAAAGTATTGAAATTTCAATAACAAATATTATTCTTTCTGCTGAACTGCAGTATTATGTCTGTCTATAAATGAAAAATTGTTTCAGCATCGGAGTAGCAGTATGAAACAGTGATACTAAATGTACCACATCTTACATTTAACCACACCTAAAGCAAAACTACATTATACCAGGGATGCATGGTTTAAACTATATTGGGTTCTTTTTATATATTCTTCTCAAAAAATAAAATATTTCTCTTAAAATATCCTCAAATTTATTAATTTTAATTGAATAATTATTCAAATTCATTAATTAAACTTAAATTATAGGTTGGTTTTTAAATTTGTTTCTAAAATAGAAGTTTGATGTTTTAACAACTTGTTTCTAAAACCTAAAAACTATCATTTTGAACAACTTATTACCATTACTGATGAATTTAAGAGCAATATTGCATGTATTATGCAGTAAAAAACTATCTATTGTATTCAAGGTAGGAAAAAACCTGGGTTTTTTTTTGTAAAAATCCAAAAAAACCTGGTTTTTTGTTTTGTTTAAACCAGGTTTTTTTCTAATTGCAAATCCTTTTCTAATTACATGTATACATAATTTATAAATAAAATTTTAACATTAACTAGAATAATTAATGTACAAATAAAAAATAATATTCCTTCTGAAAATAATTTAAACTAAGTAAATAAACAATTGTTCCTTATGTGTACATTCAAATCATTAAATTTTAATATTATATTTCGAGATACAGTTTTTTAAATTCAATGCATACAATATAATGCAATATAATACATGGAATATAGCTCTTAGATTCATCATGAATGGTGATAAGTTGTTCAAAATGATATTTTTTAAGTTTAGAAATAAATTGTTAAAACACAAAACCTTTATTTCAGAAACAAATTTAAAATACAGCCTATAATTTAATTTCGAATAATAACCTTGAATAAATATAAAACATTAATATATCCATTAGAATAATATAAAATCTTCAAAGTCTTTAATTACAAGATTTATTTAAAATTAAGTTAGAGCTTATTAGATCTATAACATTCGTGTAATTTTTCATTTACAAAAAACATCAGTCATGTAGAACTTTAAGAATGTAGATCTTTCATTTAGTGAATTATTTTCTTAAAAATTAATAGAAAGAAAAACTAATGTTTTCATTTTTTTTTATTCCATTTAAAAAAAGAGTTTAGGATTTAACATTTAAAAAAAAAAAAAAAAAAAATTATGGCTTTTTCTAAACCTCGGCTGTTACACAATTTTGATTGTACAACTCCAAAAGAAAAAAAATTCTCTCAACATTCGCTGTAGTTACTTTTGTAGTAAAATTCCTTTTGAAAAAGATATCTTTGGAATAAAAAAACTTTTGGTTAAAAGTAGAAGTTATTTACATCATGAAGTAATTTAAAAAATCTAATTATAAATAAATAAAAATACAATTTTAAATTATTCTTTAAAAAATCCAATTGGCATTTTTGAGAAAAAAACATTAGGTTTAAGTCGTGGTTTAAACCATGCCAACCCTGATTGTATAACATTGTATACATTGAATTTAAAAAATAGTACTTTTAAGTAAAATATTAAAATTTAATATGATCTGAAAGTCCACATAAGTAGCGACAATTGCTTATAAACTTAATTTAAATTCTATTCAAAAGGAATATTGTTATTTAAACATTAATTATTCTAGTTAATGTCAAATTTTATTTCTAAATATGTATACATGTAATTAGCAAAGGATTTTTAAAAAACATGGTTTAAAGATAACTATTTTTTTTTTTTAATCCTGCATAGTATGTAAAGTTAAGAAAATATTTTTTTTTTTTTTTAAATTTACTGACTGGAATGGTTTTGGTTAATCTGTATACAATGCCCAATTTACATATGAGGAAAAATTTTCATCTATTTACCAACAGTGTCCTAAAATGTATCTTATGGCTATGGGCTAGACAGAGGAATGCATCGAGAGAAAGTTTTTATCAAGGTTTGTTTTTTGAATTAAAGTTACAAAAATGTCAGTTATGAGCTTTGAAACAAGTGAATATAAAATTGCAGTGAAAATAATGAGTAGAACTTTCTAGAGTGAGTATATCCATTGAATTAATAGCAAAAAGAATGCAATATCAACTCAAACTCTTTTAATGCCTTTCCAACAAATTACGAGCTTTTCATGTTACTGCAGCCTTTCTTTATAAAAACAAATTCATTTATAATATTCAAGCTGTTTAACAATAATCAAAATAAATTTGTTGTAAAAAATTCAAGCTGTTTAACAATAATCAAAACAAATCCTTTGTAAAAATTCAAGCTGTTTAACATTAATCAAAACTTAATCCGAATTGGCATATGTTTTTTTCAGAAAGCTTTTGAAAGTAAAAAAATTCTCTATCAGGATAAATCACAGATATTAAGCTGTGGGTGCATTTTTTTTTTTTAGCAAAATGCAAAAGAACCTTCTTAAATGCGAAAATTTAAAAAGTTTATTTAGCTCTTTTGCTAAAACATGTAACTACAAAATTAACAAAACCACCCTTTTTGTTATCTGAAAATTAATCATCAACCTAAAAGACCAAAACAAGCTGAAGGTTAAAAAGTTAATAATTGGTATAAACTAGTTTTATATTTACATTTCATAATGTATTTATGCTAAATAGTTTCTCAATTATTTTAGACTAAAAATCAAGAATTAAGAAACTCATATCCATTTTAGCATTTTGCTAAAACGAAAATTGTGAATTTAGCTTTTTTGATAAAGAAATTTTGTACCTTAGCTTAAACACTGACGTATAAAATGTTTCCTTAAACAGAATTAGTCGATGGATTGACAAAACTAACACAAAATAAGATAACGTAACAATCAATAAATTTATTCAATTAAAATAATCCTCAAACAAACCGGCACAATACAATTTACAAAAATAAATTAATACATTAATTTTGAGCTCCTGCCAACAACATACGCTGCCTCGCAACGCTTCTCAATAAATTATTCGTCAGGTTATTTTTCGGCTCACCTGTACATCTTATCCATTATTTACAACTCGATCCCTAATTGGTGCATCTGCTTTTGCGTCCCTTTATATCCATTGTCTTTTATCGCTTCCAGTGTGTCAATGTAGCATTTGGGCAGTCCGTGTTCTTTTGCTCCTTCGATTATCACTTTCTTGTAGATTAAGGAAGGCATGTTGGCTTCTCCAAAATGTGGCAGTTGATAGGTTTTGCAATTCCCTGGACCTAGTGTAGGACTCTCAACTGTCACATTCAACTGACGATATGACTCTTCCTGCCTGCAAAGAAAGGTAAGTATTATTTAATAATATAACCCATAAAAACAAAGTTTTTAATATATATATCCATTATATGCACTGCCAAGTTTTATTATTCATTCATTAACATAGCATTCATTAACATTAAATTGCAAGTCAGATTTGACCCGCGAAAATTTTTCCTGCAGCCCGCCAGCACCACAGAAGATAAGAGAAAATCAAATTTCACAGTACAGACTATTTTTTTTAGATAACGATAATTTATACGAAATAGTATGTGTTTACTATCTAGAACAGAGTTCTCCACTACGTGCCTGAAGAAGCTTTTAGCAAGGTGGTTTTCAGTAAGAATAAATACAGGAATAACTTAACTGAAACTCATTTGGACAATTTAGTAAGATTGCCTACAATAAATACTGCAACAAACATCAAATCTATGATAAAATAAACTGAGCGATTTCGACCGCCATCGTTTCGCAATTGATATCAACTAAAGGAGTAATCTGGAAGTACAGTTTAAATACTTTTATTAAAAGTTACGTTAAGTCGCATTATCACGTTGAAACAAAAGATTCACTTCTTTTTTTTGGACTTTGATTTACTTATAGTAAAAATTATTATTTTTTAATTATTTGATTCTTTTTTTAAAAAAAATCAGATATTGTAGTTTTTTTAAGATAAGAAAAAAAATCAATTTTTTTTTCAGTTTTTTTATAATGGAAGATATGTATTTGTTGAATCCGGCCCGCGAAAAGCTCCAACATAAGTCATACAGCTCTCCTCTAAGAGTTAGTGGTAAAAGCTAGAATAGAGTAATATGAATTATTAGAAGAATTCCGATTACAGGCTTCGGCAGGGAGGGTCGAGGGAGTGCAATTGAAAATGAAATATAAAGAAGAGAGAAATAGAAAGAAATTTAATTTGGGTGTGAAATTTTTTATTAGCAAGGGAAATAGAAATTATTCAGTTATCATTTTGGAAAAATCAAACTTGATCATAAACTTTAGCTCCCTTGCTATTAGATTAATTTTGATATTGATCTAATTTTTTAAGAGATGAAATTAAGAAGATATGGATTTGGAGCTCAATACTTCTAAATTTTGAAACAAGTCAAGAAAGAGGTCGAGTAAATACTAATAAAAAATAAATAAAATAATTTGGGGAGGAAAGATTATGTTTTTATGATTATCTTTAAGCAATAATTGGTAAAGTATTGTGATTTGGGTTACGAAGATAGAGGAAAAGCTGATGAGAAATCTGAATCGGAGGTTTTGTCACAGAATTTATTCTTTGGTGGCGCCATCTGCTGTATAATTTTAGAAGTTAAGTAAGTACCTCAGACAGGGTGGCTATAAAATTCAGAAAGTTCTACGATAGATTTCTTAACAATGCTCTGATTTTACGTCAAACTTTTCTTCAAATTTTCCCTGAAGTGGAGAACTAATAGAACATTTATGCCAAAAAGATAATATGCCAATTTTTTTAAAACAGTTTTGGCGGTAATGAAAAGTTAAAATTATAATGCAAAATGAAAATTTTAATAATTACCACAATTCTTTGAGAAAATGCTGCAAAAATACGGATAAACAAGAAAACGTACCTTCAAAAGAATAGAAAAATTTCCCGATTTTTACAAAGTTTAAAAAAATTCCCAGACGTTTCCCCAATTTTTTTTTTCCAGAACCAGAAAACTCCCCGACATTTTCCGGATTTCCACGTTCTGTGGACACTATGTCAGAGATTATTCTCTAGTGCAGCGTTTTCAACCTGTGGTACTAGAAATTAAGGGGTACACAATAAAAAAGATGTAATGGTAGAAACCGATAGATAGATCATAAGAGAAATGATAAAAAGCTGTAACAACTAGCATTTCCAATACAAATTATACTTCATTGTGAAAAATCAAAATAAAACGATTAGTAAATAATTTTCAGTAAAATTAATGTTTTAAACTCAATTTAGGTATATATATTTTATCTGGAGGACCAGTACCTGTTGAGAGGGATAGCACCATCAGCCTTCATTTGACAGTGTATGTAGATGTTTGTACATATTAGGGGCGAGTTTGGGGTACTTCGAGTAGTGATAATGGTCAAGAGGTACACAAGTAAAAATAATATAATCCATAAAAAAGTTTTTAATGTAAATCCTTTATATGCATTGCCAACTGTCATATTCATTAACAAAGCACCGTTTCTCTTCCCAGCATGTTCTTGGTGTTGGTATCTAATTTTAAATAATAAAACCATCTCTATCAGCAAAATATGCAGTAAACTACTTTTCAAAATTTATTCATTATAAATGAATGTGAATTTATGCACTCACATCCAAATATCTTTTATTTACTTTGATTCAAACAATTTTATTATTTATTTATTAAAAAAATTTTGGCAACAAGAAAAAGTTTCTTCAATGATCAGTTAAATGCTATTTCAGTGCGATCGGATCACGGCAAGTTAGTTTATTAGTATTCCGCAAGAGCAACCTTTTTAGTGACAGTGACAGCCGCCAAAATTTGATAGAATGCATTGTCATCTAATCTATCTGACAAGTTTCAGTCAAATTGGACAAAGGCAAGGGGGTTAATTTAGCCTCTGCAGATTTGCTGCCATCGACATACCCAGCCATACACACACAATCGAAGTTAATATAAAGGATTTAAAAGAAGAAAAAAAAAGAAGAAATGCTGCCCTAGTATGGTGGTTTCTTCTGTCTTTTGCATATTTTTAAAAACTACAATAAATAGAATATATACTTTTTGCCAAAGTAGCAAGCATTGAATTGGTCAGGTGAAAATTTTTGATTTACTAATTATATTCGAGATTAACCACATGCAATTATGTCTGAATAGACATGCATTAAATACAATGAGTTATTTCCTAACAACAAAATGATGTTTCATAGTTACTTGTCTAGGTTATGTTCCTCATCTTTTAGGAGTTCCCACACAACACCCCATACGCTCTCGTTTCCATTCTCGACAATCGTAGCAGGTGCACCTTTCCACAGGTTACCATAGCCAGTAAACTCAAGTGCATAATTCTATAAATACAATAATCAAATAAGTTATTAATCAAAACTATTAATTGTCCTTCTACATATCTAGTACTCAAGCAGTTCATCACTGGATATAAAAGAAGTTTCATGGAAATATTTCTGTCAGTAAAAACAGCTTCTGCAAATGATTTTACTGTGAGCGTACCAGTTGTGACGGTGTGCTCTACCGGAGGTTGAGCTATACAATGCGCCGTTGTACCACCGCACAGTTGCCAAGTGCGCATGGGCACCAAACCCATATAACACCGGCCTGTTGTTGAGATGAGGTAGTTGTTAAAGGTTGGTAGTGGATGTGTGTATCGCTAGCCTGTGTGGCGTGTTATGCCAAGGATGACCCTTGAGCAGACGACCGTCCCTGCACAGCAATGTTTGAATTAGTAGCGGCAGCACATGGGTGAGCTCGTTTCAGTTTTTCTTGCGTGTTCCCCTCCCCTTCATTAGTTTCCAGGTTTGGTTTGGTGCTGTGATATGTTTTAAAACCAAATAAAGTACTAATTTAAACGTAACTCTATTGACTCTTTTTTCATGTCTTGTCAAAAACGAGAACGTCACACAGTTTGTAGTTAGTATTTAATGATTGAAATCTAACCCATATTAAGAGAAAGTCATAGTAAGAATCAATCTTTATAGTCTCTTGGTTACAATCTTCTAGCACAGTGCATTTAGAAACTACTTTGTAGAAAACATTGAAATTTGGTGAGTAGGTACAAAATTGATCACTTAATGAAATGACATTGATTGTTTTCATTTAATGTCTATCTATTATAAACGAAAATTAAAAAAAGCAGAAGACTATTGCAGCTGGCGCTACTGCATAGGCATTGACGTAAGGATTTCATTAATAAAATAAAAAATATTAGATGCTATTTTCGAGTTTTTAATTTATGTCATTTCATTGAGTGATCATTTTTGTACCAATTGTCAAGATTTTATACAAAGTAGTTTCTAAACGAACTAGGCTAGAAAGTTGTAACATAGTATTTTATAAGGAAAATTGATAATCTTCCGTTAGACAGGTACTAGTTGTTGCCAAGCCAAAATGTTTACACGTTTAAATAATGTGTAAATGTATTGCCAAGCCTAAATGTGTACGGTTTGTGATAGGAATTATAAATAATTTACAGGTTGTTGTTTTGGATGAGTTATAGTTTTAATTTGGTGGTTTTTATCTGGTACCCGTCAAATGGTAGAGTACAGGAAAATATTATCAAGTAAGCGAGTTTAGCGGGAAAACCTGTCAACAAATATTCAGGTCCTAATTCAATATCACTATTTGCAGCCAAAGTATGAATTTGCTGAGGGAACAAATTGAGAATTAATCGTTGCAATCAATTTGAGCATTCAAAACACTTTCAGTTGAAAACTACTAACTTTAGTCCAAACACCAACTTAATATATGTCACTTCTATACCATATATAGGGTATTCTTTTGTTAGACGAGTGCCAAAAAACACCAAGTCTGCAAGTTAGCTCAGTTATTGCTAAGCTGAAATGTTGTTAACTGTTGTAACTTAAGGTTGAATTTTCATATAGATACTTTACTTGGATATCTGTGGTGAGATTGATTTTTAACTAGCTGTAAATATCCGATCATAGCCTCCATACGTCCGACCATTTCGTTTGGATATCCTGTCAAATATCTGCCCATTTCAAATAGGTGTCTGGTAAAGAGTATGAACAGTAAAACACAAAAATGGAAACAAAGTTCTTGAACAATACAATAATTTATCATTAATTAAGGGGAGGAAAAAAAAATAGTGTGGATTGTAATGGGGGTAAGGGCTTCCAAAAGTGTTACATGTTTTCTCCAGTGCAAACACTACACAGTTTCACTTCTATTAAAAAAAAATAGGCAAGGTGGTCTTTGGGTGTTTGATTGACAAAGAACATAGTCTCTCTTTAATTTTTTTCTAAAATATTGATCAAGTAAACAGATATTTGATAGAAAATTATCTATACCATACCTGCAAAAACCAGACATTGCCTACTTACGTATTTTTAACTATTGGGGGGAAAAATAAAAAAAGCTTCTCTATATCTTGCTCAACTCTGAGATGAATGAAGTTTGGTACTTGCGTATTATCGCAACCAGGTTGGCGCGATTTGACGGCATTCAATTTAACCAGTAAGCAAAATAATTTCTTTACAAAAACCACGTATAACACGTAGGGTTGCCGTGAGTAGGGTCGCCAAATTTGGCGATTTATGCCAATTTTGGCCTGGTTGCGTTAATACGCAAGTACCTGAAGTTTTGTTGCGATTTAAATTTCCCCTATGCGAAAAAAATTCCCCAATGTAAGAAATCCATCGATAATAATCGGTCAGATTAAGTACAGTAGCAAGTGAGGGGATCCCCAATTGAGATTTACTCATTTAGTTATACATCATTAGCTTGTTGTAATTCATGTCTTATGGAAGTTATTTTTAATTAAAAAAGATTTATTAAGAATTAAAGAAATAATTATACTTATTTTGTTAAATATCATATGTCACATCTTAACTTGTTTAAAATAAAATTTTAGAAAGAATATTTCCACGAGTTTGGATAATTTTTACATTGCCAGAAATGAAAACGATTACTAGTACATGAGGGATAAATTAGTTTACTATACCTTTAGTTTAGCAATGCCTTTAAATTTGGCAGAGGGATTGTTGATGTGCATTCGTTTTGTTAACAAATTGCTGCCATAGGCAAAGTAAAGAAATGTCATTTTTGAAGAAACGACATATGAGTTACTATTCACATTTGGCAGGAAATTGATTGTATGCTCTGTTGTCAATGTAATAAAGGATATAAAAATAAATAGTTTAGTCAAATTATTAATTGTGTAGTTGGGTGTGTTCATATAATCATTTTATTACCCGGCCGGTCACCCGGTGCTTTTCCAACCAAACTCAAAACAAAAGCAAGGTTGACAAAAAAGTAGAAGTGTTTAGAAGTGAAGTTTATTCATGGGAACAACTTCAGTAACTTGTAGATTCAGTAACTTGCTTTAATTTAAATAAAATAAAATTTGCATTATGATTGGCTAAAAGAACTTGAAAATTTGGATTTCTTTTTCATGTGATTGGTCACAATCACGCGCGCCATTCTATGGGAACTCATTGAAATTAACGCCTTGTCAAAATCAATTTCTTTTGTATTGTTATTGATTAAATATATATTGGTAGCTGAAATTTTTTATCAACAGTTTTTTGAGTAACAGTAAATTAAGTAATTTTATTACTTAATTCTTTTTATTTGAATAGCAACAGTATTTCAGGTGTCATTCTGCGATGAAAACAAACATGGTGGAAATTATGTTGATTGTTATGGTATTCTAGACTAATTTCCGTGAAAATTTGAAGAGAGTTGCCCAATTTTTGTAAAATGTTTAAAAACACCTTTCAGAGTGGATTCTTGTCTATTCTCTACAGTGTGGGTAGCAAACCTCTCCAGATTTGGGATAAAAAAGTATGGATACTAACGTCTGTTTATACGCCGGTGGTATTATGAATCAAATGCACTATGCCCTTTCGATATAAATTGCAATGCTTTTGTCCTGTTTTTTGAAACACATTTTACTTGGTGTCATGAAGGTGATATTTTCCTATGAATTGCTTTGATTATTCAATCATGAGCGCCGCCAGGAAGGTACAAGGGGAAATTTGAAAATAAAATGTAAAGTGGTATGAATCACCTTAAAACAGTGGTATGAAACAGGTTTTAAAGTAGTCAATCGAACAGAAATTTATTACGTAATTATATTTTGAACAAAATTTTACCACTTTGCATCCCCTATTACAGAGTGGCCACAGAACCGGTAAAACCTGGAAATCAGGGAAATGTCGGGGAACTTTTTAAAATTTCACGAAAATCAGAGAAATTTTGTATTGTTTAAAGCACTTTCATCCATATTTTGGCGCTACTTACGTGGAGATTTGTAGTGGTAAGCCATTGGAAGTTTAATGTTACAGAATTATTTAAGCTTTTCATTACCAGCAAAACTATTTTTTAAAAGTTTGCATATAATCTCTTTAGAATACATGTTCTATTTGATCAGGGTGTCTAGACATCTGGAAATCCTAAGAAAATTGGGGAAATATGAAAAAAAGTTTGCTCTAAAATCAGGGAATTTTTTAGAAATCTGTCGGAATTATCGGGGAACTTTTTTTCCTTAATTTTGTGGCCATCCTGTATTATGTGATCTGAATCCCCTTGAAACTAATCCTGCCTGCGCCTCTGTATTCAATGTATATTATGCGATTTATTCTTATAATAGATCTTTTATTCCATTACCTTTATTCTCTTGGTAAATTGGTACTTAAAAAATGTAACTTTTGCCTCCTGACATGAAATATTCTAAAGCACTTTTTTTATCGCACAAGCTAAACCTGAAAATATCTACTCGCCACAGGTCGATTAAATAGCGTGATGAGGCGACTAAATAAACTAATCAACCGGCCACCTTTCGTTTCTCCCCTCCTCTACGATTTTTTTGTCACTGAATATGCCGAAATTTCCATATGAATGAAAATCTCCCTTCCGTTTCTTGAAATTTTGTAATCACGTGCGTATACACACAGTGGGTAGATCTTAGCACAGCCCACCTCTTGGCGTCTTTTTGAATTCTCGCCAAACTAGTGACGATAACATCGCCAATGTGGCAACCTAGACGGATTATGGAGGAGAACTGTCTAGAATCTTATGGAGTGCCTTTTTTTAACGTCCGATCGCAACGGCGTTTCGCCTAAGGTTTCTTGCCAAAACTATTCGAAATGCACAATGAAATTCTGAAACCTGATTGGTTAATTAATCTGTATTCATACGCGATAGTTGGATTTCGTTGGAAATGACGTAAAAAGGTTAATTGTTTCCGTCATTTATGCTTGTAATCTCTTGGGAGAAGGTTTATATGGTAAGTGTTATTTTAAAAAAAAAATATTATTATTTCTGGCCTTCAAGTATTGTTTTTTAATTGAAAAATAATAATAATAACAAATATTCAATCAGTAGTCAACTTGGCGATATTTCAAATAAGTCGCCAAGAGGTGGGCCCATCTAAGATTTTACCCACACAGTTAAAATCCATTCTTCCACAACATGTATTAATGGTTGGTTAGTTGTTTTCAGATTTTCTGGCGCCGTCAGCAACATGAGGGCTGTAACGTTGACGAATATTTGGGCAACATGCGCCGAAATATTCGTCATTTGACAAGCCAACATACATTTAGAAACACCCATGCCTTACACAGGACTCAAACCCGCAACCTCGCGGTCTAGAAGGTAGCACGCTAACCACTATACCGTTTGGTTAGAGAAATGTCAGGAAATTTCCCTCTTCTAGAAAAATCGGGGAAATGTCAAGGAACAATCAAGGAATTTTGAAACTTTTGAGTTTCCCTTCTTGCATTTCCCGCGCAGGTGCGGACACTGCTTTATTGTTTAAAAAAATCTTCGAACTTCAATCTGACTGCATCCTTAACACACATGATTATTTTTCGTCTTTCTTGGCGTTTTTGTCAGTAAAATATATTAGAACCCTTATTTTATTTACGTATTATTTCTGTTATATTTTTAATTATCATATAACTTAAAAGTGCAGTCACCGGTAGCCTTAACGTGTTGAAAAAAATTCTCAAACTTCCATCTGACTATATCCTTTATAGGCATGATTATTTTTCTTCTTGCCTTGCGTTTCTGTCAACAAAATATATTAGAACCACAATTATTTATGTATTATTTATGTTATCTTATTACTTAAAAGCGCAGCCTTACTGTTAAAAAAATTTCTCCAACTTCAATCTGACTGCATCTTTTACAGACATTATTATTTTTCTTCTTTTCTTGCGTTTTTTGTCAACAGAATATATTAGAACCCTCAATTCCTAAATTTCAAATTGATTCTGTCAGATTTTTTTGTTTTTACAGTGCTATATTGCAGATGTGCAACAAATCAGTAGGCATCCATAAGCAAAAAAGCTTAGATCATGTTCTTGATTTTTTTTTTTTTTTTTTTTTTTTTTTTTTTTTTTTGTACTTTCATTGACATTTTATTAGACACAATTTACTTTGATTTTTTTTTTTAAATTTATATATTTAATACAAATTAAATAAAAGATTGAAACTTCCTCCTCCAAAAATAAAAATAATAATCTAAATCAGGGTTCCCACGGTCATTGAAAGTCATTAAAAGTGCCTAATATTTTTGAACTTGTTTTCAAGGCCTTGAAAGTGCTTGAAAATGCATAGAGGTGCTTAAAAGTCCTTGAAAATGCTTAGAGATCCTTAAAAGTCCTTAATTTTTGCGAAAGTTGTTACAACTGCAAAAGTTATAAAAATACAACTCGGACTTGCTATTCCCGCTTGACCACCACTTATCTGCATCGTATTGGAATTCTCTGACATATTTGTAGTACGCATCCACCAACTTGTAACTTTTTTGACAGAATATACTTTATTAAAAATTTATATATAGACATGATGCCTAAAAAACAAATTTTCAAAGGTCCTTAAAAACATTAGTTTGGTCCTTGAAAGTCATTGATTTTCTTTCTGTAACTTGAGTGGGAACCCTGTAAATGCCCTACTGCATTTATTCAGGCAAAAGGTGAAACCCCAACCTCTCCTTCCCTAGCTGCGCCACTGGTAAAAAAAAAAATAAAGTCTGCCATGTAGTGGCTACTAAACTAAAAGTGTCTACCGGCCACTGGCTACTATTTGAACATTTCAATTTTCAGGTCTAGCACAAGCCTTACAAAGATCATTAAACTAATCCTAACCAAAAGTCCATTTCAACCAAGCGTACCTTTCAAGGCAAAGATAGCCATTATCAGAGTTCATCCTAGAAATGAAAAAGGGCAGTGTTCTGTTTTCCAAAAAAAAGGGCAAATCCTGTGTCCGAGGGCACTTTTATGGGAAATTGTAGAAATTTGTATTCGATTTTCTGTATTATTTAACTTTTTCACCTTGATAAAGTTTTAAATTATTGATTTTTTGTAAAAAAAATCAATAATGCTTAACGGGCTGCAAATCAAGAACTTGCTCAGAAGCTCAAACAATATTAAAATACTGATAAAGTGCTACAGTCCTACTTCTGCTGAAATGAGACTTGGAAAATTATTAAAATCCTTGTACACAGTAAAATTTTCATCAAATATTCGTTTTTATTAAAATATCAATTTATAATACAGTAAAATTGATATAATGAATTATGAGTTTTGATACAATGAATGTTAAAATAAAAACTTTTCATAACCCTACCACCTTTGCAGAATTTTCTAAAATTTGAATGAATCAACTTTAATACTTGATTTTTTAGGCTTTACCATTTCCAGACAGGAAATAGTGTTTCTCGAAATTTAACAATATTCGTTGTGAGAAATCGTGTGGTATTCTGACTGAAGAACTTAGTCTATGTTCTAAAATGTATGCATTTTTTTTTTATTCTAAATCAGATCCAATTTTTCATCAAAAGAAATTTTTTTTGACATACATGCTGCTACTCTTAAGACTACAATAGAAGTTTTTTTTTTTTTAGATTGGAAATAATCCAGAATTTTTTTATGTACTCGTATAATATTTCATTTAAAATATAAAAGTGTCGCTTAAAAACAAATTGGCAACAGGTAAATTACAAAAAAACATTCCCCGAAATTTAATAAGAAGGCATCACGATTTTGCATGTCTGAACGGAAATATCTGTTTTAACTACCTTAATCAACCCTGTCAAATTCCTTTCTTCTCTGATCTGAGGAGAAAGGCATGGTAAAAATCTAGGGAAATACGCTTAATCAAAGTACATACAAAATGGTTACCCGTGCTAATTACTATCACTCAGAGATTTAAAGACGGCTCCCTCAAATGTGCCGACTAATGACACTCGTTATATCGGCATCCATTCAATTATTTTAGTTCCTAGTACGTTTGAATACAAATGTAGGACAGGCGATTTCTGTTAGGGTGATCCACATATTGCTTACTGGTAGGGGGAAAAAATGAAAGTTTTGCTAATTCGTGCGGGATTAAATTTTTTCTGAAAAGGGCAGGAAGGGCGCTATTTTCAACAGAAAAGGGCACGAAGGGCACTATTTTTAAAGAAAAAGGGCAGGCAGTTTGTGCCGTTCTCCAAAAAACGCCTAGGATGAACTCTGCCATTGTAACAATTATAATGAAATAATATTAAAATTTTTAAATATGAGGGAAAAAATGGTAGCCAGGAAAACTGTTTTTAACTATTCATGTTCCCTTTTGAAACTGAAACATTCCTCTTCAAAAAAGGTTCCTAACAATAACAATGTTATTTCCGTGTCACGTGAATAGAAATATGCACGTACATCTAATTAATATATACAACAATCTAATTTCCATACATGTAAACAGAAATAAATGAAAAGATACACATGCATCTAATTAATTTATACAATGATCTAATTTCCATACCACATGAACAGAAATAAATTAAAAGATGCATGTGCATCTAATTAATTTATACAACAATCTAATTTCCATTCCACGTAAACAGAAATAAATGAAAAGATGCACTCGCATCTGATTAATTTATACAACATAATCTAATTTCCATACCACGTGAACAGGAATAATTGAAAAGATGCATCTAATCAAATTAATTAATACAATTATCTAATTTCCATTCAACACAAACATAAATAAATGAAAAGATGCACTCGCATCTAATTAGTTAATCTTAAATCTGTAACACAATCTTACACAGTTACAGAATGTGGTAGTGAGTGAGTCAGTGATCAAAATAACTCTTATACAGGATTTCTCCAGTCATTGAAAGTGCTTAATATTTTTAAACTTGTTTTCAAAGCCTTAAAAGTACTTGGAAAATACTTAAAGAGTTCAATAAAAGTCCCTAATTTTTACTGATGTTGTGGTCCCCGACAGCAATATTTATAAAAATTCAAATCTTATTTGATTATTTCCTCGAGACCGCCACTTATACGCGCTACTCCAGAATTACCTGGTATATTTGTATTTCGCATACGTCAACTTATATGTCGTTCGTTTTTTTTTTTTAGCAGAAGCATTTTACGAGTGGCAAGGCCAAAGTAAAGTGCATATGAAAAACAGTCTGTTCATGAGGCAAATTGTGCATAAAAGATTCTGATATTAGCGCTAGTTGCGAAGCAGCTGTAAAATCCCACATTTAAGATGTGCCTGAAAACCGATTTTTGAAGGTCCTTAAAAAATATTATTCAGGTCCTTGAAAAGTCATCAATTCAGAATAGCCTCTTAACAGCCACCAACCTCCCATAAATAATTCAATATCATTACTAAAGAGGTTCTAGAAATGTCAATGTTGAATCGCATCTGCCGAGTAGTTTTTGTCTGTAGCTGAATTTCTTGTTAAAATTTAAATAAAAGTACCTCAATGAAACTAATTTTTGTGAAAAATAACTTTTTATAGGTTCGAAATGGACACATTAAAAGAATAACTGACAATGACATACAGTCCTTGGTTTTGGAGATTGTTGGAAATAATGTCAGGTAATTATGCTTCTGAACATATGTATAATTTATTATCAATTAGATTTTATTTATATGTCTTAAACGTTTCATGCAAAATATTGCCACTCGGCAGAAAATTATTAAAAAATATGCGATTCTTAGGAAATAATTTTAACACTTTAACTGAATCTTATTTTATAAAATTAAAATATTTTTCCCATGTATAATTTCTTAAAATGTTTCTTATTCATATGTATTATTTCTTTAAATCTTAAATCAAATTTCTTAACTCAATTTAAAATGTCTTCATTAATGTATTAATATTTTCTTTATTCATTTTTAAGTATCTCTTTTTAACTTTATAATTAAGCATATTCCTTTCAATGGATAACTTCTGAAACAAATCTTGCAATAAATGTAAGTAACGATAACAATTACTAAAACAGTTCTTTATTTCAGCACTGCATA
This sequence comes from Linyphia triangularis, assembly GCA_963978545.1. Lineage (NCBI taxonomy): Eukaryota > Metazoa > Arthropoda > Arachnida > Araneae > Linyphiidae > Linyphia > Linyphia triangularis. The sequence goes on from OZ021725.1 coordinate 104,909,493, forward strand.
CATTACATGTCCTGCAGATCCTCGTAAAACCTTGGGAATCAAACTACCATTTCTAGTTCTCATTGTGAAAAACTTGAAAAAATATTTCACCTTTGAAGTACAGGTAAATATGTTGATTTATCCAAATCTCCTTGACGTATTGTAACTTCTGTAATATCTTAACAAAGGTAAAATTTTATATTGGGTATTGTATACTAAATATTGTATAATAAATTGATAAATATTGTACAATATTTAATATTGTATATTAAATATTGTATAATAAATATTAAAATTAATTCGATTCAATGTAAAGTATAATGAACTCTTCCTTATTTTAAGATTGTTAAGATATGTATCTATTATTTACAACAGAAATTTAAAATAGCGTTTTATTCTTAGATGTTTGTATACAAAAACTTCAAAGAAATATACTATTGAATGCCACACTTTTTTGTTAAAAAAAAAAAGCAATGAAAGGTTTCTTATAGATGTGATTCAATTGTAAAACATTTTGACACTTATTTAGTATTATTTACTATTTAAAGGATGACAGTTTTTTCTTCTTTTTTCTTTTTCTAAAGTTTATGTTCTATTAGCAGGTCACAAAACTGTGTCTTTAGAAATACAATTATTTAAAACAAAGAACTGATAATAGTATTGTCCTTTTTTTTACAAAGTTATATACAGAATAGTGATAGAGAAATTAAATTGTATATCGCAAAATTTTGTGGATGAGATTTTAGTTATTTAAGAAATGAAATATTTTGGATTTTTTACTATGAATTTGAGCTTTTGAAATTGTTTGTGATTTTTACAAATAGCTTTTTAAAGCTTGTTGATTATCTTCAATTGTTAATTAAAAAATTAACAGTTGTATTGTCACATTACATTATAAAAAAAGTTTTGAAAAATGTATCCTAAATTTCTGTTATATCTTAACAAAGGTAAAGTTTAATATTGGATATTGTATACCATGATAAATATTAAGATTAATTTCATTTAATGTAAAGTATAATAAACTATTCTTCTATTATTATTTGCACCCCTATTTTAACATCTATCTATTATTTACACCAGAATTTGATGTAGCATATGCAAAAACTTCAAAGAAATATACTATTGAATGGTCACATTCAGATATCACACTTTAAAAAAAAAAAAAAATAGGCAATGAGAGGTTTCCTACAGATGTGATTCAATTATAAAACATTTTATACACTATTACTACTATTATTCACTATTTAAACTTGAAGGTAGACAACTTTTTTTAAGTGTGTAGGGTTTATGACCCATTAACTAGTAAAAAATGCTTTTTTTTCCCTGGGAAAAAAAAAAGATTTGAGTTAAATGAAAAAGATCTGATACCAGTCCTTTTCTTAGTTATCACCAGAATACTGATAGCGAAACTAAATTGTATTGCAAAATATTATTGATGAGATTTTAGTTATTTAAGAAATTAAGTGTTTTGATTATTTATCTTGAAATTAATTATTTTGAATTTGTTTGAGATTTTTACAAATTGCTTTTTAAACCTCTGCATCAAAACTGTATTATCTTCAATAGTTGGTTACAAAATCAGCAGTTGTATTGTCGCATCACGTGATAAAAAGTTTTGAAAAATTCGTCCTAAAGTTTTCTTTTTGTGAAATAGCTTGTCTCTAAAAATATCACTTGTATGAGATTATTTTTACTTACATATCTATCAATTTGAAGTAACAAGCTTAAGGATTAAGAATACTATGCACTTAAACTTATGCTGTTATTTTCCAACCAACGATTTTCAATAAGTTTGTTGCTAATATATTTTATACATGGTCTAGAAATTAAAATATTTAATAAAATATTCATTGCCTTGAAAAGATTTGTAGTGTAACAAGATAGATAAAATTCAAAATTTCCATATTTACAAGAAAAGGTTGTAAGCTTAGAGTTGTCCCTCTCAAACACCCTAGAGTTTGTGTCTCAACTAAAATTGACACTGTATCTATCCGCTTTATATCTTCAGTGTCTAACACAAAAAGCAAAAGATTTTATTTAAGAGTCCAAAAGAATGAGTTAGTACTTCAATTGCCAATGAGGTTAGAAATCCAAAATGTAAACCAATATTTTTTGTAATTTTGTTACTGTGATATATAGCCATGTGTAATAGTTTAATGCTTTAATTCACAATTTACCAAAAACAGTGTTATGAACACTGTTTAGAGTAGCCTCAGAATACACTCTAAATTTTTCTATTAAGTATTGTTACTCTTGTGTATGTATACAGTTAAAAGTAATAACTTGAATTAAATATGAAGTGTGGTTTATAGGTGGTTGATGACAAGAATGTGAGGCGTAGGTTCCGTGCTAGCAACTACCAGAGCACCACTCGAGTGAAACCTTTCATCTGCACCATGCCACTGCGACTGGACGACGGATGGAACCAGATCCAGTTCAATCTGGCTGATTTCACCAGGCGGGCTTATGGCACCAATTATGTGGAAACACTCAGAGTTCAGGTAAGGGCTTGCATATTTTCTTGACCGTTGCGAAGATTTGCTTGTGAAACACCAAATTGCTACGAGATATATCTGATTTAATATTAGCTTATTACTGGTACACAACCAGAAAATTTCTGTGGGAGGGGTTTTTAACCAAGCCCTACATTTTCCTCCGTATTTCTTTGTATAAAAAAAACATCTTCCGTGCAGAGCTTTCTTATACCATATTTATCTTATGTCATTAATATTTCTGCAGTTTCTTAAGAAGAAGTCCTAGTAAGAATCATTTCCTATGCCTCGCTATGTTACAATCTTCCCCAGTGCATTTAGAAACTACTTTCTATAAAACCTTTAAATTTACGGAGTAGTTACGAAAAAGATCACTTAATGAAATGACATAAATTGTTTTCATTTAACGTCTACAGGGGTCGCAGACGTCCTATATGTCCTATAAATCCTATATTTTTTTAAAAATCGGTAAAAACGTCCTATATTGTCCTATATTTTACAATTGTCCTATATATCCTATATTTCTACATTGATTCGATCTATATTTTCTTCGAATTCGTAATAACGACGCCGTTTGTTGCCATTTTTTAATATTTCGGATTCTTTGGCGCGATCGTAGGTGAAAAAGACCCGACAAAAACGATGTTTGTAACGGCAGCGCGGCGTTTTATCTCTTGGGACGTCACGTGCTGCATAACCTACAACTCAACTCTACTGGACCGGCGGGAGTTGTAAACATGTGAACATTTCCATAACAATCGGTCTTGAATTTCTGATCTGATTTCTCCTCCAACGTAATAAATTCATTGGCCATAATGCAGAGAGAGTTACAACAACAAAACTCTGCCTCGAGAAAAACGGATAAAAACAACTTGTGATTAACTTGCAGGACTACTAAAGAACATTTTGAATGCTCAGTCAATAATTGATGAAGGAAACAAAAGGGTTAAGATTTACTGTATGATGTCGGATGGTGATTTTTTTTATTCCGAATCCTGTACGGATTCTACGCCACGAATTGTTTACATCAAACCACTCCAAATTATGGCAACCATAGGCAGTTAGTTATCTTGCTCTTAAAAAATGGCAGGGCTGCCATTTTTTTGCGAAAATCGCCTTGGCGTAGAATTCGTACCGGATTCGGAATATTCGCCACGATTTTTCATAAAAGTCGCCAAAATTGAAAATTACGTCAATACGTTGTGTTGTCAAATCCAAACGATCACTAGGGTTGCTTTAAAACCAAGTGCCAGGTTCGCCACATTCGGCGATAAATCTCCCACTTTTCGCCGTCAATCCAGCCGACACTGAACAGTAAATCTGAATCGACAAAAGACTGCAAACAGGGATAAAAAGAAAATACTTAAAGAAATTGGAACAGTTAAAAATGCTGGAAGCAACAGACTCATGATTGCAAATAATGTAATTAATAAAACTTGATTTAGGGATGGAATATTGTGGCAATAACGGATCACGTATTCAGGATCAGGCGATTTCTTTTTTTTAAAGGTGTGTTTTCTATTCTCTTAAATTCAATATAACGAGTATATAATAGTATAACGAGTTAATTTTGAAGTTCAGTAGCAACTGTGTGCAGTTATTTGATGTTTTATATTGTCCTATATTTTTTTTGAAAAAATCCTATATATTCTTATTTTGTCACTTTGACCCCTGCGTCTACCTATTATAAATGAAAATTAAAATAGCAGAAAAGGAAACCAGGTGGAGCCACTGCATATACATTGACCTAAGGATTTCAATTATAAAATAAAATATATTAGACGCTATTTTGGAGTCATTTCATTCAGTGATAATTTTTGTATCTACTCACCAAATGTCAAGGTTTTATAGAAAGTAGTTTCTAAACGCACTGGGCTAGAAGATTGTAACATAGTGAGTATAGGAAATGTTCCTTATTAGGACTTCTCCTTAATAGTATGTCACTTATATATGACAAAATATTAAAATGGTTTTGGCCAGTTTTCGAGTTATACAAGACAATCAAACATTGGACTACATTTTATATAGATCCCGTATTATGCATATTATCTTAATTATTAATTAATATAAAAAATTTCTTTTTGTTTAAATTCAATTTGAGAAGAAATAGTATTTTAGGTAAATAAAATAGTAAAACACCAATATCAAGCGGATTTTATTATAATGTTTTTACACTTTAAATTTAAGACTTGTAGCGCTGAAACACTATATCAACATTTGAAAAACGGAAATATCCATATTTTTATATTTCTTTGGAATGACACTTTATGTTGGACCTAAGTAAACTAAAAATAGTGCATAGTGATTTTTTCATGCTAGGAGATTTACAAATCTTAATAGCTGCTTTAGTGCGATACGGTAGGCAAACTCTGCTTGAATTATGATAGATTACATATTCTTTTGAAATTATTTGTGATTGCTAAGTGTTTCTTTTTCAAAACACCAGGATTTTGGGGATGCTAGGGGGCCTCTGATCTTAAAACCCTTTTGGTTGCAGACTTAGCTCGGCAATGCTAGTTTTAAACACAATCCGTTTTCTTTCGAAATAATTTGACCACATAATCTTATTCGCATACTGGAGAATACGAATAACGAGTTTTTATCTCTATGCTTGTTATTTGAGTACAGGATGAGATTTTAAGGCTTTGAAAACGACCTGTTGGTATGTGGTGATCCACAAACTTAATTTTTATTTTTCAAAGAAAATGATTGTGTATGATGTCCTGACGTGAGCAGCCGTTCGCTTTATGTTATAATTTGAAAGCCAAGCAGTTAGTATATGATGCTCAAATCCATTTGCTGATCAATTGTTTTACATGTTTTTCCTATGTTTAAATTCCAGATGAATATAATCATCAACTCACCTAAACTTGATCTAATTATGACTCCACATTTTCAGAAATGTTCTATCAAATGTCTTTCTGATATGAGAAACTTGTTTCTAATTGAATAAATGTTTGTAAATTAAATGTTAATTATTCATCTAACTCATCTTATTTGGCATCTAAACAGTTTAAAACAAATAGACCAAGGTTTATGAATGCAATGAATTTGATTCTTTTAAATGCTCACCCTCTGTATATCCTCCCATACTCTAATTAGTTAGAGTTGGTAATAACTGTCAACTGGGGGGGGGATTAATATGTGTGTGTATTTAATTATATTTTTAAAAATTGTTCTAAAGAGCAGTTATGTACTATGAAATGAATTGAATGCATTATTTTCTTAAATTAGAATATCTTTCTCAACCACAAACATATTTGTAACTAATTAATGATTTGTAACTTGTTAATACAGGGTTCCCACTCAAATCACCAAATGAAAATCAATGACTTTTAAGGACCTAAATAATGTTTTTCAAGGACCTTTGAAAATTTGTTTTCAGTCATCATGTCTATATATAAATTTTTAATAAAGTATATTCTTTAAATAAGTTACAAGTTGGCGCATGCAATACAAATATGTCAGAGAATTCCGATACGGTGCAGATATGTGGTGGTGACGCGGAGATAGCAAGTCCGAGTTGTATTTTTATAAACTTTGCAGTTAGGCACACAACATCTGCAAAAATTAAGGACTTTTAAGGACCTCTAAGCATTTTCAAGGACTTGAAAACAAGTTCCAAAATATTAAGCACTTTTAATGACCGTGGAACCCTGTAATAACTAGTCAAAGAAGAGTAACGAAAGGAATAATATTTTGTTATTGTATTTTGGAAAACTAATAATGTATAAGTGGTTTTGTAGCTATACTGTGTATGATTTTCAAGAATAAGATCATTGTTTTTGTTGATAGTGATTGTATGTAATCTGTCTTGAGGGGATTCTTAAGATGAACTTCTAGTAAGGATAATCTTTACACTCTCTATGTTACAGTCTTCTAACCCAGTTCAGTTAGAAACTACTTTGTTAAAAACCGTGAAATTTGGTGAGTGGGTACGAAAATGATCCCTTAATGAAATGACATAAATTAAAAACTCGAAAATTGCGTATAATATGTTTTATTTTAAATCCTTACGTCAATACCAATGCAGTGGTGCCATATGTAATTAACTTTAAAAAAAAAATTTCATTTATAAAACAAAATATGTTAGATGCTATTTTCGAATTTTTAATCTATGTCATTTCATTAAGTGATCATTTTCTCACCAAATTTCAAGGTTTTATGCAAAGTAGTTTCTAAATGAACTGGATTAGAAGACTGTAGCATGGGGAGTATAGGGAATGATCCTTACCATACTAAACTCCAACTTAACTTGACATCACTAGACGATAGATCTCCACCGTGCTCATAGGCAGTTAATCCATTTTAGCTGAGTGAAGACATAATTCTCGCCAAACCTTATAGCCTTTTGTTCTCTACAGGGTTGTGGCTTGGCGAACATTATGCTTTCACGCCGCCAAAATGGATTAAATACCTATGAGCACTGTGACGATCTACCATCTAGTGATGTCAAGTTAAGTTGAAGTTTAGTATAGGTCTTCCTTTTACACTGTCTGATTAAATTTTAAAAACATTATTTTAACTAAAACTACCAAACTTATTTATTCATAGTTTTTCATTACAATAACATTTGAACTTATTAAGATTTTTAATAAATGATACTGCCGAAGACTCAGCCAAACAACTGTCAAAAGGTTAGAAATCATTCCATAAATACATGTAGTGAGGTTCTTATACCTGTATAGATTATAGGTTCAATCATGTGTTCACTCCAGCTGCTTTAAAGAGTTGATAATTCGTTTTGTTAATTAGATTCATGCGAATTGCCGAGTTCGAAGGGTCTACTTCTCCGACAGGTTATATGCTGAAGATGAGCTGCCAGCGGAATTCAAACTGTATATACCTGCTCACACCAAAGTAAAAGCGACAGCTTGATTTGCACCATGCGTACTATATTTTGTATATTGATTTTAATTTTGCATCTTCACTAATAAAAGTTTTTTTGTACTTGATGCATTGTCCTGTATTGTCAAAAAATTACCTTGCTGTTTTATTTTTGCCATCATTCACGGTAACGGTATTGAATTCTTTTGAGAATTTATTTTTATTAAAATAAGTATTAGCAATAAACAATAAGTGAAAATTTTTATTAAAGAAATATTTATAAGAGTAATATCCTAATTGTCTCGCATTTTAGTCGTTTCCAATTTCAGTTGCGCTCTGCTGGCTTTTAAAAATTTTGAATAAAATTGAGATAGTAGGTGTAAAATTCACTAGAAAATATAATATAGGCTTTATAAATAGTTCATTCAAATAGCTCGTTCATAACTATTAACATTCCATTAGGAAGTCCAATTAATACACTTAAATAATCGATGTTTGAATTTTTTTTTTTTTAGTTTCTTTCCAACCCTCTGTGTGAGATATATTCCTGCAAGTGCACATATGTATTTACTAGCTGAATACCCATGCTGCGCTACGAAATTTTACCATGTGCATTTTAGCAATCAAAAGACATTCATTTATACAACACTTCAGACGCTTGCTTCCATTCCAATCCCGACAATTTGAATTATCAAAATAGGAACTTTCCTTTGCTGACATTTTCTCCAAAATTAATAATTGAGAATATATTGGAAGTGAGACATTTGAATATCCCTCGTTTAGAACCCTTTTATCTTTTTAATAGTTTTAACTGATAACTAGTTTTGAATAACTAATTTTTACTATATTTTCCCTTCTTAACATTTGCACCAAATATCAGAATTATGATAACATTGAAAGTGGGTCATTCGGATATCTCTCGTTTGGAACTTTTAACCCCTTTTCCACCCCTTAGTGAGGGTTAATCATGATCGGAATAGCTTACTTATTTTATGTTTGTCTTTTTTGTCATTTGCAAAATTTTCAATGTTGTGACCATGTGGGAAATGGGGCATTCGAATATCCCTCGTTCAAAACGTTTAACCCCTTTTCCGCCCCTTAAAGTGGGTTAATCGAGATTGGAATAGCTTAATTTGTCTATGTTTGTCGACATTGTACCAGTTTTCAGAATTGTTAATAAATGGGAAGTGGGACATTCGAATATACCTCGTTTGGAACGTTTAGCCCCTTTTCCACCTCTTAAAGAGGGTTAATCGTGATCGGAATAGTTTACTTTTTCTATGTTTACCATTGTTGACATTTGTACCAATTTTCAGAGTTGTGACCATAAGGGAGGTGGGACATTCGAATATCCTTCGTTTGGAACGTTTAACCCCTTTTCGACCCCTTAAAATTAGTTAATCGAGATCGGAATAGCTTACTTTTTCTATATTTACCATTGTTAATATTTGTTCCAACTTTCAGAGTTGTGACCGAATGGGAAGTGGGACGTTCGAATATCCCTCGTTTGGAACGTTTAACCCCTTTTCGGCCCCTTAAAGTGAGTTAATCGAGATCGGAATAGCTTACTTTTTCTATGTTTACCACTGTTGACATTTGTTCCAATTTTCAGAGATGTGGGAAGTGGGAGAATTAGTGATGAGTGAGTGAGTGAATGAGGGCTCTGCCTTATATATAGAGAGATTGTAGACTTCAAATACTGGTGGTAGTGAAACAACTCTGGAAACGTTGCCAAATTTTATTTTCTAATTCAATTACAAATACAAATTTTGAGACCAACAACAGGCTAAAGGCTCAACAGAGTTGGTCGAGTAAAAAAAATATGTATACTATACTCGTTTATAGAAATAGAATTTGCATACATAACAGAAAATACAGAAATAGATGAATAACATGATAGAAGATACAGGATTTGTAGAATACAATACAGCAGCTCCAAAATTGCATATTACATAATATACCAAGATAATTAATTATACAAAATTAGCATAATTACACCACGTACAGATTGTTCAAAATTTACAGGTCATACCTGTAACTGCATTCTGCAGAATTCTGATCATAACGCTCTACCCCCTCCCCCATGGAAAAAAAACAATGAGAAATGAGACTTTTGTCAATACTTTTTCGTATTTAATGTGGCGATTTCTACATGATAGTACCCGACTTTTTAAGAAAATACCCATGCGTTCCCCACTTCTAAAGCCACTGAAATCGATCCCCCCACTTTTAAAAGCAATCAATCCACCTAAAAACTACTAATGAAAAATGACACTAACATTTAAATGTAGTGACACTGAGAAAAATTTATTTATTTTTACATTTGAAAACTTTAAACTATTTATGGTGTATATATCTATAATAATAAAACAAGCTGTGTGTCTGTCTGTGGCTCTATAGAAACCTACTTAAAATTGGAGTAGAGCTCTGAAATTTTCAACGTAAGAAGTTTTGGCCCTCTAATTTTACATATGTCAAACAGAATATTAAAGTTTTAATTAGTTCTTTTTTAATTAATTACAAAGGGGCTTGAAATAGAGATACAGCTCTGAAATTTTCAATATAAGTAGTTAGGGCCTTTTAATTGAACTTTTGAAAAACATAATTTTACATTTTTATTTAGTTCCTTTTTAATTAATTTTTTTAATTAATATATATTTAACAAAACGATATCTAATAGGGCTACAGCTCTGAAATTTTCAACACAAGTAGTTGTGGCCTCGTAAATTGGACTTTTGAAAAACTGAATTTTAAACTTTTATTAAGTTCTTTTTTAATTAATTAATAAATATTTTACAGAACGATTTCTAATAGGGCTACAACTCTGAAATTTTCAACATAAGTAGTTTTGCCCATCTAATTAGACTTTTGAGAAACAAACATTTTAAATTTTTATTTAGTTCTTTTTTAATTAAAATTTTTAATTAATCATAAAATGTTTTACAAAACGATTTCTACTTGGGCTACAGTTCTGAAATTTTCAACACAAGCAGTTTTGGCCATCTAATTGGACTATTGACAAAAAGAATGTTAACATTTTAGTTTATTTTTTGATTAATTTTTTTAATTAATATTTTCGCAAAAAGTGACTTCTAATTGGCCTAGAGCTCTGAAAGTTTCAACCTGAGTAGTTTTGGCCTTCTAATTTTGCTCCCTGCAAACATGTGTTAAAATAATCTTAAAAGGGTTTTGTTTTATTGTATTAAAACGGGGATTTTTTTTTTTTGTCTCGACCGGGGAGAGGCTTCTTATATTAAAGCTTTACTTAGCAATTAGATTTTAGTGAGTGAAGCGAGCTTATGCTTACTCAACATGAACCTTTCAGCGAGAGAAGCGAGCCTATTCTTACATAGTAATAAACCTTTCAACGAGTGAAGTAAGCCTTCACTTATGTGTCAATGAACTTTTCAGCGAACGAAGCGAGCTCGATTTTCCTTAGCGATGAACCTTCCTGCGAGCGAAGCGCCAAAAACTGGGACTTATACACCAATGACAGATTTCCGCAACGCGAGGCCTCACACCTTGCTAAAATATTGCACATGTTAAAATTTGAAGCACGGGTATTCAGCTAGTCATTATAAAAATGTATTGCACTACTTTGTATCATTATATAAATATTTTTACTAACGAATACAGTTATATTTGGTCAACTTTTAACTTTGGAGGAACTTTCTTTTAAGTTAAATTTCTATTCTTGTTTCATATAAAGACAAGTTATTTAAAAAAAAAAAAAAAAAAAACTTTTTAGAATTCTCTATCAATTTAATTTCATGAAAGTATGCACATTTACAATATTATTTAAATCTATATAAACAGTTATGTATAAAACATTGCATTATTACTTCACTTTATTTCTTACTAGCAAGTAAAAAAAAACTAAGTCGCCGAATATTCATTAAAATAATAAATTTTGGACCCTCGGTTAATGTTAGAAAGTATATATATATATTTTTTTTTTTTACTAGTTAATATTTTTATTATAAGTTACGAAATTATAAAATTTATCGCTTGGGGGAGAGGCACTTGTCACCAAATTTTTGACGTCCCCCACACTTTTTTTTAATTTTTTTTTATCACTTCTACCACTGACTAGGACTTCCTAAACATCTTTCATTTAACGAAAACGGTCTTTCTGTACGCATATCTCTTGCAATAAAAGAAGCAATTCGTGTGTTCTTGACGTATTCGTAGTAAAATGTCAACCTATTCCAACTTGCACGTGGTGTTTCGCAGACGATTCAAACACGTGTGCACTTAAGCAGTCTCAAACGTCCCGCCATTTCCTGGAAGTATTGTGGAACCTTCCCACGACACTTGAAAGAAATCTAAACTAACAAGTTGTTGATGACCACTCGGGCGATTGCCAACGCCCTGGCGACATCCGTAAGTGAGAATTATTCCATTTATTCAAATCGAATTCCATCATCTCGGAGCATCTTGCAGCAAGACTGAAGAAAGTCCCGAGGAGCGGATATGTCTTCCAAGGCCAGGGTCATTGCATTCAATTCCGCAGATGTAAATTATGTTTTGGAACGTAACTGTTTGGCGCGCATTTGTATTCTCCTTCAACGGAATGACAAGTGTTCGCGTCCGCAGAGTATTTGTTTCCGAATTCAGAACCATTTGAACGAAGGTAAGTTGCTTTGAATGTTTTATTTTTTGTACCTTCCACACACTGCGACTGTCCACTGGCCAGGAGCAACTAATATTAATGTTAGTACGCAGGAATTTTTTTTTCTCAGAAGGTTAAATCGAGAAAACTTCTTTTAAACGCATAGTATTCTTATTTCCTAATGCTATAATTTTTTTATATTCGTTGCCAAAACTTTTGAAGGTTGTGAATCTTTTCTTTTTGGACATCGACTGACCCACGGAAACGGAGCTACCAAAAATATTTATATTGGCGAAGTTTGGAATAAATACTATTAAAGTTACTTTATGAGATATTTTTTAAGATGTACCAAAACAAATTTCAAAAGAATTTTGCAGCCTCTATCTTTTTATAATTTCATATTGTATTGTTGTTGCTTTGTAGAGTTAGGAAAAATCCAAAATTTTTAAAATTAAATTACTTAATTTACTAAAATTTCTCTGGAAAACACGACTTCGTCAGGAATGTTCATGGATTTATTTACCATACCTTAAGGATGTTCTTATTGAGAATATTCTAAGTGAATGAATTTTTTTATAATAAATGATTATCGAAACTAGTGCCTAAGCAAAGACGCAAAATTGATTTACATTCGGAAAAGATCGAGGCATTAACGGTAAGTTACATTGTTTTACTGCATTGTTTTCCCTTTGTTTATTTTGTTGATTAAAATAACTTCTTCAGAAAATAAATTGAACTTATTATTTTGACATTCCCCCCCCCCCCCCAACCTAAATGCAATAATCTACTTTTTATACCCACTATAAAATAGGACATTAACTGTTATTCAGAATGAAATTACGAAATAAAACATTTCTTTTGTTCCAAAAGAGTGCAAATAGTAGGTATTTTAGAATTTAAAAATAAAGCTTCAAATATATACAGGCACCATCTCATTTTGTACGCAGTTCTCACTTTTGCGGTTCTTTCATACAGAAACACAAATTGCAATTTATTATTTCACAAACTTTAAAAAAACAAATATTTTCAAACAATTTTTACAACGTAATGCCCATTTTAAAATCCTTTATATTAACTTCGATTTTATTTTTTTTGTGTGTGGCTGCCGGGCAAATCTGCGGAAGCCTTATTAACCCTCTTGTCGTCTTCCACTCGGGTTGAAACTTGGCAGATAGATTCGATGACAATGCATTCTATCAAGTTTTGTGGACTGTCATTAAAGAGTCGCTTTTGCAGACGTTTCTCTAATCGTTTCGGAATACTAATTCATCGTTATTGAAGTTCTTTCCTGTTGCCAAAATTATTTTATTCATAATAAATAAAAGATGATTGGACTTGAATGCATAAATTTAGTATGGAGTGTGATCCAGTCAATTCAATGCTGCTTTGTGTAGTAACGCTGTAAGTGAAAGAATTTTAACCGATCATTGTTGAAACTCTTTCCTGTTGCCAAAATTATTTTATATAATAATAATAATAAAGAATAAATAAATAATATTGGGACGTGAATACATAAATTCACATACATTTTTAATAAATAATTTTGAAACGTAGTTTGCGGCATATTTTGATGACACAGATGTTTTTAATATTTCAAATTTGATGCAAACACGAAGCAAACGCTGATAACAGAATCAATGAATATAAAAATTGACAATGTATATAAAGGATTTATATTAAAAACTTAGTTCTTGTGGGTTCTTACAGATTTTTTTTATTTTTTTTTTATTTTTTAAGTCTTTTATTTGAAAAATCAGAGCTACATTTCTTTTTATTCCCTTCTATTATTTCCAGATAAAATTTATTAGTTGCTTCTAACTAATTATGAAATGCAGTAAGAAGAGGACTTTGCTTTTGTCGATTTTCGCGCTGATCATCGTCGCAGCTGCTGCTGTAGTTTACGTTTTTGTACATTGTAAGTATTTAATTAATAAATATTGGTGTACCTGTAAGTATTTGTTTATTCATGAGATCTAATGTTATATTCATCAATCGCATTCTTACGAAAATTACAACAATAACGTAATCATATTTATTAAATACTAGCTAAATACCCGTGCTTCGCTACGAAATTTCAACATGTGCAATATTTTAGCTAGCTGTGAGGCCTAGCTTTGTGGAAATCTATCACTCGTGTATAGGACAAAGTTTTTGGCGCTTCGCTTGCAGGAAGGTTAATCGCTACGCAAAATCGAGCTCGCTTCGTTCGCTGAAAAGTTCATGGACACATAAACACAGGCATATTTCACTCGTTAAAAGATTCATTGCTATGCAAGCATAGGCTCGCTTTCCTCGCTGAAAGGTTCATTGCTGCGTAAGCATAAGCTCGCTTCACTCACTAAAATCTAATTGCTACGTAAAGCCTTAATATTGGAAGCCTCTCCCTTGTCAAGAAAAAAAAAAATTCCCCGTTAATACAATAATACAACATCCCATTAAGATTATTTTAATACGTGTTTGTGGAAAGTAAAATTAGAGGCTAAAACTACTTAAGTTGAAACTTTCAGAGCTCTAGGCCTATTCAAAGTCACTTTTTGTGAAAATATTAATTAAAAAAGAAATTAAAATTTTAACATTCTTTTTGTGAGTCCAATTAAAAGGCCAAAACTACTTGTGTTGAAAATTTCAGATATGTAGCCCAATTACAAATCGTTTTGTAAAATATTTGTTAATTCATTTAAAAAAAAAAAAAAAAAAAAAAATTAAATTCTGTTTTTCAAAAATCCAAGTAGAAGGCCACAACTGTTTACGTTGAAAATTTCCAAGCTGTAGCTCTATTTGAAATCCTTTTGTAATTTATATATTAATTAATTAAAAAAAAATTAATTCATTATGAACTAAGCAAAAAATTTAAAATTCTGTGGTTCTAAAGTCCAATTAGAAGGCCAAAACTACTTATGTTTAAAATTTTAGAACTGTAGTTCTATTAGAAACCGTTTTGTAAAATATTAATAAATTAATTAAAAAAATTAATTAAAAAGAAACTAAATAGAAATTTAAAATTCTGTTTTTCAAAAGTCCAATTTGAAGGCCAAAACTACTTATGTTGAAAATTTCAGAGCAGTAGCCTTATTAGTAGTCGTTTTGTAAAATGTTTATTAATAAATTAAAAAAGAGCTAAATAAAAATTTAAAATTCTGTTTTTTAAAAGTCCAATTAAATGGCTAAAACTACTTATGTTGACAATTTCAGAGCTGTAGCCCTATTAGATATCGTTTTGTAACATATTTATTAATTAATTAAAAAAGAACAAAATAAAAATTTAAAATTCAGTTTTTTAAAAATCTAATTTAAAGGCCAAAACTACTTATTTTGAAAATTTCTGGGCTGTAGCCCTATTAGTAATCGTTTTGAAAAATGTGTATTATTTAATTAAAAAAATTAATTAAAAAAGAACAAAATAAAAATTTAAAATTCTGCTTTCTAAAAGTCTGATTAAACGGCAAAAAACAACTTATTCTGAAAATTTCAGAGCTGTAGCCCTATTAGATATCGTTTTGTAACATATTTAATAATTAATTAAAAAAATTAATTAAGAAAGAACTAATTAAAATTTTAACGTTCTGTTTGTGAGTCATGCAATTAAAAGGCCAAAACTACTTATGCTGAAAATTTCAGAGCTCTACTCCAATTTTAAGTAGATTTCTATAGATCCACAGACAGACATACAGACAGAGACACAGCTTGTTTTATTATTATAGATTGTTACACAATTTCTCCGTAAATAGTTGTGGCTGATGTTTCTTTTCTTTTTGATATTCTATTTTTTATTAAAACTTCACCAACTAGAATAAAATCATCTCCAATTAGCGAAATGAATTAATTGGATTTTCACACTGTTTTGAAAAGAGCTAAACGCTTGTTTACTTTTACGGTGACTGAATTGTCGTTGTGCATGTGAAGTTGTGCTCACTGAAGCGGTAGTTTGAGCTTGATTACGAGTTCGTTGTTGTTTGAAAAAAATTTGTGAGCCTCCGAACAAAGATTAAATTATAGCTTTTATTTTCTAAAAACTGCGTCGTCATTTCTTCTGAGAATATTCATAACAATATGAATGATTAATAAATTGAAGCTTTGAGCTTCAAAACTATTTTCTCTTGCTTTTATAGTGGTGCGAAACTTCCCTCGGCCATGATCGCTAGCTTTTTCAGGTTGGTTACAGTTTGTGTAGCATTGTGGACTTTATTCAATAACGCCATCTGTTGGACAATGGACAATTCCCACATGCTTTAAAAACAAGTGAAATTAGTTTATATTTATGAAAAATTTCTTTCTGTTTCCTAAAGTTCTTTAAAAAAAATTAGTTATTTAAATATTAAGAAAAGAAAATGCCCCCAAACCGAGCCAAAACCAGTCCAATCAAAACACTCAACAAAATCTGTGACATCAAGAGATCCTTCCGTTTCTACGGTTATCATGATGTTTCTGCCAAATAGTTGGCGTTGATATGGGAGACCATTGCCATATTCCGTACAGGTTGGCGCGATTTGTGAAAAACTTGCAAAACTCAGCTGCTGCATTTCAAGCCAATATGCTTGGGAATTTTTGACTTCACATTCAATTCGAGCAGCATGGATCATTTTCTCGCCAACGTCTAACAGGGTAATTTTGATTGCAAATTTAAAAAAAAAAAAAAAAAAAAAAGCGCATTTAGCAGATATTTTTGTGTTTATTGCCTTTTCGAAACATTTAGAATTGAATAAAAAAAATAAAAATTTAAAAAAATGCGGGAATTTTACCTTCTGACACTATTTAATTTTTATTTTCTATTCAAATTTGTAATCACCATTAAATTAGTGTTAAATTTAAAGCATTCACGTTCTTGTGTCAGAAAAAAAATTTTAGACGTTTTGACTTTTGAAGGAAAGTTTCTACCAACTATTATTTTACTTCTAGAAAATATTTCACTGGTAAATTGGCTGGTGAAAGAATGGCGATGATTAAGGCGTGTGTATGAAAATTTATTTTGAAGCCTTTTAATTATTAGTTCATAAATGAATATAGTTTTATGTTACTATGGTTCTATCTTCAGATCGCCATCTGCTCTTCTATAATAATAAAACAAGCTGTGTGTCTATCTGTCTGTGGATCTATAGAAACCTACTTAAAATTGGAGTAGAGCTCTGAAATTTTCAGCATAAGTAGTTTTGTCCTTCTAATTGTATACATCACAAACAGAATGTTAAAATTTTAATTAGTTCTTTAAAAAAAAATTTAATTAATTAATATGTTACAAAATGATATCTAATAGGGCTACAGCTCTGAAATTTTCAACATAAGTAGTTTTGGTCTTCTAATTGTTACATCACAAGCAGAATGTCAATATTTTAATTAGTTCTTTTTTAATTTATTTTTTTAATTAATTAATAAATATGTTACAATACGATATCTAATAGGGCTACAGCGCTGAAATTTTCAACATAAGTAGTTTTGGCCTTTTAAAAAACAGAATTTTAAATTTTTATTTTGTTCTTTTTTAATAATTTTTTTAATTAATTAATAAACTTTTTACAAAACGACTACTATTAGGTCTACAGCTCTGAAATGTTCAACATAAGTAGTTTTGGCCTTTTAATTGGACTTTTAAAAAACAGAATTTTAAATTTTTAGTTTGTTCTTTTTTGATTAATTAATAAATATGTTACAAAACGACTACAGCTCTGAAATTTTCAACATAAGTAGTTTTGGCCTTCTAATTGTTACATCACAAATAGAATGTCAAAATTTTAATTAGTTCTTTTTTAATTAATTAATAAATATGTTACAAAACGATATCTTGGGCTACATTTTTGAAATTTTCAACACAAGTAGTTTTGGCCTTCTAATTGGACTGACAAAAATAATGTTAAAATTTTAATTTGTTTTTCAATTAATTTTTTCAGAAAAAGCAATTTCGAATAGGCCTAGATTTCTGAAAGTTTTAACATAAGTAGTTTTAGCCTCTAATTTTACTTTCCACAAAATAATCTCAAAGTTAAAATAATTTCAAAGAGGTGTTGTATTATTGTATTAACGGGGAATTTTTTGTCTTCTTGACAACGGAGAGTCTTCCAATATTTAGTCTTTACGTAGCAATTAGATTTTAGTGAGTGAAGTGAGCTTAATATGCTTACGCAGCAATGAACCTTACAGCGACCTTTTAACGAGTGAAATAAGCCTGTGTTTATGTCTCCATGATCTTTTCAGCGAACGAAGCGAGCTCAATTTTGCGTAACGATGAACTTTCCTGCGAGCGAAACGCCAAAAACTAGGTCCTATACACGAATGATAGATTTCCGCTAGGCGAGGCCTCACAGCTAGCTAAAATATTGCAAATGTTAAAAGTTTAATTATAAAAATTTCATTAAGTTGCTTTGTTAATCTTATTTTTTTTATTTATCACCAAATGAAGCTTTATTAATCTTTTAAAATTATTTTAACATACCCCACGCTTTCCTGAATGTTTATGTATCAATCGATATAAGTTATTAAAATATAGTTGCTTTTTTATTATTTCAACAATCTCCACAGTAGAACAAATTTGCCGATAAGTAAATAGTAATACGTTTGATTTGATACTCTAAGTTCATTTTTTTTAATTTTATATTTACTAACCGTAAGCATTTTATCTGTTTCTAGTTCAAGCTAAGAAAGATCACGGTTCTTCAAAAGGTAAGATAGCCTTTTCAAGCGTATATATTATTTAAATGTTTTTTTTTTTTTTTTTTCTAAATGTATATGTCATGTAAATATATCCCATTAACTAATGATTATGTGTTCGTCAATACAATTACCTAAAAGCACATTTAAACTTTTTTTTTAATAAATCTTTTTAACAAGCTTCAGAGTAGAACATTTTAATTCGCCATCCAAATCCCATTATTATTCGTTCTAAAAAATTTCGAAAATTCCTTCTCTTTTTTTTTTAATTACTTATTGAATGTTTTTTTTTACTTAAATGACAACTAACTCATATAAATATAGCTATTACTATAAATCCATTATTTGCATCGTCAATTTGTGTGTATGTGTGTGTTTGTGTGTGTGTGTGTGTGGTTGACAGTGTATGTCGATGGTGGGCGAATCTGCGGATGCCTAATTAACATCCTTGACGTCATTTAATCGGGCTGAAACTTGACAGATAGATTTGATGTCGATGACAATGCATTCTATCAAATTTTAGCGGCTGTCACTGTCACTGAAAGGTCGTCTTTACGAAGTACCAATAATCCAACTTGCCGTCATCCAATCGTGCTAAAATAGCATTTCATTTAACCGATCATTGAAGAAACTCTTTCCTGCTGCAATTTTTTTTCAATAAATAAATAATTAAATTGTTTTAATTATAATAAATAAAAGATATTTCGATGTGTAAGGGCATAAATTCACATTCATTTTTAATAAATAAATATTGAAAGGTAGTTTGCTGCATATTTTGCTGATAGAAATGTCTTGATATTTAATATTGGATGCAAATACCAAGCACACGCTGTTTACAAAATCGGGGCTGTGTTAAAGAATATAAAAATTGGCAATGCATATAATGGATTTATATTAAAAACTTTGTGTTATAAACCCACTAAAACTTCAGCAAATATTAATGAAATGACTTGAATTTTTTTTGCGTCATTCTTAATTTCTATTTGACGAAAATAGAATTGGATTTTTGAATAAAATAATTTTTTTTTTTTTTACAAATTTAAATGTTGAAAAATACTCGTTTTAAACGCTTTTTTTTTTACATATAAGTACAGAAATTATCGTTTTTCACGAAAACTATCTTACTTATTCTAAATTCGATGTCTGAAAAGTTAGAACTAGAAACTTCTTTTTTTTTTTAAATCAGAAAAAAATATAGAAATATGAGAAAGAAGATAGAATTTGAAATTTTATAAATTATTTAGAAAATTTTGAAAATTTAGAGCTCGATATGAACTTTTTTTTTTTAAATAAAATTTAATTTTTACTTAGTAATACTTCCAAATATGTAAAAATTATAATTTTAAAGGCTTAAATAAATTTAAAAAAAATGTTTGAAGGGTACCAAGTCCCTTTAAAATCAAATAAAATCAATAGTTAATATAGGATTTAGAAATATTATTTTATTAATTTCCGACTATTTTTTTTTTTAGAATATAGAAGCAGGATATCGAGATGTGATGGAAACGATTGTATGTCGATGGGTAAGTATTGCATTTCCACATTTGGCCATTGATATCTAAACTCGGGGTTTGTATCTTTCGGGGTGTGGAACATCGCACAACTTTCAATTAAATTATAATACTGTTATCAATTTGTGTCATTTACCGTTTTTATATTTTCATCATTCATTAAGAAAAAATGGCCAGTTTGGCGATATTTTTTACAATAATTCTTGTATGGGTCTTGATGGTGGTTTGGCGATATACTTTTCGATAATTCTTATATTATCCTTTCTTATAAGTGAAACTGAGGAGAGGAGAAAAATGATTGTTGATGAGGTATGCTCAAGGAAATAGAGTTATGTGTTAAAGGCATTCGTTTTTCAACTTTTTACGCTATTAAAGCATTTTTATGGAAATTTCGATGTTGGAACTGTTTAGAACACCGTAAGAGGCATAACCACATCGATTTTGGACAAAATCGTTAGAGCGGTTTTTTTAGCAATTACTGAAATACATGATTTTTTCAATGGCAGCTACCTTACGCGCATGCGCGATTTTAACGAAAACCTTAATGGTAGGTCTCTGTGCCTTCACAAACCTGGACACCAAATTTGAACATCGTGGGTCAATTTATTCGGAAGCTATGCTGACCACAGACAGACATTTTTCTACATTACTTTTTTGAAATCAGGATGTTCCAAAACGTAGAGAAGAGAAAAAAAAAATCGTTTTTTTTTTTTTTTTACCCGAATCCTATACTTTCATTACCCTATGTATACATGAGGGTAATTGAAAGTAAAAACCCTTTTCTTTATTTTCAGTTGAGGGTATTTGTTTGAACCCCTGCTATCGCAAGGAAGATGTCCACAAATATTTTATGCTTTGGAGCATAAATTAGTAAGCTATGAAACACAGTTTTTCGAATTCCACCTCATACATAAATGTGCCATTGGTATTTCACTTGAGTGTTCCAAAATGATTTGTGCGTCACAAAAATTTGAGAATTTACTTTCTGGCTTTGAACATATTTTCGGAAATTACATCCCTTTATTCTTAGTAAATTAGTAAAATTTGCTGAATGTCCTAATTCAGATTCTTATTATATATAAAGGAGACAAATATTGGTAATTTGGATCCCCCCCCCCCCCCCTTTTTTTTTTCTCTTCTTCTTCATGTTTTTTTTTTCTTCCCTTTTCCAGAAATTTCTCTTGCTATTATAATAGATATCTTATATCTGCTCATAAGAATGGGACATTTTGATATTTTCTTATGAGAGATAGTATTTGACTGTATAATCTATCTGTAAAAGTTAAAAGAATAGAGACACATATTTGAATAGGCCTGTTAATGTCACAAAATAACAGAGTGGCAACAGAACCTTAAAATCGGGGAAATGTCAGGGAAGCTATCTGATTCTGGAATAAATCAGGGAATGATTTAAAATTTCACGAAAATCAGGGAAATTTTTCCGTTATTGTTTTCAAGGTATACGCTTCCCCGTTCATCCGTATTTTTGCGCAATTTATCCGGCGAATTGTGGTGGTAATCATTAGAAGTTTAATGTTACGGATTAATAATTTAAACTTTTCATTACACGCCTCCATGTTAAAAAGAAATAGGCGTAATATTTCTTTAACATGCATGTTGTGTTCGATCAGTGTGTTTACAGATCTGAAAATCCTGGAACAGTTGGGGAAAATTGAAAAAAAGAAAGAAAAAAAAATTGCCCTAAAATCGGGGAATTAATATCAGGGAAAGGGGAACTTTTTTTCCTTAATTTTTGTGGCCACCCGGAATAAAAAAAAAAAAAAGCTCTCGCGACGTTCAAAATGAAGCTTTGACAGAGTGGCCACAGAACTGGGAAAACCTGGAAATCAAGGAAATGTCAGGGAGCTTTCTGATTCTCTGGAGAAAAAAAAATCAGGGAAATGCCAGGGAACTTTTTAAAATTTCATGAAAATCGGGGGAATTTTGTATTGTGTAAGGCACGTTCATCCATATTTTGGCGCTATTTACATGGAGATTTGTAGTGGTAAGCCATTAGAAGTTTAATGTTACGGAATAACTTAAACTTTTCATTACCAGCAAAATTATTTAAAAAAAAATTGCATATTATCTCTTTAGCATACATGTTCTATTTGATCAGGGTGTCTAGACATCTGGAAAACCTAAGAAAATTGGGGAAATTTGAAAAAAAGTTTTCCCTAAAATCAGTAAATTTTTTAGAAATCTGTTAGGGAATTGTCAGGGAACTTTTTTTCCTGAATTTTGTAGCCACCCTGTTTGAACTCCGACCAAAAATAACCGAATTTCGAACATTTTTTTCTCAGATTGTGGAAGTTTTCACACTGATACTTAATGACTATTATCAAGCGTTCTATCAGATCCTGTCAAAACTTGAAACTGTCCAAAGTAGCTGATCGCGCGACTGTTGCCAAATATGCAAACAGAATAAAAGTTAAGTGCGCGTTATTGCATTTAAAGTGCCATTTAAATTAGAGAACGAGACATTTATTCGCTCTAATGTTCACTTTCTACTCTTCTTGACATTTCAATTTAAGCTTTTATTTTTATGATGGCCTCTTGGAGCAATTGAGTCTAGTCTCAGCTTGTTGATGCGTTCTCGCGCCATTTTGTGATTCCGCAGACGACCAAGGCCGTGCGTAAGCTTCGTATTTTTTTCCAAGGAAAATTAACATGTATAATTTGATAAATATCTACCGACTTTTCTGACGCCACTGATGATAATTATATTTATTTTCTTTGTATAAAAGCCAATAGAATCATACACGACAATGTTACAGTTAACTGCTATGCTCTACGAAAAAGAAATGTAGATGGATAATTATATTAGAATTCGAATTTGTTTTTAAAGATTAGAAAGAATTTGTTTTTAAAGATTAGAAAGAATTTGTTTTTAAAGATGTGATAGATCCCAAGTAAGTGTTGCCATCCGATTGAATTCTACTCAAAATAACGCCTTGATTAAACTCCATTAATATATTTTTATTCATGTAAAAGATCTAAGCGTGTAGTTGGAATTTTTTATCCACAGCATGGCCTATCACTCGATTGATTGACTACAAATATTTTAAAATTACTTCTAAATAAAACTTAATCAAAAAATATATGGGAAGTAATGATACTTAACGTTTTTCTATTTTTGTTAGTTTAAAGTGGGAAAAAAACTGACAAAAGAATTTATGTAATCTATTTATTCAGATAATTGTTGAATATTTACATGTCATGTGTTACAATGAAGTCTTAACAATTTTTTTTTTTAAATATTGGTACACACTTTTTCTATTCATTGTAATCTAATCTGCTTCCCTTCTCGTCCCTACCTCAAAATGGTTAAAAATTTTAAATTACTTTATGTTATTTAAGCAATTTAGAACTGAGAAATGTCGACGTATTCTTTCAAAATCTCATCCCTACGTCAAAATCACAAAAGGAATTGAGAAATTTCAACTTATTTATCCAAATTTTCGTCCCGACCTCAAAATGGTTATAAATTTGAAATTACTTAATGTTATTTAAACAATTATATTGAGAAATTTCGACGTATTCGTCCAAATTCTCGTCCCGACCTCAAAAATGGTTATAAATTTTAAATTACTTTTTGTCATTTAAACTATAATTCCGAAATTTTTCGACGTATTCCTACCAAATTTTAATTTTATTCCATTAAATTTTTTTTTTCAATGAATCAAATGTTAACTATTACTGTAAATAAAATAGCTACATTATTCGTGAGCGCCTCCAGGAAAGTGCAAGGGGGTTGCAGCTTCACCGCCTGGATTTTGTAAATTAAAAATAGTGTGGTATGAATCAATGGAAATATAAGTATGATAAAGGCTTTAAGGGGGTCCAGTACCGAAATTTTTACAAAAATCCCAAATTTTTTTTATGATTTCAAAAAATAGTTCATACATTCCCGAAGAGAATGATGTTTTTATCTTATTCCTCCGGTGATTAGAACGCCACAAAATTACCCGTGATTTAAGCATCACTAATGGGCGTAACACCTTGAAGCGTCTGCTTAAAGTGCGTTTTTCGAACACTAGTGTTTTTCACAGATGTTGCATATTCAAATCGATATATCTCCAGAACCATTAATAATTGGCTATTCAAATTTTTGGAGCATTTAATTTATATAGTTTTAAATATTTTGTCTTCGCAGAATTTTATTTTTTTAATTCTGTTTTAAAATATAACATTTAACCTAAAAGATAACATAAAAAAAGCAAAAATTTCAATATTTTAACTTTGAGAATTTTTTTAATTTTTTTTTATTCACCTATCAAAATTCTGTGAAGACAAAATTTTCTTTTTATAATTATGTATTACAGAAAGCTTTCACTTTGAAAATAAAATTATATTTTCTTGACTTATATCAAAATACGCAAACATCAATTATTAGGGATTTTTCTTGGTTTTTAATTTTTTTTAAATAACTAAACACAATATTTAAAAAAACATTTTCTCAAAGATATATAAATAGTATCTTATACATAAAATAAATTTTGTACATAAAAATGTACATAAATAAAGTTTTTTTTATTTTCGGTACCGAACCCCCTTAAATTATTTAACGTAACAGAAATTTAATGCATAACTATTAATTAAAATGTCACTAATATAGCCAGTTGAAAAGAAGAAAAAAAAAAATTAACCATCTGGCGCCTACTTGAATGCCATCTGCCTACCCTGAGAATATTTCTGTCCAGATTTTTCTGCAGCCCGCCAGCACCGCAGAAGACTTAATAATAAAAATTTAAAAAAATTAAAAAAAAAAAAAAAATTCACGGTATGTATTTTTTACTTTCAATTACCCATATGTATACATAGGGTAATGAAAGTATAGTATTCAGTAAAAAAAAAATCATTTTTTTTCCCATACTTAGTACAAAACTTCGAAATTTGCTGAGTAGGATACGAAAATGATCACTTAATGAAGTGACAAAAATTAAAAACTGGAAAATAACGTCTAATATACGTTATTTTATGTTTGAAATCCTTACGTTAATGCGCATATGCAGTGGCTCTACCTGCAACAGTCTTTTGCTTTTATAATTCTTATTTATAAAATAAAATATATTAGACGCTATTTTCGAGTTTTAACTGGGCTAGATGATTGCAACATATCGAGAATAGGTAATGATCCTTTATCCTCTAGAGACCTAAGCTTGCTAGAAGATTTTTTTCCCCACATTTTTTCCCCTTTTTTTTTTCCCTACCCCCCCCCCCCCTTTTTTTTTTTTTTTCAAATAACATAAAAAATAATTGACCTTAGAAAAAAAATTATTGTGCAAAAAA
This sequence comes from Linyphia triangularis, assembly GCA_963978545.1. NCBI lineage: Eukaryota > Metazoa > Arthropoda > Arachnida > Araneae > Linyphiidae > Linyphia > Linyphia triangularis. The sequence continues at coordinate 104,934,845 of OZ021725.1, forward strand.
TTCAAAAGTGTGTCCATTTAGGTGGACGCCCGGTCTCTAGCATCGATATAGATAAATAACTGGATAGACTGCTTAACGCTGGGAAAATGAAGTCGTTGCCAGATGCAATTGGTGGGATAAAAAATACGGATTGCCGAGGATTGAAAATAAAATTTTGGGTTGTACACAGCAGAAATGTCAATAGTTGACCTTAATTAGTAATAATGTGCAAAAAATATATATACTCTAACACTTTACAAGGTTTTTCGCATTTCCATCCAACTTATAAAAGTGAACTGTGATTGGTTAACCTTGCCACCAGCTTCGCAATCCCCGGCGCGTTTTTCTCTTTACATTGACAATGGAGCAGTCTATCCAGTTGTTTATCTGTATCGATGGTCTCTAGAGGTTATAGGAGTTCCTCTGAAAGAATTGACATTTGACTTCCAGTTGCAACTTCTGCTAATTCCGGTCATACGTTTCGATTCAAATTTGATAACACTTTTTTTTTTTTCTTACAAAAATTCTTGTAAGGTATTAAATAAGTTCTTTCTTTCTTTTTCTTAGAGGCTGAAAAAAATTGCCCGACAGAAGATTGCGTGGTTGCAGGTAATTGAGATATTTGCTATATTCGTCTACTTATACGCACAGAAAACAATTCGAAAAAGTATGAATTTAATATATGTACGATAACACAGTTTGCGAAAAACTTATTCATACTTACCAATAGTACTTTGCAATTGCTCTCTATACGACAGTAATTTAATAGATGTATAGAAAAAATCCGGCCCATAAGTCTATTATAATTGTAAATACGAAATAGTTATCAATGAAGGTCCAATAGTATCAATGAAAGTCAATGAATGACCCTGATCATCGCTTAGTCCCACAAGGCCCGGGCCTTGGGCCCTTGATTTTAGGGGGCCCCGAAATTGGCTGTAAACCTATAACTTTTCTTTCTTTTTGTGAATATCTTTTACAATCTGTATAAAAGAATTTTTACATAAAAATAGTTTTGTATTGATCTTGAACCGTCTTTACTATCCCAGAGTGTATTTATTCAAATGCATCAAACCATCATTTAAAAGTGTTATATATATATATATATATATATATATATATATATATATATATATATATATATATATATATATATATATATATATATATATATATATATATATATATATATATATATATATATTTCTCGAAGAAATATTGAAAGGAAGTCTTGACAAATTAATTGCGAGATCAGAAAATGTCGGCTTTCATGTTGTGAATAATGATGCAGATATTGTTGTCACGGATATTACTACACATTGTGATCGTGAAATGCAATGCTACATTACTAAGTTTTACCTGTTTTGATTTATAAATTTGGTTATTTGAAGTTTGTTTCTTTATTTATGATTAAAAAAAAAAAAAAACTTTAAGACGACAATATATTGATATTAATTTATCAACTTTTTCTCTATTTAATGTTAATTCATTTGACAACGAGTCAAGCTCATTTCCAATAAATCTTGCATTTGATGAAGGGGCCCCTAAAAGTGTCCGGGCCTTGGGCCCCAACTTGTCATGATCAGGCCTTGATTAAAGGTTAAGTATTTTGTCAAATAAACCATTATATCTGTACTTCCTAATAATTTTCTTATGCATATAGTGTGTTATGTGTTTATCTGACTTCTTGAAATCAACGCTATTGCACATGAATACCGGCAATGAAGCGAATTTGTCCTCCATTACAGACATCATTCATGGTAAAGCGTATGCAGCTTCGAGTTCGAGCGACGGGCCTCGATCCGGAGATCATTGTATTTCGAGGCAGATACTTTACCTCTGTACAAAAGAGTACTCCAATGCACGGAAGCTTTATCTGTTATTTGAGGTCGCCACACAGCCTCCTCCCAGCGACGAAGGAGCGATACTGTTGTACTGATCTGATCAACGTCTGATCAGAGTTTGGGATGCTAGTTGCATCGTTGTGTCCGTTTGTTGCGGTGTTGCGTATGTGATCGCTTGTTGCGATGAAGTTTCTCTTTTTCAGAAGCGCCGATAGATGGCAGCATGATTCGTTTTAGTCCGGGTCACCAATTAAAGCGTATGCAGCTTTCGTGTGCGGGTGACGGGCCTCGATCCGGAGATCATTGTATCTCGAGGCAGATGCTTTACCTCTGTGCAAAAGAGTACTCCAATGCACGGAAGCTTTATCTGTTATTTGAGGTCGCCACAATGGTTATAAATTTTAACTAAATATCCAATTTATCTCTATGTGATGATTGTATGTATGAGCAAAAGAAACAGTGCGTTGATCTGTGAAATTGACATTTTTTCCATTATACTAATGCTTCTTCCACTATTTTGTGAAATAGATTCTTTCTACATTATTCTCTAAAATATGTTTCTGATGTTATTGAAAGTGGCTATTTCACGGAATAACGGAAGAAACTTCTACTTTAAGGAATAATGGAAGAAGCATCTACTTCAATGAATAATGGAGGACTGCTCAATAATGGAAGATAATAACGGAAGAAATGTCTGTTTCTCAAACTAATACAAGAAACATATTTCACTTTGCGACACATACACTTCTTCAAAATATTCCGTGACACAGGCACCTTTTTCCCTTTATTTTGTGATATTTATGGATGTGCCATTCCTTATTCTGTGAAATAAACGTTTCACTGATTTCAAGTTCTAATTAAGACCGTCTGAAAACAAACACATTTTTTTGCAGAGTCTTTCCGGATGCAAATCATACATCTATATGCTACACTAACCAATTATTATCTTGATTTAAAATTCCAAAGACAATTCTTGGATACTTTCTATTTTTTTCTTACGCGAAAGGCATATAGTATTTCTGTTGGTTATGATCACTAAGTGTGTGTGTGCAGCTGCCCGCATGTTGAAGTGGATGGACCGGGGTTCGGATCCTTGCGAAGATTTCTACAACTTCTCGTGCGGCAATTTCCTGCGTTCCAATTCGCTCCCGGAAGGATGGGATTCCTATGGACGTGACGACGTCATCGCGGAAGAAATAGACCTCAACATCAAAAGTGAGTATTGTTGTTTTTAAAATTGTTTGTGAGCAATGACAGAAAAAAAAAAATTATCTTATATTTTCGGTGCATCAAATCATTTCTTTTCCCTTCTCCCCCTCCTCCCCCCCGCATTTATTACAAAATTTAAAAACATACATCTTATTTGTCATTATTAGGATCTTTAATGATTTGACAGTGCCAAACTTCATTTCAATTACTGCCAGTTCCCGTGTCATTCAACTTTTAATTTTTCGGATGGATTCGATAACGATTATGATCAGGGATGAGAGTTTCCTTCTCTTTGTTCCTGTTTCGAGGATCCACCAGTGATCTGAACCAGTTTTCCCTGCAAAAAGTATACTTTTACTCGTGTCTAAACAAAAGATTTTCCCTCTAGCTCCCTTTTCCTCACAGATTACTTCACAAACTTCTAATATTTGAAATGTAATTATTATATACTATGAGAAATTTCATTGTATTTTTAAAATTATTGAACATCTTTCCTGCATACTTTTTTGTTGAATTTTTGTGTATTCCTTTTGCGAACTTTTTTAAAGAATTTTTACATTTCCTCCTCTTTGCTCTCTCATCACTCTCATCCCTGGCCGACCAAACGGTATAGTGGTTAGCGTGCTAGCTTCTAGACTGCGAGGTTGCGGGTTCGAGTCCCGTGTTAGGCATGGGTGTTTGTAAATGTATGTTGGCTTGTCTAATGACGAATGTTTCGGCGCATTATAGCCCTCGTGTTGCTGACGGCTCCAGATAATCTGAATACAACCAACCCCTCTCATCCCTGTATGACGACGAACGATCAATGATTATTCAATTTTTCAGATACATCGCTTCCTTGTTACAAAAGTGACACAACTCCAAATTCTTAATTTTTTTTTTAGTTAGTGTACAAAGTCACAGACTATATACATTATTGGGACACGCTTACTTGAGCTCCCTGAATACGCTACAGCGATATGTGAACCGGTTTTACTACGCTCTGATTGGCCGATTGGAACGACGTGTGGCCGATTCGTTAAAACTCTTATTGTATCCGCGTTTAAAAAAAGTAAAATATTAAGAGCTTTTAAATTTAAATTTTAATTTTCTTTTTGTTATCAACATATATTTAAGCTTAATACAAAATTATGTGCGCAGGGTTATTAATATTACAATAAAAGTTGTGATTTGTCCGGAACTATATCTTGACGCGGAAGGATACATCCTACAGTGTATACTCAAGGCTCAAGTAATATTGTCCCGAGGTATACATGTACTTGAAGCTGGAAGGAATTTTACACTGTTAGAAATTTGGATCCACCTTTCACCAAAAATTGGTTCCCATTTAGCTGCAACCAACACTTGGTGCTTAGTTTCACGATTTAATCGTGCTGACGGTTCGAGGTAGCACCATTAAATCGTGAAACTAAGCACCAAATGTTGGTTGCAGCTAAATGGGAACCAATTTTTGGTGAAAGGTGAATCCAAATTTTTAACGGTGTACTCTGTACTTTTATTTGTGTTATTTTCCGAATAATTAAGTTTTGAAATTTGCGAGCTATTTCTGTTACAGAACGAAAAAGCTGTTTATAAGTATCCGCCGGATGAAACAGGCCAAACCCCGATGTTAGCTAAGTCAGATAAACTAGTTGGGTCTAGCCATCAGTAGTTTCGCAAATGTCGCCCATTTAGTATAGTGGTTAGCGCATCAGACTACCACGCTGGTGGATCTCGGTTCGAATCCGGGGTAAGACATGGATGTCCTCAGTTAGGGGCAACGTTGGTCCTACCACTGGGTGGCCCTTCATAAGTAGCCATCACTACCTGCCTTGTAGTGGCCAGGTGACTGCGAGCACTAAAAGTGACTGTAAGCACTTGGGTCCGCCATTAGAGAAAAAAGAGTAGTTTCGCAAATTAGTTCTAATCCGAACAAGCTAATTTACACAGTCGCTGCCAATCACGTATCAGCGCGGAATGTCTGGTTACTCTTCCAGTAGTCTGATCTGATCATACTACATCCGATCGGAGTTTCTGTTCATGCTGGAATTAACTGAAAGTAACAAAATAATGTGACATAAATATCAGATACGTCTTGTCTTCCTCTATAAGGTTAGCTGGAAGCTTGTGTTTTTAAAACACAGTTTCGGGTCATTCCAGCAAAGAACGGAAACTCCGATCGGATGCAGTATGATCAGGACAGACTACTGGGAAGTAACAAGACATTCAAGGCTGATACGTGATCGGTAGCGAATGGTTTCAAAAACAGTTAGTATTGCCCTCAATAGGGATTAGTCTACAACATAAAGAGAAATATTGAACAATGCAATTTTTTAATTGTCTTCTTCGTCTAGGTATAGTGGAGGAGCCGATACACGTGAATGACAGCGATTCTCTGAGAGACACCAAACTAGTCTACACCACTTGCGTGGATCTAAGTAAGTTCCTTTTTAACATTGGAGTAATGATAGTATGTGGCGTGCTCAGATGGGTGGTGGGGGAATGGACATATATGCAAACTAGAAATTATTTAATTTAGTTTTAAAAACCGGTCAGTTGTAAATACTTACACACAATGATCAGTGCCCGATTATTGTGCGATTGATAATCGTACGCAAAAATATTCTATTAGACATTTCCCAATCAACTGTGACCGAAATATCCCAGCTTTTATGAGTTTCTAGAGGTCCGGTGTCTAAAGTCATGACAGAGTACACACAACGCAGCAAGACAGGCTCGGCAAAGCAAAATAGTGAATGGTAGGGGAAGTTGAGTGAAAGAAACCGACGGGTTATTAAAGCGGATCTAAAAAGAAAACAACTGCAATCAAAGTGACCGCAGAACTCAATCAGCATCTGGATTCTTCAGTGTCAATAATTACAGTTAGGAGACACCTTCATAAACAGAATATTTAAGACAGAGCAAGCCACTTGTCATCTATGTTAATGCCAAACGTCTTCTACATTGTTGCCTCCACCACAAAACCTTGTCGATTGACAAGTGGAAGACAATTATTTGGTCAGACGAATTATCTTTCCCACATCAGGAAGGTTGTACGTTTGGAGGACACCCGCGCATGCACAAGCGTTATTGTCTCCTTCTAACTGACAAGCATGGAAATGGATCCGTCATGATATCAGCAGCCGTGTCGTAGTTTTCTGTTGGCCCAATCGTAAACCTGGAAGGAAGGATCCCTTGGGAGAAGCATACAGAAATTTTATCCGACCAGGTCTTGCAGGAGAGGGAATTTTCCATTATGATAATGCTCCTACTCATACAAGCGTGTCTTGGCCAATCATGGTTTGATGAACACGAGGATGAAGTGTAACGTTCACCTTAGCCGGCACAGTCCACTGATCTCAAAATAATCGAAACCATTGTGGTCTATTTTAGAGTTTTCAATCCGAAATCGATATTCTCCACCTGCATCTCTCCAGAACTTTCAGAATATCTCCTTGAATAATTTTACAATATTCTTCTAAACACTAATCAGCAAATGTATGATTCGATTCCCAGGCGAAACCAAGCTGTATTACATGCCAAAGGTAGTCCTACGCCATATTAGTAAATGATTCCTTATAAATGTTGGGTAGTGTTTCCATTATTTTGATAACCACCCACATTTTGATTAATGAAAAAGTCACGTTATATATAAAATAATACAAAATATAAGAGGAAATATTTGAAGAGGAAATATCACCAACTACTTTTACATGCCTTCTTCATTCACTTGTCCCTTCAATTATTTCATTAATTATTCTTCCTTTTCAATTTATGGTAGAAGAGGGACCATTCTGAACACACGTTGCATTTCCGAACTATCTTTGCATTATATGTCCGCTAAAATCTCAAAATGCATTTATATTCTATCTAGACCAGGGACCAGACCAGGGCAGACTTTTCTACGCTAAGAGCCAAACATTCAATAAATAGCATCGCGAAATTTTTTAAAAACCGTAAAATAATTAAAAGTAATAACAATATCAGATTTTAACTGCAAGCTTTTATACCATTTTTGTGGTGCATAAAAATCGTGGCAGGTGAGACAAGTCTGTAGTGCATTTTTGTTTAGAATGAACGCATACAATTCAGTCCATTCTTTCTTAAATTCATGTTTTTCTTCGTCAATTTTTCTCTTCCTTTTGAACAAGTTTTTTTTTTTTTTCAATTTAGTATACCAAAAGCAAAGGTCTTTTAACAACACACACAACCATGAAAAATTTACAGCAAAAAGTGCTATCTACATCAGGAGACGAAAGAACAAGGAACGTCAACAAAAGCTCGATGCTACTGAGACTATTGTGGTCGCATTCCTATTGCGCATTTTGATTGTACCGTATTTCGACTGAGAAGATGACCGGAAGCACTGGGACGCCGCTGATTTGAAGTTGGTATTGGAGAACATTTTAACCAGTCCATCCTACTCATTTTTCTGTCTTTCGTCACTTTTCCTCATTTCTCGGGCTTGAAATTACGCAGCAAGTTTATAATCGATTTACCCAAACAAAGCCCAAATTTACTGTCATATACTGCTTTATCAGTGTATTCTTAGGTTGAGTTACTTAGAGCTTAAAAGAACCGCAAATATCCATTAGGAGATGCATCCTCATGCGGCTCCGGGGCCACGGTCTGTCGAATCCTGATCTAGACACTATACATGACATGTTCGCTCCGAATATGCCCCTGTAGACAGCAAATTGAAATGTCTTAAAATAAGACACAAAAGTGTCTTAGACAAGTAGCACTGTTTAAAGGCGCTAATTGGAGTCTTAATCTGGAAGACACTTGAAGCGTTTGAAAATTAGGTATTTTCAGACATTTGGAGTGTCTGAATTGGGGTATTATCAGACAGTTGATGTGTCTGAATGGGTTGGTTATGGTACCTTTCAGATGTTGGAAAGCTGTAAACACCTATATTTAAATTAAAATGCAATAGAAATGAGCTTGTTTTAAATTACAAATTTTTCTTAAAAGAAAAGTCAAAATTACTATTTAATTACCATGTTGCGCATTACTTTTTGTTGACTACGTTTCACCTTCCTGGCAAATTTAAGCGTGGGATTACAAAACCACAACACAACTGTTTCATTTCTCCTTTCTTTTTTTTAGCCCACATCGAGTCCTCTTCCGTGTTGGACCTCCGCAGGGCTCTATCCGGGGGCAGCGGCGTGGGCGAGTGGCCCTTCTTGAACCCTGAGTGGCGTGACTGCCGGCCGGACGTCGAGTGGCGTATGGCTAAGCTCAATTCCATGGGACTGGACGCATTGGTCACGCTCGACACTGAGTTCCAAGGGGAGGACAATCGGCTGCTGGCGGTGGTGGGTAGTTCTAAACTATTGCATTAGGTTTTTATAACTTTACTTATTCATGCAAAAGTAGTATCGTGGTTTTATTACTTTAAAAAATAATGATATAAATATATTAATAAATAATAACGTAATATATTATATGCGCATTTTGTAATTTTTCAACTGCGCCGAAATTCGTTCCATTTGCGCCATTTTTTTCTGTTCCCAAAATGTTATTTCCATCATACTAATTCACGCGATTAGTGTATACAAATAATGCGTTTGCTTTCAAGTCTGAAATCCAAGGAACTATCTTTTATTTACGTTGGTATGTGATGGATCGTTTTCGCTAAACGTTACTTTGATATAATGTCGGCTATTTAGTCAAGATTTGCATGGCTTTGACGGGCGTTATCGCCGAGATTTAGGTTGTGGTGGTAGTCGTTTTCGCCGATTGTTCGAGAGTTACGCCGATATAATATAACTATTGCTGAAAAATTTTCCGTTATATTCGGCGCTAACCCTGATATTTACATTTGTGGGATGGTAACTTTCGCCAAGCGCTACGCTGTTGTAAAATCTGAGAATTGCCCTGATATTACTGAAAAAAATGTCTATATTATCGCGATGAATTGTGCCGCTATGCATGTGCTATCGCCGAGATTTACATTGTTGTTATGGTGAATTTTTGTCGAGGATTGCGCCAATACAATAGCGCTAGTGTTGAGAATTTCTCTGGTGTGATAGATATTTTCGCTGAATGACACTCTGTAGTAACATTCGATATTACCGAGAAGGTACGAAAATGATCACTTCATGAAATGACATAAATTGTTTTCATTTAATGCCTATTTATTATGAATGAAAATTAAAATATCAAAAGATAAAACCAGGTGGAGCCACTGCTTCTACATTGACTTATATACAACAAAATACATTAGACGCAGTTTACGAGTTTGTAATTTATGTCATTTTATTAAGTAATCTTTTTTTTTACTTTCTCACCAAATTTCAAAGTTTTATACACAGGGTTTCCGCACGTATGGGAAGTCAGGAAATGTCATGGAAAGTCATGATTTTGAGCAAAAAATTGGCCAGAAGTCATGGAAATACAGTGAAAATTCATGAATTTCTAAACATTTTAAGTTAAATCCCGTAACTGACTTCATAAACGCCATGATCACTATTCAGCTCATCGAAAATGCATCTATATTTTTATTTACGTTTTGACGGAAACAACGGTCACAGTTAAAAATCATGGCTAACGAAAATATTTCTGTGCTCCAAATTTGTGACATCACACGTGTAAAGTCTCAAAGGTGAAAAACAATTTCATATGAGAACTGAAATGAACAGTTTTGATAAGCTTGTGTTTACATTTCTTTAATTTTTTTTCTTCCGTTTTCTTTCTTCTGTTTTTCAGGTTTTGCATTGTTGATACCAAAATATTCGATCTTTGATGATATAATTTATTGTTATTGACTTACTCTTTCTATTAATATTTCTTTATTATTAAAGATTGATTAGCTTTTTATACACTGAAATATCAAAGAAAGGCAACTTATTTTTCCTTTTACTTCTGATTTGGAAGTTACTGAAACAAGGATTTTTTACTTAAATTAAAATAAAACTTTATAGAAATCATTCTATGGTGCATTGATTTACTTACTATGTTCGTGTTAGTAAAATTCATATAAGATATTATTATTATTTTTTTTTGGTGTGAGGGGGGAGGGGGATTTGATTTCTTTGGTCATATGGAAAATTATTTGCTTCAGTCTTGGAAAGTCATGGATTTGTGACATTTTATTTTGGCAGAAACCCTGAAAGTGATTTCAAAATGCACTTGGCCAGAAGATTGTAACAGAAAGTATAGGGAATGATATTTACTATACTAAACTTCAACTTAACTTGACATCCCTAGACTGTAGATCGTCACAGTGCTCATAGGTATTTAATCCATTTTGGCGACGTGAAAGCATAATGTTCGCCAAACCACAACCCTGTAGAGAACAAAAGGCTATAAGGTTTGGCGAGAATTATGTCTTCACTCCGCTAAAATGGATTAAATGCCTATGAGCACGGTGAAGATCTATCGTCTAGTGATGTCAAGTTAAGTTGGAGTTTAGTATAGGACTTCCTCTTAATATAGTCGCCAGAAGTTAATTTATACAGTTACAAATAAATCCAGCAGGAATTTCCTGAAACGCAAACAAAAACTAAGAAAATCATTGCTGTAGGTCCTATAGTTGTTTTACTTAAGTTAGCTTCTTCACTTTAAACATAGGTCAACGTACTCAACATTCAAGAGTGCTGATCGTATTATCACGGTTATTAAAATGAAACTGTTAAAAACCCTACAATATTTTTTGACATCTAATAAAACTGTCGATTTGCATGAGTTTTCTAAACCGCGATACCTGCTTCAATTTAGCTTAATGTCTACTTATTACTTCTCCGCGGATAACAATTTGTATTCTTTGTCAAGGTTACCTAAGTTTATAAACAATAGAACTCCCGTATTGTCATCATGTGCAATTAGGTACTTAAGGATTACGAAGGTTGACCTTCAAAACACGTTTAGTGACAAGTGGTGGCATTTGAAAACTACACAAAATGGTACTTGTTACTGGTGTGTACTCTGAAGGGAAAACAGTGCATTTATATAAATCATGTTCTATTTTTTTTAATTTTTATTTATATATATGTATGTATGTATGTGTGTATATATATATATATATATATATATATATATATATATATATATATATATATATATATATATATATATATATATATATATACAGTGGGTAAAAAAAGTTTCCGTACGAAAGCCAAAGTTACAAATAAATTAGCATAATTTCTACTCTTTTGCTTCATATCTTCAGTAACTACTGAAATATGTTTAATTTAGTTATTTAAAATAAGTTTATAATAAATGTCGGGTTTTACAAAACGCAGCAAGTATTTAAATTGAAATATTTAGGAGATGTTGCTAAGTGCCATGCCAAAAAAGTTTCCGTACGTCCTATGAAAATTAATTCTGACGTCTTCCGCAATAGACTTGCAGTAAAATTTTAAAACTGAAGTGTACGCAAGTGTCATGAAGACATGATAGCAGCAATTTTTTAATTTTAACTTGTAGCCGATTGTTTTAAAACGGAGTTCCTAAACCTATTCTTGAATTGGTGATTCAGTTATGAAATGTTGGATTATCTATGAAAAAAATTGGCAAAATCTTTAAGATATTGAAGTATATAGTACAATATATTATTGAAAGACACCGTGAGCTTCAAACTTTTGAGGATAGAGTTTGATTCGAAAGATCTTCAAAGCTAAAACGCTTGCATAAAAGAAATATACTATTGTAAGGTTCAATATAATCCGCGAGTAAGTGCACCTGATGTCGCACATGGCTTAAAAATTGACAAAAACATTGAAGTGACATCTCAAACGGTGAGAAATGTTATTAAAAAAGCTGGTCTGAATGGACTCGCAGCCCGTAAGAAGCCTTATATGAGTACCTGCAACAGAAAAAAGCGCATCGATTTTACAAAGTCTTTTTTAGTGATGAATTAAAATTAAATATCAAAGGGTCAGATAATCGAGTTATGATCAGGAAAAAACTAAATCAACAAATGTTAACTTATAATTTATGTGTAACTGTCAAGCACGATGGAGGAGGCTTTATGGTGTGGGGGTGTATGAGAGCTGCTGGTGTAGGCAATTTACGTTATGTAGAAGGAAATAATTCTAGGTAAGTGTATCTTGAAATTCCAATGCAAAATGTCTTAACCAGTGCACATAAATTGTCACTTGGGAATTGTCTTCAATGTTTTTATCAATTCTTAAGCCATGTGCGACATCAGGTGCACTTACTCGCGGATTATATTGAACCTTACAATAGTATATTTCTTTTATGCAAGCGTTTTAGCTTTGAAGATCTTTCGAATCAAACTCTATCCTCAAAAGTTTGAAGCTCACGGTGTCTTTCAATAGTATATTGTACTATATACTTCAATATCTTAAAGATTTTGCCAATTTTTTTCATAGATAATCCAACATTTCATAACTGAATCACCAATTCAAGAATAGGATTAGTAACTCCGTTTTAAAACAATCAGCTACAAGTTAAAATTAAAAAATTGCTGCTATCATGTCTTCATGACACTTGCGTACACTTCAGTTTTAAAAATTTACTGCAAGTCTATTGCGGAAGACGTCAGAATTAATTTTCATAGGACGTACGGAAACTTTTTTGGCATGGCACTTAGCAACATCTCCTAAATATTTCAATTTAAATACTTGCTGCGTTTTGTAAAACCCGACATTTATTATAAACTTATTTTAAATAACTAAATTAAACATATTTCAGTAGTTACTGAAGATATGAAGCAAAAGAGTAGAAATTATGCTAATTTATTTGTAACTTTGGCTTTCGTACGGAAACTTTTTTTACCCACTGTATACGTATATATATATATATATATATATATATATATATATATATATATATATATATATATATATATATATATATATATATATATATAGCAAACACCTTAATCAAGTTGAAAAAAAAAAAAAAAAACCTTATATGGTGATTAATTATTATTATTTTTTCATTTTTTTAATTTTTATGAAAGGCAGTTACTTTAGTGAGATTATTAACGTGAATCCCCTTTGTCGATGGGAATATTGAAAATCAAGTATCCATTTGTTTTGTAAACACTTAACACAGATCTGTTGTACTGGCGTTCAATCTTTCAATATCAATAATAGAGGGATTTCCTCTGATCTCAGCCGACCAAACGGTATAGTGGTTAGCGTGCTAGCTTCTAGAACGCGAGGTTGCGGGTTCGAGTCCCGTGCAAGTCATGGGTGTTTGTAAATGTATGTTGGCTTGTCAAATGACGAATGTTTCGGCGCATTATAGCCCTCGTGTTGCTGACGGCGTCAGATAATCTGAAACCAGCCAATCCACTGATCTCTATAACTACAACTTCTGGAGCGTGCTAGCCTTGACAATCACCATAGCGAGCTATATTAGCAATTCCCCATATCACCAAACTAATTCTAATCTGTTTGTAAACATGGGCAACCTATCACATAGCATTATGGAGGATAGTATTCAATTGACATCACCCACTGATCTCTATCTACAACTTCTGACTTGATAATTGACTTGAAGGCTTAACAATCACCATTGGTGTTGAAAATATTAGCAACTTTCCTCTAATTAGTTAGGGTGTGTTAGTTACCATGGGGCCGTTCAAGTATTACGTAAGCACCTAGGGGGGGAGGGGGTTAGCGATTTGCTTATTTTTGCTGACAAGGGGGGGGGGGAGGCGGTATGAGTGATGCATACGTAAGCATTTAATAATCCCTTTATTTCTAAAAAAACCTGTGATATGAACTGATATTCGAAACACGTGCAAGAGAGTCAATATTTTCTACAAATTGTAAAATGCGAAGAAAAGCAGTGTTGCTCTCCTGCTCGTAGTGGATTATTTCACATTTTAAAAGAACGCTTTATACCTCCACCTATCAAAATGGCCCAAACACCATCGATTTAATAACAAGTGAGGAAGGGGAATTCCTGGAATTAAGTCTCCGGCTAAGCTTGAACCTGCATGTCCCCCTGGGGGATTTTTAAAAATGCCATATGACTATTTTTGTCCGTCCATCAAATCCCAATTGTCTGCAAGGACTTGTGGGAAATGTGGTTTGTACCACGCTTCACTAAAATTGACAATTCGTCATAAGAAAATTGTTCATGGCGAAATTAGCCAGAGAGCCTGCCTAGTTCGGCCTATGAGAATTGCTGCTCGTCGAGCAAATGAACTGATGTGCGTCATCAATTATGTAGAAGGCATGAAAGATACCGAGTGGATAAGCGAAGAGGAAGTTTGCCCAGATTCCTTGTGCGAAACAAGTGATGAAGCAATAACATCAGATGTCAGAAACCCTATAATTTCAGACATTAAAAGCTGGCTAGAGCAACCCTGGATAACATCTGACTAGATAGACTTAATTGATTATGAAAACTACATTTATGTGCCATTAAAATTGTGATAAACTTAAGATTTAAAAAAAATTAAAAATATATATTTTTTTCCCTTTTAAGACGAGTTAAAGTTCATTATTTGCATTGAATCAGAACTTTTTTTTTAGATTATTAACGTTACAAAAAAAAAAAAAAAATCAGGAGCAGGGGGGGGGGGGTTACCGTATGCTTACGTAATTATAGAAGGGGGAGGGGCATCATGCGATTTGCTTATTTTTGCTGACAAGGGGAGGGGGGGAGGGGGTCAAAAATTACCAAAAACATGCTTACGTAATATTTGAACGACCCCCATGGGCAACCAATTACATAGCATTGAGGGGGCACAGTATTCAGTTGGCTTCATCTGCTTGCATAGCGGAAACAACTTATTAAGCTATCAAGCAGTTGTAGTCAGAGATCACTGATGGTTTCCGACACGAAATCGTGGCATTAAAACTTAGAAGGCAAGTACCGATATATCGTCAAACGTGGCTAAAGAAATGTTGAAAAACACCGTAGTGAGAACTGATGCATTGGTTCCTACCATTTTCAATAAATGCATTTATCCGCCAGTATAACAGATTTAGCGCAATATTGTTTTTAAAATCCTTTTTATTAACTTCCCTTTTGTGTATTTGTATATATGTTTCTTTGTTTATTGATGGGAGCTGAATCTGCGGAGGCATAATTAACCCCCTTGCCGTTTATCCAATCGAGCTGAAACATGGGAGAGAGGTTCGATGTCAATTCAATGCATTCCATCAAATTTTGGCGAGTGTCACTGTCACTAAAAGCTCCCTTTTACTTTTACTAAATACTAATAAACCAACTTGCCGTCATCCAATCTCGCTGAAATACATTTAACCGATTACTGAAGAAACTCTTTCCTGTGGTCAAAATTGTTTCAATAACTAAATAATAAAATTGTTTTAATCAGAATAAGTAAATGATATTTGCATGTCAGTGCTTAAATTCTCATTAATTTTTAATGAATAAATTGTGAAAATTAGTTTACCGCATATTTTGCTGATAGCATTGATACAGATAAACAACTGGATAGACTGCTTAACGCTGGGAAAATGAAGTCGTTGGCAGAGGCCATTGAGTGGATAAAAAATACGGATTGCCGAGGATTGAAAATAAAATTTTGGGTTGCACACAGCAGAAATGTCAATAGTAGACCTTAATTAGTAATAATGTGCAAAAAAATATCCACTCTAGCACTTTACAAGGTGTCTCGCATTTCCGTCCAACTATAAAAGTGAACTGTGATTGGTTAATCATCCACCCAGCGGTCGTCAACCACCGACGCGTTTTTCTCCTTGCATTGACATCAGAGCAGTCTATCCAGTTGTTTATCTATATCGATGGCTGATGGAAATGTTTTTAATATTTAAAATATGCAGACGTTCGCAACAGAAATGGCACTTGGTTAAGGCATATATAAATTGGCAATGCATGCAAAGGATTTATATTAAATACTTTTTTTACATGCATTACATTATTTCAAATCATTTCAAAGAAGAGTAGTTTTTCGAACTAAAATGATTCATCTTACAGATGCGGTTTTCCCCACCCCTCGTGTCTGGTATCTGCGACGAGGAGGAATACGATGACAAGTTGTCTGAGCACAGGGAGATCCTTCAAACTGTACTGGAGTTGCTGGAAGTGTCGGTCAACGACAACGACACTTCTGACGACATCGAAGACCTCTTCCACTTCGACTTCCGCTTCTGCCGGGCCACCAAGGTACAGTATAATGCTTACCAGTTATTTTGAGCATCTGGCTACCCACTCCTATCAGTGCAGCCAATCATAATAGATCTTTAAATGTCACTTATGCGCGATTTTTTATTTTTTTTATTTTTACATCCAATCAATATAGCATATTTTTTGTTCATCCAATCAATAGCGCGCATTTTTTTTTTTTTTTTTTTTTGTTCATCCAATTAATAACGCACCTTTTGTTGTTGTTGTTCATCCAATCAATAGCGCTTCTTTTTTGTTTTGTTCATCCAATCGATAACATAAATTTTTTGTTTGTTTGTTTGTTTGTTTGTTTGTTTGTTTCAATGTAGTGCAGATACCAATACATTAATGTTGTCTAAAAGCTAAAAATTTGACTAAAAATCATAGACTAGAAAATTGCAAGGCGCCTAGGCGTCCGTTGAAAACTGATGAATACACACGAAATATTTATTAAAAATTCAATTTTACTTTTAATAATGTGCAAATGAAAATTATTTCTTGCAGCGTTATAGAAGTTGGCAGTGAGTCAGTGATCAAGGTAAACTCTTACAGTGATGGCCTCTGGTTATAATTACCATGTCCTATGTGTTGTCCATGTACATTGTGACGATTGAATTATTTTCTTGAAATTGAGAAGTTTATTGTAAGGGAAGAGAATTTATCGCCATTATTATTATTTTTTTCATTTTTTTATTATTTTAAGCTCCTCCCCCCAAACAATTTATAGGATTTTTGTTAGATGTGGTCAATCTTAAAATTTTTACCATTAAACCATAAAAATTGCCTCAAAACTGTTCTTTCGGAGTAACCAAATGAACCTCATACAATTAGTGTTCGCCATGCTATAATGGTTTTTTTACTATCAACGTAAACTTTAAAGAGCAGGTTTTTTGCAAAACTTTTTGGCGAATTTCCGCTTTTTTTTTTTTATGTAAAATTTTCCACCTTTTTGGCCCTATTTCGAGGATCCGCATATTTTCCACAAGTGTTTGGCGACTGGGTTTCATGGTGTGTTTGGTTATTGAAATCACGTGACCACCTCTGTATTTTGTGGGCCAAAAGCATTCTGTTTTATTTTGTCTTATACTAAACTTCAACTTAACTAGACATCACTTAGACGATAGATCGTGACAGTGCTCATAGGTATTGTAGGATCTCACTTGGATCCTTTTTCAGGTTCAAATTATGGAAGGTAACAAACGCCAGCACACTTAAGAAACGAGAGCAAAATCCTTCACCGTCTTTCTTTAATTACAAAAAGTTTAGAACTAGAACAAGAACATATATAAAATAACCGTTTTTACATTCTAAAAAAAGATTATCGTCTGCACTTTTTCAGTTCGTAACAGAATTCAGAACAAGCCGAATAGTACAAAAGTCAATTCTTATAAGCAACTCCATGATGACGTAACATACTCCCACCTTTTTTTTGAGTATTAATTTACTCAAAAAACAAAGTCACATTGAGCAAGTCCAGTCTCTTCGGTGGTTTCACCTTTCTCCCATATCTTGAAATCCCGTGGATATCGTCAGCCGAAGCATCAGGAATTGACTCGGCATTCACAGGACCTTGAACTGGATCATCAGTAACGTCTGGTACATCAGAAGGGGTAGTGACCGCCACAGGAATATCTTTAGACTGTACCTCTAAGGGAAATACTCGTTGGATAGGACGAATTATTATTGAGTTACCACATTTGAGTCGTAAAGAACGAATTTTCCCATCTCTACCTGGGATCAATTCCAATACCTTGGCTAGAGGCCAATATAAAAGCTTCTTGTTAGGATTCTCAATGAGCACAACTTCTCCAACAGTCAAGAAACGAGATGATGGTTTTTGACTTTTTTCTACTAACAAACCTAAATACTCTTTTCGGAACCTGCTCCTTAAATCCTTAAGAAGTTTAGACCGAAACTTCACTCGTTTTTGAAACTTGGCAAAATCACTTTAAGTCAGTGACATCAAGAGAAGAATTGCTCATCAAAAACATTGCTGGCGTAATTGCCACAAGATCCTCGGAATCCTCTGAAATGTAAGTTAATGAGCGAGAGTTTATGATAGACTCACAGTCACATAAAACAGTTAGAAGCTCTTCATACGACAAAATCGCGTTTCCTAAAGTACGCTTTAAGAGATCTTTAACCACTCTTATAAGTCTCTCCCACCATCCCCCCCACCATGCAGCGGTGGGTGGGATGAACTTCCACTTTATTTGTTGAATTTCTGTCTCCCGCTCTATACTCTCCCAATCAAGATTTTTGAATTCAGCTACAGCACCCCTAAAGTTAGTACCATTGTCTGAATACACTATCTTAGGTCTTCCTCTGCGTGCGATAAAGCGTCGAAATGAAAGCAGAAAGTTCTCTGTTGACAACGAAGTTATGAGCTCCAAGTGCACTGCTCTGAAGACTGCACAGGTATAGAGAACAATCCAGACTTTTTCACCATTCTGGAGGAAGAGAGGGCCGGCCAGATCAACACCTAACACCTCAAAAACATTAGTATCCCTAACTCGGTCAGGAGGCAGAGCTACTGGTTCAGTAACAGCTGGTTTTGCACTGTACCTTCGACACCTCACACACTTCCTAACGATATTTCGGAAAGTTTTTCTAGCTTTTAGAATCCAATATTTCTCTCTGATAATTGAGAGAAGTATTTGAGTACCAGCATGACAATTTGTATGGTGTAAGTATTGGATCAACCTCACAGTCAAGGTACAGTTTTCTGGAAGGAGGATAGGTGACAAAAAACAATGGTCATCTTTACGCTCAGTTATTCTGGTCTTAACACGCAGCAATCCCTCATCATCCTTAAATACGTTAATTATTGGTACACAATTTGGATCAGGGAAGAATTTTGATTGTTCCGAGCGAATAAGAACCTTTTCGGCTCTTTCAATTTCAGTACACGAGAGTTTTCCCGTCGCTCTATTTTCAGGAGTTTTACGACAGTTATCAAGAAATCTCTTGATCCATGCAGTCAACCTGATAATAGAGTGGTAATTCGAAAACTTATTTGAATACCATTCCTCATTGTTTACATTAATGTGACACAATTTAACTTTCCTCCTTTCAGAATCGACCTCTTTCACTGCACAATTGATCTCAGTTGTAGGCCAATTTTTAGAATCCTCAATTAGCCATGCTGGGCCTTCACACCATTTTGAATCCAACAGATATCTGGGTGAACAGCCACGAGAAAGAACATCTGCTGGATTCAAGTGACCTGAAACGTGTCTCCAGTTTTCAGAAGGAGTAATTTCTCCTATTTCTCTTACTCTATTTGCCACAAAAATTGACCATTCCCCATAATGTTTTATCCAGTATAAAGCTACCATAGAATCCGTCCAAAAGGTAGTGGTCAAATCAGGCAGGTCCAATGCCTTCTGAATGGCTTTGGCCAATCTGGCACCCACGCAACAAGCCAAGAGTTCTAACCTAAGTATTGATACAGTTTTGGATGGAGCAACCCTAGCCTTTGCTCTAATTAGATGTAATTTAATTCCGAAAGGTGTTTTTGATCTTAAGAAAACGCAAGCCGCGAAAGCAGTTTTGGAAGCATCTACGAAAACGTGCATGTCTGATGAGAAATTAGCCTCACAATATCTGGGGATTTCTAGGCCCTCTAACAAGGAAATATCAGTGAACCATTTATTAAATTTGTTATATAAATCTGGAGGTAAGGGATCATCCCATGATAATTTTAGTTTCCATGTTTCTTGCAACCAAACTTTAGGCTGCAATGTAGCTGCTGTTAATATGCCAATAGGATCAAAGATTCTCTGAATGGCAGATAACATCGACCATTTAGTCAATTGTTCAGTTTTTCCTAACTGTTCCTTATCGATGAAACACCTAAGAGTATCCCTGTCTAAATTCCATACAACTCCTAATACATTTGTATCACCTTCAGATTTAGTTGCGCCCTCCCCTTTAACATTGCTTTCCCATGCTCTGAGGTTAAAACACCCCATTTTCATAATTTCCTCAGACTTGGAAATAAATGGATGTATTTCCTGGGCGTGGAATACACCGGTAACACAATTGTCTACGTAGAAGGAATGACGCAGTTTATTAACCAAATCTCGATATTGTGGGGGACTATGCTCTAACAAATGCTTTATTGAGGCTGCTAATAGAAATGGGCTTGAGCAGACACCGAACACCACGCGACAATGACGATAAATTATTTCTTCACTTTCATGGGGATAGAAAAACCTTAAAAAGTCCTTATGTTTGGGGGTTATACTTAATTGCAGAAAAGCTTTCTCAATATCTCCTGATATGCCAATAGGGTACACACGAAATCTATCTAAGATATCCGGTATCAGTTCAATTAAATTTGGACCTCTATGAAGGCAATCATTAAGAGAAGGTTTACTTCTTTCCCTGGCAGATGCATCAAATACGGGGCGGATCTTAGTAGTTTTAGAAGGTGTATACACTGGTCTATGGGGCATATAATAACCATCATTTTTAATTTCATTATCTGGGACCTTTTCAATGATTTTTAACCTCTCCCATTCTTTAAATACAGCAACATAGGATTCAAGACAGTCCTTATCAATTATACCTTGACACATTCGTTTGTGTCTTTTCAATGTTAAACTTTTATTACTTGGTAATTTGCTTTCAGTTTTAAATGGCAAGGACAATTCATATCTACCATCTGGAAGCACATTTAAATTATTCTCAAATTGCTCAATTGCTTTTGCATAACGCATGTTTCCTTTTAAATTCTCCACTGGATCTCGAATACCTATTGTTTCCAGATCCCACAATTCTTTGATATTAAAAGTGGACAATTGTGTGGATAACATACTTACCACTGGTTTTGACAATTGTCTTTCACTTATAGCAGGCACTGACATTACAACATGTTCCCTAAAATTTTCTTTAATTTTACCCATTAAAGTATATCCTAACTTGGTTTCAACAGCCGTTAAACCACATTCGAGTGTAATGCTCATACCCGTTAAGATTAACCCAATAGAATCGGCTCCCATTAGTAAATCGATTTCATAATGTGACGAATAAATATCAGGTACATCAATATATTTTTCTTTTAGTTCTGATAGTACCAATATATTCCTAACCTTAGGTAGACACCCACAAATTTTATTCTCTGAAAGAACTGGAATTTTACAAGAAAAGTCACTCTTTAAACTACTTATTTCAACATTATAGAGGGAATGTTGCTTGGGACCCGTCTGCTTCCCCCCAAACAAACCGTGTAACATGATTTGTTTTGCTACAGGTGTCAAGTTCAATTTTTCGATTGCCCGTTGAGTAATGTAAGAATTTTCACTACCGCTGTCCAGAAGGCAGCGCAAAACCAGCTCTTTATTTTTATGACTAATTTTAATCATAATTGTTTGTAAATATATATTGGATACTTCTGACTGATTAGAAAGCGTATTGCCTATAACTGTGATACTAGGATCAGATTCTACTTTAATGTCTTCAACTTTAATGTCCTCTTTTTTGGGACACATTAAACTTTGATGGGATTTGTCATCGCAAAAACCGCATTTAATGAATTTATTTCGACAAAATCGTGCCGAATGGTTTAATTTAAAACATTTAAAACAAGCTTTATTTTTTATAAGAATACTCTTCTTATCCTTTAAAGACATTTTCTGCGCCAAAAAACAGTCAGAACTAAAGTGATTTTGTTTTGAACAAAATATACATTTAAATTTGGCTGGCCCCTCTTCCTTACCTGCATTAATCAAGACTGCATTTGTGGGCAAAGATGGCTCCTCATCCCTGCGGTTTGGTAAATTCTTCTGTGGCACTCCAAGTCCCGAGCGAGCAAGTATGATCATCTCCTCACTTTGCACCTCCGAGCGAAGGAAGGACATTAATCTTTCCAAAGAACGCACGCTTGCGTCAGCTGTTCCACTGGATGCCTCATCAATGGATCGACTCCTTTCCCAGGCACGCAGCACCTGTTCCGGAAGGCAGGACTCCACCAGGGGTTCCAGAAAATCGGCAAACTTTTCTTTCGTGCTCCCCAAACTTTCCAAAGCAAGTAGCTTACTCTCAAGTAAGTCATACAGTTCAGATAGGTCGACTTTTCCTTTGCCGGATGCGTTTTTCATAACCAGGCTTAGAAGGTCCCGTACATAAATTTGAACGAGTAATTCATCACGACCGAATCTATCCTTCAGTTGAACGATAACTTTTGAATAGTTTTCTCTCGTGGGCGGGTAGCTTTCTACCAGCCTCGCCGCTTTAGATTTTGGCACTACACTTTGTAACAAATACTGGAATTTATCTTCATCCGGAATATTGTCATCGCTATGAATTTTGCTAAATTGCGACCAAAAGGCTAGAAAATCCTTCGGCTCACCTGTAAATCTTTTCAACTCCAAACGGGGTAACTTAAATTTACGTTTTTCTTCCATCGCGTTAGCACTTTTCGATGCGTCAATATTCATGTTAATTTTTAATTCCAGCTGTGTCGAGACCGCACAAAATCTGTCCCTGTAGGTTTCCGCTTTTGCAAAATCTTCATCGTAATTCGTCGCCAAATCTTCATCATCCAAGAGAGCTTGTGCAATGTTCTCCTGTACGGCTTCCAGGCGAGAAAATTTATCCAATAATTGTTTTTGCAAAAGACATAGTTGGTTTACCGTAGTTTCATCATTTCGTAAAACCTCTTCAACATTATTGGCACACACCGTGAATGATTGTCTCAACGCTTTGCGTTTCGTGTTTTCTCCTTCCATAGTCAATCTTTAAATCGTTTTAAAGTCAAAAGTCGCGGACGCCACAAAAATATATGTAGGATCTCACTTGGATCCTTTTTCAGGTTCAAATTATGGAAGGTAACAAACGCCAGCACACTTAAGAAACGAGAGCAAAATCCTTCACCGTCTTTCTTTAATTACAAAAAGTTTAGAACTAGAACAAGAACATATATAAAATAACCGTTTTTACATTCTAAAAAAAGATTATCGTCTGCACTTTTTCAGTTCGTAACAGAATTCAGAACAAGCCGAATAGTACAAAAGTCAATTCTTATAAGCAACTCCATGATGACGTAACAGGTATTTAATCCATTTTGGCAGAGTGAAGACATAATTCTCGCCAAACCTTATAGCCTTTTGTTCTCTACAGGGTTGTGGTTTGGCGAACATTATGCTTTCACGCCGCCAAAATGGATTAAATACCTATGAGCACTGAGAGGATCTACCGTCTAAGTGATGTCTAGTTAAGTTGAAGTTTAGTATACCTTGAGTCTAATACTTCTACCTCATCTGATTTATATTTACTGAAACACATTATTTTCCGCAATAAAATTCGTAGTATTGTTATCACGTCCTCAGTATTGTTATCACGATACTCTTATTATCTTTTATCTTGTCACTTTAGAAATGTAGAGAAGAAGCAGTAAAGATACCTGAAAGATCAGAAGATAGATTCACCTTGCTCAAGTTGGCAGATGTCGCTTCACAAGTAAGCATTTAACTTAAATCAATATTTTGTATAATAGAACATTTTCCAACACGTACTTATCAATTTAATTGCTGTGTGCATCCGTAGGTTAAATATATTACGTATAATTTCTAATAATGCCCACTCTTTGTCAGATCAACTGGATAAGATGGCGGAACTTAGTACTATCCGAACTTCGTCTCAATTTCCCTCACGACAAGCTTCCCATCTACGCCGATGGCATGGAGGAATGTGTGGACGACATCAATGATCTTCTTCTCAACTCAACTTCTAAGTGAGTAATCCTCGTAACTCAGGAAATAAACGGCCAAGATAGTAAACTCGTTGCTCAGTGGCGCTGCATCTAGTCATCTTTGGATTCGACGATGACCGGTGAAATGTGAAAAATAGTGTTGCGTTGTACGGGTTCGAAAGATTTGACGCCAAAGCAGATCAAAACTTGCAGAAATTTATTCCAAAATAAATCTTCACAATTCTCTTACAGCTCCAGAACTTCTCGTTCTAGTAGACACAATACAGCTCTTTTCACCTCAATAGAGCACAAAACAGCAGTTAAAAACTTGACAAACAACTGCTAAATCGCCGCAAAAGACAATGCAATACAGTTCGCTCAGTATATCCAGTCAACTAATTCAGTGACTCAAAATCCAAGAACTAACTCAAGTCAGGAATACAGCTCTCGCAATGAACGTTGAGAGACAACTCACTCAGTGATTCAAAATCAACTAACTAACTACAGTCGACTCACCAGTCAACTAATTCAGTCACTCAAAATCCGGACTCAGCTAACAACTAGCTCCGTGACTCAAAATCAGTCAACAACAACTAACTAACTTCCTCGGCCGACTTATATAGGGGAGGGGGAACTTTCGTGAATATTCCAGAGATAGACATTTGGAGAACTTTCCAGAATGTAGTTGAAAAGTCCTATATACATGTACAAGGGATTCATGTACCCATACATGTACCGAAAATGTCGCCAAATGGTCGCCAAGTTTGGCGACATTTGGCGATTTCTCGCCAAATTTGGCGACAAAAATTAGTTGCCAAAACCATCGCCAACTTGGCTCTATCTCGCCAATTTGGCGAGATTCCCATTACCATAATGTTAAATGCCCTGCCCCTTGAAACTCGCTTCCCAGAGTTACCTCTGTAAAACTCGCTATCAAGCGATGGGAGGCTCATTGCTGGGAAACAAACCATTGCATTGTCTTATGCGAAATGTACAGAAATTTATCTATTTACAAAATTAACACTACGAAATATTTACAAATATACAAAATTCGTAACAATAGAAAACAAATTAATATATGCGCAGTATTTTTATAAAACAGATTCAAATTTCTGTTGTAAATTCTATGTGTTCCATATTTTTAATTCATTAACTTATTGTTTAGACACTCTTGTTTAACAAAATAAAATTTCGTTTTAATTTTTATTTTTGAAAGAAAGTAAAATAGACTTTTCTCCATGGAATCAAAATCGGGTAATTTTCGTTCGAATAATGAAATTGCTTTTGAATGACATTTTTTTTTTTACGTGTTTGATAGTGTTAGCCTAAAAGTCCATTTATTCCAGTATAGTCAGTCATTTTTTCCCCTAAGTGAGTGTTGTTAAATTTATCTGATTAATGATTTGATTCATGCGGGCTAGTTAATGCTGATGACTTCCAAGAATTTTCACACCTCACCACTGATGATATTACTTTTTAACACGTTGCATGCGGCATCATCCTCGGTACTTGATGATCTAGGTCAGTGTTCTTCAACCTGTGTTCTTCGGAACCCTAGGGTTCCACTCAAACGCTTTAAGGGTTCCACGAATCAATATTAAAATTCGAATGTTAACTCTATAAAATCGAAAGCGAAACGTTTGAAGGAAAGCATCAGCAAAAATAAGACCAAAATATTTTGCTAATTTAAACGATTTTTTTTTTTTTTTTTTTTTTTTTTTGGTAACTAATAATATTACATTCAACCAGAAGTTAATTAGGGGTGTGGAACATCGCACAACTTTCAATTACACTATAATACTGACGTGAATTTGTGTAATTTACGGTTTTTAGGTTTTCCTCGGATTTGTGTCATTTACCGTTTTTATATTTTCATCATTCATTTAGATATAATGGCCAGTGTGACGATATTTTTTACGATAATCCTTGTGCGGGGTAAAGAAGAAGAAGAAGAAAAAAAAAAAAAAATCCGCCAAAATGGCGATTGTGGCGATATACTTTTCGATAATCCTTATAATAACCTTATTTATTAATGAAACTAAAGAGAGAAGGTCATTGAAAAACATGCTGTAGATCAATTTGTTCGAGAGTTATGCTGACCACGTACACACAGACATTTTTTCTAGATCATTTTTTTAAAATCAGGATGTTCCAAAACGTGGAGAAATGCAAAGACGAATTTTTTTTTTTTTTGACCGAATGCTATACTTTCATTACCCTATGTATGTATACATATGGGTAACTAAAAATAAAAAGCAATATTGTAGCACATTAAACTGGATTGCAAAAGACATTTTTTGGAATATTTCCCCCCTACTTACAATAATTTAAGGTGGGTCGGAAATCCTTTTAATTAGAGCAGTGAAGTGGATACCTTTCCAATTAAGGAAAGAGCTTCCGGAAATTTCCAAAACACATGGTAAAAGAATTGATGCATATCGTAACAACTTACTTCTGTGAGAAAGTCACATACGTCGCTACAAAAACCAAGTATAGAAATAGATTTGATGCCGAAAATTGTATGCGTTTCTAATGAACACCAATCAATCAAGATATTGATAAATTGTGCAGTAATAAACATGCACAATGATATAATAAAAAAAAATTCAATATTTTTTTGTTTTCTTTTCTTTGTTTTCAGCTGCATATGTAAGTATAATACAAATACTACTTTATATTTTATATGCAATATTTAAATTTTTTGTTTGAATAAATGTAAATTTATAGGAAAGGTTTTATAATAACGGCCGAGACGCACCTTGTTCACAACATGTAATACGTATTACGACCCTCCCCTCTCCCCACAAATAAAATCTGGGTGTACTAAACGAAGTGTTCCATTAAAAAATTATCTTGAAAGAGGGTTTCGGTGGAGGACAAAGGTTGAAGAGCACTGATCTAGGTTAATGTATTTGCAACCTGCAGTCACGTGTCTCCTGCTATCAACGTAATAAAGTACTAATTCCCACTTTAAATTTTTAAAAAGACACTGCATTGCTTCTCCAATCAGGCAAATAATATGTTTTACTTCTGGGACGCTGGTCAATTTGGCATGGAAATACGTTATTTCCTTTGGCAGTCGAAAAAAACTCCATCAGACTAAGATTTTTAACTCCATCAGTTAAGATCTATTTCTTTGAGGCCTAGGCATATTCCATTCGACTATATGAAAAATAAATATATCGTATCATGTGTATACAGATCTAAGTGATTAACTAAATAAACGTCCTACTTATCAGTAACAACTTATTTATAAATATCAACTTATTCTCACCTAAGAATCTAAAATAAAAGTAGGTTCCCTTCCATTTTCAGAGTTTTGGCCAACTATTTGACATGGCGTTTCGTATTCCACCATCTGGGATTTCTCGGAAAGCAGTTTCGACAGGTGCTCGAGAATCACCACCGGCTGACGAGGACTTTTCCCATGTTCTCCGACCGACGGATACCCAGGTGGAGACAGTGCGTCATCTACCTCAAGGAGGTTATGCCCATGGCCATGCTCAAGGAGTACAAAGACACTTACCACCACGAGGATATTGACGAGGAGGTAACCTGGTAGTCATCAATTTTGTTTTGTTGTTAGCCAGCAATTTTCATCCCCGGTGCTGCAAATATAATTTTGGAAATTACTGTAAATTTTTAACGCTGGTCAGATTGACTTCTTGGTCAGATGACTTCAAGAAGGTTATGTTCATGGCTATGCTCAAGGAGTATAAAGACACTTACCACCACGAGGATATTGACGAGGAGGTAACCTGGTAGTCATCAATTTTATTTTGTTGTTAGCCAGCAATTTTCATCCCCGGTGCTGCAAATATAATTTTGGAAATTACTGTAAATTTTTAACGCTGGTCAGATTGACTTCTTGGTCAGATGACTTCAAGAAGGTTATGTTCATGGCTATGCTCAAGGAGTATAAAGACACTTACCACCACGAGGATATTGACGAGGAGGTAGACTGGTAGTCATCAATTTTATTTTGTTGTTAGCCAGCAATTTTCATCCCCGGTGCTGCAAATTTAATTTTGGAAATTACTGTAAATTTTTAACGCTGGTCGTGTTGACTTCCTGGTCAGATGACCTCTAGGTGGTTATGTTCATGGCCATGCTCAAGAAATACAAATACACTTACCACCACTAGGATATTGACGAGTAGGTAGACTGTTAGTCATCCATTTTGTTTTGTTGTTAGCTAGCCAGCAATTTTCATCCCCGGTGCTGCAAATTTAATTTTGGAAATTACTGTAAATTTTTAACGCTGGTCAGATTGACTTCTTGGTCAGATGACCTCAAAGAGGAAATGTTCATGGCCATGCTCAAGGAGTACAAAGACACTTACCACCACGAGGATATTGACGAGGAGGTAGACTGGTAGTCATCAATTTTATTTTGTTGTTAGCCAGCAATTTTCATCCCCGGTGCTGCAAATTTAATTTTGGAAATTACGGTAAATTTTTAACGCTGGTCAGATTGACTTCTTGGTCAGATGACCTCAAAGAGGAAATGTTCATGGCCATGCTCAAGGAGTACAAAGACACTTACCACCACGATGATATTGACGAGGAGGTAACCTGGTAGTCATCAATTTTATTTTGTTGTTAGCCAGCAATTTTCATCCCCGGTGCTGCAAATTTAATTTTGGAAATTATGGTAAATTTTTAACGCTGGTCAGATTGACTTCCTGGTCAGATGACTTCAAGAAGGTTATGTTCATGGCTATGCTCAAGGAGTATAAAGACACTTACCACCACGAGGATATTGACGAGTAGGTAGACTGTTAGTCATCAATTTTGTTTTGTTGTTAGCTAGCCAGCAATTTTCATCCCCGGTGCTGCAAATTTAATTTTGGAAATTACTGTAAATTTTTTACACTGGTCGTGTTGACTTCCTGGTCAGATGACCTCTAGGTGGTTATATTCATGGCCATGCTCAAGAAATACAAATACACTTACCACCACTAGGATATTGACGAGTAGGTAGACTGTTAGTCATCAATTTTGTTTTGTTGTTAGCTAGCCAGCAATTTTCATCCCCGGTGCTGCAAATTTAATTTTGGAAATTACTGTAAATTTTTAACGCTGTTCAGATTGACTTCCTGGTCAGATGACCTCAAAGAGGAAATGTTCATGGCTATGCTCAAGGAGTATAAAGACACTAACCACCACGAGGATATTGACGAGGAGGTAGACTGGTAGTCATCTATTTTATTTTGTTGTTAGCCAGCAATTTTCATCCCCAGTGCTGCAGATTTAATTTTGGAAATTACTGTATATTTTTAACCCTGGTAAGGTTGATTTCCTGGTCAGATGACCTCAAAGAGGCTATGTTCATGGCTATGCTCAAGGAGTATAAAGACACTTACCACCACGAGGAGATTGACAAGAACGTAGACTGGTAGTTATCAATTTTGTTTTGTTGTTAGCCTGCAATTTTCATCACCCGTGCTACAATTTTAATTTTGGAAATTACTGTAAATTTTTAAAGCTGGTCAGGTTGACTTCCTGGTCAGATGACTTCAAGAAGGTTATGTTCATGGCTATGCTCAAGAAATACAAAGACATTTACCACAAAGTGGAGATTGACAAGGGGATATAGACTGATAGTCATCAATTTTCATCACCAGTCCTGCATATTTAATTTTGGAAATTACTGTAACTTATTAACGCTGGTCAGAGTGACTTCTTAGTAAAGTCTAGATTATGACATAATTTCTGTAAGTAAAGTTCTTGCATTTGCCCTAAAATTCCTAATATTCCTTAAATTTTAGGTTTTTCCTAAAACTCCTAAAATTGTACTTACATTTTTGGCTTATTTCTAAAAAAATTTAGAACATCAAAAATCCTCTATTTTTTTTTTTTTTTTTTTTTTTATAAAACCTGCGAAAAAAAACAATGTTTTTCCAGAGGAGAAAATATTTTCTGAAGTTTTGATTATGACAAACTATTCTAAATTGTAGCAAAACTCATATTAGTTTAAGCATGCAAGTTGAAACAATATAATATTCTTTTCGAAGTACCTTGAACGTTGCTTACAAATTAAATAAGTGGATTTAATTAATTTTGCATGTTTGTCAAAATAGTATAATTATTATATAACTGTTGTTGTTGTTGCATACTCCCGGAGGCCAGCAGAGCTAGACCAGGTCCATGATGTCGTACACCCTCAAAAAATCCAACACCAAAACAGGGTCGTCGGCCAAATCCTTCTTACAGGGTTCCCACGGTCCTTGAAAGTCCTGGAAAGTCCTTGAATTTTTTTTTATGAAATTTGGTCCTTGAAAGTCCTTGAAAAAAGGATAAGGTCCTTGAAAGTCCTTGAATTTTTAAGTGACCAACAACAGTGATGTAGTTTAAAATAAAAAGGTGTGGGAATGCTATGCTGCGTCGTTACAAACAAATATATATATTTTTCTGGGGGTGGGGGGGTTTTGGGGGGAGAGAGTGAAAATGACAACTTTAAATAATTTTGCTAATATTACTTTAATAATCTCAAAATAGCTCACGAGCACCTCCAAAAATTAAAAAAAGTGAATAAATAATAATTGTGTGTTTTGACTTATTCTTTTATACAAATAATTTTTTTAAACTATTAAGTTATATGGATTTTAAATAATTTGCTTTGCACAACCCATTTTAAAAGATTGTTTAACACTTTATAAAGGATTATAACACATTTTCAAACATATTATTGACACAAATTTTTAAAAATATCCGAAATATCAGAGATGCCTTGCATGCAATGGGTTCGGATAAATTCCCAGATTCTGTAGCTCCTCGAAATCTGTTTTCAAAATGAATGAAAAAGATTGTGATTGTTGCAGAAGTTGATTAAAAGTTTTATGGCTTTTCTCCTTTTCAAAAAGAAAATGTAGAGAAGTTCCTCTTTCTTGATAGATCCTTCCTTTCCAAATTTGCTACATTAATAAAATAATTGAAAAATTCAAATCCATCAGTCGATTTAAAATTTCTTGATAAAATATTAATTTGTGTACCATCTCAATCATCTCTAATTTTAAGCGGGATATTTCAATGTAGACTCATTACTTGCCTGATTTGTTTGGGACATTCCTGTTTTTTATCTTATCCAGTTCGATTTTGTCATCTTGACAGTGGTGACGGTTGGGTGACAATAATAGTCAAAAATGGGTATAAATCGGAGGAGGAAACAAACTCTAAAATATATATGATATTGCCATCAAAATCACTAGATTTTAAAAAAGATCGGGGAAATTTCCTCCCCTTATTGCCGCCACTGTATAATTTATTTTTAAGAACTGCTGCTACATTTTTGGAATAAATTTTGAAATAACTGTAAGTGTAAAACTTTCCCATTCTCAAACCGAAAAGAAATTTAATTTTGCATTTTAAAGTACATCTGAATTGTTTTCCTACTTCTTCGCAGCCCAATTTCAATGTATTATACCCATTTGCAAAACCATTAGCACTTTTATATTAAGGAAAATCAAATATACAGGACCAGCCTAGGAGTAAAATGCTATGTGTGCAAAAATAAGTTTTGGAGCCCCTTACAGTGAAAATGGGTACAGAAAACACTTAAAAAATGGTAAAGAGTGCTCTATATGGTATGGGTGCAAATTATTAAAATCGTAGCGTTTTCTGCACTAATCAACATTATTTTAAGTCAGCTTTTATTAATGAACCCACGGATTCAATTTTTTTTTTTTTTTTTTTTTATAAAACATTGTAATAAAATTATTTTCATAGGAATTTAATAAAATACATGTTAGTAAAATTACTGATTTTTGCTACGTATTACTTTTTTTAGTAGTCCTCTACTCTTAGCGCAAGCCTTGGAACTCCTTTGCAACCCTGGGTTGTGAAGGGCTGCAATTCGGCTAATGTAGCATTATCAGTACTGCCAAGTTAAAGTGAAACAAAGTTAACAACTGTTCAGTTCTGTCACAACAACATAGCGGAGCGCTTGAAGCCAGTCTCTTTACTGTACACTCAAGCAACATTTTATGTGTTGAACTAAACATATTCAAATTCACAAACATTCAAAGGCGAAGTTAATATAAAGGATTTAAAAATCAATACTATTTTGAACATATTTTTTCCATGTTCAAACAAGTTATCAGTTTGATTTTCCCAATATCTGGGAATAAAATAAATATTTCCCAATATCTGACAAAATATAAATATTTCCCAACATCTGACAAAATATAAATACATAATTCCGTGATCTCAAAACACCTTAAAAGCTAATACAAAATATGAACATTCTGCTCTTGCCTATCTGGATTTTTAACACTAACCAGTTTATTCCGTCAGAACCGCAGGTTTGCTTAACTTTTTTGGATTGTAAAAACCCCCATCTTTTACTGTCATTTGTTTTTTAATCTTGAACGAATTCATTTCTTAGGTACGTTGAGAGGTTAACAAATAATTTATTAAATCCGTGATATAAAATTTTTAAAATAAAAGTTACATAACTTTTGTTGATAAATCGGTTAGCGTTCCCGTTAAAATTAGAGGAGGCGAAATATTCTTCAAGGAAAGGGCGCAAAGAACTGAATGTGCTAGGTCACAGTTTTGTTCTTTAAAAATGTAGATATTTGGCGTGAATTTGTGTATGGAAGTTTTAGACTGTATATACGACGAACCATACAAATTTGACGTCTGGAATTCTTCCACAAATACAGATCATTTGTTGAAGAGGATAATTGCTATTGAATGAATCGTAGCTAAATGTAAACATATATCAGTTCATTTCTAATGAAAGAGAAATGGCCATGTGTGGGTTGCCGTGCCTTTTTCAAGTGTTTTACAAAAACTTGGACTTGCCTGCTCAGCTCTGAAGTTGTGGATCCCAGACGAAAACAAGTTCTCACGAAATGACTTTTTTGTTTGCTTACTTGGCTTTGAGTTCAGTATTACGTAAAGAGAAAAAAGAAATTTTAGATGAGGGAATGTCGTTCCGCCTTCTAAAAAGGTAAAGGATGGCCGTTGCCTCATATTCCCACTCCACTATACCCCTGACCACCGATAAACTCCGTTTTGTAATTTTACGTCTGATGTATTTATTTCGAAGCTCCTTGATCCCTCAATAAATTTCAATGTCTGAAGGTGGCCACTTCGAAAGCGGGCAAGAGTAGTTGGACATTAAATTCTTTTGCTTGACTTCTGATAAACTTAATTTTTCTAATTGGCAATTTTTTGCCGGTATTGAAACAAGATTAGGAGTTTCTGTCAGCTTTTTTTTTTTTTTTTTTAAATATTCCTAAATTTTTATTTTTTTTTAATTATATCTAAAATTCCTACTTAAATAGTCCCCTCCTCCTTGAAACAACGTTTAAAATTCAACTAAACTCAATTCGCGAATCGGCTACGCTTTTATACCAGCCGAAAAATCAAATGCAAACGATTTCGCTAATAGGAACAAACCTCCTGACTAGACCACGTGCCACCAACTTATTCTCTAACGCTGGATTATCGCTGGTGAGAGACAAATCTAATAAAAAACAATAGAACTTCAAAAAGAAAACAAACAAAGAGAAACACCATTCACAACTATTTACAGAAAAATTGCATAATAGACAGAGAGGCGACTGCAAATTTTGGACCCCATCGAACATCATTCTGATTTTTTTTATAGAAATTAGAGAAAAGTGAGTAGATTACGAATCCACTGGTCTGCCGTGACAAAAATGGCCGAAACTGGTCAAAAATCGACTTTTAATAAGTTGAACTAAATCCAATTGCCAAATGAGACATAACTTGCCAAATAATGAGCATTTTTTTTTTCTATTTGGTAACCCTCACTCTTTAATTATCAATTAAGAAGGTTGCAGACGATTCAGATATCTTGCGACGGTCTACTTGCATCTATTAAAAGGGAGCCAAGTTGGCAATAAACATTACGTCACTGATGACGTAACTGATGTCGCCAATTTGGCTTACTTTTAAAACGTACACATTTTCCGAGCCAGAGATCAAAAATAGTTTGCGCTTTTTCTCATTGAAAATCAAAATGAAGTGGGTTGCCAGACGAAAAAGTTTGTTCTCTTTTTGGCAAGTTATGACATGTTTGGCAATCGGATTTTAGTTCAACTCATTCCAAGTCGATTTTTGATCAGTTTCGGCCATTTTTGCCACGGCAGACCAGTGAATTCCTAATCTACTCACTTTTCTCCAATCTTTTAAAAAAAAAATCAGAATGATGTTCGACGAGGTCCAAAAATTGCAGTCGCCTCTCGGACTATAACTATATAGCAATCATGATCTGAACATCGAAAACATGAAGTCCTTTTCCTCTGAGGTACAAAACTATTAAAAGAACTGTTAAGAACATTTATGTCTATATTCAGCAGCTGATTAAATACTGCCGAAATACATGTTACGAATTATTGATGGTCTTATTTGTAGGCTTTATAGATAAATGCGCGTATTTTATGATAAATCCACGCGGTATAGTTTCTGATGTAAAATTTCAGATGGAGAACATTGTAAATCGGATGAAAGACGAGTTCAAGATCATTCTAAAACACAGCAAAGATCTTCTGGAAACGGATAGCACTAAAAGTTTTAACAAGGTATGTCTGAACTGTCCTCACTTAAAATACAAATATTGACACGATGCAAATTTTTCTCTATCTTGAAACAGAAGAAAAAAAAGTTAGTGATTTTGATTCTCAATTTTAAAATGTACCGCGTCATGTTTTCCTGAAAAATGTTAATGCTCTTACAATAAAAGAACCTACTGGGTCGTCACAGAAGGTACCGCTCGGATGACCGTTTGCAATACAACAAAGAGCTGTGTTTCCCCTGACATAGCATTCTAGTGCATCATCACAATTAGATATTGAATAACATAACCCATAAAAAAGGAGTTTTTAAAAAATCATCTATATGCATTGTCAATTTTTGTATTCATTAACACAGCGCCGATATCAAAAACATTTCCATCAGCGTGCGCAAAAGTGCGTTTCAAAATTTATTTATTAAAAATGAAGGTGAATCTCGTATCCAAATATCATTTATTTATTCGGATTAAATTAATTTTAGTATTATTTATTAATTAAAAAAAGAATTTCAACAATGATCTGTTCAATGATATTTTTAACCATCGATATAGATAAACAACTGGATAGACTGCTTAACGCTGGGAAAATGAAGCCCTTGCCAGATGCAATTGGTGGGATAAAAAATACGGATTGCCGAGGATTGACACAGCAGAAATGTCAATAGTAGACCTTAATTAGTAATAATGTGCAAAAAAATACATACTCTAACACTTTACAAGGTTTTTCGCATTCCCATCCAACTATAAAAGTGAACTGTGATTGGTTAATCATCCCACCAGCTTCGCAATCCCCGGCGCGTTTTTCTCTTTGCATTGACAATGGAGCAGTCTATCCAGTTGTTTATCTATATCGATGATTTTAACGCGATTGGTTGGTTCATTACTATTCCGAAAAAGCGACCTTTTTAGTGACAGTTTACAGCCCCACAATTTGAATGCATTTGACAGAATGCCAAGTTTCAGCCCGATTGGATGACGGCAAGGGGGTTAAATTAGGCGTCCGCAGATTTTCCTCCCATCTAC
The DNA here is from genome assembly GCA_963978545.1 of Linyphia triangularis. Lineage (NCBI taxonomy): Eukaryota > Metazoa > Arthropoda > Arachnida > Araneae > Linyphiidae > Linyphia > Linyphia triangularis. Next base: position 104,970,203 of record OZ021725.1, read on the forward strand.
AAACGCAATCGAAGTTAAATACATAAAAGATTTCAAAATGTCGTCGATTCAGTTAAAAAAAAAAAAAAAAAAAAAAAAACGAAATAAAAAACGGAAACTACTTTTGTGACGATTTTGATGATACTTTTACGATCTAATTTTAGACATTTTACTTTTTTTTTTTTTAGGTGGACGAAATTAAAGTTGAAATTGCTTTTCCTGAGAAAAAAGACAAATTCTACGATACATTTTATTCTGGAGTAAGTAAACTATTTTTTTTTTTTTTTTATAACAATGTGCAAAAAAAAATAAACTTTATTTATTAATTTTTAATCAAAAATCGTGGCGAAAGTATCACTTTACATCGAGGAGAACGGGAAGTAACTTTTTCTTACTAGTGTGAAAAGGTACTTTACCTCACGTTTCGTGCTCAAATTTTATATAGTTTTGATTTATACTAAACTCCAACTTAACTTGATATCACTAGACGATAGATCTTCACCGTGCTCATAGGCATTTAATTCATTTTAGCGGAGTGAATACATAATTCTCGCCAAACCTTATAGCCTTTTGTTCTCTACAGGATTGTGGTTTGGCGAACATTATGCTTTCACGCCGCCAAAATGGATTAAATGCCTATGGGCACTGTGACGATCTACCGTCTAGTGATGTCAAGTTAAGTTAGAGTTTAGTATAGTAATGAAATTTTTAGAAGAGATTCATTGACTGGATTTGTCAACTTTAGTTTATAAATGTATCGGAAGATATATTTTTTCACGTAATTACAAAGAATATCGCATGCAACACATGGGAAATCGTATTTTCAAACTCGGCAAATTATTAGCATTTTGCCTCGTTTGTGAGAGTATTACTTTCCCAACTAGTAGTTGCATAAATAATTATTTTAAATCTTTTAACATTTTTACTATTTAAAAAAAAGACTTGGGGTGTGGAACATCGCACAACTTTCAATTACGCTGTATAATATTGGTCATTGCAGTAAAATTTTACATGGTGTTACCATTTTTTTTTATTCTCACTCTTTTCAATAAAAATGGCCAGTTTGGCAATATTTTTGGCAATAATTTTTAAATGAGCGGGGAAAAAAAAAAAAAAACTCGCCAAAATTGAGAAATTTTTTCGATAGACGTTACATTGTCTTTGCTCGTGCATGAAACGCAAAACAATCAATGGTTGATGTAGTATGCTCAAGAGCAAAGAGATCTGTGCTAAAGGAACTCGTTTTTCAACTTTTTATGCTTTTATCGCATTTTTATGAGAATTTCGCAGGTGGGAATGTTTAAAACATCTTCATGGGCATTAACCATAGCGATTTTGAACTAAATCGTTAGAGCCGGTTTCTAAAAATTACTAAAAAGCATTATTTTTTTCAGTGGCAACCAGCTTATGCGCATGCGCGATTTTGACGAAAACCTTAATGGTAGGTCCCTGTGCCATCACCAACTCGCACACCAAATTTGAACATCGTAGGTTGATTTGTTAGGGGTTTATGCTGACCACGCACACAAGCGTGCGTACACACACACACACTTTTCTAGATAACTTTTTTCTAGATTCTAGAAATGCAGGCACAAAAAAAAAAAATAAAAAAAAATCGCATTTTTTGTTTTAATCGAATGCTATACTTTCATTACCCTACGTATACATATGGGAATTGAAAGTGAAAACTAATTGCAATAGGACTCTACAATTATAAATGACTTATATAGGAGTACATGATTTCTCTCACAAATTCTGAAGATTCTGCTACATTTTGTTCGTTATAATTCTGTAGGCTTTGCTAGTTGATGTAATTTCAGTTGTTAAAAAATTGTTTATTTAACGCAAATAAGGCTCTATTTTGAAAGTCACAATTTTATACTAATTCTTTGAAATTAATTAGGTACTATTTGATACGACTTTAGCGGAACATAAAATCAAAGAGTAAGTAATGTTGGAAGGAGCAGGGAAGTTGGAAGAGTTTTCATTTCACAAATTTCCAACAATAAAGTATATCAGTATTTTTTTTTTTTTTTTTTTTTTTTTTTTTATATATATATATTTATTCCAATTTAGTTCCTGGGAACTTTTGCCTTTTTAACATTTTAACGCTGACTTTCTAAAAATAGAATTTGCATATTTAAGGTTCATGTGCTGATATTTATATGTTTAAAACTCTTCCATTTTAAAACATTGCTTCGCTTTTTCAACAATCAATTACTTATAATAATGAAAAGTTTCACCCACACTAACACACTGATGTACTCAACTTTCCTTCGGGATCTAATTAGTAAACTTCAACAATGTAGGTAAATGTCTTTGTTGTAAACAATGAAGTTTCATTTTTCTGTCGTAAAAGAAATTATCTTGTTGCATAAAGTACAGTGATATATTTGTACATGCGAGTTTTTGATTGCTCTAATTTGAATTGATTTGATTGATTATTTGCTTACGTATTAAAAGTGAGCTATATGGCTTGCGAGGAGAAGATGGATTGGTTGGACGATACTCCCTTTTGGGAGGTTGAGGTGGTCCTCGATCCAGAGGAGCCCATGGATTTGGATTTGGAGGAGACAAGCTCAACTTCGGAGGAGAATGAAGAGGAAGCCCAAGCTGACGACGACCAAGAAGTCGATCACAGCTTGGACTTCTTCTACATCCTTCACCAATATTTTATGAAGTTGATCGGTCCCCCAGAACCTGAGCTCCTCTGATGAGGTCCCTCAATGTGAGTTAAAAAATAGCATCAAAAACATCAAGTGGGCGGGTGGGTGGCATAAAAAAAACTTCCGAATTCGGCTTCGAAAATCTGTATAAACGTGTTGCATTCCAACATCGTCGTATGACTGGTACCAATCACTCCCGACTTTTCTCTCAAAACATACCTATTAACAAAAAATAATAATAATAATAAAATCAATTAAAAAATAAACATACAAATTAATATCAAAACAAATAAACGTACAAATTAATATCAAAATCCTTGTTGGCGGGTGGGTGGCACAAAAAACCCCTCTCAAATTCTGTCTCGCAAGTCTGTATAAATGTGTAGCATTCCATCATCGTTAAGATGGTCTCAGTACAAACTACAATTTTTCAGAATTTAGAACATTTGCTGTACATTTAGCGGAATGACTGGCTTTCGTTAACTAATTAAAAAATAAACTAGGGGAAGCATCGCACAATATTTTAATTACGCTATAATACTGGTCACTGCATTTAAATATGATTTGGAATAGTGTAATGTACCATTTTTATTAATTTTTAAAAAATTCATCAGTTTGACGACGATTATTACATTGGCAAAAAAAAATAAAAAAAATGGCGATAATTATTAACATTATTTCTTTGATAGTAAAATGAAACAGAAAAGAAAGAGTCGCTGATGATGATGCCTCTATTATTTGGAGGCTTCTATTTATCGAGGAAGTCCTAGTAAGGATCATTCCTTATACTCGCTATGTTACAATCTTCTAGCCCAGTGCATTTAGAAACTACTTTCTATAAGACATTGATATTTGGTGGGTATAGGAACAAAAATGATCACTTAATGAAATGACATAAATTAAAAACTAGAAAATAGTGCTTAATATTTCATATTTGAAATCCTTGCTTCATTGAATATACAGTGGCTCCACCTGGTTTTGTCATTTGCTATTTGAAAGAGAAAGATATTGAATGAAAACAATTTATGTCATTTCAATAAGCGATCTTTTTCTTACCTTCTCACCAAATGTCAAGATTTTATACGAACTAGTTTCTAAATGCCAGGGCTGCCACAGGCGACTAAAAAGGCTACTAAAGCGACTATTTTAGTGGCCAGGCGACTATGGCAACTATTTCAATGAAAAAAGGGCCCAAAGCGACTATTTTGAACAAAACCTTCAACTATTTTTGGGCTCAGGCGACTATTTTTTTAAAAATTGGATACTGTCTGTTAGAAGACAGAAAAAACGGCACTAAGGTACTAACAATTTTATCAAAATGGTGATTTTTTTTAAGGGGGGCGGGAGAGCGAACTCTACCGAAATAGTTATTCATATTCGCTGGTAGAGTGATCACTTTGTTAGTCCGACGATAGTAACTTCACGCAAGATTGTTGTTTTTGACGGCAACCACTGTCATTTTCGCCTACCTGTTAGGTTTCAATGTTTTATCTTTCTCTGTGCAAGGCAACAGCATACACAATTATATTCTCAAATATCAAATTATTTTGCTTTATTTACTCTAAACAAAAATGAATTTGTAGAATTTGCCACGAACGCCGGAAGAAAGTGCCATAGCATGGACAGTATTGATGTTATTTGACGTTATTTCCGAGATTTGTGTCAGTGTGATGAACAATTTCGCCGTGTTGGTCAATCGATGCAGAATGAATAGAATTTCAATGTTGTAGCTAAATTTATGAATAATAAAATAATTTAAATTTTTAAGCAATTTATTTATTTACTTTGAATGTAGCTAAAAACAGGGTGACGACAGAACCGGGAATTCAGGGAAATGTCAAGGAAATTCGCAAAATTGCTCTTTAATCAGGGAATTTTGAAATTTTCGAGTTTCTCTTCCCCGTGTGGGTGCGGACATCTGTCCAGACTCGGGTCACACGGCATATATATAGTTTTAATAGTTGGGTGTACGAAGTTTCCGAACTTTTTCTACTCCCAGCAGCTAAGCCAAACGGGCCAATCCCCCCCCCCCCCTCCTCAGCCCACAACCACATGTTAATGTTCTGCTTTTTTTTTTTACTTTCTGAAATCATTGTTATGCTTGGAACAATGATTTACACATTATTTCTGTTAGATTTTTGGTTATCCTATAACTTCGCGTACGCCTGGTGTCTTATTGTTAAAAAAAAATCTTCAAACTTCAATCTGCCTGCATCCTTTACAGACATTATTTTTTTTTTTCTTGCCTTGCGTTTTTTCACAACAGAATATATTAGAACTCTAATTATTTACGTATTATTTCTGTTAGATTTTTAGTAATCCTATTATTTAGAAGCGCGACCGTAGATTTATTGTTTTAAAAAATCTCCCAACTTAAATCTGACTGCATCCTTTACAGACATGATTATTTTTCTTCTCGTCTTGTGTTTTTTGTCAATAGACTATATTGGAACACTAAATTCCTTAATGTTTCAAATTGATTCCATCATATTTTTTCGTTTTTATTAACCCTTTACAGCATTGTGTTATAGATGTGCAACAAATCTATAGGCATTCATAAGCAAAATGGGTTGGATCCTGTACTTTATTTTTTTTACTTTAATTTTTACATTTTATTTAACGTAATTAACTGAAAATGATATGTGTTTTTGATTTATATGTTTAATATAAATCAAACAAAAAATTGGAAGTATCCTCCTCCCCTTCCATAAAATAAAAAAAGAATCTGAATGCTTTACTGCATACATTCAGGCAAAGGGTTATGGAATTAAAAAAAAAAGGTCCTTACATCCCCCCCCCCCCCCCATGCCAAATGCTGTGCTTGTCATGTTTTATGAAAACGATTTTTTGCCTTATTTAATATGAACTTTTGTGGTTTAAGATAGTATTTTTGCTGTACAAAATTTTATTTCTGTATATCTATGAGTAATTAATTTTTTATAAGAAGCTGTTAATTTCAAGACTTTCTTTCATGCATTATGAGTTATTTATCTTTTCTCAACTTCAAAATCTAAAACACATAATTTTTCATGAAATATATGTACCTAGTGAAATTTGTGAATGAGTAGCAAAATGCTGATTGTTTAAGTTTCATGCTCATGCATGCCCAAGTTTAGTGAATATTTAGGACACTGTTTAAAATTTATGTTATTAACAGGATACAGCCTATAACATATATTAAAAAAAAAAACTTTTTTATTTTTTAATTAAAAAGAAAAATATTGTACTAGTTTTGCTTTTCCTTGAAGTTAGCAAGTATGGGTGTAGTTTGTAAATTGGTTTATGCAAATTTTGTATTTATTTCTTGATGTTTTCCATTCTTTTTCTTGCTCGAAAGATACTTGTTTTGATTTTTAGCCTAAACTTATATTTTGTTGCAATTATACTTTGATAAGTAAGTGTAATTCTATATAATCAAATATATATATTTTTAAATTGGCCATTATTTTCTTTATTTTTTTAAAATGATAACCTCGACAGAGATGCACATCAGGGAATTTTCTGGAAATCAGGGAAAAGTCAGGGAATTTTGTTTTGCAAATTCTGTTAAAAATTTAAAAACTGGCCTTGATAAAATTCGATTGCCATTGCCAATGTATAGTATAATTGTTTAAACATGATACTTGTTTTTCTGAAAAAAGTTGTTTGACTTTGGAAGTTAAAAAAAAGTTATTTTGTTTTTCCAATCGATATTTATCTTCGCTTTTGCATGAAGTTTAGCTTTTTTTTTTTTTGCTTTGGTGCTGTCTGAGAGTAAGGTTGAGTTGCCAACTTCCATCGCAGTATATAAATATGGTTACTCCTCCCCCAAGACATATGCCTTTACCGTATGGAATGTAATGTTTTAGACACTATTTTGAATTGAAAGAAGAGTGTTTCTGGGTTTCCGTGTTTTATGTAAATCAACAGTTTTATTTCGATCTTATGAGAAGTGAGGCTACTATTTTCAAAGTCTGAGACTACTATTTTTAATGTGTGAGACTACTATTTTGGCTACTATTTTTGACATCTGAGGCTACTAAAGCAACTATTTTCAAAGCTTACAGTCAGTGGCAGCCCTGAAATGCACTAGGCTATAAGATTGTAACATTAGAGAGTATAGGGAATGATCCTTATTAGGAATTCCTCTTAAAGAGATTCATTTTTCAACTTTTTACGCATTTATCGAAATTTTAAGGAAATTTTGGAGTTGGGAGAATTTGGCGTGGTTTATGAAAACAATTCTTGGCGCAAAATCCATACCGAACTTTGAATTTTAACCCATTACTTTGCACTTGATGTTTACAAAAATTTAGAATAGCTTTCCGAACATGAAGCTTGTTTTAAACTTAACATCCAAACATTCTTTAATTTTCCTAATATAAAAATTATCATATGTAACTTTCTTCAAAATGATCTTCACAAACATAACGTACAGTCTTTGTCGTCAGTGGCATATTCTTCATCGCTTGGCACCACTTTTTTCGAGTATTTTCATTCCGTGGTACGTAAAAGAAAATTATGTCAGGAGTTGTTAAGGTTGTGCTTTTGCACATTGGCACGATGCAATATTTGTAGAAAATGTTAGACATTTTAAGAAAAAAATCAATCAAATAATCTCAAAACAAAATGACGAGAAGACAAGTATTTGAAATTTCCATGATAACAACGTTTTAACAGCCTCAACCGCCACATGACCTATGGAGATATTTTGGATGCGGTGACGTCACAATTGAGTCGGAAAAGCAAAAAAAAGTCCGTTTTCCCGCAAAAATCTGACAGGCAAACTTAAAATACAAATTAAAAATTTAAAAAAAAAGCGTGGAGAATAGAAATTTTTGTGTTAATGGTCATTTTGAGACGTTTAGAATCGAATAAAAAAAAAAGAAAGAAAAAAATGCGGGAATCGTCCATTGCTGAAAAAAATTAATTTTTCAATGGCGGATACTTTATGAGCATAGCAAATTTTGATGAAAACCTTAATGACAGGTGTCCCATGGTCATCACTGATTCTTATACAAAAGTTGAACAGCGTAGATAAAGCGTCTCGAGAATTATGACCACAGATATTTTTCTAGACCACTTTTTACTTTCAATTACCCATATGTGTACATAGGGTAATGAAAATATAGTATTCGGTCATAAAAAAAAAAACATAATTTTTTTTTTGCATTTCTCCACGTTTTGGAACATCTTGATTTCAAAAAAGTGATCTAGAAAAAATTTATCTGTGTGTCTGGTCAGCATAACTCCCGAACAAATTAACCTAGGATGTTCAAATTTGGTGTGCCGATTAGTGGTGACTATGAGACCTACATTTAAGGTTTTCGTCAAAATCGCGCATGCGCATAAGGTAGCTGCCATTGAAAAAATCATGTTTTTCAATTATTGCAAAAAAAAAACCCGGCTCTAACGATTTTGATCAAAATCGTTGTGGTAATGCCCCTTAAGGTGTTCTAAACATCCCCACCTCCGAAATACCCGTAAAAATGCTTTAATGGCGTAAAATGTTGAATGAAAGTTGTGCGATGTTCAATACCCGTAGTTGAGATCTGGATGTTCCGAAACGTAGAGATAGATTGGGTAATTGAAAGTAAAAAAAAAACTCCTCTTCAATGAGGTACCTAAACTTTCATGTGGCCTCTTATAAGAAAACAAACGAACATTCCGTACACGAATTTCTTTTCTTTCTTTGTATAGCTGGGTCGTATGAGTACCTCTTTCCTGAACAATGGAATTAAACTTATGTCTACGCGCATGCGTAAACTGCTGGAGGGTGCTTCAAAAAAGAGAACCATCCAAGATATGGAATTCGTCATTCAAAGGTGATAGATCATTTCATTAAAATATTCTTTTGTATTTTATTCAAATAATCCTTTTGTAGTTTATTTTAAAATATTCTTTTGTATTTTATTGAAATATTCTTTTGTATTTTATTGAAATATTCTTCTATTTTTTATTGAAATATTCTTTATTTTTTATTTTTTTTTATTATAATATGCTTTTATTTGTTATTAAAATCATTTTCTGGTGTTGTTTGAGCATATCAACAGCGCTATTTTTTGTCAACTCACATTAAGTTATAGAAGGTGTTTTTTTTTTTTTTTTTGTTTTTTTTTAAACTATTACTGTTGTAATATTGTTGCGTAATAATTATTGGCAAATTTTCAGTTACTCAAAAATGTTGCAACTTATTAGATTTCGTAAAATTTGCAAAATTATGTCAAATATTTATTATAATATATTAAAATATCATTTTAAATCCTTTGTATTGACTTCGATTTTGCATGTTTGACTTATTAACTCCCTTGTCGTCATCCAATCGGGCTGAAACCTGGCAAATATATTCGATATCGATGACAATGCATCTATCAAATTTTGGGGCTGTAACTGTCACTAAAAAGTCGCTTTAACGGAATACTAATAAACCAATTTTTTTTCACCCAATCGCACTTAAATAGCATTTAATCGACCATTGAAGAGTCTCTTTCCTGTTGGCAAATTTTTTTTAAGTAAATAAGTAATAATTTTTTTTTTAATCAGAATAAATAAAAGATATTTGGATGTGGGCGCTTAAATTCACGTTCATTTTTAATAAATAAATTTTGAAAAATAGTTGGCCTCACATTTTGCTGATAGAAATGTTTTTGATACTTAAAATTAGATGCAAATATCAAGCGCAGAATCCGCGCTGTGTTAATGAATATAAAAATTTACAATGCACATAAAAAGTTTGTTTTCATGGGTTATGTTATTTAAAATAATACAATGCCTTTCCACATTTCATATGAACATTTAAAGAAATTGTATGTGTATATAATAAAGTCAAAACTTAAAGTAAAAAGAGGGAATTTTTCTGAAATATTTCTAAATAAATTTATGTTTATTATGGCTGCCAAAAACAGTAAATGATCAGATACATTAAATGAAGTGGTTTACAGAAAATGTTGGTGAATCATAGTTAGTTACTATGAAAAATAAAATTGAAACGAACACCAAATTCTTAAGGGAACTCAGTACCCTAAAAATAAAGAAAAATAATAATCGATTTTTAAATTTTTATTTCATGTTTCTCTATGATTTTTTGCCTTTTCACTTTTGTTTCTACTTAAATTAGATAGAAGTATATTTTGTTTTCAAAAAGCAAATTATCAATGATAACTACAAGCCTTTTACCTTTAATTTTTTTTCTCTCAGTATGATATCTTAAACTTCTACGTACCTTTTCTAACAAACTAGTAGAAATATACCATTAATTTTTTTATGATTATAGTACATAATCTAAAGATTTAAACTGAGGTTAAAGTTTGGTAAAAAAATTTACCAGAATTTTTCTTGTTAAATTTTAATCATTTTTTTTTTTTTTTTTTACAAAAATTTGCCATTTTAAAAAAATAATTAAAAAAAATACAGTTAAACCCCGTTAACGCGAAATCACTTAACATGGAATCCCGTTTAACGCGAAGTAAAATCAGTTCTCCATACGACTTCGCTTTAACGGGGTTTGACTGTAACAGGAAAGTTTTTAACCTTCGTTTAGTCTGTAGGTTTGGTTTGGTTTGGAACTTCCAACTGTCTATTTCTGCCACTTATAAAGTGCTTAACACAGCCATTTAGGTCTCGTAAATTTGAGCATCTAGAAGAATACGAGATCGAAATTTTCTAGTGTAAACCTTTCTCTCCAACCCCACCACACCAACGAGAGGACATTGGGTCCATGACAGATTTATTATGCATCATCTCCCATTAGGTAAACACCGATATTTGGCGGACCAAAGACCGAACCCACAACCCTCCGGTCATGAGCTCGATACTCTACCTCAAGGCTATCGAGACATCTGTAGGTTATGTATTACAATTTAATAATAATAATAAAATAAATAATAATAATGGAATATTTCTACTAGTTAGTTAGAAAAGGTACATTGAACTTCAAAATATCGCGTGTAGAGAAAGTTAAAGGTAAAAGTCTATATAATTAATACTGAAAGTTCTCATTTTTAAAACAAAGTATAACGTCTCTAATTTGAATAGAAACAAAAGTAATGCATCAATGGAAATTCAAAGAAACATAAAAAACATGAAATAAAATCAACCAAAATTGATTTTTGTTTGTTTTTAGGGCAGCGTTCCCACGGTCATTAAAAGTGCTTAATATTTTTGAACTTGTTTTCAAGGCCTTGAAAATGCTTAGAGGGGCTTAAAAGACCTTGAAAATGCTTAGAGGTCCTTAAAAGTCCTTAATTTTTTAGGATGTTGTGTGTTTGGCTGCAAAATTTACAAAAATACAACTCGGACTTGCTATCCCCGCGTTCTGTAACTTTTAAGGTAGCATATACTTTATTAAAAATTTATATACAGACATGATGACTGAAAACAAATTTTCAAAGGTCCTTAAAAAGCATTATTTACGTACTTAAAAGTCATTGATTTTTATTCTGGGATTTGAGTGGTAACCCTGTAGGGTACTTAAAGGAAGTCCTAGTAAAAATCCTTCCCTATACTCGCTATGTTACAATCATCTAGCCCAGTTCATTTAGAAACTACTTTGTATAAAACTCTAAAATTTAGTGAGTTAGGTACGAAAAAGACCACTTAATGAAATGACATAAATGGTTTACATTGAATGTCTATCTATTGTAAATGAATATTAAAATAGCAAAAGACAAAACTAGGTGGAGCCACTGTATAAGCATTGACGTAAGGATTTCAAATAAAAAAATAAATTGTATTAAACGCTATTTTCGAGTTTTTAATTTATGTCACTTCATTCAGTGATCCCTTTTCGTACCTACTCATTAAATTTCAATGTTTTCTACAAAGTAGTTTCTAAATGAACTGAGCTAGAAGATTGTAACATAGCGAGTATAGGGAAGGATTTTTACTAGGACTTTCTCTTAAATCCAGTGGGGAAGGGGGGGGGGGGGTGCCTAAAAGTTGGTGACCCTCCCCCCTCCCTCCAACTATACATTCTATAATTTCGTATTTTATGTTGTATGATGAAGGGGTAAAAGTGAAAGAGGCCAATTAAATGGACAGCAGGTTTATTCGTGCATTAGATAGAAATAGGTTCTTAAACCCAAACTAGGAGAGGCAACTTCCACGTCCGTTCACCTCCACTCCTTCGATCATACTCTCTCTCTGGCGACGAAGTCGCCGCTAGGGGATTACATAAGCAGCGCCCTCTACATCAATGGAGATAAGACACTCCGCCATCCTGATTGAGGAGGACCACCGACTCATTGATATATACTAAACCTGTAAATAAAGATATTGAAAAATACAGCACAATAATAAAATTTAAACAACATTAATGTCTTGAAGATCACAACGTGTGGTTCTTAAAAATTTAAAGTCTGTGGAAAAAGTTCTTGCACCATGAAAAGTTTGTAGAAAGGGAAAAAAAAAAAAGGTCTCTCTTCAAAAGTTCATAAAAAGAAAAAAAAGTATCTTCTTTAAAAAGTTTGTATGATGGAAAAAAATCTCTTCTTTCAAAAGTTCATAAAAAAGAAAAAAAAAAGTATCTTCATTCAAAAGTTCATAAAAAGAAAAAAAAAGTCTCTTCATTCAAAAGTTCATAAAAAGAAAAAAAAAAGGTATCTTCTGTAAAAAGTTCTTGTAGAAGAAAATTGAAGAAACTTAAGTATCTTCCCAGCACTTCCTCATAAAGATTAATATTTTAGCTACTAAAAGTTCACGAAAAACAATCTGCATAAATCTTTGAATAGCAGACGGTGAGTTGCATAAGTCATAAGTACTTTCGGAAATTATTCCATCGATGTATTTTGGCTTGAAGATTGGAGTTTCAACTGGTAGGAAAAGCTTCATTTGAAAATTTGTACTTTCCATTTTCTTTGGTTTGTAAATCTTGACCTTATTCATAACAGTATTCCGTAAATTATCTTCGTTAATGTGCAAGAAATCCGCTTCGCTTAAACTCACGCTATCCCCAATCGTAAACAGAAAAAAATTCTCTTCTGTTTGTTTCCATGCTCTACGTGTTTCAATTTGTTTACATTCTGGACCATGTGCTTCTGCTGGTTGGCTTTTTTCTAAGTCTTCTGTTACAACACACACTTCATCGAGATCTTCCAATGATCGTTCATCTTTTCTCATGGGGACATTAAGCCCCGCCTCCATCAACGGAGAGCCCGTGTTTTCCGTTGAGTTATCCTTTGTATGACCTTGACACGTGCCTTCTTTTTGAGTTTCCGGAATCGGAAGGATTTGCGAAGTATTTGAAATTTCGTTATTTCTTTCAGCAGGAAAAGTGATATATTCCTCCTTTTTTAAAGCAACATAGCATTTTTTTTCCGTGTGGATTTCGAATGGGTTTCCAATCGGAAGTGGGTCTAGTGTTTTTATGCTTTCGTTTACATTAGGTGGTGTTATTGAGTTAGCACAAATAATATCAGAGGGTTCTGCAGTTACTGGAATTTGGAGTTTAATTTTAGCATCTAACTGTGCAAGTTTAATTTTTTCGATTTCTTTTTGCTTTTCATTAGCCTCTTGGGTTTTTCTATCCTCTACAACTGTTGTTATTAAATCTTTAACGAAATCTGGATCTTCAACGAAAATTTCACTTTTTTCAATGACGTATTTTAATTTTAGAATTGTGGCACCATCCGGTACAACAATATCTAACTCAGCGGCGACAAATACGAGATCTTGCTTTTTGATATTTTTAAACATAATTAATAATAAGATGGATCCTACCTGCGTTTCTTGATTTTACTTCGCTTTTGGAGTTGTATCCGTTTTATGTTGTTGCTCTTTCGAAGAGTACTCGTTGCTTCTGGTTTCTGGTTCGTAGTAGTTGGTCGATGTGGAATAACTTTGCTGACTTCGTTGAACTTCTGCTTGACGGCTGAAGTGGGACTTGTTCGGCGAAGCGACAGTGTTGTGGTTGCAGGTTCGGGTTGGCTCAGGATTCTGTATTCTTGCTGGCTATGTGGAATAACAATGCTAGCTTCGTTGAACTTCTGCTTGACGGCTGAAGTGGGACTTGTTCGGCGAAGCGACAGTGTTGTGGTTGCAGGTTCGAGTTGGCTCAGGATTCTGTATTCTTGCTGTCTATGTGGAATAACGATGCTAGCTTCGTTGAACTTCTGCTTGACGGCTGAAGTGGGACTTGTTCGGCGAAGCGAGTGTTATGCAGTTGTATAATGACGACGCTGGTTGATGAGTTTTCCTTTTATTTGTAGATTCCACTGGTGGTCGCTGACTGCTGCGGTAATTCGTGAAGAGGATTTTGGTTTGACCTCTGGATGCGTAGAAGTAAAGGTTTTTTTTTTCGTGAAGAGGATTTTGCTTTGACCTCTGGATGCGTAGAAGTAAAGGTTTTTTTTTCGTGAAGAGGATTTTGGTTTGACCTCTGGATGCGTGGAAGTGCAGTTTTTTAAATATTTTTTTCATCGCATTCTCGCGGGTAAAAAGCACGGCGAGACCCCATGTTGTATGATCGCGGGTAAAAAGCACGGCGAGCCGCCATGTTGTATGATGAAGGGGTAAAAGTGAAAGAGGCCAATTAAATGGACAGCAGGTTTATTCGTGCATTAGATAGAAATAGGTTCTTAAACCCAAACTAGGAGAGGAACTTCCACGTCCGTTCACCTCCACTCCTTCGATCATACTCTCTCTCTGGCGACGAAGTCGCCGCTAGGGGATTACATAAGCAGCGCCCTCTACATCAATGGAGATAAGACATTTATAATAAAAATATTAACTAGTAAGAAAATAATTTATACTTCCTAACACATATTGAACAAGATTCCAAGATTTATTGATATTTGAATGAATAGTCTGCGATTTAGTTGGGTTTTTTTTCTCCCATGGGAGTAAGAGATTAAGTGAAGTTATAATTCAACATTATATGCATAGCTGTTTCTTTAGATTCAAATTGTATTTCTAAATGTGCATACTTTCATGAAATTAAATTAATAGAAAACTAGTATTTTTTTTTATTTTTTTTTTAAATAGCTTGAGTTTAAAGAAAACGATCATAGAAATTTAACTTAAAAGAAAATTCCTCCAAACTTAAAAGTTAACCAAGTGTTATTGTTAATAAAAATACTTATTTATTTATACAAAGTAGTATAATACATTTTTCTAATAGTATATATCTGTATATATATTCACCATAAATAGTTTTTTTTATTTTTAGAAAATTTTTAATAATTTTTTTTTTAATGTCACATCATTTAAAGATTAATGTTATTTTTCTTAGACGGATTAAATGTTTTTAAAAGTGGGAGGATGGATTATAGTGATTTTAGAAGTTTGGGGACGCGTCACCCCGCGTCTACCCACACTTATAGCACTGCTTAAATTATTCGCATCTTGTTATTAAAAACATACTAAAATAATAACTGAAAAAAAAAAAACTATATTCCATAGGTTATTTTCTCCATTCGATTTGCGGGCTTACAGTTCTTTCCGTGGGAATAACATAAGTAAGTATTTGGTGAAATGTGTTTCTAAACTAAACCTCAACGCAATGTTGTTTCTAACGAAAGAAAACAAATAAGTTCATATTTTTAAAAACTTTTTTTTCAGTTTTAACTCTAGGCCATCTGCAAGCAGATTCGGTCAAGCCTACATTTCCTAAGTAAGAGAACATTTAATTTAATTTTTGTATTTATTTTATTATTTACAGGGTTATTTTAGAAATGGCATCTTAGGCTTTGAAATGATATAACTGTGAAGCAAAAAGAAGAGACAAGTGGTATATTGGCTAGACAGGTACAGAATTTTAAGCACATCGGTTTGCAAAATTGATTAAGGGGATTGAATTTTATCACGGCTGCATATATGATTTAAAAATGGGGTCTGTTTTGATTCAGACGGATTTGTCAGAGAACATAACTGGCGAATATGGAGAAATTGAAAATCCATTTGTGTGTTTTACTAAACCACTGCGTTTTGCAAAAGTTACCTTTTGAATTGCACAATCCAGTATGGATTATAGTTTGCTTTTTACTTTCAACTACCCATATGTTTACATAGCATAATGAAAGTATAGGATTTAGGTCAAGAAAAAATTCGATGTTTTTGCATTTCTCTACCTTTTGGAACATCCTGATTTCCAGAAAGTGATATGGAAAAAAAGTCGGTCTATGTGTACCTTCTTCAGCATAACTCCCGAACGAATTGACCTACGATGTTCAAATTTGGTGTGCGAGTTAGTGGTGGACCATGGGACCTACCGTGAAGGTTTTCGTCAAAATCGCGTATAAGGTTGAAATAATGAAAAAAAGTAACGTTTTTCATCAATTGTTAAAAATCGGCTCTAACGATTTTGATTAAAATCTCTGCTCTAATGCCTTCTTAAAGTGTTCTAATCGTCCTCCGAAATTCCCGTAGAAATGCGATAAAAGCGTAAAAGGTTGAAAAACGAGTGCTTTCTGCCCTTTAGCATCGCCCATCGACAATTGATTTTTTTGTGCTTCACACGCAAGAAAGGGCAATGTAATGTCTATCGAATTACATTTCCAATATAGCCATCTTGGCGGTTTTTTTTTTTTTTTTTTTTTTTGCTTACGTAAAAATTATTGCCAAAAATATCGCCAAAATGGGTATTTTTTTTAAATGAGTGAAAATATGAAAACGGTTAGATAACACCCTATCAGATTTTAATGCAATGGCCAATAATATAGTGTAACCGAAAGTTGTGCATTGTTCCACACCCCTAGTTCAAGATTGAAAAAGGTAAACTCGTTCTGCTTTAAGATTTTACTACAATTCGTTACCCGCACTCCAACATTGTAACTCATTTTGCAATCCAGTGTATTTAAAATTCCGTACCTGTCTATCTATCGTATCACTTGTCTCTTCTTTCTATCTCTCACTGCCTGACAGTTAATGCCATTTCAAAGGTAGGGAAATCTTTTCTGAAAGACCTTGTATTTATTTGTTTATTTTATTTCGTGGGCCATGCCTCATATGTCGGTCATTGATATCAACGTTGTTGTGTCATACCTCGATGGAGTAGAGATCCCTTCCTATACTCGCTATGTTACAACCTTCTAGTCCAGTTCGTTTACCCAGTAGGAAACCTCCTTGACTCCTAAAGGATCACTTTATGAAATGACATCTATTAAAAACTCGAACGGATGGGTGGTGTACGTCTAACTCCAGGCGGGGTCTCCCTAGGTGTGAAGACCATCCCACAATGCCCAACTAAAGCTCTAAACTCCAACTTAACTTGACATCACTAGACGATAGATCTTCAACGTGCTCATAGGCAATTAATCCATTTTAGCGGAGTGAAGACGTAGTTCTCGCCAAACCTTATAGCCTTTTGTTCTCTACAGAGTTGCTGGGCTGAGTTTCCTAGCGTGATTTTTTCTTGTGGGACGGGAGAAGAATGAAAAGGGAATGGGGTGATACAGTATTCCTGTCCATCCCGTTTGTCGAACAAAAGCATAGACTTATTATTATCAATAGACTGCGCGTTCCCACTTCAATTATACAACGAGAATGAAACCAAAATGCATCACATGAGTAGGGACTTTTTGGGAGCAGGGTTGCAGATTTGGCGGGTTTCTCCTCACTCAGGCGATAAAGGATAATAAGATTATTAGATAAAGGATTAATTTTACGACGTAGCCAAATTAAAAAACTCGTGACTGATAAACGAATTTTGTGATTCATTTTGGTTTCATTCTCGTTGTATGATTGGAGTGGGAACGCGCAGTCTATTGATAATAATAAGTCTATGAACAAAAGGCAAAAAGAACAATAGGCGAGCATTATGCTTTCACGCCGCCAAAATGGATAAATTGCCTATGAGCACTGTGACGATCTACCGTCTAGTTATGGAAGGTATGTAGTGATGGTAGGTCTTTATAGTAGGTGAACGGAGCCAAGTCAGACTTCTACCTTCGGGTGCTCCAGGTTTTCAATCAACAGAAGTTGTCCCCTAACCCTTTATTCCATGAGTTTATGCATCCTTTGAAGTCTTGTTTTTTGATCTCCTAAGGGCGAATATACTCATGGACCACGAGAAACAACAACAACAAAAACTTGAAAATAGCGCCTAATATATTTTATTTGATATTTGAAATCCTTTCGTCAATGTATCTGCAGTAGCTCCACCGGGTTATGTGTTTTGCTTTTTTTTTAATTTTCATTAATATTAAAATTAAATATTAATATTAAAATAAATATTAAATGAAAACAATTTATGCCATTTCATTAAAGTGATGCTTTTCGTACCAAATGTCAAACTTTTCTGCAAAGCAGTTTCTAAAAGAACTGACATAGAAGATTGTAACATAGCGTGGATAGGGAATGATCCTTAATTAGATATTCCTCTTAATTACTTGTTCTTTTTTCTTATTAGGTTTAAGACGATGTCGACGTTCGGTTGGGCTATAGGACATGAATTGGCTCACGGGTTTGATCTCACAGGTATTCGCGTTTTCTTTCTCCCAAATTTTAGGGCTGTTAAAAAAATTGTATATTTTTTTTTTGTAAATCTAATTGCATATGAAACAAATCGCATATGACTTAAACAGGGTTCCCACGGTCACTAAAAGTGCTTAATATTTTTGAACTTGTTTTCAAGGCCTTGAAAATGCTTAGAGGTCCTTAAAAGTCCTTAATTTTGCCCAACTGCAAAATTCATAAAAATACAACACAGACTTGCTATCCCTGCGAGACCGTCACTTATCCGCGCCGTATCGGAATTCTTTGACATATTTGATGTGTTACGCATGCGCCAACTTTTAATTTTTTTTGGTAGAATTTACTTTATTAAAAATTTATACATAGACACAGAGAGGCCACAGAACCGGGAAATCAGGGAAATGTCAGGGAGCTTTTTAAAATTTCACGAAAATCAGGGAAAATTTTGTATTGTTTAAGGTACATTCAGCCATATTTTGGCGCTATTTGCATGGAGATGTGTAGTGGTAAGCCATTAGAAGTTTAATGTTACGGAATAATTTAAACTTTTCATTACCAGCAAAATTATTTTTTTTAAAAAATTGCATATTATCTCTTTAGCATACATGTTATATTTGATGAGGGTGTCTAGACATCTGGAAAACCTAAGAAAATTGGGGAAATTCGAAAAAAAGTTTGCCCTAAAATCAGGGAATTTTTTAGAAATCTGTCAGGGAATTATCAGGGAACTTTTTTCCCTGAATTTTGTGGCCACCCTGTAAGACATGTTGTCTGAAAACGAATTTTCAAAGGTCATTATAAACATTATTTAGGTCCTTAAAAGTCATTGATTTTCATTCTGTGATTTGAGTAGGAACACTGTAGGGCACTGAAAGGTGGTCTTAGTAAGGATCATTTCCTATACTCCCTATGTTATAATCTTGTACACCAGTTCATTTAGAAACTACTTTCTATGAAACTTTAAAATTTGTTGAGTATAGGTACTAAAAAGACCACCAAATGAAATGACATAAAATTGTTTTAATTTAATGTCTACCTATTGCAAATGAAAATTAAAATAGCCAAAGACAAAACTTGGTTCATTCTGTGATTTGAGTGATAAAGTAACCCTGATAAAGTAGCAACTTTGTGATATACAAGGCCAAAGCTAAGTTCAAGATACTACAATTCAAAATACTGCGCATTATTATATTGGGATCGAGATATAGGTGGGATTAACCACTCTGGAGTTGACTTGAGTTGGCCAGTTCACAAAGTTGCTACAGTTCAGATCGATCCAGTTCGAAATAAATATAGTTTGGATTGATTTTAAAACTTAACTCTGTGGATTGTCCACAAATTCACAAACTAAGTGGAAGTCCTAGTAAGGATTGTTTCTACCTGAATACTTAATTTGATCATGTTTCATTCACAAGGAGCACTCCATCTTTAGATTAAACTACTTTATTTACTAAATGATGGGACACCTCACAGCACATACAGTTACACTAACATCAAGTAAGAGCTTTCTCCGACAAGCGGGGGTGGGGTGCAACTAGCGCCCTCTACATAGAGCCTTAAAACATTCTAAGTTGCAACAAGGATCATTCCCTATACTCGCTATGTTACAATCTTCTAGCCCAGTGCATTTAGAAACTACTTTGCATAAAACCTTGAAATTCGGTGAGTAGGTATAAAAATGATCGCTAATGAAATAACACAAATTAAAAACTCGGAAAATAGTGTCCGATACATTTTATTTTATGTTTGAAATCCTTGTGACAATGCACATGCTGTGGCTCCATCTGATTTTGTGCTGATCAAACGGTATAGTGGTTAGCGTGCTAGCTTCTAGACCGCGAGGTTGCGAGTCCCGTGTAAGGCATGGGTGTTTGTAAATGTATGTTGGCTTGTCAAATGACGAATGTTTCGGCGCATTATAGCCCTCGTGTTGCTGACGGCGCCAGATAATCTGAAAACAACCAACCATACAGGATACTATTAATTTTTGGGGGAGATTTGATTTCATGGGTCATGGAAAATTATTTGCTTCCGTATTGGAAAGTCATGGATTTGTGACATTTTATTATTTAACTAACGACCTGATTTTGTATTTTGCTATTTTAATTTTCATTTATAATAGATGGATATTAAATGAAAAGAATTTATGTCATTTCATTAAGTGATCTTAATCGTACCTACTCGACAAATTTCAAGGTTTTATGAAAAATACTTTCTAACTGGGCTAGAAGATTGTAACATAACGAGTATATGGAACGATCCTTACTAAGACTTCCACTTAAAGAAAATAAATGAAGTTCATATTGTTAACGTATTAGAGATTCTATTAAATTTCCGATCGAATCATTAGAATATTAAACATTTAAGCATTTTATTTTCATGCTAAAATTTGCTTTAGACCATCGACGGATTGAAGTAATTGTTTCTGAAGATTTCATTTCTCCAGTTTTATTATATCGAAGCCAACCTTGCAAATGCCGACCAAACGGTACAGTGGTTAGCGTGCTAGCTTCTAGACCGCGAGGTTGCGGGTTCCGAGTCCCGTGTTGGCATGGGTGTTTGTAAATGTATGTTGGCTTGTCTAATGACGAAAGTTTCGGTGCATTATAGCCCTCGTGTTGCTGACGGCGCCAGATAATCTGAATACAACCAACCAACCAACCAACCTTGCAAACACGTGAAGGATGAAACCACTAAAAACTAATTTCTTTCTAATTTCATATTCGAGTTCTTCCTTGTCTTAGCTCTCGACGGAAGCCTCAATCGCAATTGGACTTGGTGGCCCAGTTACGTTCTCCAGCAGGCCAGGAAGAAAGCCAACTGCTTTCTGGAGTTCTTCCCGTACCCAAAGATGGGCACTCATGAAGAGGTAAAGTACTCCACTGTCTTTACAGCGAATTTTATATAAAAAAAATATTTAAATAATTTTTATTTTCAATTAGCCAGATGTTAACGTAGGGTAACGAAAAAACTGTCTTCAATGTGTAAAAAAAAAAAAAAAAAAAAAAAAAAAAAAAAAAAAAACGATATTTGTGTATTTCTCCACGTTTTGGAACACCCTGATTTAAAAAAAGTGGCCTAGAAGAAATGTCTGTCTGTGTGCACGTGGTCTATCTAACTCCCGAACGAATTGACCTACGATGTTCTAATTTTGTGTGTGGGTTAGTGGTGGCCATGATACCTGTTATAATGTTTTAATCAATATTTTCACATGCGCAAACATGAAAAAAATCATGTTTTTCAGCAATTGCTAAGAAACGTCTGTAACGATTTTCATCAAAATCATTATGGTAATATCTCTTAAGGTGTTTTAAACATACCCACCTCCGAAATTCTCGTTAAGATGCTATGTAGGTATAAAAGGTGGGAAAACGAGCGTATTTAATTCAGAATTATCTTCCCTTGAGCGTCGCTCACCAACGACCGTCTCTCTCCTCTCCTCTGTTTCACTTACAAGAAAGGGTAATGTAAGAATTCTCGAAAAGTATATCGCCAAATTCACCATTTTGGAGGGGGTTTCTTATGTCCATGTAAGAATTGACGTTAAAAATATCGCCAAACTGGAATTTTTTCTTTTCTTTTTTAAATGATTGAAAATATAAAAATGATAATAACATTATTTCATGTTAAATTTAAATGTAATGACCAGTATTATAGTGCAATTGAAAGTTGTGCAATTTTTCATACCCCTAGTTCTTTATTGATTTCAGTTGTGGAAGAATAAGAAATAAATGTACTGTAATAATTTTATATTAATGCACTTTCAAAATTAAAAATGGAAAGAAAAAAAAAAGAAAGAAAAAAAAAAACATCAGAGATTACCTTCAGATTTTTTGAATTTTCGATTGAGATTAAATCGAAAAGATTTGCGGTTAAAACACGACAAAAGTTAATTGAGCTTTAGCTGAAAGAAAACTTTCAAGCCATCCAAATCTAAAAAGCACCATGCTCTACATTCTAGTTACGAAACGCAGCATTTGTCTAGTAACAAAAATTCAAAAGTATGTTTTGCCAACTTATTTAGAGTGACTATCTAAACATTGAATTGGAACTTGATTCCTACCCCAGCTTATGCAATAAATTGGTATTTGCTCAATGTATTTCTCTGGTAATATCAACAATTAAAAATAACTTGTTTATACATTACTTTGTTAGCTAAGTAAATATTTATATGTTTGCAACTCATGGGATATGGTAGTACAAATATAAAACAAGATTACAAAAACTTCGCCCTGCACACAAAAACTTTTAGTTGCAAACTTTGGTACATTTATATTCTCAAAATTTTAACTATGACAGATCCATTTGTCAAATATGACCAAAAGTTCATAAGAGTTAAAGCAATGCTATTTTGAAAATATTCCATTAGGTCTTTGGAGCAGAAATAGATGGACAAAACAACGACCACTTCTAAACTTGGAAACACTTAAGAAATAATAATAAAATAAAAAAATTAATAAATAATGGTTCTCGAATTTATTTTAAGACTTGGGGTTTCAGTGACAAGCTTTTTAAATTGAACTTTTTTTCAGACAAAGAATATGTTGCTGAATGAAGATCTGTGCGATAGTCAAGGGATGTACTTAGCATACGAAGTAAAGATTTTGCTGTATATTTTTGCACTTTATATATTTGCACGCATGTAAAAGCTGCATGAATTATCTGTTGTCTTTTAACCTATTATTTACTAGAGGTCGGCGATATATCGATACGACGATATTTAAAAAAAATATCGATACAAGTCACCGATATATCGATATTTTCAAACATTTTTAGTTTTTTGATGATCGTTTTGTAGTTCCATGTGTTTTTTCGATTTTCTTTATTCCCTTTTCAAAACCTTCAAAACTAAAGTTTGGACTTGGGCTGCGAGACAGTTAAAATGGCACCCTAACTAAAAAGAAAACATAATGTGATGGAAAGATAAGATCATTTATAAGTAGTTATTAACATAACTACGTTTCTGTTGCCTGGAATTTGCATCTAATTTTAAATATTAAAAACATTTCTATTAGCAAAATATGCGATAAACTACTTTTCAACATTTCTTTTTTAAAAATAAATGTTAATTTATGCACTGACATCCAAATGTATTTTATTTATTTTGATTGATAATATAATTTATTTATTAAAACAATTTTAATGATTTATTTATTGAAGCAATTTATATAATATATTTATTAAAACAATTTTTATAATTTATTTACTAAATCAATTTTTATAATTTATTTATTAAAACAATAATTTATTTATTAAAACAATTTTCGCATGAATTCATGAAAAGTAGAAATTTGCCCCGAAAAACTTTGTTTCTGGCAAAACTAAAAATCCAATTAAAAAAAAAAAATCATGTATTGATATATCGATATTTTTTTCTATGAAACGATATAGTATCGATATTTATTTTGATCGATATTTCCGACCTCTATTATTTACCGACTGAACTTATTAATCCCATTAGTTTTTTCATGGTACTGTATTAATTTAAAGACACCATTCATTAATTTGGATGGCAGCACGAACTTATTTCTCCTTGAAAGCTTGCTACAGGCAAGTATATTAGACGATGCAAGAGGGCTCCGATATCCTAAAGGAAGAGTGCCGGGCTCATGATCGGAAGATTGTGGGTTCGGTCCTCGGTTCACCAAATATCGGTGTGTACCTAATGGGGGCTGGTGCACATTAAATCCATGGTGCCCTCAATGTCCTCTTCTTTGGTGTGGTGGGGTTGGGAAGAACTAGAAGATTAGGATCTCTTCTAGATGCTCAAAATTACGAGACGAAGAAAGGACAGACGATTAAAGAGACAGTCGGAAGACCTAATTGACGATGGTATGCCTAGAAGATTGAAAATCGTCCTTGTGTTGATGTATAAAGAGAAATATCTCAAAAGTGTGTTTAAATTAATACAGTACTGTGAGAAGACATAAAGAGTTAATGAATCCCAAGTACCGATCTTTGTTAAGGCTTACCCATTTGAAGAGTGAATGTTTGTTTCAGGCATATTTGAACTACTTAAATAAATACGGCTATGAAGAGGTGTTACCTGGTTTGCTTCTCTCGAACGAGAAGTTGTTTTTCATTAGCTATGCACAAGTAAGACAGCCACTTTACTCTTTTAAATTCTGTATATTCTCAGTAAACTTTGGGAAATAAAAATGGGTTAACTGCAACTCACTCTTCGGGTCGAACCGTAAATCTATTAAATTTCGTAAAAGAATGTTCCAGAAAAACAAGTTTTATTGTTAGTCACTGTCACTAAAATTAAGATCCATCAGGAATAGACCATGAATGAAAGTTCTCTCTGTTATGGTTGATGATAAAAATAACAATTACGCTGCCAACTGTGAGACTTCTTTATAAACACAAAATTGAAACGAGACGAGAAAACTTATTACCGAATATTCGAGTTCCAATATTTATGCCTATTTATCTGCGATTAAGATATGAATTTCCCTTCAACTTACTAAGCACTCTTCCCGTCGATTTTCAAAGAACTTTTCATTGTCCGTTACAATTTTATGTAATCTAAGTAATCTTATCGAAACCCTAAAAGTGATATACAGTGTCTAGCAGTAAAATCTAGGTTGTTTTATCGGTAGTTTTTGTGTGTTGACGAGATTTGGAACGCTGCCGCATGTGTTCCTTGATTCAACCATTTCAAAATTTCTTCATTTATATTCTCCTTTGACTTCAAATTTTTTCAAAGTAAATAATTAATCAGTTCCAATGATGAAATCACTATAGATAGGGAAAAAGCTATTTTTAAAGCATTTGCATTTAAGATCTGTCCGATTAAATCGATGCTTTTGCATGCAATTAACTTAAATAAACCGACCCTATTCTTTTTCAAAGGTTATATTTCACATAGTTTTTTTTCTCCCCCAGCAATTTTGCGAGATTCGACAAAACGAAGAGTCTCCTTCTGTCAGTCCTGGCCGCCGTAGGGTTAATCAGGTGCTGAAGAACTTCCCTGCCTTCTCTGCAGTCTTCCGATGCCCCAGTGACTCACCGATGAACTTTCCCAAATGCAATGTACTGTGGACATAGAACATATCTCACACTTCTAATCACAGAACTACTACAAGGGACAAGACAGGAGATTTTGTCTTTATATTTACACGTCGACTGTTGCATTCAACTCGCACGTTATGTGTCCCACAGGTTTCACGAGTTAAGATACAACTCCTTCGAATTTGTTCTGCGAGTTGTCTAGACTTACAAATACCATGTTATTCTGATTTAGGCACATTTTGTATGGCCTCAGAGACAAAAAACTGAACTTGGCCAGAATTTATCTTCAATTTTTTTTTTTAAATTTCCACAAATTTTGATGTTAAAATCATTTTAAAAGCAAATCAAGAATATTCTTATTTTTTTTTATGCTGTGGCAGTTAATGTGTTAAAAGTGTATATTTAAACAATTTTAAATACTCCTTTATTAACCTTGTTACCAAGTAATGTTATGGATTTCATTTAAAGTTTTCTATTGTAAGCTGATTGCAAAAAACGTAGGTTCCAAGCATCAATGCTCTTTGAATTATTCTATATCTACACAACTTCTCTAATCAAAAACCAACAAACTTAACTAATACCGCTCTTTCCATGTTGTTGCAAAGGAAAGTACATCTCATTTAAATGACTATGCAAGGGCCTGCAAAAATTTTTTGGTTTTGAATGATTTTAATTAGATTCAATAGAAGCAATGTTTAGAAAATAATTTGTAGTTAAATAGCAACAACTTTGGTAATAAGAATTGGCTGCAATAATGCAACTTGTACTTCTTGCAGTTAAAAAATATATATATATATTTCATTTTCAGAAAGAAAATATTGTAAAAACATTTCATAAAACGTTGGTTCTAAAAATATAATTTAAAAAAGTAATTTTTAATAAGAAATCGTTAGGAAACATGTTTAAACCTTTGGACTTTCAAAAAAAGAAAAAGAAAAAAAAATTAGTATAAAAAGCCTATTTACCTAAAATAAATATTTAAACTAATATTCTATTGGTAAATTTGTTCATTTCTTGGAGGATGTTTTATATTTGATAAAATATCATGGTTTAATAATTATTTGTAATGATATTGTAGAAAACATTTATAAGTAAGACAAAGCCCAACTTAACCCCATTCTACAAAATGGTAATGAAAGGTAAAGTGTTTCCATTACACAAGACTCATTGCAAAGATGCACCTTGTATATACGATATGTGTGCTGACTCTTGATGAAAACGGTTGGAACACGCTGTATTTTCTGTCCAAATAAATAAAAGGAAAAACGTTTAGATTAAATGTTACATTTAATCTAAATGTTTTGTTATGAACCAAAAGAGAACACTTCCAACTCATGCAAGTGATTACATAAAGAACCTCTTCGACGTCATCCAGCGAATTTGTAAATAGGTGATTTTAGTACAAGACTAATTATGAATAATTACAAAAAGGATTAATAGATAATTACAAAATGCAGATTCCTACAATTTTGTCTTACATTTTATATTTGTGGCAATTGTACCTGTGTTGTAATAGTTCTGGGACATGTACTTTACTTGAAGGATAATTTTTATGGAGATTTAAAGCAATCGTTGAAACCTGTGATGTATATTTTATTAAATAAACATGTTAATTTGTAATTGTTTTAAGTTGTCAAAGTCCCTTACTATACTTAAATTGATGGTTCTCAACCTTTTATCAAAAGTTGAGGCCTCCAACTGTTCTGCGCATAAAGAAGAGTATAATCGATTTATACCATAGTCGCCAATGCAAGAACCCAAATTAAATCTTGGAATGGCAAAGTTTTAACGTAACCTACAAAAAAACTTAATTTTGTTGATTTTTTTTTTTTTTAAGTATAAAGGGTGGCTACAAAATACAGGTAAAAAAGCTCTTTGATAGATTTCTATAAAAAATCCTGATTTTACGCAAACTTTTATTTTTCAAATTTGCAAATACCTCGATAAAAAAACGTATGGTAAAGAGATAATACACCAATTTTTTAAAAATACTTTTGGCAGTAATGAAAAGTTAACGTATCTTCAGAACAACAAAAATTTCCCCGATTTATGTGATATTTAAAAAAATTCTTGGATTTTTTTCCAGATTTCCCGATTTCTGTGGCCACTCTGGTGTACCATTTACAGCTTTGTTTAGAGACGGGTATTTTAACTTACATAAAATAGTTAGAAGTGATAGAACCTTATTATATTTTCGAACATGTACGTCACTTGACAAGTGTATCACCTTATTTTTTATTTACATAACAGCAAACAAAACAACATTTAGTTTTTCAATAACACTCAATTTCAGAAATGACTTAGGAATTTATTACAAAAATGTCCAGCGTACATGTAATGAAAATGCATATATACATAGTAGAATATCATTCTTGTCCCCGAAGCAATTCAGACCCTAAACAATCACTCGCCCGATTCAGTTCGTCGGTACCAGAATCTGGCTCGGAAGTCGTCGCTGCAAGTTACGAAGGAGGGTCCGGTAGGGGAATGCACAATATAGCGAACCGTATTATTGTGCCCTGTAAGTGTACAAAAACACCTATTAAAATAAATCAGCTAGTCCGATTAATTAAGAGGAAGTCCTATAGAATGAGAGGCGACTGCAATTTTTGGACCCCATCGAACATATTCCGATTTTTTTTATAGAAATTAGAGAAAAGTGTGTAGATTACGAATTCACTGGTCTGCCGTGGCAAAAATAGCTGAAACTTGTCAAAAATCGACTTTTAATAAGTTGAACTAAATCCAATTGCCAAATCAGCCATAATTTGCAAAATAATGAGCATTTTTTTTATTTGGTAATCCTCACTCTTCAATTATCAATTAAGAAGGTTGCAGACGATTCAGATATCTGGCGACAGTCTACTTGCATCTATTAAAAGGGAGCCAAGTTGGCAATAAACATTACATCACGGATGACGTAACTGATGTCGCCAATTTGGCTTACTTTTAAAAGATACACATTTTCCAAGCCAGAGATCAAAAATCGTTTGCGCTTTTTCTCATTGAAAATCAAAATGCAGGGTTGCCAGACGAAAAAGTTTGTTATCTTTTTGGCAAGTTACGACATATTTGGCAATCGGATTTTAATTCAACTCATTCCAAGTCGATTTTTTATCAGTTTCGGCCATTTTTGCCACGGCAGACCAGTGGATTCCTAATCTACTCACTTTTCTCCAATCTCTATAAAAAATTCAGAATGATGTTCGATGAGGTCCAAAAATTGCAGTCGCCTCTCGGACTACTAGTAAGGATCATTCCCTATACTCACTCTTACTATCTTCTAGCCCACTTCATTTAAAAACAACTTTCTATAAAACCTTGACATTTGGAGAGTAGGTACGAAAAGGATCACCTTATTGAAATGACATAAATTAAAAACTCGAAAATAGCCTCCAACATACTTTATATTTGAAATACTTATGTCAATGCATATGCAGTGGCTCCACCTGGTTTTGACTTTTGTTATTTTAATTTTCCTTTATAATAGATAGACATATTAGGTCATGAAAACAATTTATGTCATTTCATTAAGTGATCCTTTTCGTACTTACTTGCCAAATTTAATTATTTTTTTTACCAAGTTTCTGAAATCACTGGGCTAGAAGACTGCAACATATTGAGTATAGGGAATGATCCTTACTAAGACTTCCTTTAAAACAGAAATTCCTTTTAATTATAATCCTCCCATGGCTAGTTGGATGTGATAAAGTAAACAAGAAATTACTTTGTGTACAAGAGATGATTTGCTGTTACAAGATCAAGTTAAAAGAAATGCTGAAATAAGAGAAGTTTTATACAAAAATTTGTTAAAAAAGCTTGCAAGTCATTGCATCTTGTTTGTTTACAGCACTTTTCCCATGAGTGATTGGATTCCACATCAATTTTGATCTCGGTCAGCAATTTTAAGAAGGGAAAGAGATGCCCTTATACATTTTTTATTATAATCAATTCTTTATTTCATATTAATGTATTAGCAATTGCTGCAGTTTTATTTGTACATGAATTTGTAAACTCATTGGTACATGATTTGCTCAATTGTTACTAAATAATGCTCGATTTTGAACTATTTTCTTGAAATTTAAAGGAATGAGCTTAGATGTTATTTTCTGAAGTGTTAGGAAAATTTACATTAATATATTATTTTAGTTTTTAAGAGTAACAAAACATTAAAAAAGTCATTAAATTGCACATTAATTTTAACAAAAAATGCATTGTGAAGTTAATTGATAACATAAATGAATATAAAATTAATGATCACAAAAATTAATGCATGAGCAAACAAAAGCTTATGAATTACAATCCAATAAAAAAAAATATCTATTAATCCCATTATGATCTTACCAAGAGAAAGAAGTCGTTGTCTTTCTGCATTTCTAGCATCCCAACTGCAGAGGCTAGTAGTCTTCTCATCAGGAAAGATAACTAATTAGGAACAAAAAAAGAAAATCAAGGATTTATACTCGTTGGAAGAAAAAAAAAAGTTTTAAGGAACTTTGAAAATTTGTTTTCAGGCATCATGTCTATATGTAAATTTTTAATAAAGTTTATTCTACCAAAAAGTTACAAGTTGGCCGATGTGTAATTCAAATATGTCGGAGAATTTTGATATAGTGTAGATAAATGGTGGTCATGCGGGGATAGCAAGTCCGAGTTGTATTTTTATAAATTTTGCAGTTGTGCACACAACCTCTGCAAAAATAAAAGACTTTTAACGACCTCCGAGAATTTTCAAGGACTTCTCAAGCACCTCTAAGCATTTTCAAGGCCTTGAAAACAAGTTAAAAATATTAAGCACTTTTAATGACCATGGGTTTTATTATATATATATAACATTTTAGTTTAAAAACTTATTAAGCCAAAAATATAGGGAATTTTTAAGTAATATATGTCATTAGGATCATAAAACTTAAACAAATTAAAGAGAGGCTAAGGATCAAAACAAATGCCCATGAAGCTGAGAAATTTGGAAGGCAATAAAATTTCCAGCATTGGAAAAAAAGAAATTATTCATTGGTATTAATTAACACAGCTACAAAGAATCAAATTCACTTTGGTTTTAGTATACTACTGAAGTTATTTCACACACTCAATTCCCACATAATGGCTGTGTGGTTAGAGCTCAGGTCTTGCACCAAAGGATCACATCCTGGGTTAGGCATTGATATTTGTCGTGGTTCAGAATCCTCGTTAAACTGCAGGTGCCGGCCTGAATAGACATTATTTGCACAAAAATAAGTCATTGATCGCACAC
Source organism: Linyphia triangularis (assembly GCA_963978545.1). Taxonomy (NCBI): domain Eukaryota; kingdom Metazoa; phylum Arthropoda; class Arachnida; order Araneae; family Linyphiidae; genus Linyphia; species Linyphia triangularis. Next base: position 105,000,503 of record OZ021725.1, read on the forward strand.
AAAAAACCATAGAGCGATGTTTGCCAAATTATATTGATTTTATTTCCCTAACTTTTGAAACATTAAAACATCACTTTTGCAGCAAATGAAGAAAAACCTCAGCAATTTTCAGTATAGAAACCATAACTTTGAATGAAAGATTGAGTATTCTAAAGAGTCTAGAAGTTTTCTATTTTATCATTAACAAATTTTAATTTTAAGTAAACTTCAAATGTCTTGTATTGATTTGTTACAGGGTTTCAACTGAAAATCAATTACTTTCAAGGACTTTTAAAGACCCAAATAACATTTTTAAAGACGTACGAAAATTTGTTTTCAGTCATGTTTTTAATGTGCGAGTTTACAATTGCTTCAACTATAGTGCTAATATCAAATTTGTTCATGCACAATTTGCATTTAGCCTCATGACTTTGATATAGCATTGCAATACATTTTTCATATACACTGCGATTTAGCCATAGCACATTAAATGTGCACTTTCTGGGCATAATATTCGTAAGTTGCTTCTTTAATAAATAATAAACAGCACTAGCTGATTGCAGTTTTTTTCTCTTGCAAAACATTAACACTGCTCTCTTGTGTTTGTCTCACCGAGTACAGTATGTAATTAAAATTGCATTGAATTCCACCAATCAGCAAACACGAACTAAAAGACTTCACAAGTCGGGTTTTTATAAATAACCTAGTCATAACCTAGCGTTTACCATCAGTAAAAATTAAGAACTTTTAAGGACCTCTTTTTAATGCCTGGAAAACAAGTTCAAAAATATTAACCCATTTTAGGCCAAACATAGAAATTTTATAAAATGTGGTATTTTTTTTTATGGCATTTGCTTTATTTTTATTTTATTTACAGAACTTGCAATTCAAATCCATTATAAAACTATATGATCAATTTCAAGTGAAATAATGATACATTTTCAAAAATTTAAATTTGACAATAACCGTTTCAAATTAAAAAAAACTAGCGTTTTTTTTTTTTTTTTTTTCTTTTTTTAATTTCTCAACAGAAAGTGACTTACTTCAAGTGAATTACTAATATTTTATAGAAGTCTTCAAAACCCTTAAAAATAGTAGAAAAATAAGTGAAAAATATACCTCGCAGTGTTAATAAAAAAATCTTTATTGAAATGGTTATTTTACACACCTTTGGCTGAAAATGGGTTAAGCACTTTTAATGAACGTCGGAACCCTGTGTTAAATTTAATGAAATATAATATTAACTAATATATAAATTTGAATTTTCTTCATACAGAATAAAGCACTTACCATAATCTTCGGTATGATTGAAAACCGCTTGGCTGCGATGAGTCTGTTTTCCAGTAGACCCAGCTCCAGTGTACGCAATAAGACATCGAGCCATGGACAACTCCCATAATTTCACTAACGAATCCTTTCCGCTGGTAAGCAGATACTGAAAGAACAAAAGTTATATTTCAATAGTTGAACACATTCCAAAATGTATAAAATAACCAGATAAGTGGTGAAAAAATATAGACAGCATTATCCTTTTCAGAACTAGCAAGGAGAATTTCTCAAAGAACTATGTAATAGTTGGGAGTTATAATAAGAATGCAAGCATTATCGTGGCTCGTGCACTTGAAGGAGAAAAAAATTCAAGGACTTTTCAAGGATGTGTTATCAACACAAATATACAATAAAAAAATTTTTACTGGAAAAAGGCACACTTTCAAATCGAGTTAATACAAAATAAAATATTTTTTAGGTTTCAATAGAAGACATTTTTGAGTTTACAATAGCAGAAAAAATCTTTTCGAGTACATCAGAAGCAATACTATGTCCCTTAAATACAGAAGTAAAGTAGATAACATTAATTTGGTTATAATGCCAATTTTGGCTGGGAATATCCGTTTATTTTTCTTGTTTCATTTATTTAAACTTTCATCAAACAATAATACAAAATACTTAGTGATTAACCTGTCTTCTAATACACTTTAGAGATAAGGCTTAATTCCAAATACTGCATAATTTTTTTTTTCTCGTCACATAAAAATAATGGAATCAATAATAATTGACGAACATACAGTGAAATAATTTATGTATGTTTTCATTTGATTTTATGAAATAGCTATATTTTTAGGAAATAAAATTAAAGCACTATAAACACATTTGTAAAAAAATCAAGGTTTTCAAGGCTTTTTTGAAAACGTACGAACCATGATTATGTTTGGTTAAGTAATTCTTTTCTGGTTTTAAAAATATTTTTGTTTATAGAAAGACTACTAAAACTAAGATAAACCAATACTTAACAGAAAGCTACGATTTTAGTTATCTCGTATATAGGAGCAAAAATATACACATTACAAAACTGTTTAACATAACATAAAATGCTAACTAATTACACATAAATGATACATTTTTATTAAATCTTGTGTATTAAAAAAGAATCACCTTCAAGGTTCGTACATTTTAAAAAAACCTTGAAAAGTGCTTGAAAAAAAAATTCTTTAATTTTCAAGTGCTTGAAAACCTTGAATTCTGTAAAAATACGTTTAAAGTGTTTGAATTTCATTTTATTTTCTAAAAATATAGCATCTTAAAAAATTTAGGTCAACAAAGTGAGCAAAATCTTTCGAATTAAGTTAAGCCAATCATTAACTAGAAAAACATAGCAGTTGAATATACCAAAATTTCGTCAATCCCCCATTGATAAGTACAGTGCTACGCATGCCCAACGTATTTGGAATATCTGAAGTCACATGATCTCTTCTTTCGTTTTTGTATCGCGTGTGCTAATTTTTTGCACACTGTTTAAAAAATGGCAGGAAAATGCATTTTCAATACAAGCTGATTAGAAAAGCCAGAATATAATATTGAAGCCTATGCGTTAGATTTGCACTACGTACTTTGTGTGTCAAAAATACTATAAAAAACTATCAAAGTGTAAAAAATGGATTTAGTCTCTTTAAGAAGTTTGATGGGGATTATTCGAACTATTTCTAATGATAAAAAATACCTCAAAAACGGATATATTTTGCAACAATTAATGTTGTCAGCTTGATGGAGGCGCATGTAATTGAAAACAAAGTTTTAGATACTGAAATACTACGAACATTGAAAATTATAAAAAATCATGGCTCTTATGAATCAAATGAAAACATTGATAAATTATGTAATTGCATGTTAGCCAATAGCGTGATTGCATTTAAATTCTAAATTTTTAAGTGGAGAAAAAAAAAATGCACATTATTATACAGTATTTGTAATCAAGCCTTCAGAGTAGATTGGAAGACAGTTTAATCAATAAGAATTTTGTATTATTATTTGAGACAATTAAATGGATGTTCACATACGATATCGGCGTAGTTACCAAGTGAGTACTAGCTAGTTTACTTCTGTTTTTATGGAACATAGTACTGCTTCTGATATATTGAAAGGTTTTTTTCCTATTGTAACCTTAAAACTTTCTTTTAGGTGAAATCTAAAAAACATTTTTTCCCTTATACACTCGATTTGAACATGTACAATAATTTTTTTTTAATGTATTTGTGTTGATAACGCCATCCTTGAAAAGTGCTTAAAAAGTCCTTGAATTTTTATCTTCTTCAAGTGTATCAATGACTTTTTTTTGCCATCCTCAAACATCCCATTTGAGAAATTTCGCTTTCTTTTCTAACTTTTCTTAACATATCCATGTTAATTTTTAAGTATTAAAAATTTTCAGATAAATTTTGAATTAAAAAAAAAACTCTACAATTCTGCAGTAATGAAATTAATCCTTTACTGGACATTTTTAGTCAACTGTAGTGAAATTTTCTTTTGTCTCTAGTACAGAGTGGCTACGAATTTGAGAAATAAAATTACACGACCATTTCCCTGATTTCCTTAAAAATTCCCTGATGTGCGCTATAGTTACAAAAACAAAATAATGACCAATTTAAAAATACCAAAATTTAATAAGTAAATTTAATTCTAAGTAGTCAAAGTATAATTGCACCATAATCGATTTACAGCAAAAAAAAAGCATCTTTAAAGGTAGAGTATGAAAAAGAATGGAAACATTAACTAAAAAATGCAAAATTCACCAACTACAGCCATACTTGCTAACTTCAAAGTAAAGCAAAACCAGTATAATATGTTTCTTTTTAATTTCAAAAATAATACAAATAAAACATGTTATTTTCTTTAATATATGTCATATGCTGTTTCCCGTTCATCGCATAAACTTGAATTCCTGTCCTAAATATTTACTGAACTTGGGCATGCATGTGCATAAAACTTAAATAATCATCATTTTACTATTCTGTCACAAATTTCACTAGGAACATATCTTTCATGAAAAATTATGTCTTTTGAAGTCGACTAAAGATAAACAATATTTAACGTATGAAAGAAAAGGCCTGAAATTAACAGCTCCTTATAAAAATTAATTATTCATAGATGTTTAGAAATAAAATTTTGTACAATAAAATATTATCTCAAACCGCAAAAGTACGGAATTAATGAGACAAAAAATCGTTTTTATAAAACACGACTAGCTAAGTTCTTAATTTTTTGGAAGGAAAAAAGAAAAAAAAAATGCAATGACTTTTTAAAAAAACAGACTTTTCAGACACACTTGAAAAAGTAAATGCTAAAATACTGTATTCAGCATGATGACAGCACAGCATCCACTTCACGTGATGCGAACCGAGATAGATATCCGCAAGGAGCAAGCAAGAAGGGAAAACTCAAAAATTTCAAATTTCCCTGATTAAAGGGAAATTTTACGAAATTCCCTGACATTTCCAGAAGATTGAAATTCCCTGATTTCCAGGTTCTGTAACCACTCTGTATTAGAAACAAAAGAACAATGTATGTTTTGATTAGACTTCTTAACTTTTCAACTACTGACAGGGTTTTCGCGCATATGGAAAGTCAGGGAATGTCATAAATTTGACAATAGGCTAAATTTTGTCATGGAAAGCCATGATTTTGACCAAAAAAATGGCCGTAAGTCATGGTAATGCAGCGAATTTCATGGATTTCTAAACATTTTAAGTAAAATCAAGTAACTGTGACGTCATAAAAGCCATAATCGTTATTCAGTTCATTGAAAATTCATCAATGTTTTTTATATACATTTTGATGGAAACAACAGTCACAGTTAAAAACCGTGGCCAATGAAAACCTTTCTGAACTCCAAATTTGTGACATTACATGAATAAGGTCTCATAGGTGAATTTTTTTTTTTTAATATGATAACTAAAATTAACAGTTTGGATAAGCTTGTGATTACATTTTTTTCCATCTTCTTCCTTCTGTTTTGCATTGTTGATATCAAAATATTTGATTTTTGATTATGTAATTTATTACTATTCACTTATTCTTTCTTCAAACATTTCATTATTATTAAAGATTGATTAGCTTTTTTAACACTGAAATATCAAAGAATTGAAAATTATTTTTCCCTTTTTCTTCTGATTTGGAAGTTACTGAAACAAGGATTTTTTACTTAATTTAAAATAAAACTTTATAAAAATCATTTTATGGTACAATGATTTACTTACTATGTTGGTGTTAGTAAAATTCATAGAGGTTATTATTATTATTATTTTTCGTGATTTGATTTCTTGAGTCATGGAAAATTATTTGCTCTTATTATTTGCTATTTATTATTATTGGAAAGTCATGGATTTGTGACACTTTATTTTGGCAGAAACCTTGTACTGTGGGACATTTCAACATACAGTGCAGATTTACAGGGTACCTTCCCACTGAAGTCACAAAATGAAAATCAATGACTTTTCAGGATCTAAATAATATTTTTAAGGACCTTTGAAAAATTTATTTTCAGACATTATGTCTTTATACTAATTTTTAATAAAGGATATTCAACCCCCCCAAAAAAAATATACAGAAATTTTCAATACTGTGAAGTAAAAGTAAATATTAAAATATTCTTATTAAATATTATACTAAATAATGAGGTCATTTAAAATGTCATATTAAATGTAATACAAGTCAATTTAAAATGGCGGTGTTTAGGATTATATTATATGCGTTAGTTCAGGAAATTTTTACAATTTGTCCCTAGGATATTAATAAATTGTTCAGCCACATCTTTAAAAATTAAGGACTTTTAAGCATTTTCAAAGACCTTTAAGGCGTGGAAAACAAGTTAAAAAACATAAAGCACTTTCAATGACCTTGAGAATACTGATTTATAATACTCACTTTGGAATTTCTTGAGAACTGCACCGAGCAGATCTCGCTTCCGTCATGCGCATGGGGGAAGGTATTAAAGCATCTGTTGCTCACTCCATCCCACAACTTGATGTCTCCGTCTTTCGAGCACGTGGCGTAAACGTTGGCATTCGGGCTGTACTTGATCTAAGATAAGAGACATACTTTGCGATAAGTAGTAGACGAGTTAAAAGTATATGGATTGGAAAATAAAGCTAAATTACATTTTTCAGCTAGTATAGAGTAAAGTAATAAAAATAAAGTAAAACTATGCATGCTTTTATAAAAATAATGGTGAAGAACTTTTTGTTCAATTCTGCACGATTACCTTTAAAATATTTTGGGGTTACTTAAGCAGAAATTAACAAAAACATTTTATGAAATATACCATCTTTGAACAAATAGAATACTTTATGAATTAATTTTAATTTGCATTACGAAGTAGTGCTACGCTTAAAACCAGTTTGAGAACTCCTCTATTTTAGATTACGTCGTCTTAAGACAAGACACTAACAGGAAGTATTTTTTATTGATAACATAATAATAGTAAATTTATAAAAAAGGAAATAGTTTTGTGTATTACTATGCTACAATACGTTTCTGACTAAAACATATCCTTAAAACTCTTTTAATAATTAGTTGCATTTTCAAAAATTAGCATTTCACATCAAGAAATTAAATTAAAAGAGTGACTATTTAAAATCTTAAGATAGATTAAAAGGAGAATTTAAAATTTAAGTTTTTCTATTAAACAATAATATAAATTGTAATTAGTAGTATTTGTATTACTTGCTAAATTGTCTAAAAATGTAAAAGAAAACTCACTTTAAAATAAATCTATACGAATCCATTTTATAGACATAAACTTTTACTTACCATGGTAATAGGACCTTTATGCTGGTCATCGCGATGATCACTAACAAAGCATTGACTTGTTCGAACGTCATATAAACGAACTAAAATGTAGAAATATACTTTAGCCGCACTAACAAAGAAAGAAATTTAATATGAAGTTACACAAGCCTTGTTAGTTAATGCATTGAAGTCACTATTGCAGAGTAGCTTATGAAAGGATAAATGTCAAAAATAAGAATTTTTTAATATGGATGTTCAATGACTTTTAAGTACATAAATAATGATTTTAATGACCTTTGAAAATTTGTTTTCATGCATCATGACAATATAAAATTCTTTTTATAAAGAATATGTTACCTAAAAAGTTACAGAACATGGGGATAGTAAGTGTGAGTCGTATTTTTATAAATTTAGAAGTCTGGCACATAACACCCGCTAAATTAAGAACTTTTAAGCACCTCTAAACATTTTCAAGGTCTTGAAAACAAGTAAAAAAATATTAAGCACTTTTAATGATTGTGAGAACCCTGGTAAGGAAAATAAAATATTTTAAAATCTTAACTGCGCACACAAGTCTCGATTAATCTGATCAAATACTAGATTGGATAATTCCATATGATCAAGAATTGACTGATTACATGTTTATTTTTACACCAGCACAATGCAATTTTTAGAAAAAAATATGCGTAAATTAATTGATCGTAATTATAATACTTAACATGAATTCAAATAAATTGTACAAGTTATAGTCCATGTAAAATTAGAACACATTTTGACCCCATTTGCTCTAAGATCTCAAATGTAAACTGAAAAATAAAATTGGGTATTAATTCCCTTCATTAAAACAAGTCTACCTTAAAATATATTCCCAGTAAATATAAGATGCAATTTTTTTTTTTTATGCAACTTACCCACTGGATGCTGTGTGCCAACTAAAATGAAATCTCCGGATGGATGCAATGAAAGACACCTCACTACTTCTGCTTCCTGGTAAAAGAAACAAGTAAAATGAATAAAGAAGCTTTTATTTGTAGGACTTGGTACCCTTTGTTTCCACAAAAAATGATAAAAATATTGATTTTTTTATCGCTTTCAATTACCCATATGCATAAGGAAATGAAAGTATAGTATTCAGTCCAAAAATTTGATTTTTTTTTTTTTTTTTTGTATTTCTCTTTATTTTGATTTCTAAAAAATGATCTAGAAAAAATGTCTGTGTATGTGGTCAGCATAATTTGCGAACAAATTGACCTACAAAGTTCAAATTTGGTGTGCGGGTTGGTGATGACACAGGGACCTACCATTAAGGTTTTCGTCAAAATCGTGCAAGCCCTAACTTTTCCAGATGTGTAGATATCTTGATCAAATAGAACATATATGCCAAAGGGATTAAATGCTAATTTTTTAAAAATAGTTTCAGTGGCAATGAACAGTTTAAATTATTCCCCAACATGAAATTTCTAACAATTACTGCCAACATTCTCTAAGTAAATGATGTTAAAATACAGATTAAAGAAAAAAAGTGCTTTCATAACAATGATAGAAAATTTCCCTGTTTTCCATGAAATTTAAAAAACTTCCCTGATTTTTTAAGAAAGTTGCCTGATTTCCAGGTTTTAAGGCCCCTTTGTCTTTATAAATATACAGGATTTTACCAATAAAACAAACAGTAACATTTAATATTAAAAAAGAAAATATCCAACAAAATACTAATGGTAATTTCAGATGAAATTTTGCATTTATAATTTTCAGATTCCTCTCACTGAATAATGACATTATTTGCTAGTTTAAGCAATTGTTAAGAGATTGTGAGCATACAAAGGTTTTTAGAATAATACAATCCATTTTTATCATAAAAAAGTAACATTTCCATTAAAAAAACTATAATGAAAGTTCAATTATTATCTATCATGTATCCCAGAAAAAAAATTAAGTTACAAAATACCTACTTTAATCTAAAGAGAAATTTGGCATTGCTGAAGTAACAAGTGAAATAGCAAGGAAATGCATTACTTTAGTTACAAGACAGCAATACTTTGATTTAAATAGTTTACATTAAAATTCTTCTTTAGGCAAACTTTCAAACAGCCACATGGTTACAGTTTCCAAGCAAAAAAAGCTGGACATGAAAACTATGAAAACCAGCAAAAACATTAAATTTTCAAAAAAATTAAGAAGCAAAGCAAAAAATTATACGACACTGACAAATAGGTGAATCCAATTTTCTACGCAACATTCAAAGTACTGGGATCTCAATTAAAAAAAAAAGCTGATGTTAGTGTTTTCATTGAATGATAACATATCGGATATTTTCGTGGGCAAGAATTTGTAAGTTTAAGCAATACTGAAAGTAAAATCTTACATGAAGTGTCCTAAAAGCACGTTTCACAGACGGCTTGGAATAATCGAAAAACTTGACGGTATAATCTCGGCTTCCAGACACAAGGATTTGTTCTGTTGGATGAAACTCAAGACAGGTAACTTCCTAGAAAAAAAATCAGAAAAAATAACAAAATTTATCTAAAAAAGTTCCAGTTTATCTAAGAATTAAAAAGAAAATTAAAAAAAAAAAAAAATTAATATCAAAGATGGCACAGCTTTACATTCCATTGGTATCAGCTTCGTATCAGTTGAAATCTGATTTTGTATCAGCTTCGTATCAGCCAAAATCCAATTTTGTATCAATTTATCAGTTGAAATCGGATTTTTATCAACTCCATGACAGGAAAAATCATATTTTGTTTCTTTTTTGTTTAAAATCAAAATTGTAATCGATTGAAATATGTTTTTATAATAAGTTAAAATCAAGATTTGTAATATGAATGATTGTTTTGTTTAGAAGGATACTACATTTATTGCAATTATTAAATAAATTTACTGCCCAACTAATATATGGATCTTCTTTATCAGAACTTTTAATTCCTTAAATTATGTTATAGTAATGTTATAACATGTCAATTACTACTACTCAAACAGTAAAAAAATATTAAAAGATGATGTCCATAAAAAAAGTTAAGAAATACATAAATAAAATAAAATATTACACATTTGTAAATATAAATAATTAATGAACAACTACCTGGTGCAAAAGTTATACAATTAAGTAAAAAAAAAATTGCTTCAACTTTTAAACTATTATTTATAGTTATAGCTAAAATGTAAAATTGTTTGTCAAGCTAAAATAGACAAACAATTTTACATACAATTTCTTGCACATTATATTAAAATTTTAGCAATCCTGAATTGATATATTCTAAATAGAGACTTCATACACAAGCACAAACACTAATCACGGACATAGCTATCGCATTAGAGAAAGCCTAGGCGAATGCCACCAAAACTACATCACACACTTTGGCAATAGCCGATTTTACTTCAGTCGTGGCGAAAATAACAATCACAGCAAAGTATGTACCGGTGATAGCAACCACCATACCAGCGCACCATCCATACAAAAATCAGTGTAGATGCCCAATATACATGGGGCAAATTTTGGCAACAGCAGCTATTACATCGTCATAACAACCGACAAAAATGATCATCACACATCGTAAATCTTGTCAGTGACACTCGCCATATCTGCATAAATCACGGAAATAACTGCCATAACATCAATGTAACGTTCGACTAAATGACCATCATACACCGACGCAAATAACGGCTGTAACATTAGAAAAACAGAGGTAAAATAATAGTCATTGCATCGGAGGCTTGGAGAAATCTGAACGTATGCAAATTCCGTGGTTAGACTTAAAAGCAAGGTAAAAGTTAAGACTTTAAAGCAAGCACGATTTTACATTGTTTTAACTGTGTAACACCTGCTGAAAATGATCATCACACCAACGTAAATAGCGTCGAATGTAATCTCCTCACGAAATGCAAGTCTCTTATTATATCAACGCAAAACTCAAAAAAATTATAGCATTACAATGTAAATCTCGCCGATAGCGATTGCCATAGAAACAAGAATCTCGCCAATAATGCTCAATATATAAGAGTAACTCTCAGTAAAATGTCCATCATACCCACGTAAATAATGAAGCTTAGAAGAAGGATGAATCGGGGTGATCGGTTTATTTATGATCGAAATTTCGATCTACAAACCTGAAATTCGCAGAACTGTACCAATCCCAAATAAGAGAGAAAACTACTCTTTTCGTGAGAAAAATTTCAGAAAAAAGGTGATTTTTTCTGAAATTAGTGAAAAAAAAGCAGAAAAATAGGAAAATGAAGAAATTATAATAATAATAATAAAAAAATAAAAAAAAAAATCGGAGGAAGAATCACATCCCTGGAAATAGCTGATACACGGTACGGAGACAATGATGAAAGAACTGCCGACAAATCGTTACAGAAATACAGGCAGTTTTTTCAGCCAACAGACAGATACACCAAATAAAAAAATAGTTGCGTTGGGCGCAAAAATCGTAAAAAAGGGCGTTTTGTATCAGGATGTATCAGAATTTTAAATTGGCAAAGGCGTGCCATCCCTGCAATATACATAAAGTTTATTTCCACACCAATAACAGTTTTGGCAACTGAAAACCAATATTTCAGAATTATTCGATAAATTTAAGAGGAAGACTTAGTAAGGCTCATTCCCTATACTCGCAATGTTACAATCTTCTAGCCCACTTAATTTAGAAACTATTTTATATAAAACCTTGACATTTGGCGAGTAGGTGCGAAAAGGATCACTAAATGAAATGGCATAAATTAAAGATTTAAATATCGCATCTAATACATTGTATTTCATATTTGAAATCCTTACATTGATGGTGATGCAGTGGCGCCACCTGCAATAGTCTTTTGCCATTTAATTTATAATATAAAATATATTAGACGCTATTTTCGTGTTTTTAATTTACGTCATTTCATTAAGTGATTATTTTCTTACCTACACATCAAATGTTAAGGTTTTATACAAAGTAGTTTCTAAATGATGGGCTAGAAGATTGTAACATAGCGAGTATAGGGAATGACCCTTACTAGGACTTGCCCGTAATCCCTAGCACTAGATAAAAAAAAGACGGCAATATCCGATTTCCAGATATTGGCAACACTCTGTAATAAAGTTTGTAACTGATCAACAAACTACAATGCAATAAAAATTTCTTAAAATATTTATTTAAAAAATATATTAAAAAATTAGTTTATCATAAAACTAATGCTAATTTATCAACTAAAGGAAAAAAGTATTTTATGTCACAAGTGCCTTGCCTCCAAGTGATCGTAGAGTGTCCGAATAACCGGATGAGTTTCCATATTCTGCTGAGTTGTCTCCTGTGCTGCCACTTCAGCAGGAGTGGCGCTCTTTGCAAGCATGCGATCCACATCCAGAATCTGAAAAGAAACGACATTAACGTGATGAAGCTTGGGCATGTTTAACGACCATCTTGCGCAAAATAAAAGGACAGAGACCTATTATTAAACGTGAATTTCAAACCACAATGAACGTCCGAGGACGCCGAAGATTTGATTCCAGCACTTTGGACTTAAGACCCGAGACAGTAATCTTTCAGGAATCGGATCAACTCAAATATCGAGACCAGATACGCGATACAAGAAATATATTTAACTGTAACTGAGGAATTAAAGAGTTCTTTAATAGGGTTTCCTTCAATTGAAGTCATTGATTGAAAATCAATGACTTTTCAAGGACTTTAGGGCCTAAATAATATTTTTTAAGGACTTTCGAATATTTGTATTCATGCATCAGGTCTTTAAAGTGTGACTTTACAGCTGCCTTGTTCAGAGAGTTAATATCGAAAGATTTTATGCACAATTTGCTTTATAAATAGACTTTGATTTTTTGGCTCCCAAAGCGTAAATACTAATCTCACATTTTCGACTCGCAGAGTACAGTTTGCAACTAAAACCATTCGATTTCTATTCCACCAATCAGCAAATACTAACCAAATAATGTACAAGTTGATGCATGCTTAATACAAATATACCCAAAAATTTTAGAGTAGTGCGGATAAGTAGCAAAAATTCAAACACCTCCAAACATTGTCGAGTACTTTTAAGGCCTGGAAAATCAGCTAAAAAATATTAAAACTTTTAAATGACCATGGAACCCTATTAAATTAATTTTTCTTTTTTTAATATTATGAGCATTTGAAATCTAATTAAAAATTTTAATGTATATTTATAAGCACACAAAGGTAAACAAGCATATAAAAATATGACATTGTATAAATTTATATGTGGAATAGTATTTAATTTGTATTTACTAAAATGTAAATAACTGGAGGGGGAAATATACAAGCATTTTAATAAATAAACAGCTATAATGATCCTAAAGAATGAAAATATTAGTAGGGTCACTGCAATTTTCATACACAATTTGAAAATATAGCTATGTTAGCAAAGAACTAAGTATACAGATAATTTTCATTTCACAAATCAACCATTCACAATGAGAAATGTGAAAATACTATAACAATATCATAACATATCTATCTTACTTTAATCGAAGCATCAAATGATCCAGTAGCCACCAATTGTCCTACAGTAGAATAAAAAATAAAAAGATTATTGAAATCCGAAAAATGTGTGCACATTTTCAAAGTATTGTGCATAACAAACTTATCAATTGTAACACATTATTTATCAGAAAATGAACACACATCTAGAATCACAAAATACAACTGCAATCATAAACAGTACATAATGTGAATCAACAAAAGTAATCATGGTACCATCTTTGCTTTTAATATAAGGCGCAAATTTTTAAACAAAACCTCCAAACCTTAGGTGGTGTTTATACTCATTTTCAGAAAAAAATTCACCGAGATTTCCAGAGTCATGTTTTTCATCGCAGAGTTAATTATTTTTAGCCACATAAATATAGTCAAAAATTGATTACATAAATTTATCCGATAATGCGAAAAAAAGTCTTTTTTTTTTAAAGAATAACTTTCTGCAAGTCTATGTTATTCATTCTGTAACTTCCAACTTATTTTCCCTGAGTATTCAAAAAATTTCCGTTTTCCTCGAGGCGTACGAACCCTGTTAGGAGGAATTTCACTCCTTTCAGTATAGTTTCATTCATATTCGCAATTAAAAATAATTTATTTCTATATATAAGAATAAAAACAAAGTTTTTAATAAAAATCCTTTGTATGCATTGCCAATTTTTATATTCATTAATAAAGTGCAGTTTTTATTTTCAGCGTGCGCTTGGTGTTGGCATCTAATTTTAAATATTAAAAATATCACCTGTCGGCAAAATATCCGGTAAACTACTTTTCAAAATTTATTCATTAAAAATAAACGTGAATTTATGCACTTGCATCCAAATATCTTTTATTTATTATGATAAAAACAATTTATTTTATTATTTATTTATTAAAATAGTTTTGGCAACAGGAAAGAGTGTCTGCAATGATCAATTAAATTCTATTTCAGCGTGATTGGATGACAGCGAGTTGGTTAATTGGTATTCCGTAAAAGCGACCTTTTATTGACAGTGACAGCCGCTAAAATTTGATGAAATGCATTGTCATCGAAGATATCTGCCAAGTTTCAGCCCGATTGGATGAGGGCAAGAGGGTTAATTATGACTCCCCAGATTTGCCCTCCATTGCCAAACATATACACAAAATCAAAGTTAATATAAAGGATTTAAAAAAAAGGATTTTTTTAATCATGTGAAAACTATATAAAAAAGTCAAAACAACTACTAACCATCAGCACTAAATGCTCCTGCACGGCACTGGGCTTTATGAGAAGTCACATAACACGTTTCATAGAGTGCTGGTTCAGGCGCCAACGAAGGAGCTTTCGAAGATGGAAAATGATAATTATTTAAAAATTATAATTTCATAAGTACCAAAACTAATTAAATAGATGACAATACTTCAGTTTCTGAAAATAGTAAGAAAACAACAATATGCATCTGTAATTGAATTGCGAAAAATACTTCGCAGATGATACAGAAAACTGAAATTTCTCTCAAACAGTTTCATGTCCCGAGAAGGATCATTTTTGAAATTTATCAAAAGATTTAGATAGTTTTTATCTATAATAAAACAGCATTATTAAGGATGTTTTTATAATTTAAGGAACATTTTTTTTCTAAAAGAACAGCAATTTATCAAAAATTTCTTTTATATAATTGTTATTCTGCAAATAAAGAAAATACCCCACATTTTTTACTGAACTTCGACTGAAAAAATTTATCATGAATGCGTCGAACCAAAACTGAATGCCAAATATGCAATAACTTATGGAATAACGAGCACTAATTTTTTTTATAGGCAACCCACTACTCTTTTGAGGTAAGGTGTGAACAATTTCAGATCTCTGGTGTAAAATACTTGAATCTTTTATAAGTGAGCCAAGTTGGGGATAAATATTACTTCATCAGTGATTTTCTCTGCATTGTATTAAAAATTCAGAGTGATGTTTGATGGGAAACTTGAACTTGGCGCACAATCAGGGGGAGGGTTTTCAGGGTCAGAACCCCCCTAGGATTCCAAACATTTTGGTGTTTCGTTATGATTGTGTAAGAAACAGTTACCAATCATATATAATTTCAAAAGAATACTTTTTAATCTACCATTGCTCAGGTAGAGTATCACACTTAAATACCCATTAGTTCCAAGAAATTGGAAATAAATAATGGATTTGAATCTGCTAGCATCAACAAATCATGTTGCATTATTTTTGGTTTACGTAGTTCTAATATAAAGTATCGTTTAAACCAAACGCAAAAATATGGATGTTTCCGTTTTTCAAATGTTGCAATAGTGTTTCAGTGCTACATGGCTCTCATCTTTAAAGCTCTATAAAAAGTAAAAGCAGTTTGATATAAAATTTATCTGTTTACTTAAAATATCACTCCATCTCTAATTGAAATTAAAAAAACATTTAAATTAATTTATAACTTTGAAAATATGGACAATAGGCAATTTAGATAAAATGTTATCTCATGTTTGGTTGTTTTGTATAACTCAAAAAAAAAAAAAAATGGGCAAAAACTCTTTAAAAATATTTTTATGTATGTAGGTGACAAATTAAGAAAGTGCAAAAATATTGATGACGTGTGACAAATATGGGATGAGAAAGTACTGTGTGGAAGGTTTTTTTTTTAATACAAATAAATACTAGAGCAAATTTAGAGCTTGATTGAAAACCCCTCCCACAGAAATCTTCTGGTAGCACCCTTGACCTGAACTTACAGTTGTTCCTTGGGCTATTAGATTTGAGCCCTTCTAGGTTATAAAACATCAGTCTAGGATAAGTGAACAAAAAAATATTTGTCACATGTGATTAAATGATATTACCTTATAAAGTTAAGAAGATTATTTTACATGCATAATAAAGCAAATACACAATTTAAAGTTTTATACAAACAAGCCACACTTTTCTCACATGTCGCAATTTAATCATCACTTACCTTCAGTCTCGTATTCTAAATCAATACCAATTCCAACATTAGTGGTATCAGCTCTCATTGCATCATGTTCTTTATTATCTAAAAAATAATGGATTAAAGACAAAAGTCCATATAAATACATATTAAGAGAGCAAAGAGGAAGTCATTGTAAGGATCATTCACTATACTCGCTATGTTACATTCTTCGAGTACAGTTCATTTCGAAACTACTTTGCATAGGATCATACTTGGTAAAAAAAATAAGATCTGTAAAAATATATCTTAGTGGTGGCCCGTGGTCAAAAATGTTAGTGTAGCCGGAAATATGCGACTTTCCAAAGACCCCCCCTTCCACCAGTGTCAACCACTTACACACTTTAGCTTCTTTTTAAAAACTTATCATTTCAAAAATCGGATTTTTTTTGCACTTAAAAGTACAAATTTAGTAATGATGTTTAAATAATTTTATTTTATTCAAAAATTAATGAACTAATTAACATTTAAATCGTTATAATTAGCATATTTTCTTTTAACAGTGATTACTCGAGTTTTATGGGCAGGGATGTGAGTGGCTGAAGACTCAAAAGACTGAAATCATACACGAGCTGAAAAATTGCACCCTACTTTATACGTGAAACATGTTACATGAGCATAATTACATTTCAAATATTAGGAGTTAGTGAAGTAATCTGGGAGGAAAGGGGAGCCAAGAGGAAAAATCTTTTGTTTCGACATGAGGAAAAGTATACTTTTTGCAGAAAAAACTGGTTCAGATAAGAAAAATGCTGATCCTCATAACAGTGACTAAGAGAAGGAAAATTTTACATAAAAAACCAAAAAGGAGGAAGTCCTCCAAAAGGAGGAAAACTACCATCCCTCATAAAAGTATTGTTTTGGTTAAATTTTAGGCTGTTATACAATTCTACAATTTAAACAATTAAAAAGATTTTTAGAAGAATTACGAATTTATATTCAAGATCTCAAAACAATTCCCAAACCAAAACTTTACTCTAGATTTAGTATTGCAGAACCTCTATTGATAGCAAAAAAATAACAAAGAATTCAATTTGTTTTGTTTTGTTTTGCAACCACCGACTATCTATTTCTGCCACTTATAAAGTGCTTAACACAGCCAAATACGTCTCGTAATTTTGAGCATCTAGAAGAATACGAGATCGAAATCTTCTAGTGTAAACCCCTCTCTCCAACCCCACCACACCAACGAGAGGACATTGAGGCCACGACAGATTTAATGTGCACCAGCCCCCATTAGGTACACACCGATATTTGGCGAACCGAGGACAGAACCCGCAACCCTCCGGTTACGAGCTCGTTACTCAACCGCCTAGGCTATCGGGAGCCCAGAATTCAATTAAATTAAGGAATAAAAATTGGTCAACAGTTGAAGATTTTAAACAAGTTGGTGTTCATACTAGGGATGCAAAGATTATTCGGTATTCTGCCATTTGGTGAATCTTCGGTTTGGCGGAATATCTGGATATTCGGTGGCCGAATACTTTTTTTCGATTTATTGCCAATTTATTATTATTGCAGGATACCACTCTAAGGAAATATAATTTTCTTTATACAATATTTTAAAAATGCCAAAATTTATAATGCGCATCCACAGCAATTTTAAGGTGTTTTTTCTTTTATAGGAACTTTAGGGAGTAGTGCCAGGGCCCTTAAATTTGCCTACGACATAAGAGGGGTCATTTTAAATAGTTTTAAAGACAAGAGAACAATTATTTAATTGTGTCAAGATAATTGCCATTAAAGATGGTTCAGTTGTCTATGTTTTTTTAACATAAAATAATCCTATTATTAACTATAAGTGGAAATACATGCAATACATGAGATATTCGGCTTATCCATGGGCCGGATATTCGTTATTCAGCAAAATTCAGTATTAAATGGTTGAATAACAATACATAATAACTGGAGGAACCATCGATTTAAGACAGAGGTAAATTCCTAGTTCATGTTTATGGGTTGGCGCACTTTTCAAAAGTTGGCGACAAAGCCAAAATGTCGCCAATTCGGAATTCCAATATGAAAAATTGAGAAACGAACCAGCTCCATGATTTGTAGTATAGGAAGATTGAAGCCAAAGCGCGTCAATAAAAAAAATGGGATTGCCAAATTTAGAACTGTATCGCCTACAAAACAGCGCCAAATCGGCTTGGCGATATTTTAACGTCAACTAGGAATAGACCAAGACAGATTTTTACATACCAAGCTCAGTTCTTATTCCAAGGGCTACAAGATTGAAGAGGCGATCAGATGGCGGGCAAGGTGGTTGAGTTTTAATCAGATTGGACAAACTAACCGCCAGAGTTTGATGACCATCGTAGAACAGTTGGCTGAAACAAAAGCCTCCAGTAAACATTTTTGATTTAGAAATAGTACTATATCATGCTTTTAATTCTGATTAACCTACCTGATGATAAGGCGATATAATTGTTCTCTTTCTTTATAGCCTTTACCACCCATTAGCGGCATGATAACGATAATAAATTATATTTTATATTCAAAAAAGCAGAAGACTCGAACCAATATTACTTCAAAGTAAATTAATTGGAAGTCTAAGCTTTCTTCGTTGAGTCAAAAGAGAACAGAAAACACAACTCCGGCAGGAAAATAAATATAAACAAGCCGGTTAGCCGGTTACAGTTAATGGATAAAGTTGAAAATGAAAGTAATATTTATAAATAAAATTTATGAGAATGTTTGTGATCAATCATAGTGACCCCTTAAAAATAAATTTGAATTTCGTTTTGAAGCATTTGCATAAGAATTTATGGGGATAATTTTGCCCTCATTGAAAAAAAAATTAAAATTTTAATGTTTTATGTGAAAACAGCTGCCTCGCCACATGAATAAAAATATTTGTCTACTGTTATGATCGTGCGGTGTGCAGCTTTCAAAAATTTGGTATCAAACATGTGTAACTAGTTTTGAGTTGATATTTAAGTATTTTAAACTATATTGTTTATCAAATAATTTTACTTCTTTGAAATGTCTGTGGAAGAAACAATTTTAGTGCGTAAGTGACAATAAGAAGTGAATCCAATAAATATTGTTCTGGTTTTTAACCACATTCATAGTTTATACTAGTACTTATTGAAAATTAAATGATTACTCTACTTAACTTACAGGGCTCTTGAACCAGCTTGGCAGGCCAACATTTGCCTTAAATATATTGTAAAAAACCTGCAAAATTCCATTACATTTCATTTTTTTTAATGAAAAGATACACTTTTTAAAAATTCTTTGGGGAACGTTATTTTTCCCAATCAGGTAGTTGCAATCTTTGAACATACAGTGCTTTCTTTGTGACCTACAATTCGTCGAAGAAAAGTTAAGTCACGCCTGTCTTCAAGTTAAAAAATCATCAAATATGTCTAGATATTCCCTTCAAGATTTCACATTTTCTCTCTAATAACCATTGACTGGAGCAGAGATGACAATTTCACCCACCTCACTCTTTGCAAAGCAAGCTGATTTTTTAGTCTATTCCTATTTGACGTGTAAATATCGTCAAGCCGATTTGGCGCCTTTTTGTAGATGATAAAGTTCCACTTTTGGCAGCCTTTTTTCACTACAACAGTGATTTTATGGTAACCCTAATTGAAATGCGCAGGAGGAGTGAAGATTTTTTTTGGTGGCCATTTTGAATTTATTTTTTGGCCAATGTCTTACCACTGCAACGTTTTGGCCTTGTCGCCAACTTTTAAAAATCGCATCAACCCTTACACGTAAACTAGGAATTTATCGACTTTTCTGTAGGCTGATTAAAATATTTTTTTTTCAGATGGGGTGGGGGAATGATGGGAGATACAAGGATATAGAATATATAAGGCAAAAAAGATTAAAATACAAAATTTGGCAATCTCCCTCTCTATACTTCCCTGAAAAAGAAAGGCTTCAATTCTTTCTACATACTGTTGGCTTATGTCTCCTTGCCACACCTTTTAAAATATATTTCTTGCACCACTGTGTACTCAACAAACAGACTACATACAATAAATTACTTTGATAAATAGAAAGACATATCTTTTGTTTTTTGGGAATTCTGTCTGTGCTGGTTTAATTTCTTTTTTTGAGTTAACATTAGCAACAATCTGAATTACTCATCATTCGAATGATTTACATTAAAAATATGACTGAAATTCTTTTTTGCAAGTATCAGTTTGTTGTGCTTCAATCTAAAATAACTTGCCTGTGCCAATAGCTAATAAGTTAAAGCATTTATCTTTTAAATTACCTTTCAATATTGAGCACACAAAAAAAAGAGTGAGCGAGACATGCAAAACTTAAATTTTAAAACTACATTATTTTAATCTTAAATTTTTTTAAATGACTTTAAACTTATTATACAACAATATGTGTGAAATTTTGACATTTAAATCCAAAATAATTTTCAATTCAATATGAATTCAAGGGTCGCATTCATCCTAAAATTCCTTACATTTTTGTTTCTCCCTAAAATTGTACTTTTTTGATAATTCCTAAAAAAAAAAAAATCCCCCCCTTGATATTCTTCCAGATGAAAAAAGTGGATTTTGATTAAAATGGCATGCTTGTTAAAATAGTATAATTGTTTAATTATATAACTCTTATTTTATTAAAAGTTCAACTTTTGAAAAGTGACTTTTTTGCTTGTATCGAAACAAGCTTTGGATAGAATATGTCTGCGTTAAGTGTCTATGTCAGCTTCAAAATAAATATCCCTAAAAGTTTTTTTTAACTATCACTAAAATTTTAAGAATTTTCCCTAATAGTTTTGGGGATTTTTTACTGAAATTTTATGCTTTATTAAAACCCTTCTTTATTCATACTGTTTGTTATTATGCAAAATTGAAATATTAGTCATTTTACTAGTACCTTATAAAATTATTTTGTGTCTTGAATGCATAAGAAATATATATTAACTTTTAATTAACATAAAATATAATCTTATGAATTTCTTGTTTAACTATGACACAGTACCTAAACGAACTGATTCTGAAGTCTGTTAATTATTGACTTAATTAATAAGGAATAAATTATTTTATTTTTTTGCTCTGACAATATTATTTTTTTATTTTAGTTCGTGGATCACGGGGTTTAAGATATATTTATGGTCCACCCAAATCTAGAGCTTGTGATGAATTTCCAAAGTAAGTATCTATAACAATAACAAAGTTCATCCTAGAAATGAAAAAAGTAAACTGCTGTTTCCTATGGCTCTTTTTTATGGCAAAGTGTAAAAATTTTAAACAGGTTTCTTCCATAGTTTCTATATGATTTTGATTTTCTGCCACGATTGATATTTTCAAATTATTTTTTTAATTAACAATGCTCAATAAGCTAAAATCAAAAACATGCTGAAAAAACTTAAACTCAAAAGTGTAATTATATAAAAATATTGAAACATTCTTATTGGTGCTTATTTATACAAATACAAATTTTAAGACCAACAACAGGCTCAAGGCCCAACAGGGTTGGTCAAGTAAATATATATATACACGTATATAGAAATAGAAAATAATTTGCATACTATAGTTATACTATCATACATACAATATAGCTTAGTTACAGGATCATGCACATACAATAGTTACAGGATTATACAATATATACATAATACAATACAATATACATAATACAATACAATGTACATAATACAATGCAATATACAAAGTTGACACAACGTTTGACAATCATACTGGAAAAATGCAATATATAATGCAAGCAATATATACAAGCTGACACAATATACAATAGTTACAGGATTATTCAATACAATATACACAATACAATAAAATATACATAATACAATAAAATATACATAATACAATGCAATATACATAATACAATACACAAAGTTGACACAGCGTTTGACAATCATACTGGAAAAATGCAATACATAATGCAAGCTGACAAATTTTATAAAAACTAACAGTACGCAAACATAAGTAACCAAACAAAATAACCTAAATTAAATATATATTCGTCCGATGTGTTGTGCAGCTCGGGAGCATATCCATATATTTTATTGTAAATTTATATTTTAACCACCAGGTGGTGGATCTTTATAATCATAAGTCAATCGTGTCCAGTTTTTATTTTATTGATGATAACTTAATTAACCTACTTGCCATTATCCGACTAGGTGGAAACTTGTTAGATAGTTTTGATGACAATGCATTCTATAATTGTTTTGGAATACTAGTAAATCTCATTTAACTGATCATATTGTTGAAGCTCTTTCCGTCAACATTATTTTAATCAGAGTAAATCAAAGATATATGATCGCGAATGCATACATTTACTATGGACTGTGGTCCAGTCAGTAACGTTGTAAGTGAAAAAATTTTAACCGATCATTGATGAAAATCTTTCATGTTGCCATAATTGTTTTAATCAGAATGAATAAAAGATATTTGGATGTGAATGCATAAATTCACATTCATTTTTAATAAATAAATTTTTAAACGTAGTTTGCCGCATATTTTGCTGATAGAGATGTCTTTAGTAATTAGAATTTGATACAAACACAAAGCACAGGCTGACAACAGAATTGGGGTTATGTTAATGAATATAAAAATTGGCAATGCATGTAAAGGATTTATATTAAAAACTTTGTTTTTTATGGGTTAGGTTAATAAAGTTTACAAACAGTTAATGCACTTTAGGAAGTTTTTATTTTTCAGGATGATTGATACTGAAATTTTTTTCTTTAGGACAGAGAACCCTAATTGCCGAGATGCCATCTTTACAAATGATGGCAACCTTATTGCGTTGTGTACAAACCAAAGGTAATAATACGAAATACATATATTTAATTAATTCATACTATTTGGTTCTATATATTTAATTATTTATTTATGACAGACAGTGGAAGTTAATAGTTTTACTGATTTAAGATGTTTTTACCAAAATTTCAGTACTTTGAATGCAGCTTAAAAAAAATGAGAAAACTGGGTTTAATTAGATTCACCAATTTTTTTATTTAGTATAATAGTTTACAGTTGTTTTACTTCTGAATTTTTTTAAAAATTTGATGCTTTTTTGCTGGTTTCCATTGCTTGTGCACATTCAGCTTTTTTTGGTTTAGGAACTGTATTTTGTCTGCATTTGAAGTTCAAGAGGCATTTGAATCAAAATGTAAACAAAATTTGTTTTAAATTTATAGAATATTTTATAGTAAATTGTTTTATATATATCTATACATTATAGGTGTGTGCACATGCTTTATATAATCTTTTTTTATTCATGGACTTTCTGTTTTTCTGTTCCAGAACTCAGGTTATAGAAAACAAGGGCTACCAAACCCTATGCAGTGTAGATGATCCACGGATAGCTTCCTTGCACTTTTCACCAAAAGGGACATACTTATCCACATGGGAACCTTATACAGGTATGGTTTAGATTTCATTTGCTAGTTTTTATTAATCTTGTACAGTTAAAGTTATTTTCCACTGACCCCCATTTAACCCACTTTAAATTTTAATGGACAAACATAATTCTTTATTAAGCAATATTCGATGTAAGGTGTGTGTAATGTACCAAGGGCCTACTTTACGAATTTTGCAAGTGCTGTATAATCTTATGTACAATTGTAAATATTAATATGAATACATGGTTTGTATGTTGTTTTTTTTTTGTTTTTGTTTTTTTTAACTTTTAAACGTACTAGGGGAGATTTAAATTTAAGTAAAATTTTTGTTATATTTACTATTTGAACATGCACTGTTGCAATAAAAAAAAATTGGATTTTTTTTTAAAAATGTTATTAATGTCATCCTTGAATAAGTCGTTGTTGAATCTTTTTCTTCTTCAAGTGTTCAAGCCATGCTTTTCAAAACCTTGTAAATAGCAGTAATAAAAATATCTGATGCTATTAATAGGTAATTTTAATAGAAATTGAACTAGATCAGATGTCAGGGTTTGTAATTGTAATCATGAAATTCTAGCATGCTTGGCAACTCAATAAATCAACCTGAGTTTTTTTAATAATTGGATTCGAAAAATCATTAATGGCTTTGTACCTATGATACAAATGGAAAGCCTTCACATTGAAAATACCTTTGTAGACTATCAAATACGTTGCTGACTTTGGGTGTAAAAATTCTAATGTTGATTCAATAAAAATTTACACATCTGATTCCAGTCCAGTGCTGACTTAAATTTGCAGCCTTTGATGAAATCAACCAATATCTTAAAATCAAATTGATGGTCGCGCATCTTCTTATCAGGGATTCCACGGTCATTAAAAGTGCTTTATATTTTCTTAAGTTGTTTCAGATGTTCTTAAAAGTACTTCAAAATGCTTGAATGTTCTTCAAAGTACTTGAAAATGCTTGAAGGTCTACTTTATCTGCCCCACATCCAAAAAGTTTGGTATATTTGTATTACACAAGTAACAACTTGTACATTGTTTTGTTCGTGTTTGTTGATTGGTGAAGCAGAAATTGAATGGTTTGAATTACACACTGTACTCTGTGAGATAAACATATGAGATTATGCTACATGAAAGATTTTGATATTAACACTCAAGACAAAGTAGCTGTAAAAAGTCACACATTAAGATTCTGATGAATGAAAACCAATTTTTGAAGGTCCTTAAAAAATATTATTTAGGTCCTTAAAAGTCCTTGATAAGTCATTCATTCTATGATTTTCACGAGGACCCTGCTTATATTTTTTAGCTTTACATGTGTAAGTAATCCAGGTAGAGTACTGTGCTTCTGAGCAATAGCAGAGTGGCCACAGAACTGGGAAACGGGGAAATGTCAGGGAACTTTTTAAAATTTCATGAAAATCGGGGAAATTTTGTATTGTTTAAGGCACGTTCATCCCTATTTTGGCACTATTTACATGGAGATTTGTAGTGGTAAGCCATTAGAAGTTTAATGTTACGGAATAACTTAAACTTTTCATTACCAGCAAAAATATTTTTTTTTAAATTGTATGTTATCTCTTTAGCATACATGTTCTATTTGATCAGGGTGTTTAGACATCTGGAAAACCTAAGAAAATTTTTGAAATTTGAAAAAAAGTTTGCCCTAAAATCAGGGAATTTTTTAGAAATCTGTCAGGGAAATCAGTGAACTTTTTTTCCTGAATTTTGTGGCCACTCTGAATAAATGCAGGTCTTTATTTTCCCTCTGAATGCAAGTTTGAAAGCATTGTACTTTCAAAATCCTTATTTCGTTAAAAAAAAGTAACAGAAACTCGTCCCTCAAATTCTACTGCTTTTCTTAAGTAATATATAAATCGGAAAATATGCTTGATGAGATAAATTGTAATGTTATTTGTATCATGATACTTTACAGAGTAATATTTATAATGAAATTTTCATTTTGTAGTAAAACAAACTGCACAAGAGAGTTGTAATCTTCATATATGGGATGTTAAATCGGGAGTATGTGTCAAGTCTTTCATACAGAAGAAGCAAAAAGGATGGTGAGTATTTACTTTTTAGATTTTCTTATAAAGTGTCCACTTGAAGACAATTATTGATAAAGACATAATTTGAAATTGGAAGTAAAATATTAACTAAAAGAAAGGCCTTTTAGTTTTAAAAAGAGCCAAAATTATGCAAACAACCGACCATCTATATTATTATTATCAGTAAATAGTATTTATATAAATAATATGATAAATAACAACCCAAAAGTGTGCTCCTGTATATACTTTTTAATTTTGTAATGTTTCCTTAATTTACTAGATTTGGTGTTAGAAACTAGTTGTTTTTAAATTTTCCTTTATCTCGGACAACTGGTATCGATTGCAATTTTAACAGAATAATGATTTAACAACTTGTTAAAGTGCGAAGAAATGGAAAGTAAATGTTTCGGTTTACTGTTAAAATGCTTATGCGAAGGACTGTGGCAGATATCTGTAATAATTATGTAATAACTTGTTTAAGAGCAAAATAATGAAAAGTAAAGTTTTTGGTTTAAAATTGAAATGCAAAAGGTTATGGCATATCTGTAAAAAATTTAAATGAAAAGTGTACTTTCATTACTAAGATATAACTAGTGTCTCAAATCAGTGAAACTTGTTGATAGTTCAAAAGTTTTTAGAAAGTGAAACAAAAAGAACTAATTACACAAAACCACATTTTTAATATAAAAAGTAATAAAAAAACTATTTCAAATGATAAACAGTTTTGGTCATTGAATAAAAAATATCATAAATTAAGAAAGGTAAAATTACAAGAAAAATAACACAATGTAAGAAAAAAAAATTTCTTTAAAACTATTGAATTAATACTTTTTTTAAGTAATTTAACAAATAAGTTTTTTATGCTTTAGTAATCATTGTATACAATAATTGTCTCAATGTTGCATAACTTCTCCATGAATGTTATATATTGTTTTAAAGTTACACTATTCATCTGGGATCTTTTCACTGCATGTTCGTTCATTAAGCTGTGGATACTTTTTTCAGCAAAATGTTAAAGAACTTTCTAGAATGTTAAAATTAGAAAATGTGATTTGTTTCTTTTGCTCAAACATTCAGCAACACAATTTCAAAATCACCATTTTTTTCCAAATTAAATCATTAACCTACAAGAAAAAGAAGTTAATTTGTTAAAAAGTATTTTTCCAATTTATTTTAGGTATAAAATAGCTTAATATTTAAAGTTCATAAAGATTTTATATTAAATGTGTCTTAAATAAAAATGTCTTAAATATTTTAAATTAAACATCAAGAGTGATGGAACTCATAATCACTTTAGCATTTTGCTAAGAAGAATATTGTCATAAGCTTTTTTGCTAAAGAAACTTTGTGCCCTGTCTTAATCACTGTCTACATGTGCATTGATAATTTTACTATTAATTTTCTTATTGTTTTTCTTAGGAACCCACAGTGGTCAGATGATGAAAAAATCTGTGCCAGAAATGTTAATAATGAAGTACATTTCTTTGAAGATGCAAATTTTGGTAATAAAACTATGGATGAGTGTTCAGTTAATTTGAAACAATATTAAAGTATTGAATTAGCGGGACATTGTTTTCTTTAAATGTTCAATGTATGTTAAAAATATAAAAACATTTTCAGGACTAAAATGTGAATTTATTTTAAAAATCATAGCTGTGACGAAAATTTCAGTGAGATGTAAATTTTGCAAATTTTAGTTGAAGGCTTTTTTGCATTACTCAATGAATATTGACGTTTAGAAATTTTCCTCAAAAATTAGCTGAAAAGTTGTGATTATGTCATTGACATCTTAACTCAACCTTTTTTATGGTTTAAAAAAAGAAATAAAATTAACGCTATAAATATTTTTTGCCTGCTTATTCAATTTTTTGTTTAAATCTTGATTTAATTAACTTTGAAAACTGAACTGATATTTATAAGTTAAAAAAAACTCAAAAAAATAATTCACATTACTTATTATTTCTGTTGTATTAATGTTTATTTATTTTACAGATAACATAGCTAAAAAGATTTTTATGCAGAAGGTTGCCTATTTCAGTTTAGCTCCCGGAAACGCTCCTTATCATGTAGCTTGTTTCGTTCCTGGACTGAAGGTGTTGATTTTTTTCATATCAATTGTTTTCTCAATAATAAAGATACGACTCTATATTTTTATTTAAAATTATTTGTGTGAAATAATATATGTTGAGGCTAATTTGATATATCTGCTACTAAGTAAAATTACCAGCTATTTTATAAAATAAAATAAATTTAAAAAAAAATCCTTACTTTTGCTTGTTATTTTATAAAATACTTAATGTAAACAGTTTATATGATTAATTCAATAGGATTTATTAAATTAACTGAGGATTTTATATAGTAACCAAACCACTGTGACTATTATAATAATTTTAAAAATTGGTTTTGAATTTTATTTCTTAGATTTTATCAATCAATACACGGTACCTTCCTTACTCATCATTCCACAATTTTAATTTCAAATGCACTTACCTTTTCATTAAAACGCTTTTCTATATTGATGATAATAACAATAAGAACTGTAGGTTCAACCAGTGTTTAAGCTGGGGTACAAAATTTCTTTAACAAAAAAGCTAAAATCACAATTTTCATTTTAACAAAACCCTAAAACAATTATGACTTCCATCACTTGTAATGTTTAATCTATCATAGCCCTTTTTATTATAAAATAGCCTTTTTACTGTAAAATCATTATTAACTTTAAGTATGTGCTATTTTATACCAAATATCAATTTAAAAAATACTTAATCGAATTAGCCGTGGCATATACACTGTATCGTATACGCACAATATTTCTAAGAATTCACTGTACCAAATTTCTGATATTTTACAAAATTTTAAATATTTTTATCTTAACTGAATGCTCACTTAATGGCTGTGTGCCCCCCCCCCCCCCTCTGGCCTCACCAGTGCAATAGATGTCGGGTTTGAATTCTGTATTAACGCGGATGTTTGCTGTGGTTTGGGATCCACAATAAACTGTAGTTCCAGACCTCAAATGTCCGCACATTGTTTTTACGACAATTATGTTCTGTTAAAGTTAAAATCATGTTTTTAATATTTTGCCTGTGTAGCAATCCCTAGCACCTTTACATCTGATTTTTAATTGCTTTAAATGTTTATCAATCAATAATAACATGTTTTTTATTTCAAAGGGTCAACCATCATTTGTCAGATTATTTAAATATCCCAATTTTGAAGGCCCAAATTCTGTGATTACTTCAAAAAGCTTTTTCAAAGCTGAACGAACAGATTTTTACTGGAATAAGACGGGTACGTTATTTTTCGCTTATGTATGTTATGCTTTTCATTCCTTAAATTAATAAAAAAGATGCTTTCATTTTTTAATAATGGTTATTTGTATTAATTAATATGGCAATAAATAAAGAAACAATGGTGCGAAATATATTGTACTCTTAAATTGTTTTAATGAGCATTTTTCATGTCTAACATATATTGTATTTTATTGTCTGTCTAGGTAAAGATTGTATATTTCTGACCTCTGTGGATGTGGATAAAAGTGGAGCATCATATTACGGAGAGCTGAATCTCTATTATGCATCAGTCACTAAAGCTGAAACTGCCAGAATCAAATTAGGTTAGTATTTTTATATATATTTTTTTTTCAGAAATTGTTTTCTGCTAGCTTCTAGACCGCGAGGTTGCGGGTTCGAGTGCCGCGTTAGGCATGGGTGTTTGTAAATGTAGGTTATCTTGTCTACTGACGAATGTTTCGGCGCATTATAGCCCTTGTGTTGCCGACGGCGCCAGATAATCTGAAAACAACCAACTGAAACAACCAGAAATTGTTTTCACTGCATTCGCATAGAGAGTCACTAAGTTGACTGCAAATACCTTTAGTAAAAGTCATCGACCTCTAACTTATAAATAACATTTTGCTTGATATTGCAATGGACCATTCCCGCATTTTTAAAAAATGATTGAAATAAGTGTATATTTATGAAGAATTTCTTCCTGGTTCCAACTATTCAAATAAAAGTGCTTTAAAAAAAAACCGATTTATTCGAATATTAAGAAAAGAAATTGCGCCGAAACCCCATCTGATTGCAATCCGATCAAAACGATCCGCTATATCTGTGACCTCAAAACATCATTCCATTTCTAAGGTTATCATAAGGTTTGTGCAAAAATGTTGGTGTGTGTGATATAGATAATAGCTATATCCTGTACTGGTTGGCACTATTTGCGAGAAACTTGCAAAACTGGTTTCCGCTGCTGCGTTTCAAGCTAAGTTGTTTCAGATCAAGTGACGTAACATTCACTTCGAGCCGAATGTGTCGGTTTTCCCGCCAAAACTAACGAGCAAACTTGGGTTGCAAATTAAAAAAAAAAGCACAATGAGCAGAAATTTTTGTGTTTATGGCCTTTTTGAAACATTTAGAATTGAATTAAAAAAAAAAATTTAAATGCGGGAATGGTCCATTATAAAGTTTCATTTTTTTTATTTAGGATGTTTATCAATATTCCTGTGTTTAATGAAATATGATGTATTAAAAATTTTATGTTAAAAAGAAATCCAAACAGTTTAAAAGCTGTATCCTTAAAAGACTTTGCTGTAAAATTTACTTTTGTCTCAATTTCAAATGATTACAATTTTAAATATATTAATAGATTTATGGAATTATAGTGACTAATTTTCTTTTTTTGTACTGCAATTGTAGATGCTCGCAATTTTTCTGGATATTACAAAAAGTATTGTTTATGGAGTTAGGCTTTTATCATTATTCTTGATTATAATTCAAATTCTTATTTTATTACTTTTAAAGGGAAAGATGGTCCAGTGTACTCTGTGGAGTGGAGTCCGAATTCAATCGAATTTTGTGTTGTATATGGCTGTATCCTTTGTTTTTTCTTAAGTTAACATTTCAAAAACTTCTAAACTTTTTTCTCTGTATAAGGTTATGCCAAAACCTGCTATAGAGTATAAAATATTACCACCTATGTAATTTTCAATGTTATTTTGAATCAGAAAGATATTTAAAAAAAAAAAAAATTGAAATGAAGGTAGTCGAAATAATACGTGCCTACATTTTCCTTAGTGTTTTCAGACATGCCTGCTAAAGCAACGATTTACAATTGCAAATGTGATCCAGTGATGGATTTTGAAGGGGCACCAAGAAATGAAGTACACTACTCTCCAGTTGGAGACAATATCCTTTTATTGAGTTATGCATCAATTATTAGTTTATTTCATACTTTAACTTTGTATAATTCTATATTAAAGGATGTTACATCTGATCCAATTTACTATTTCTACTCAAAGCTACTCTTAAAATACCCCTATTTAGCCAAATTGTATTGAGACTGCTCTAATTTAACTCTTTTGTCTTCGAAGTAAAAAAAAAATTAAAACACCCACATCTAGACAAGTTACATTCTGCTTTTAGCCATTTGTATTCAAGCAGGATTAAAAATGTACATATTTTCATGATAAAATTTTTATAGTATTCTGGTATAAGAATTTTATCTTGGAAATATATAAATTTTTTATCTTGCTAATTTAGCAATGTTTTAGAAACAAAGATGTAGCCAAGTTGGTAACTAGCTGTGTATTTTATGTTTTTACCTAACTATTTTAATTACTAATCAGAAATA
Source organism: Linyphia triangularis (assembly GCA_963978545.1). Classification (NCBI taxonomy): domain Eukaryota; kingdom Metazoa; phylum Arthropoda; class Arachnida; order Araneae; family Linyphiidae; genus Linyphia; species Linyphia triangularis. Next base: position 105,032,001 of record OZ021725.1, read on the forward strand.
ACGAAATTAATGTTTTGAATAAATGAGAAACTATTATTTTTTAATTACATGATTTGTTTAAAAATTGACAATCTTAGCTTCAATTTGATTGTTAAAACTGAAAACATCGGAGATTGCTTTAAGTTTTAATGTTCCAATGTGCTTTCCAAAAGAGTAAAAACCATAAACAAAACTCTGCGACTACTTATGATTTGCAAATAGTGGCTTCTTTTTTATAACCACCCTGTCCATATGTTGTTGGACCACCTTTAATATAACGTTGAAACAATATTTGACTAAGATCTGCTGCACTGTTATCGTTTTCTTTTAAATTCGGGGGATTCTTGGTTCAATTATTTACCTCTTTGTGATGACCAGACCTAGTTCTTTGCCTAACGATCTTAATTCATTTTCATTACAGCTGCTCGTTAACATTTCGCAAATGCTGCAGTTATGCCAATGCTTGATTCATAGCTCCAAGCTCCTACTATCATCCCATGTTCAAAGTCCATCAAATCAAATTTTTTCCCTTTATAATCTTATTGCTGCCAACATGTACGGGTTATCCGAACACTGTACAGATTTTTACTGTTTTGTGCGGTTGTACGAACAGCTAAAAAAAAAAGCTTACTGTTTTCACTTTATTTTTTCCAGAAAACCGCCAATTTTATATAATATTTTTTCTATCTTATATTATTCAATCATAAAATGACATTTAAATGTAAGATTCATGAAATTTTTTAGAATTTTTTTGTATTAAGCCCAGGGATTATGCTGTGATTGCTTTTTTAGCAAAATGCTCAAGAACTTTCTTAAATGCTAAAATCAGAAAGTGCTTTTTTGCTAAAACATTTTGACATAAAATTCACAAAATCGCAATTTTTGTTATCTCAAGGTTAGTCCTTGAACTTAAAGAACAAGTAAGCTAAAGGGTGAAAAGTATTTTTCCAGTTGATATCGATGTAAAACAGCTTTATATTTAAAATTAATAATGATTTTACAGTAAAAAAATGTTTTAATTGTGTTAAATTAGCTTTTTTGCTATAGAATTTTTTTTACCCCCGCTTAAACACTGACTAAGCCAAACTTTTAAACTAAAACAGAGTGGCTACAGAACCGGGAAAACCTGGAAATCAGGGAAATGTCAGGGAACTTTCTGATTCTGGAAAAATTAGGGAAATGTCAGGGAAATTTTGTATTGTTTAAGGCACGTTTATCCATATTTTGACGCTATTTACATGGAGATTTGTAGTGGTAAGCCATTAGAAGTTTATTGTTATGGAATAATTTAAACTTTTCATTACCAGCAAAACTATTTTTTTGAAAATTGCATATTATCTCTTTAGTATACGTGTTCTATTTGATCAGGGTGTCTAGACATCTAGAAAACCTAAGAAAATTTTTGAAATTTGAAAAAAAGTTTGCCCTAAAATCAGGGAATTTCTTAGAAATCTGTCAGGGAATTATCAGGGAACTTTTTTCCCTGAATTTTGTGGCCACCCTGTAAAACTTCTAGTTGTTTTTGGAAAGAACTTTTTGCTTATTGATGTAGAAACTACCTATTAAACACAAAAGCATGCATAATTCATATTTATGCATCTTATTCAACACTTTTTGAATACTACCTCCTTGTATGTCTCAATACAGTTCTTGTGTCATAGAGCATGTTAATAGGGGTGGAATGTAAACTAAATCATAAACCTCAACAGGGATTGCATCGTAAAGTTTAAATTGTATTTATATTTAAATTCAAGTAAGTATTTTATTTTATAATTTCTATTCTGCTAAAATGTAAAAATTTAATATATTTGAGAGCAATTTAATATTATAGTTTTTTTTTTTTTTTTTTTTTTTGCATTTATATGTGAATTAGCATTATTTCTATATTGTATTCGTAAGTATTTACGCTATTTGACTTTCCCATGAGTCATGGGAACTCTTTCTTCTTTTATACTTCCATGGCTCTCAAGCCACAAAACTGTGATGCAGTAGCTTTTTTTGCTACCATTTGCTGATAAGAGAGTGCCCATTCAGTGTAATACTCATTTTAAATCGAAAAATGTTCCCTTTAACTTTCTCTTTACGATTGCTCCTCTGTGGCTTCGGTAACCTGCAAGGACAAATCGAGGTGTGGGATTTGAAGTTGAAGAAGCAGATTATTAAATTCAAAGCTGCTGATTCGACGACAATCCAGTGGAGTTATGACGGAGAATACATTATGACTGCCACCACATCTCCGAGGTTGAGAATAGGAAATGGGTAAGCTTCTCAAATTTTTTGTTTCACTCTTAACTTGGCACAGATTTCCATTTCAACTTTTCTAGACAATTATTTGGGAAAATAACTGATACTTTTATACATTTATGTATGTACATATAATAATAAAAACATTTTAAAATTTACTTGTTAAAAGTATTCATGATAAGAATTTTTATTTTTGTAGTAATTAGTATTTACAAAAAGAAAGAAAATGGATGTTGCTTTGCAGTTTTTTTGCCACATTTATGTTAGAGAGTTAATAAAGAACCAATGCTAATGTGTTTTAATATTGAAAGAAATATTTAAGAATATTTCTCTAAATATTAGAAAATAGTATTCTATTCACAGTAACTAACCTAACTTTATATTCGAAGAGCCAGCAAACAAAACAGGACTTGTCCACACAACATCAACTTTAAAAAAAATTCAGCCTTCTCGACTTGAAATATTTTCAATCATATGCGGTTCTAAATCCTCAAAACAATTTCATTTAAAATGCGATTAAAGATAACTTAATAATTGATTTATTTTCCACCTCATTTTGATGGAAGTACTAATTATTATAGATGTATTCAAATTTCACAATTCACCAATAAAGTCAACATTTGTATTAATTTATGCCATTATCTACATATTGATATTACATAATATTGTAAACCAACTTCTTTTAAAACTAAGGGTGTGGAACATTGCCCAACTGTCCATTACACTATAATATTGGTCATTGCATTCAAATTTGACATGGTATTATTTACAGTTTTCATATTTTCCCTCATCTAAATAAACATGGCCAGTTTGGCAATAATTTTTACACGGACCAAAAAAAAAAGACCAAAATTATAAAGTTTGGCGATGTTATTTGATACACATTACATTGTCCGTTCTTGTGCGTGAAACCGAAAAAAATCAAACGTTGAGGGGCGATGCTCAGGGGTAGAGAGCTCTGTGTTAAAAGCATTTATTTTTAAAATTTTTACACTTTGATCACATTTCTACTGGAATTTCGAAAATAAGGACATTTGGAACACCTTAAGAAGCATTATCAAAGATTTTAATCAAAATCTTTAGAGCCGGTTTTTAGCAATTGTTGAAAAACAAGATTTTTCATGCTTTCAATCTTATGCGAGTGCAGGATTTAGCGAAAACCTTAATGGTAAGTCCTATGGTCACCACTAACCAGCACATCAAATTTGAACATTGTAGGTTATTTTTTTTAGGAGTTATGCTGACCACATACACAAACAGATATTTTTTCATTACCTCTTTTTTGAAGCCATGGTGTTCCACAACCATGGAAAATCGCAAAACAAAAATCAACATTTTTTTTTTTTTTTTTTTTTTTTTTTGACCATAAACAATACTTCCACTACCCTATGTTAACATATGGGTAATTGAAAGTAAAAAATCTTTAATTTATTTAAGCATTGATGGTAATTTTATCGTTCAATTTTCCCTGAAAATTCCGGATTTTATGCCAAGTATATGGGTAACCTTATTTTGTGTTCTTTGTATGAATGCAGGTATCGTATATGGCATTATACAGGGAGCTTATTAGTGGAAGTGTTCCTTGATCCAAATGAGGAACTATTTGACATAAAGTGGAAGCCGGCACCAGAAGGAACTCACAAAGGAAAGCCAACCATATACACACCTGTACCAGGTATCAAGTCCGCTGTTCCCGAAGGTTAGTGAAATTTGCATTCATTTCTTTCAAGAAAATATTCGTTCCTCTGAGTATTTTCAATTCTTTTATATTGTAAATATACTTTCTGGGGTCCCATTCCCCCTAAAATTCCTTAAATTTTTATTTCTCTTTAAAGTTGTGCTTAAATTTTTCGATAATTCCTAAAAAACAAATTTCAAACCCCCCGAAAATTCCCTGATTTTCCTCCAAAAGTGGATTTATTAAATTCATGTTTGTTAAAATAGTATAATTGTTTAATTATATAACTGTTATTTTGCTAAAAAGTTGTTTAACTTTAATTTTTTTGCTGTTAATGAAACAAGCTTTGGAAAGAATATATCTGTGTTAGAAGCCTATGTCAGCTTCAAAAGGAATATCCCTAAATGTTTTGGAATTTTCCCTAAAGCTTTAAATTATCCCTAAAGCATTTGGGAATAATCCCTAAAATGTTCCTTAAATTTTTGGAACTATCCATAAAATTTCTACCTGAATTTTTTCGAAAACTCATTGCTGCTGTGAGTATTGCTGTGCGAAGAGTAAATGGTGTACTATAGTAATTTTTTAAGAAAAATATAAATTTTGATATTTTTAACTTGCTTGTGTAATTTTGAATCTTATATTTTCTTTTAAAAATTTGCGTTTCAAAAAAAAGTTTCATGAAATTAATTCAAGTGTTAAGTTTGCCCTATATATATTTTACAATCATGTCTCAAATAAAATATAAATTAAATTTTTAAACAAATTTGTCCTCTCTGCATTTTCATTTACAAAAACAAATGCGTACAAGCACTCTGACTGATATGCTGCCCTGTTAAGAATAAATTACATACCTGCAAATGACATTTACATATTTGTTCAAATTCAGTTATTTCTTGTCACCAATATTCTACACCTGCTACATTGTCTGTATTAGGGCAATGCATTATTTTCTGATTTGGAAATATTTTGTATTCTGGTAGAGAAGTGTTCTTACGTGTTTTATTTTTCCGAATTGGATTAAGTTTTTTCCCGTGAAAATGTCAAACTGAGATTGTTAGAAAATTATAACAGATTTAATTCAAGGATTCATTTGAAATTTAACATTTTAAAGAAGTTCTTCTATAGTTTGCAGTTTTCAACTAGGTTTATTTTTTATTTGCAATTTTAATTTCTACTTAATTATGTTTTCATTGAACAGTTATCTCTACATATGACCAGTAGGGGGCATGCCTTAATATGGATGAATATTTAAAAAAAGAAATACATTGTCTATTATATATATTAAAGTACTATTAGTTTCAAGTAGTTGTAATCTCAATCTACATTTCTTCAGCTTCAGGATATGCAATTCAGGATTCCTTCAGAATTATTTTGACATAAATGTTGTTTCAATTGTATAAGTAATATATTTAATGTGTTATACATATTATCTGAAAACATTTCATTGCGTTTCATTCAGTATCAAAGCAAGTTTACAGACCTCCGGCAGCCCAAGGCAAACAGGCGAGCTTCAAACTTCACGAAGAAGAAAATTCCAAAAAGGACTCAAATGGTAAGTTTTTCTCTAAGTGTTGTGCATTTTAGCTCTGCGCCTAAGTGTTATATTTATTTGATAAATATAATACATGGCAAGTCTTGTACCAGCTGTGTCGAGTACAGTAAAATGCCCTCTTTACTGCTGTTTTAATTTTTATATGTTACTTTAACAGTGCATGATTTTTTTAATACCATTATTCAAAATACAGCCTAAATTTATATAAATATAGCTGGGAAATTGTGTATATTACTTATACACTTGAAATTTGTTCTTGAATCATAATTTTGGAATGGTTAGTGTGTTTGAGAGCAATGTAGGAATCAATGTTGTGTGTGTCGGGATGCGAGATTCCTTTACGAGATTAGAAGTTAATTCGTGTTTCATATCTCTTCTGGTTTGTTCTGCAGAAATGAATTCTGTGGGGTTGTAGTTCCACTATTCGAGCTGTGCAAGAGATTCACCTGCAAATTGTAAGTTGTTTTATGTAGAAGTTCAAGTATATGTGAGGATTCAGTCTATTGATGGGATATCAGCTGGTGTACTTGATGCAAATTCCTCATTTTTGCCCGGACAACCTTTGTGTGGGTAATTTCTATCGTCAATAACAGTCCATTACTTAAGTAAACATAATGTGTTCAACATTATACTTTACGAGTCCAAGTCGTAAATTTCTATGAGGGCATTCTCATGAAAGAAAAGGTTCTTCGTTTAAATGGGATTTGCTTATGCACTGTTTGTGTGCAAATGTTTTACTAATTTTTTTTTTTTTTTTGCATTTCTCCCCTTTTTTTTTTTGGAATATCCTGACTTCAAGAGTGGTTTGAAAAAAAATGTCTGTGTCTATGTGGTCAACATAAATATTTCTCAATATCTGGAAAATATATATGCATAATTCCGTGATCTCAAAACACCCTAATACAAAATATCAATATTCTGCACTTACCTATTTGAATTCTTAACACCAACCAGTTTATTCCATCAGAATCACACGTTTGCTTCATTTTTTTGTATTGTAAAAAAAAAAAAATGCATCTTTTATTGTCATTCGTTTTTCCCTCTTGAACAAATTTTCATTCTTAGGTTCAAGCTTAGTTTAGAATGATTCATTTCTTATGTACGGCGAAAGATTTACAAATAATTTATTAAATCGGCGAGGTAAAAATTAAAAAAAATAACGTTCCATAACTTTTGTTGATAAATTGGTTAGCATTCCCGTTAAAATTAGAGGAGGAAATATTCTTCAAGGAAAGGAGGCAAAGAACTGTATGTGCCAAAAAACAGTTTTGTTCTTTAAAAATGTAGATAGTTGGCTTGAATTTGGGTACGAAAGTTTTTGTTCGTATACATGACAAACCATACAAATTTGACGTATAGAATTCATCCCCAAAGGCAGATAATTTGTTGAAGAAGAAGATTACTGCCATTGAATAAATCATAGCTAGATGTATATATGTACAGGGTGGCTACAGAACCTAGAATTCATGGAAATCAGGAAAATGTCAGGGAATTTCACTCTTCTGGAAAAATCAGGGAATTTCATAAAATTACCCTTTAATCAGGGAATTTTGAAATTTTTGAGTTTCCCTTCTCGAATGTCCCGTGCGGATATCTACCTCGGCTCTTGTCACATGAAGTGGATGCTGTGATGTCACCACATTGAATTAAGGTTTTTTTTCATGTACTTCTTTAAGTCCGTCTAAAAAGCCCTCCATATCTGGCTATTTGACCGATTTGGGAGAATGACGATTCCAAACTTTTTCTACTCTCAGCTACTAATCCAAACCATTGATATCCCACCCACAACCACCTGTTGTTCCGCTTTTTCTTTTCTTTCTTTTTTTATTATCTGGATATCATTATTATTCCTGGAACAATTATTACTGTTAGATTTCTGATGATCCTATAACTTAGTAGCGCGGCTATTATGCTATGAACAGGAAACAGCATGTGACATATATTAAAGAAAATAACATGTTTTATTTGTGTTATTTTTGAAATTAAAAAGAAAAGTATTATACTGGTTTTGCTTTACATTGAAGTTAGCAAGTATGGCTGAAGTTGGAGAATTTTGTATTTTTTAATTAATGTTTTCCATTCTTTTTCATCTAAAGATGTTTTTTTTTATTTTTACCATAAATTCATTATGGCGCAATTATCCTTTGACTATTTAGAATTGAATTTACTTATTAAATTTTTGTTTTTTTAAATTCTCCATTATTTTGTTTTTTGAATTATAGCGCGCATCAGGGAATTTTTGAAGAAATCTTCTGGAAATCAGGGAATTTTATTTCTTAAATTCTGTAGCCACCCTGTATGTATGTCAGTTCATTTCTAATAAAGGAGAAATGGCCATGTGTGGGTTGCCGCGCCTCTTTCAAGTGTTTTACAAATACACTGCTCAGCTCTGAAGTTGTGAATCGCAAACAAAAGCAAAGTTATCACGAAACGACTTTTTCCCCCGTTTTCTTACTTGGCTTTGCGTTTAATGTCACATAAAGAAAAAAATTTAGGTGTGGGAACGTCGTTCCGCCTTCTAAAAAGGTAAAAGATCGCCATTCCCTCACGTTCCTGCTCCACTACACCCCTGAGGATAATGCAAGAATTATCCAAAAGTATATTGCCAAAATAGCTATTTTGGTGGTGTTTCTCGTTTAAGAATTATTACCTAACTGGCCATTTTTTCTAATTGAATGAAGAAAATATAAAAACTGTAAATAACACCAATCCACGTCAGTATAATAGTGTAATTGATAGCTGTGCAATGTTTCACATCTTTACTTCCTTATAGTGCGAGTTTAAACTTTTTCAATATAATTACATTTTCAGATGCTGCACTGACTAAGAACCAGAAGAAAAACTTAGCTCGTAAAGCTAAAAAAGAATTGGAAAAATCGGTATGTTATCAAATGACTAAAAATTCTGTCTGACATTCATACTTTAAAGAATTGTAATTATTATTTTTTAATCTTTTCAGGGAGATAATGCTGAAACAACTAGTGTACATACGCCAATGAAAAATGATGTAGCCTATTCTAGTGAACTTACAGGAAATCCTGAAAAAGATAAGAAAATTAAGTCTATTTTAAAGGTACTTAAGTAAAAATTTTTTTTTTTTAATTCTTTATATTAACTTCGATTTTGTGTGTTTTGGGGTATGTTTGTCGATGGCGGCCAAACCTGCAGATACCTAATTAACCCCCTTGCTGTCATCCAATCGAACTGAAACTTTGCAAATAGATTCGATGTCGATGCATTCTATCAAATTTTTTGAGCTGTAACTGTCACTTTTACTGAATACTAATAAACAAACTTGCTGTCATTCAATTACGCTAAAATGGCATTTAACCGACCATTGAAAAAACTCTTTTCTATTGCCAAATCTTTTTTAATAAATAATAAAATTGTTTTAATCCGAGTAAACAAAAGATATTTGGATGCGAGTGCATAACTTCATGTTCATTTTTAATTAATAAGTTTCGAAACGTAGTTTGCAGCACATTTTGTTGATAGAAATGTTTTTCATATTTAAAATTTGATGCAATCACCAAGCACTCACTGTTTACAGAATTGGCGCTGTGTAAATGAATATAAAAATTGGCAACGCATATAAAGGATTTATAATAAAAACTTTGTTTTTATGGGTAATATTATTATAAAGCTTGTATTCAAAATATATAGTACAATTGTAATTATCGCAGTGAAATTTTAAATGCAGTTAGATATTAAGCCATTTTTGTAATAAGGTTTAAAAGATAATCCATGGTTATGTTTTTGTTACATTTTTCAATTTTGTTTTGTTGGTATACAAAAAGCAAGCCTTTCAAGTAATAAATTTAGATGCATTTTAAGTAAAAACCTAGTTGATCATGAACCAAATCCCTAAATGTTAAGAGGAAGTCATAGTAAGTAATTATTTTTGTACCTACTCACCAAATTTCAAGGTTTTATAAAAAGTAGTTTCTAAATGCACTGGACTAGAAGATTGTTACATAGCGAGTATAGGGAATGATCCTTACTAGGACTTCCTCTTTTGAACTTTGTTACATGAAATAGAAATTATTTCTGTACTTTTATTTCATTCTCAAACAATTTTTATTATTATTATTATTATTTCTTTGTTAACTTGGATCATTATTGATTTGTTCTGTATGCCTGCAACTTAGTCCTGATAAATAATTTTTTCCAGAAACTTGACCAAATAGAGAAATTAAAAAAGGATCAGCAAGCAGGAAAACCTTTAGAAATGAATCAAGTAAGTTATTTAGATAAAAAAAAAATTATAATTAGATATTTTATATAAAATATCTATTTTATAAAAGGATATTTTTTACTTATATTTACATCATAGAAACATTAGTTCTCAATTAATAATATACTCATTCACTATACTTTTAAATTTTTTCTTTCGTTTGTGCATTCAAATTTAGATTATTTATACTTTCACTAGCTGAATACCCGTGCTGCGCTACGAAATTTTACCATTAGCATTTTAGCGATCAAAAGACATTCATGTATTCTACACTTCAGACGTTTGCTCCCATTTCGATCCCGACAAATTGATTTATCAAAATAGGAACTTTCCTTTGTTGACATTTTAAACGAAATTTATAATTGTGAATAGTAAACTGGAATAGTTTATTGTGTTTATGTTTGCTCTTAGTTCTAAATTTCAAAGTAGTAGCTGTATTGGAATTAAGTTAATTAGACATTAAGTTAATCCTCGTATAGTTTCAATGTTGCGTCGTCTTTTCATCCCTTAAAAATTCGTTAATCGATATTGGAATGACTTATTTTTAACATTTGCAAAAAAATATCAGAAAAATGACTACATTGGAAGAGGAACATTCGGATATCCCTCGTTTGGAACATTTAACCCCTTTTCGAACCCTTAAAGTTGGTTAATCGAGAACAGAATAGCTTACTTTTTCTATGTTTAATCTTTTTTGACATTTGTACCAAATTTCCGAGTTGTGACCATATGGGAAGTGGTACATTCGAATATTCCTCGTTTGGAACGTTTAACCCCTTTTCCACCCCTTGATCCACCCGAGATCGGAATAGTTTACTTTTTCTGCGTTTGTCTTTATTGATATTCACACCAGTTTTCAGAATTGTGAAAATATGAGAAGTAGGACATTCGAATATATCGCTCGTTTGGAACGTTTAACCCCTTTTTGACCTCTTAAAGTGGGTTAATCGAGATCGGAATAGCTTACTTTTTCTATGTTTACCATTGTTGACATTTGTACCAATTTTCAGAGTTGTGACCAAATGGGAAGTGGTACATTCGAATATCCCTCGTTTGGAACGTTTAACCCCTTTTTGACCTCTTAGAGTGGGTAAATAGAGATCGGAATAGCTTACTTTTTATACGTTTGTTTTTGTTGATACTTGCACCAGATTTTAGAGTTGTGACGAAAGGGGAAGTAGGACATTCAAATATCCCTCGTTTGGAACGTTTAACCCCTGTTCCACCCCTTAAAGTGGGTTAATCGAGATCGGAATAACTTACTTTTTCTTCGTTTGTCTTTAATGATAGTCTCACCAATTTTTAGAGTTGTGACTATGTGGGAAGTATTATTTTCGAATGTCCCCCGTTTGGAACGTTTAACCCCTTTTCGACCCCTTAAAGTGGGTTAATCGAGATCGGAATAGTTTACTTTTTCTATTTTTACCATTGTTGATATTTGTGCCAATTTTTAGAGTTGTGACTATGTGGGAAGTATTATTTTCGAATGTCCCCCGTTTGGAACGTTTAACCCCTTTTCGACCCCTTAAAGTGGGTTAATCGAGATCGGAATAGTTTACTTTTTCTATTTTTATTATTGTTGATATTTGTGCCGATTTTCAGAGTTGTGACTATGTGGGAAGTGGGAGAATTAGTGATGAGTGAGTGAGTGAGTGAGTGAGGGCTTTGCCTTATATATATAGAGATTTCTAAATATTTTTAGTGGCGATTCTATTTCTAGCAACATCATAAGTTTTGCAGGGCAATTATAATGTATACATTCATTTCTAATTACTGTTAATTTCGTTTCGGTAATTAGTGATGACTGTGTTTCTCACATTTGTCAACATTTTAGTTACTTTGTTATAAGAATATTCTTGCTTTACAATTAGTAAAAGCCAATTTACAATTAGTTAAATCATATAAGTGTAACAGGACTATACTAACCAATGAGTCTAATGTGCTCTCCTGCGTATGGTGCTGCAGACAGATATTTGAAATTAATTTATCACAAATAAAAACAATGGAAAATACACACTAACAAGCATTCTCAAGTTATATGCTACAAATTTTGGAAAATATATTAAAAGAGAAAATCTTGCATTTAATGAGTTTTTTTTTATTAATTTTATCATCTGTGTGGTATTCTTTGTATCTGATTGTACAATATATTCAGATTTATTACTTCACATGTATAATTTGGCAAGTTGTTAGTTTAAACCGTTATATGCTATAACCTTTTTTTATTATTAAATTGTATGCTTATGATCTCTGAACCTAAGCTTGGTTGTTTTAATGAAGTCTTAAACCATATCTGCCATGTATGTTTCTAATGTTAAGCTTTTTTTTATTTATTATTTTAGTTAGAGAAAATTAAAAAAGCTGGGGAACTGGAAGAAGAACTGGCCAATCTTCAATTGAATTAAGATCTGGTTACAAGATAAAATACTAATGCCTTGGGTCCTTTTTAAAATGTATACATATTGTACATATCTAATCATTTCAAAGATCTTATTTCGCATTGTAAACTATCAATTGCCCAAAATAATTCTCCGAAATCTGTAAACATGGTATTATTTTTTTATCATAAAGAAATCGCCCCAACTTTTTATTAATTTGTTATTTGTGTTTACATTTTAAAATTGACCTGCGACTTGTACTGAAATAAAAAAAAAACTTATAGTTTAAAATCATTTGTCTGGTAATTTTTTACAGAGTATTAGTCTGAGTCTTATTTAAACTAATGAGGAACATGCATACAAATTGTGTAAATAAAAATTATTTACCTTTATCTACCTACACAAATTTTCTCTTCATCTGAGGTTGTGATTGCAGTTAGACAAATTGGCAGCATTCTGAAGTGCTTATAATCTTATTAACTAGATAACAGTATGTTAATATTCATATTTCTCTTCATAGTGATCAAACACTAAGAAAACTCGATTCAAGCTTACAATCAATTAAGTTTTGGCAATATATATTAAAGAATTACAATCAAATCTCTGTTTTAATGAAGTAATATTTAAAAACTAAGAAAATGCAAATTTTAATTGCATTATTAACAGCTTAAAACAAACTTTTATTGTTTTTGTATAAGGGTGGTGCAGTGAGTTTACTAAAAAAAAAAAAAAAATTAGGTAGGATAATTCCAAAAACTTTAACAATATTTCTTTTAAAGCTGACATAGGCTCTCAACAAGGAAATATTCCTTTCTAACTTTTCAACAAAATAAGTTATATAAGCAAACCATTATACTAATTTAACTTTTAAGCAACATTCAAAGTACTTCAAAAGAATATTGCTGTAACTTTAAAACTTAAACTAACATGAGTTTAGCTACAATTCAATGTAGTTTAGAAAAGCTTTTCTGAAATTTTAATTAATCTGTAGGAATATTGGTGAATTGAAGGGGGTTTTTTTAGGAATTATCGAAAAAATTTAGCAAGAAAACATTTTTTAGAGCAAATGTGTCCCTGCTGAAAGTTCTTTGTTTTTCTCTCATCACAATTTATACTTTGATTAAAGCAGTGTTTATACTCAATCTATGGTAGTAAAATTCAGGAGTTGCTAAAGAGTTTTTCAGGAGTTGAGTACAGTAAATTCGTGAGTTAACGGGAAAAAATTACATGTCTAATAATGTATTTTCCCTCTATGCGCCTTTTTGTCGAGAATTGTGGCTCATTCTGGGATTGTCCGAAGGTTTTTCTTTGCGGCTGTAGTGACGATGAGCAGTAGACTCTGAAGTACGCCAAAAATTTCTAATTTCAGAGACGTTTTATCGAGTAAAAAAAATGCTACATTTTAAGGATTTACTAATCTTTTAACCCTTTGATGACAATTTTTAAGGAGATTAAAAGAAATATCAGGAGTAGACAAAGTTTTCAGGAGTTATAAGGGCCCCTTATAAAAAAAAAGAGCACATTTCAGAAGGCCTACAAACCCTGTTAAAGGCTTTATGCAAGCTTTGTGCAATGTATTTGTACAGTAGTTATTGTCCGATAGCAAATATTAAGAGAAGAATACAAATTTTGCACTTCCTGCGACTTGGAGTATGGGAAGATCTAAACATTACATGATCTGTGACAAATTCTGTTTTGATGAGAAATTTTAATAGCTCAACTAATGAATTTTTACTTAAAAATGTAAAATCATGTTCCTCATTCAGTAATACAATTTGTGATTATCAAAGTGAATAAGGGATGGCTTGTGATCCTACAAGACTTGAATTGCATTAAATAAGTATTTATTTAAAACTTTACAGTAAAAAAATAAATAACAAAGCTGTTATGCCTGTGCCGCTAATTCGTCTTCAACAATCTTCCTGTACTGCTGGAATCCTCCAGATATGGCTGACACAGAACCATTCTTACACACCCACAATTCCTGGCACACCATCTCTATTAATTGTTCGTCGTGAGATACGAGGACTACACCACCCTAAAAGATTAAGAATTTATAGACAAAGCAATTTTAATATTCTTGAAACTATTCATGATTTAAACTAGCTTTATAGTATTTTACTCCAATATTGAAGTTGTCTGATGAATGGAAATTACCTTATAATTAGCATGAGTTACATTGATATAAGGTTCCCACTAAAAATCAATGACTCTTAAGAACCTAAATACAGTAGAACCTCGATTAACCGTCCCTCTTTCATCCGGAACTCTGTTAACCGACCATCCTTTAGTCGACATCAAAAATCTCCCAAATGAGTAATAAATCATTTGCCCTTTTTAAAACTGGAATATTTTCCTTTACACTAAATTTGCATAAGTAATGGTGAGGCTTCTGACCGTTTTTCAAAAGGACTAACATGGTTAGAGCAATAATCATATGCAGATCAAACTGAACTATTGCTTTTAAAAAGACTTCGGAATAGAACCACGAAACAACGATTATCAAGATTACGACAACAAAAATTCATTTCCAACAATTATGTCATTAAAATAAATTAAAAACCCTGCATTCAATAAATGAAAATAATTTACTTTTTATTATTTTTTACAACTCTCTATTATCCAGCATTTTCGCTTATCCGACCCATCTTCGGTCCGAATTAAGTCGGTTAATCGAGGTTCTACTGTAACATGTTTTTACTGACCCTTGAAAATTTGTTTTCATGTATCATCTTTAATGTGTGACTTTACAGCTGTTTTGCCCAAAGCATTAAAATTAAAATCTTTCATGCACAATTTGCATTATAAACAGACTGTGATGATGTTGCAATTATATTTTTCATAGCACATTGAACTAGCTGGTCGCAAACTCTTTTGGCTCGTGAAACGTAAACATTAATCTCGGGTGTTCATTTCACAGACTTCTGTGTATAACTAAAACCATTACCAAACGATGTAAAAGTTGATGAATGCGTAATACAAATATATATCAGAAAATTGTAGAGCTGCGCTTATAAGGCATGATAATTAAGAACTTTTTAAGGAAATCAGTAATGAAAATTAACCTTAGAAACGAACAGCAGCACAAATTATAATAATAAATAAATTGCTGGATACGAAAATTCTACTTCAACACAAGTAAAAATGCAATGCCAAAAAGCTTACGTGCAAATTTTCAGATGTTTAATGTTATCCAATATGCACTTACCGTAAAATTCTGTAAAGCAATTCCAAGAGCATCTACCGTTTCAACATCAAGATGATTAGTGGGTTCATCAAGCACCAGAAAATGTGGACTGAAAAAAAATTTACTTTAAAAAATTCAAGTTACGAAATACAGATCACCTGAAACAGTCTGCTAACTTTTGTTATGCCTCTTAAAAAAATAAGCTACCATTATTTTTAAAAATTATCGACATAAGATTATTTTAATGGGTTGGGTCTTGCTCATATTATCATAAAAATATTCCAATATACAAGTAGGTCAATTATGCAGTTACAAAAATGGACAAATTCGAACGAAATATTCTTTATAAAGGCCTTAATTGGTATTTTCTAGAAGGAATTTATTTCTTATCATTAATACTTAATAAGCATATTCCTAGTTAATCTTCAATTATAAATGTTCTGTGTTTGCTAATTTAGCATATTTAGAATTTTTTTTTATTTTAATTGCAAGGAAATGAATAATACAGGTATATATGGTCACTATGAAAAGGTAAAACCTAATAATTATAAATCTACTAGCTGTGTGGACCCACATTGCTGGGTAACCATTGAAGCATATGTCTTTAAAAAAAATTAGTGATCCGCCAACACTCCAGTAGTGACTTCTTTGCTTGGTGTTTTATTGTAGTCACCAATGGGGTCATTATACTGCTTAAGTACAATAAATACAATACCTGCGACTCTTAAGTAAATTAATTCATTATGAACTGACAAAGAATGGCTCCAAAAAGAAATTTTAAATATTTCTTTAAAAATATATCTAAAAAATTTAACAAAAAGCTTCTACATAAACTACATTTTTCTTGTATGTTTTTATTACTTTTTATAAAAATAATCGTAATTCGTAACACCCACCGAAAGGAAATTGTACTCGGATAGCGCGTCAACAATGAAAATTGTCACAAAGAAACAAACTGTCAAAGATTCTAGTTGCGTTCGGAAACGATAAAATAGTTTTGGTATAAAATATACTATGCAAAAGGTGTCTACATAAAGAGGTATAAGGTTTTAAACATACGATGCAGATCTACATCGCTATGCATTTAAAGGTTAAATTTACTTGCCGAACTGATGAGTGGATATGACTCGATGGGTCACCGAGAGCTGTTAGCCCTTTCAGAAAGACATGATTATCTTTCAGAAAAACTTTTCAACTGTTAATAACTTGAAGCCTTTTAGAATTTTAGTTGGAAAAGCTTGTCCCATTTACATTTAATTTGTTGCGAACATTAATTCCCTTCTGAAAAGACAAGTCTTAACATAAATACAAGGGGGCTCAGTGCGAGTTTTGTAAAAAAAATTGAGGTAGGGACTTTAGGGATAATTCCAAAAATTTTAGGAATATTTTCAAAAAATGTAGGGATATTTCTTTAAAAAACTGACAAAAGCTTCCAACACAAACATATTCCTTCCAAAGCTTGTTTCAATACCGTAAAAAACTGACAATTAAGAAAAAAATTAAGGGAATTTTAGGTTGAATGCGATTGTTGTAAATAAAGCAGACTGCAATACGACAAAATTTTTTAATGTATAGTTACTATTCCAGAGTGGCTACAAAATTCAGGAAAAAAAAAGTTTTCCCATTGCTGTGATAGATTTCTAAAAAATTCCCTGATTCTACGGCACACTTATTTACAAGTTTCTCCAACTTTTCCAGATGTGTAGACACCCTGATCAAATAGAAAATGTAGACCAAAGAGATAATATGCCAATTTTTTAAAAATAGTTTTGGCTGTAATGGAAAGTTTTCATTATTCCATAACACGAAGCTTCTAACAATGACCACAATGGACAATTCCCGCATTTTTTAAAAACGAGTGAAATTAGTACATGTTTATGAAGAATTTCTTTCTGATTCAAAATATTTAAACAACAGTTCTTTAAAAAAATTAGTCATTTAAATATTAAGAAAAGAAAATGCCCCAAAACCCAGCCAAAATCAGTCCGACCATAACAGTCAACAAAATTCGTGACGTAAAGAGATCCCTGCGTTTCTATGGTTAACGTGAGGTTTCTACCGAATAGTAATCGTTAAAAAAGTTGGCGTTGGTAGACCATTGCCACATTCCGTACAGGTTGGCGTGATTTGCGAGAAACTTGCAAATCTGGTTTCCGCTGCTACATTTCAAGCCAAGATGTTTGAGATCTCTTTTACGTCACGTTCAATGTTAATGAAATGGATTGTTTTCTAGCCAACCTCTAACAAGGTAATTTTGATCTCAAATTAAAAAAAAAGAAAAAGCGCATTGAACAGAAATTTTTATGTTTATGGCCTTTTCGAAACATTTAGAATTGAATAAAAAAAATTTAAAAATGCGGGAATTGTCCATTCTCTGGATAAAAACTGCACAAATACGGATAAACGGGGAAAAGGACCTTCAAAACAATGATTTTTTTGTTGTTGCAGTAATTAAACTATTAATATACATAAGTTTGATCCAAATAAGAACAGATCATCTTGAGTCATAGACAGATTTCGCATTTTACATACAGTAAAATATCCGAAATCTGGACTCACAAAATCGGGACATTTTCCCGCACTTCTACCTTTAAAAAAAATATTATAAAATTGTAGGTTTTTTTTACGGGAGTTCATTTATATTCGAAAGTTATGACAGCGAAAACGAAGTGGTTGAAAATAAAATCCTCAAGGAATAGTTAGTTGGAAGTATTAAGCGCTAAAATTAAAGGGATAGAGCAAGGAGATAATTTCATAATCTAAATTAATAAGGATTCAAAAAACAGGAGAAACCCGGCAAAACCAAATAAAAATATATAAGTGTTTTTCTTAATTTATTCCATTTATACGTTTTATTTCGTTGATTTTGTGTGTAAATAATATGTTTGAAAATCCGGAATCAGCGATTCCTTATTTGAAATATTCTACTGTACATACAAATTTTGAGTAAATTTGTAAAGCTTGTTAAAAAAACAAATCTCTTAGCATCAGATCCAAGCAGTTAACAGGAGACGTCTATTAAAATACATTAAATGCAATCTTACTGTAGCATTGCCATAGCTGCAAAAGCAACTCTGCTTTTTTGTCCTCCAGAAAGGCTAGCCACAGATTGCAGGGCTAAATCCCCTGTAACACCAAAGCAACCAAGCTGCCTCCGATATTCTTCAGACGCCAAACCTGCAAGACGAAAACAATATATAACTTAAAAACGTACTGGTGAAGATTTCAAATTATTTTGAAAAATATATTAGATGAAAGTTCAGAGAAATATAAATTTCAGATTTTAACGCTTATATAACTGTATTAAACTGTATTCAAATAACTGGTATAACTGATGTTATTCCTATGTAGGTACCTGCTATGCAAAAATCAATCAAATTTTCTTTTCATACTGTCATAAAAATAATGCTGATAGTAAACTTTATTCATTCCTGACGGAGGGCCATTTGAAAAGAATATTTATCACTTGGTGGGATAACTTTGAATGCAATGTTAATTATTCAGAAATTATTTAAAAGTTGGGGATTTGAGAAATCCATTGTAATACCTAGGGGATATTTTTAAAATACGAATTAGGCCAGTATTTCAGAGAGGTGATAAAGCAAAAAAGAAATTAGCTAGAAAAATGACCCCCCCCCCCCCCCCCCCCCCAAAGAATGAAACTAATATTTTTTTTTATATAGCAGCTGAGCATATAAGTAAAAATTATTTTAACCACTTTTTTATTTTGTCCCGAACATACTAAGTATTTCTACTTATTGAAACAGTTATGCAATAAATCAAAAAATTGTTTGGCATTAAAATAAAAAACTAAAGCATTGATATATTGTAAGAAAAATTCTTTCGGCATTGTTTACAGCTAAATTCAGTATTCACCGGAGTTTACTCCCAACAACTAAGAGTTGGTAAAACTAAAGAAGCAAAATCGCAGGTGGATCAGAATATAACACGAAACTCATTTTATTGACTTTTATCCGATTACAAAATAAGAAACAGATTTCCTGAATTTGATATTTGGTAACTATATTTAGTAATGTCAAACTCCATGTACAAAATGCTGACTTGAGCTCTAATTATTTTAAACAAGGTCAATATGGCATGAAAAAACATTAAGATTACTTTTAACTTATAGGAATAACATGCATACCTGGGAACCTCTTTGCAAGGAATTCGAGGGAACTTAGATTCATGTCTAATTGATCCACATGATGCTGTGTGAAATAGCCAATCACTAAATTCCTATGACTATGGCGGATGCCTTTAGTGGGTTCGTGATCGCCTATAAGTAATTTTAATAGTGTAGTTTTACCAGATCCGTTGTCTCCAACCTAAAAAGTAGAATAGAATGAGAAAATAAATATACATCAACCTAACTACAATGCTACAAGCAAAAAAAAAAAAAAAATACATAAATTTCACAGAAAGTAAACATCCTAAAGCTAAGGCCACACGAGCGTTTTTTCATTCAGAAACGCAGCTTGAAAACAAGTAACAAAATATAGACAAGCTGCTGTAACATATGCATGGGCAGACGCAACTTATTTTCATGCCGACGGGGCCACGTCTGACGCATTCTCAAGGTTGCCTGCTGATGGATACAACCCGACATATTTTTCCAACTAGTTTTTGGTATCGGTAGGTGCCGTATGCGCTTTAAAACATTTCTCTTGCTGCTACATTCGTGTGTTGGCTAGGTATCTTTTCAACTAGTGAAGTGTACATTTTCTCATTATTGATTTCTGTTACTTACAAGAGAATACACCCAGTACTTTTGACGTCAACATTGTTGGAAACAAACGACTGAGTTCTTGTTAAAAAACATGCACATGGGGCCGGCTTGTGAAGATTTTCAAGCTGAGAGAAGAAGAAGAATTTGCACAGCATGAAAAAAATTTTGTGGTCTAAGCCTAATTTGTTTTGAAGTTATATACAGGCAGAAATGTTCACATTACAATTAAATCAACCAATACAACTCATTGAGCATTATTTTGGCAGGATTTCGGTGAATATTTTCAAGCTGCGTGAGAAGAAGTGGAATTTGCACAGCATGAAAAAATTTGTGTGGTCTAAGCCTAATTAGTTTTGAAGTTATATACTTGCAGAAGTTTTCACATTACAATTAAATCAACCAATACCTCATTGAGCATTATTTTGGCAGGATTTCAGAAAGTAAATGCCAAGATTAGCAAGCAATAAAGGAAATACAGTTATTTGAATGAAATTTGCTTGAAGGTCATCTCTCTAATCATTCTTCATCAAAGATTTTTTTAATTCTTTTAACACGGAAACAGATGTCAGTCATGTTAAATTCTAGAATTTTTTATTATTTTTAACAAACAAAAATAAATTTGAAATATTTTTTTCCAACCAATTTACTTTCAACGAAAATAGTAGTAAATAATGAATAGTATTTTATTATAGTGGTTATTTGTTTATCCAGTTATAACTTTGTCCAATTATTTAGGGTAGTTCTTGCAACATAAACTCTACATCAAGTGCTACTCACTATACAAATTCTTGATCCCATATTTGCAGAGAGGTTGACATTGCACAGGACTTGAGTTGTGGTGTTGGGGTAAGCAAAGTACACTTCGTCCAGTTGCATGACAGGAGGTTGCAAGAACTCAGGGTTAGGAAATCGGAGGGTGACAGACGCCTCCTTTTCAACTGCTTTCAATTCTGGTCTGCAGAAACATGCATATAGATAAGACAGAGTACAATTAAGAAGAAGTCCTAGTAAGGATCATGTACTAGAACTTCCTCTTAATTGAGATGCTTACACAACAATATAATCAGTGCCAAATTAAAGTAAAGAACTAGTAAAGTTGGTCGATTCAACAATGACAATAATTATTTCCGAATAAAAACAATGTAGCTTAATGTTCTATTTTACAATTATTATTATAAAACGTTAGTAATTATTATTATTACATTTTATTATGTTATTATTTTATTAAAAAACGATTTGAAATGATTTTGTGATATATAGTACATTTATAATCCACAAACAACACAGTAACTTTTTCAACTCGACTTTTACATGGTTAAAATTTAGTTACGAAAATAAGTTTAATTTAATTTTTACCTACTAAAAGAAGTATACAGTCAAACCCCGTTAAAGTGAAATTGCTTAAGACAAAATTCCGTTTAACACGAAGCAAAAGCAGTTCTTTGTTGTACTTAAAACTTAACGTTAATTTATTCGTTTAATGTGAAATTCGGTTAATGCGATTTCACGTTAACAGTTTTTTTTTTTAAATTGGCAGCCTTTTTGCAGGTATTGAAACAAGCCTTGGAAAGAATATGTCTATGTTAAAAGCCTATGTCAGTTTCAAATATTTTTGAATTATTCCTAAAAAATTTTAAATTACCCTTAAAAATTTAAGAATTTTCCCTAAAAGTTCTGGGAATTATTCCTAAAATTCTTACTTAAATTTTTTAGCAAACTCACTACGTCCCCTGAATAGTATTAGAAGCATATGATTAACTAAACTAGATTTCTTACACAAATAAGAGGTTTATCATTTTAACTTTTTGCTGAATAAATATACATATTATATTGCTGCCATTACAAATTAATAATATATTCACTACTTTTCTTGCTCAGACTTGTTGCTTACAAAAAACTAAAAAAAAAAAATATTAACAGACACATTAAAATATACTTACAATTTTTCTAACATCTTCAGTTTACTTTGGACTAAAGATGCTCTCTTAGCGTTATAACGAAATTTATCTATGAATTCCTGTAAAAGAAATTAAGAATCTTATAATGAAATATTTCAGGATGTTTAACAATATTAGAGATATCGCTGTGGTAATAAGTTTTTGAAACTAACCAAGCAAGATTGCATTCCAATGACTTTTATTTCTGTAAAATCAATATTGTGATACTTTTTACTACTTTCAAAATCAATTGAAACTTGTGAAATTCAGAAAAAGCACATTTAAGAAATGAAAGTTTCAGAAATTCGCAGGTAGCATATGCATTAACAAGTAACTTCACACACCAATTAGAATTCATCATAAAAAAACAATATTTTAAATAATATAAACAATAATTTTAATAATTGCTTGTTTTTCAGAGTCCTATACAGTTAATGGCCCTTCCAGAGGCAGCCATGACTTGAAATATTGTCAAATATGTGAAAAATTTTGCTTGCAGAAGTGCAAAATCACTATTTTAAATGATAATTAGAATTAAATTAAAAACAAGCATTTTAAGTACAACTCAAAAAGTAACACCTTAGAATGAAAATAAATTTAACAAAAAATAAATTTTAAATATTAGTTATAATACAACAAAAGCTAGACTTAATTTTACTTCATTATTTAAAAAGTAATTAATGTTACTGTTATATCATCTGGTACCAAATGCAAGACATTTTAAAATCAACTACTTTTATTATTTTCCAGAAAGTTTATCTTCAGAAAATTTACCTTTAGAATGGAAATACCAACTCAATAGAATAAAATGTACCAAAATAATTATATTAAAAAAAAGTAAAGCTTACTTGCACATGCTGCCTGTACGATTGCTGTGCCTCGAATTCCCTTTGTTGATGTTTTAGTTTTTCAGTCATTGTTTTGACAAAATTTTCGTAGTTGCCTCTGTAAGCTTCGATGTGTTGTGAATGGAAATGTAATATGTCGGTTGCAACGGTGTCAAGAAACCTTCTGTCGTGAGAAACTACTAAAATGGTCGATTCCCATGTCTAAACAAAAAAATCAAATTATACGTTTCTAAAATAACTCTTAACATATACAATATTTAAAAAATTATTAATAATATAACCCCTAAAAACAAAGTTTCTAATATAAATCCTTTATACACATTGCCAATTTTTATATTCATTAACAGAGCGCTGATCTTGTTGTCTAAGTGTTGTCGCTGATTCTGTTGTTGGTATTTGCCTCTAATTTTAAATATCCAAACCATCTCCCCTAGTAAAATATGTGACTAACTATAAATCAAAATTTATTTAGTAAAAATGAACATGAGTTTATTCATTCTGATGTATTCATCATTCTGTATTCTTCAATTTGGGTAACAAGAGTCTCTCGACAATGATCGGTTGAACGGACAGTGTGTCAGTGGCGACCCCTGAAATTTGAAAGAATGTATTGTCATCGAAACTATTAGCCAAGTTTCAACCTGATCAGATGACGGTAAGTGGAAAGGGCCGAAGATTAACCCTGATGCCGCAAACAAAGTTAATTTAAAGGATTTAAAAATATGCAACACTATGAATCATGATACAGATTACATTACAACAAACTAGCGTTAATTTAAATGGACATAACAGTAATCCTTAACACACCTGGTTAAATATCATTTAAAAACATGCAACACTATGAATCATGATACAGATTACATTACAACAAACTTACGTTAATTTAAATGGACATAACAGAAATCCTTAACACACCTTGTTAAATATCTTTATCTGTTAATGAATTTACTATTGCAGTAGTTTAAATGTATTTATTGTTTATATACTGTTGTTTGACCGATATAAGCAATTGAAAGGTAATTGAAAGTAAAAAAGTCGCAACTGAACATAAAGATATTCGCAAATTTGTAAAGTGTAACAGAGAGGTTTGAAAAAACAATTCCATAAATGACTATGAGACTTATGTCAATGTCATATGAAACTTATGTCAATGTCATATGAAACTTATGTCAATGTCATATGAAACTTATGTCAATGTCATATGAAACTTATGTCAATGTCATATGAAACTTATGTCAATGTCATATGAAACTTATGTCAATGTCATATGAAACTTATGTCAATGTCATATGAAACTTATGTCAATGTCATATGAAACTTATGTCAATGTCATATGAAACTTATGTCAATGTCATATGAAACTTATGTCAATGTCATATGAAACTTATGTCAATGTCATATGAAACTTATGTCAATGTCATATGAAACTTATGTCAATGTCGTATGAAACTTATGTCAATGTCATATGAAACTTGTGGATGGATAAGCATTGAGTTTCAACAAAACAGAAGTTATGAAAAGGAACATATTTATTATTTACTAAATCATTTTGTTTTTAAATCTCTCCCCAGTCTCTAGAACTACCAATTCTCATCAGATAAAATTATAGTTAAATAGGTCATAAAATAACATCAGAGTAGCTTTCAAGGATTAAAAACATTTCATCCATTCTTAATAACAGTTTAATAATAAACTTAATATTTTGGTGGAGGATATTTCAAATTCAACCGTGGCACATACTCAATATCAGCTTGTTTTATTTTTACACCATTTAATAATTAGTTTAATAGAACAAGTTCATATCAGTCACTTTTAATCTCTGAATTTATAGTACCTGTAAATAATTTTCTAACCATATAATAGCTTTCATATCCAACATGTTGGTAGGTTCTGAAAAAAAAAGAAGAAAAAAGAGCAAAGTTAAATAAGTAATAAGGAAATATACAACAAATTAAAAAAAAAAAAGAAGAATCTTAAAATAAACATTAAAATCAAATGACAACTCTTCTTTTTAAAAGAAAATAATAACTTTAATATGTACACTTACCGTCAAGTAGCAATAGGTCAGGCCTGTAAAATGGAAAGTAATGTAATGATTAAGTTTCTGTCTTGGAATATTTAGATTTTTATTATCTTTTTAATAATAATAAGATTTTGAAATTGTTGAAGCAGAAAAAATGTAAAATAGCAATGTAATAATAATAACAAACTGAAATCAACTAGCTCACATATTTTAACTTACTTTGAAAATAAGGCTCTAGCTAGGGCTATCCTCATCCTCCAACCACCAGAAAATTCTCTGTAATAGAAGAATTTTCAATTCTTTAATATAAATTTATATAATCTCATAAGATTTAAAAATAGAGATTATACTTTAATTTGTCTGATAAAATAAATGCAGAAAAAAAATAAACTGAGGACAAGGGGTGAAAACAAAAATCTTAAAAGTTTATAACATAATCAACACTACTACCTCACTGGCAGTCAGAAACCATCTGCCCTGTTTCACAAGAAATTTTCTCTTATATAACAAATAAATTTGCATAACACAAAGAATGCATGCCTAGAAAAATACCACAGTTGACCAATCAAAATTCAGAAACACCCAACACAAATATTATTAAACTTTCAAGGAAGAAACCATACAACTCAACTTAAAACTTTAGCTGAAGCAAAAGGTAAACAATAGTTTGAAAAGTGGGCGGTTCACTCACAGCAGAGGTTGGGAAAAAGTATGAAGACAGGTACATTAACAAGTAAGTTAAATAAACTGTTTATCTAACATAAATGAATAAAATATTGAACTTGTGGCAACCTCAAATAACAGATAAAACTTCTGTGCATTGGAGTACTCTTTTGCACAGCGGTAAAGTATCTGCCTCGAGATCCAATGGTCTCGCGATCGAGGCCCGTGGCCCACATGAAAGCTGCATACGCTTTATTGGTGACAGCCGGACTAAAACGAATCATGCTGCCATCTATCGGCACTTTCTGAAAGGAGAAACTTCATCGCAACAAGCAATCAGATACGCAACTCGCCCGCTCCGAAGCGGAGTGGAAGTTCCAGGAGAGTCAGTGCGCATGCGCGAGGAGCGGAGAACCAGAGGGCGAAAAGAGAAGAGAACTCATGCGTTGTTGACATGTAAAATCGCTGTACAAAGTTGTAATAAATATTCCTATAAACTCTTGACAACAGCATTAATTTAAAATTTAGATTGAAAAGTCATTTCAATATACAGAGTAAAATCTGTAGATTTATTTGAATAATAATTAGGGATCCCCCGAATAGTAATTTTAATCAAATAACAAATATACGGCCAGCTGAATATCTGATGTATTGTTTCCTATAACATTCGTCTTAGTTACTACTTATAATAAAAAATAGGATTATTTTATATTTTAAAGCATAGATGACTGGGCCTTCATTAATGACAATTGTTTTGGCACAGACAGGTTACATAAGAAAAATCTTAATCATCTTAAAAACTATTCAAAAGGACACATCTTATGTCTTGGGCAAATTTAAGGGTCCTGGCATTCCTTGAAATTCACAAAGAGAAAAAAAATTAAAATTGCTGGAAATGCCCCTTATAAGTTTTGAAATTTTTTAAATATTGTATAATTAAGGAAAATACAATCATATTTCTATAGAGTGGTATTCTGCATTAATAATGAATAGGCAATAAATAGAAAAAAAAGTATTCCGCCAAATCTAATAATCGGCTCAATGGCCGAATACATACAGAATATTCAGTGCATCCCTAAAATAATAATTAATGTTAAATCATGGTACTTAACATAAAAATTAGAGGTATAACACTGTCTGAGAATATTTCTGTTGTGACTCGTGGAAAAATCCTAATTGGATTACAAATTGCATGCATTCAATGAAATATTTGATTATATGAAAAATGTGACTTTTTGCACTTGAGGAATTTCTTTCTATTGTTTTCTTAGACATGAAAGAAGGCAAATTCAATTCCTTGATAAAATTGGATTTCTTTGATAATTCTCTGACTTTTCTAAGTTTTACTGTTTTTCAGATTTTTGTTTGTTTCTGGACACTTTCAAGCGTTTTTTTTTTTGTTTTTTTTCCCCCCT
The DNA here is from genome assembly GCA_963978545.1 of Linyphia triangularis. NCBI lineage: Eukaryota > Metazoa > Arthropoda > Arachnida > Araneae > Linyphiidae > Linyphia > Linyphia triangularis. The sequence continues at coordinate 105,058,868 of OZ021725.1, forward strand.
TCTTCAACTTTTAAGTTATTTATTGAAATGTAACAAAAGAAGCAAAATTAGCAAAAGAAAACAATAACAAGACATTTACATATTTTACAAAGTTCATACGAATAATACATTTAATAAGTAATTTTACATGCAATCCAATGCAATGTAATGTACTTATGAAGCATATTTATTGTCTGAAAAAATTTCGATCCCTATGTAAAACTATTTCTATTGATTTTTAAGGACTGAGAAAAAAAATTTATTATTTTAAACAAAAACAAACGTCATCAAGGACAATATTTCAAAGGACACTATAAACATGTTAATTGTCTAAGCAAAAAAAATATATATATTATTAAAATAAAGGAATAATAAATTTGTAACCAGTAAGGCAGAATTTACCAGATGAGAAAATTGAGAACTTTTGAATGTTTTCAGAATTTAAAAAAATGTTGAAGGACTTGAAAATTATTAATATTTATGTATTAGTTTTAAGAATATGAATTATGGGTATACTTTCAAACAATGGAATATAAAAACTGCAGAGCATTTACTATGTGATGTGTATACTGAAGTATGGATATAATTAATGAAAAAAAAAAAAGAAATACAATATGAAATCATTTAATACATGCAAAATGCTGTGTATTTTGTGATTTTCTTCTGTATGATGAACTTGTATCCTGAAAACTATATATTTTCACACTCATGCACGATAAAGGTATACATAATAAGCAAATCAAAACCATGTAGCATAAAAAAAATCCAGTATGCACTGGAGAAGGCTCCAACTCTTACTTGAAAAAAGAATTCAAGGACTTTCAAGGACGTTTTTAAGGAAATTCAAGGATCATAAAATTACATACTTTAGACATAAAAATACAAAATAGAGTCAGAGATTATCAGTGATCACTTAAAAATTCAAGCACTTTCAATGACCTCATCCTTTTTTCAAACACTTTCAAGGACCAAATTTTATCGAAATATTTCCAAGGATTGGTTCGTTTGAGGTTTGTATGCTCTTCAATCTATTTTTATGCACAATAACAGCTAATCAGGCCGGGATTAACATGGATTCCAAATCACACAAACATGCATGCCTAACCCGGGATTCGAACCCTGCACCTTTGGCATGCGAGGCCAGATCACAACCACCAGATGGACAACTTTCAAGAACCGTAGGATCCCTGCTCGATGAAAACAAATACAAAATTAAATAAAACTGCATGCAAAATGCTGAGTATTGCATACTTTGTCGCCTTCCTCTGCATTTCTGGCGAGAATCCAAGCCCAGCAAGAATGACAGACGCTTTGGCAGGTGCCTTGTCAGCCTCTATACCCTGCAGTTCAGCATAGATCTCCTGGAGACGTCCACTGGCACTGCTGTCCTCAGTGGAAGGACTAAAAAAAAAAAAAAAAAAAAAAACTCCTTTACTTCAATTCTGATAGCAAAATATGTTTAATTAAATAAATTTGTTATTATAGTAACACAGTAAGTCATGTGAAAAAAAAAATTTGGAAATTAAAAAAAATTCCAATAGAATAAGATTTTTTAAATAAATGTAGACTAGGATTTCTAATATGCGACTTCATATACATAACACATGTTGGAAGGAAAAGTCGAAGAGAGTTTGAAAATATCCCAGAAGACATTTCTAAATATTTAAAAACCATAACATTTACAAAATCGCTACACTGTTCATGTCGAGCAATCAACTGCCTAGAATAATAAATCCTGATAATTTCTAATGAAAAACTAAAACCAAAATTAGCAAGATGCACACACAAATTTCATTTCTAAAAGAAAAAGTGAAAAAAATCAAACTTATCATTAACTTTTAATCTTAATAATGTAATAATTGAAATTGAAATTTCCAGATGTAAACTAATAGTTAAACCTTTTCAGGAATCTTATAAAATAAATTAATTAATTTTCCCAGGCATTTGAAAAATAAAAATCTATTTTTTAAAGTCAAGTTAGCAGGGTCACTACCGCAGCTGAAAATTTTCTAATTTTAAAGAAAATAAGAATTTAACCAACTTCATTTAAACTAACATTATTTCTTAAACATTTCATTATAATCTAAAAAACTTTCATGAATTACAAATTAAACACATCAATGACGCTAAAAAAGAATTACAGTTTGTTGTTTATACCTGTGCGCAATCAAGGGGAGGGTTTTCAAGGTCCATCACATCTTGTAGTGGATTTTATAAGAAATACTTGTAATTGAAAATAATTTCAAAAGAACTGCACGTCTGAGCCTTATACCAATCCACAGTTTTGTAGAGGTACAAAATTTGGTACATAGAAGTTTTAGTACATAGAGATTGCAGAGGACAACTCTTAAATTCAATTAAAAGTTACTTTCATTAAAATTTAATGACACAAAAAAAATCTTGGAATGGCAATGATATGTTTTATTACATCAGAATAAAACAAAAAATTCTTTTAATGTGCCTCTCTTATTTTTCTGATTATTTTTATGTATTAGAATCGTCTGTCCGATAAGCGGTTTGAGTGTTATTGTAATATTTCCATATATTTACAGTTTTAAAGCATTATTTTTTTCTTCTATGCATCGTTTTGTTTTTCTATGTTTTAAATTCATCCTGTTTTGTTTACATTTTGTGTTGGTGTCAAAGATGTATTGAGCTCAGCGAGACACATTTTGATTGTATTTAATGAGTATTAATAACATTTAAACAAAATGAATCAGTTAAATTCCTTTGTATTTTATTAGCAAATGTCTTCTACACTATAGTTCTCATACATTTAAAAGTTCATTTACCAATATAATTAATTTACCATAATACGTTCGTGCCGTTATGGGATGTTTTCAGTTGGACTTCGGTCAACTTAATAAATCTTTTTTCAAGGATATGGCCAATACAAGATCAAATGTAAGAAGGCCGTCTAATGAGAAACACATGCGTATATCATTAGGTATATTGTATGGCACCGCGGTGACCAATTTTGATACTATTATGTTACATCCATGCCACTTGGCGATAATTTTCAGTTGGTGAACAATTAGGTAACTAACGCTATAGTTTCAATGCCTGTTAATTTTTCTCTTAGTTCAGATTTTGCTTTACTTAAAAACAAAAATTAAGAACTTGGTGCAATATACTTTCATGATTATTTTTAAAGCAGAGGCTAGAGCTGCACTATAGACACCAGGCATATTTTGTTTTGTATATTTACCGGTGTTTTGTACATGTTAAAAAATATACAAAATTCTTTTGAGCATAAAAAAAACCTAATAGCAGTAATATTTTTTCTATGTTTAAATAATTTTAAATCGTCATATTTTTCTGGCTGGATTAATTTGACGAGAGTGAGCCAAAATACACATAGAATCTAGCAGAGCAACAAATTATTTAGACTCAATTTGACTTATTCCCTTGCAGCCTCAATAGAAGATTACTGAAATTCACTGAAAACTTTCAAATCATTTCGCCATTTGTTAATACGTTGCCAAAGAAAAGAACGAATATAAATGCTATGTATAGAGCATCTGCCGCTAAGAGAGCTAGGGAATCACCACTGCAACGACAGCATCAATTGGAAAATGACCGAGTACGATATTAAAATTTATAAAACCATACGTCTGTTAAAGTAGATAGGAAGCTAATCACCAACAACAATTAATCCAGAGAAATTTTGAGTATATGTAACAAAGAACTGATAGATGTCCTTCAACGGGTTCCCAACAGAGCAGGGCCACACAGCTAGTAGTTTAAAAAAAATTTCAAATAAGAACCTCTGTTTTCCAAATATTGTTATTGTGTTTCAGATCTACATGCCCTTTACTTCAAGCGCCATTTATATATAAAAAATTATTCTGATATTCGTGTTCATCCATTCACCTAAAAATATTGCTCCTTCGCTAATTGAATTTAAATAAGCAAGAAAATTTTTGTATTAATTTATAATCTAGATATGCATATGGGATAAAATGAGCCATATTGAGTTGTTTTGTATAACTTGAAAATTGGATAAAAACTATTTTAATATTTTGACATATGAAGGTGACATATTAGAAAACGGCAAACAATATTGATGACATGGAACAAATAAAGGATGAGCAATTTTAGTGTAGGAGGTTTTTTTTAAAGAAAAATACAGAAGAAACTTGATAGAAAATCCCTACCACAGAAATTTTCTGGTTGCGCTCATGGTTTATGGTAAGACATTAAAACAGTTTTTTTTATTAGAGTCTGGATATTTGCTTTTAAATTGCATTTCTAGTAACAATAAGTTTGTTTTTCGTCTTTTGTATAAACACTGTCATACTCTTCAACCAATCCCACTTATTTATTCAGCTACATTATTTACAATTACTAACCCAACAATTGCTTTACTTTCCTTGTAAACTATTGTCTTCATTCTATTTCTGTTATATCTTTTTGAGAAAACTATGATGTAGGGACATGATTTAAATCAAAAACTAATTGGGTTTTTTTCTCCAAAAAAAAAAAAAAATTTTTTTTTTTTTTTTTTTTTTTAAAGAATAATTTAAAATTGTATTTTTATTTATTTACAATAAGATTTTTCAAATTATTTGATGTTTTTATAACATCTATTTTTAACCAAAAGTTTTCCATTCCAAAGATACCTTTTTCAAAAGGAATTTATTGAAAATGTAACAATTATAGAATGATGGTGAATGCAAGAAAATGATACAAAAAAGTTTAATTCTGATGTATTGAAGGAAGTTGAAATAATTTGTATTGCAAAAACAACTACAGCAAATCCTGGGAGAACATTGTCTTTCTTTTTGGAGTTGTACAATTGTTTCGTAATAGACAGGTTTTAGAAAGAGAAGCAAAACTTGTTTTTTTTATTCAAAATGTTAAATCCAAAATTTGTTTTAAATGGAATAAAGAAATAAGAATTTAGTTTTTTTTTTTTCTACTTTATAAGAAAATAATTCACTAAATGAAATATCTACGTTCTTGGTACTATAACATGATTGAGTGATATTTTTGTAAATGAAAAATTATATGAATATTATAGATAGATTAAGTTCTAATCTATTTTTAAATAAATCTTGCATTTAAAGACTATTGAACATTAAGATTTTTAAATTAATGTAACAGATATATTAACGTTTTATAATGATTCAAAATTATTAATTAAACTTAAATTATAGTCTGCATTTTAAATTTGTTTCTAAAATAAAGGTTTTGTGTTTTGACAACTTATTTCCAAATCTTAAAAATAACATTTTGAATAATTTATCACATTACTGATGAATCTAAGACTAATATCCCATGTATTATACAGTAAACAATTACCATTGTATTATACTATATACATTGAATTTAAAAAATAGTATCTCTCAATAAAATATTAAAATTATGATTTGAATGTCCACACAAGTAGCAACAATTGTTTATTTACTTAGTTTAAATTATTTTCAGAGGAAATATGAATAGTTACTTGAACATTAATTATTCTAGTTAATGTCAAATTTTAATTATAAATATGTATCCAAGTAATTAGAAAGGATTTAGAAAGAAAAAAAAAAGAGGAAAAAAAAAGTTTCTTTCCCAATCATGCTCTGATGGTACAATCAAGACTTGCAAAATCAGTCTGTAAACTGATTTGTAAGTCGGAAGTAGCAATAATTATCGTTAGAAACGAAGCAAAAAATTTTAAATGATATTGATGATTAATTCTTTAAAAAAAGACATTGCAACCAAGTATGGAATTGCCAACAGCACTCTATCAACGTTTTCGAAAAATCGAGACAAGATTGAAGCTGCTTATGCTGTAAATCAATTTGAACCTGCAAGGAAAAGGACTGGCAAAGTAGAAGACTTGAATTTAAAACAACAGTATTGAATATACATATAACTAGTAGTTTAAATATGCCTTAACTAGATGAAAAAGTTCCTAGACGTTTGACACAAAAAATTTTGGTGCTCCTTTCTACTTCATGTTAATGGGGTTTGGCTGTAGTAATTCATGTTCACACATCGTATTTTTAATATTAGCAATCAATCGGTGACTCTGGATGCATCTATTTAAGATTTGAAATATGTAATAGTACTGCTCTATATGTGTTGTTCACTGTTCATAAATAATAGGTTATAGCATTAATAATCTAAATTTTACATTCTCTATTGTAATTGATTTATGTATTTACCAGTTTGATGTGAAGTTCATTCAAGTTTTCAAAAATGTCTCAATTTTTCAAAACTTTAAGGCTTGGTAGCACCCCTAAAAAATATTTGAAAAATCTGAAATTTTTGGGGAAGTCCTTTTTTTTTTTTTTGTGCCATAAAACAAATTGGGAGTTGATTTTTAAAAATCACCTAAAGTAATATAAATCCTAATTATATTATAGAATTTTATAAGAGTAAAGTAGTCAAAAGGTACTAGGGCTTCTTACGTACTAAAAACATACAAAGTGTGTTTGAGACCACAGTTACTTTACTAAACTACAAGTGCATAAAAAAGGAATTAACTATAACCAGAATCTCAATTTTTATGAAAATGACATGTTTCTCAAATAACCGATTAAAATATTTTTAAATGTTGAGAAATAAGAAAACTATTCAAGTGAACTAAGCACTATAGTTAAAATCTATGAAATGATTTAAAATTTAGATTTTTTTTTTATGTGGAACACAGCACAATTTTCAATGTTATATGGATTGGTGTAATTTAAAGTTTTTATATTTTTCCCATTCATTTAGAAAAAATGGCCAGTTTGGCAATAATTCTTATTATGGAACTAAAAAAAAAAAAAATAATAAAAAAACTGCAAAAATGGCAATTTTGAAGGTATACTTTATGATAATTCTTACATTATCCTTTCTTGTAAGTGAAACAGAGGAGAGGAGAAAAACAGTAATTGATGAGCAACGCTCAAGAAAAGAGAACTGTGTTGAAGACATTTGTTTCTCAACTTTTTATGCCTTAATAACATTTTTACAGAAATTTCAGAGGTGGGGAAACTTAGAGCACCTTAAGAGGCATTACCACAGCGATTTTGACCACAATCATTACAGTTGTTTTTAGTAATTTCTGAAAAATATGATTCTTTCAATGGCAGATATCTCGTACACAATTTGATGAAAACCATAGTGATATCCATGACCACCACTAACCTATACACCAAATTTGAACATAGTAGATCTATTCAGTCGACAGCTATGCTGTCCAAGTACACACAAACACATTTTTTCTGAACCACTTTTTTTAAGTGAACGTGGAGAAATGCAAAGAAGAAGAAAAAAGACTGAAAACTATAATTTTATTACACTATGTAAATGTATGGGTAATTGAAAGAAGAAATTTATATGAATGTTTTTACAACTTTTAGAAGCAAGTAAGAGACAATATAGAAATACCTTCAAAACTCACCCATTGTTGTTCATCATATGCAGAAGCTTCTTTTCTTCTTCCATCAGGCTTTGCCGTTTCTCGTCACACTCCAGGACACTGTCGAGGGCAATTGTATCGTTGCCAACAACTTCTTGTTCCACATGAAGAACGGAGATGTGGGAGGAAATTCTCAATTGGCCACTACAAAGAACAGTATAAACATCATTAATAGTGACTAAAACTGGTAAATAAACAAATCAATTGTATAGCTTAAACAGATTCCAAATTTTTTTTCTCAGAGAAAACTATTTGTAAGTAAAACAGAGAATTTCACTAAAACAGGGGGCAGAGTGAGTTTTTATATAAAAAAAATAGGACTATAGGGATAGTTCTAAAAATTTCAGAAACATTTTAGGGATAGTTCCTAAATATTTTAGGGTTAATTCCACAAATTTTAGGGATAATTAAAAAAAAAATTTAGGGGATATTACTTTTAAAGATAACACAGGCTCTTAACACATACATATTCTTTCCAAAACATGTTTCAGTACCAGCAAAAAACTATTAATTTTCAAAAAATTTAAGTCAAACAATTTTTCAGCAAAACAATTATATATTTTATAAATTAAATTTCCATTTTTAATTTTCAAGAAGTAATCAAAGTACTTCAAAAAGAATATTGCTTCCACTTAAAACAATATAAGTGTAGTTAATAAAAGTTTCAGGAAGGATTTCAAATCAATATATATCACCAGAGTCATTAACCAAATTTATGGAACATTCAATTTATATAATTTTAAACATTTTGTTATCACATAATTTTATTTTGAAAAATAAAAAACTTAGCATAAAGAATAACATGAAAAAAAAGCAAAAACTTCAACATTTTAATTTTGAGATTTTTAAAAAAAAATTGCAATTCATCCATCAAAATTCTATGAACATAATATTGTCTTTATGTCATTATGTATAACAGAAACCTTTCACTTTGAAAAAAATAATAATAATAATTCTTGACTTATATAAGAAAAAGAAAACATCGAATATTATGGATTTTTATTTGTTTTTAAAAAATAAACACAATATTTTTTTAAATAATTACCTCAAAAACATAAGTATAGTATCTTAGACATAAAATACATTTCTAAAATATATATATATATATTTTGTACTGCACTTAGCAAGATATTTTTGACTTACCTAGATACCATTCGCAGCAGTGTACTCTTTCCAATACCGTTTCTGCCAACCATACCATACCTTCGTCCATATACAAGAGTCAGGTCGGCTCCGGTCAGTAAAGTTCTGTAATGTGGGATGAAAGTAATTTAGTGAAGAGATTACATAATAAAAAGAACTGCACTCTCAAATTATCACTCCCTGTAAAAAAAGATTTCAAAGAAAGTTTGGTTATGACTAGTTCAGATTGAATTTTAGGAGACACGACATATTTTAATTATCTTTTTATGTGATATGCCTAGTTACACTTTATTCATACATAAAACTAGGGGTATGGAACATTGCAAAATTTTCAATCACACTATTATACTGACATGGATTGGTGTTATTTACCGTTTTTATATTTTCATCACTCATTTAGAAAAAATGGCCAGTTTGCGATATATTTTTGAAGGGAACTTAAAAAAAAAAAAAAAAACTGCCTAAATGGTGATATAAGTTTAAATAATTCTTACATTGTCCTTTCTTGTAAGTGAAACAGAGGAGAGGAGAAAAACAGTTATTGATAAGCGATGCTCAAGGGAAGACATTAGTTTTTCAACTTTTAAGATTTTATAGCACTTTTACAGGAATGTTTAGAAAACCTTAAGAGGCATTAACCACAGCGATTTTGATCAAAATCCTTAGAGCTGTTTTTTAGTAATTGCTGAAAAACATGATTTTTTCAATGGCAGCTATGCATATGCACAATTTTAATGAAAACTTTAATGGAAGGTCTCATGGCCATCACAACTTGTACACTAAATTTGAACATCTTAAGTCAATCCGTTCAAGAGTTATGCTGACCTCGTACACATAAACACATTTTTTTCTAGACTAATTTTTTAAGTCAGAAAGTTCCAAAACACAGAGAAATGTAAAAAAAAAAGCATCTTAATACATTTTTTTTATCGAAACCAATACTTACATTACCTTATGTTAACATATGTGTAATTGAAAGTAAAAAACTCAGCTGAATGTAGGAAATAAAGAAAAGCTCAATAAAAAAAAAAATGACAAAAGCCAGATAAAATTTATTAATAAAATAAATGAGTAACAGAACCAGAGAAAATTAATAGCTGAAAAAAATTCTTGCGAATTAGAAGAAAAAATTCTTACTTATCACCAAAAGCAATATCAAAGTTTTCAATTTTAATGTCCATGTTCTTATTAGAGCCCTTTAATTCCATTCTTGCCTCTTTTTTACTAGTAGCTTGGACAGCTGTGGCTTCTTTGCTGATGAGAGCACCACTGAAAATAAAGAGATGAAATCATGAATAATTTAAGTCGAAGAGAAAAAAAAGAGAATAGTAATAAAAAAATTAATAAGGAAAACGGTTTCATTAGCATTCTAAACCTACTATTTGGCTCTCCCTACTATAGCATTTATAGACTGCAGATCTACTATTATGGATATTTTACGATCATCTGCTCTGACCGTTCCATAGCTAGTAAACCACAACATGAGAGGAAGAATTCACGTTCAATAGGTAGTAAACGAGAGTATCATGGGAGGACGAATGAGGAGCTTTCATGTTTTTTGGTTTTATTTTTAAATAAAAGTAGATAAAAAATCATGAAAAACAATACTATTCTTTCAAAAATTTGAGCTCGGATAGATAGTTAAAAAAATATTTAGTTTCTCACTTTGCGATCTGGCGGGAAAAAGCCACTTTTAAGTGAAACGTCAACGCGCAGATAATGAACCAGTCTAAAACCTGTTTTAGACGAGGAATAAGTATGGTTTCTCCCTCATTTTGCGACTTTATCTCTGCGTAACCACGTCACAGTTTTTTCATGCGTTTTTGGTCAAGTGACTTTTGCTTTGATTTCGGCTAATTTTAAACTCGATTTTTGATTAATTGAAAGCATAAAGATAAAAAATAATTGCACTGCTCAAATATATTCGTTGGATAACACTAGAAAATACAAAAAATATTCATTTTCCTCACTTGTGCAAGTTCCTCATTCAAGCTCACCATCAAAACAATGTCACGTACACCAAAAGTTTAAAAGGAGGGTGATTTTAAACTTTCTTGAAAGCATATCAGTAATTATTTTGGTGTGCATAATTCACTTAAATCTAATCAATAATTATTTTATTTTACAAGAAGATTCAAGAAGAGTAGAATCGAACATTTTTTTTAAATAAATCTACATAGAACAAATCAAAATGAGCTTAATTTAAAAAATACATTTCTTTTTTAAACTTTGATAATAATAATTGGTGAATTTACCCATTTCTCATGTTTGGTCAACTATTTGTACATCTAAGAAGTCAATTTAAAGAAGTCAACTGTCTAAGAAGTCAACTGTTTAGGTTAGTTGTTACAGAAAAACACTGATTTTTATATTCTTCATATTAACTTCGATTTTGTTTGGGTGTGGCTGCCGCCAAATTTGCGGAAACTTAATTAACGCACTCACCGTTATCCGATTGTGTTGAAATTTGACAGATAGATTCAATGTCAATACATTCTATCAAGTTTTGGGGGCTGTCATATAAAGTCACTTCTAAAAACGACGCTTCTATAATCGTTTTGGAACACTAACTTCACATAAATTTTTAATAAATGAATTTTTAAACGTAGTTTTCCGTATATTTTGCCAATTGAGATATTTTTAATATTTAAAAATAGATATAAGCACACGCTGACAACAGAATCGGTGCTATGTTAATTAATATAAAAGTTGGCAATGCATATAAAGGATTTATATTAAAAACTTAGTTTTTATGGGTTATATTTTTAGTGTATAAATTTCATGGGTTATGTTTTTAGGTTATATTTACTTCTACGAGTTTATAATGCTAACACTTGAACAGGCAGCTCACACTTTATAAAGCTTCAGAAAATGGGTAGCAACTAAAGCTCTAATGTTGCTTTATCTTTGTTATTTAAAACAACAGTCTTTGGTGAGAATAGAAATTGTAGTTGAAAGCAAATGGTTACAAATTTGTGAAGTTCCGGTTTTCAGTATACGTCACCTCCATTCTAATTGGCCACTGGCTATAATGTGGATTACAGCACAGCAGTTTTGAGGGACAGAGCATGCGTGATTTCCCTATAAATACATGGTCCTCAGCTGTGATAGTCAGTTTTAAAGATTTTATTATTTTTGTTCAGCATCCAGTCAGAATTTGAGGAGCACATTGCTGCACCTTTTCGGGACACCCTGCTGGCTTTGTAGCTTTTAGTGCGTCGCTTCCGAGATCTACTCTAAGGTCGGACAAGTCAAGAAGAAATGTTGTTTACTGCAGTTTGCTCTTGTATGGCAAGCTAGATTGTGAATTTTTCCTTCTCAACTTATCCCTCCCTGCTCAAGTTTAACTAGCTCCAGTATCTGTATACACTTTAAAGCAATCATTGTTTATCTTCTAAAAAACACCTGGTACTTGTTTATTTACTAACTTGATGAGACATGGTGTATTATAAATTTTATAATTTAACTTGGAATTTTTTGTTGATAATTTCAAAGTGCAAAAGACCACAAAACTTGGAAGTGCAAAAGACCCTAAAAAATAATGTAACATTTCAGTTTCAGTGAATAAATGACCTCTGAATCTACTTTATTCGGGCAACTGCATTAAAACCAAGAATAAAACTATCACTCCATATAACAAATGATGCCAGACCAAAAGTGCTTCGAATAGTTAAGGGCAGTTTTCTGCTGTACGCATGGGAGATTTTTACTCTATTTTCTAGTCGTAAACAGATTACAATTTTAAAATTATGTTAAATCTAGTAGTTATGTTTTGTTTTATATAATATATATTTTTGGCAAAGTTACACGGAAAAATAATTATTTTAACTAGGTCAAATAAGGATCTACAATTTTGTAGTACACTGATTGTACAACTCCAAAAGAAGAAAAAATTCTCTCAACTTTTGCTGCAGTTGCTTTTGCAGTAAGAATTATTTAAATTTTCTTCAATTCACCAGCATTAAACTTTTAATATCATTTTCTTGCATTTAACATCATTCAATAACTATTACATTTTCAATAAATTCCTTTTGAAAAAAATATCTTTGAAATGGAAAACGTTTGGTTAAAACTAGAAGTTATTTACAAATAATTTAAAGTGTATAATTATAAATAAACAAATAAAAATACAATTCTAAATTATTCTTTAAAAAAAAAAAACATTTTTTTAATTTAAAATTATTGTTTAAAAACCAATTGGTTTTTTTTTAGAATTAAAATACAATTTTAAATTATTCTTTAAAAAAAAAACCAGTAAGTGTTTTTGAGAAAAACAATCGATTTAAACCATTTGGTTTAAACCATTCCAACCCTGCTATTAATCTAAATTTTTAATTTAAAGGGACAAAATGATTGTTATGAAAATTACATACATAAATTAATATAAATTAAATACATAAATAATAAAAAAACACTAATTGAAACTAATTAAACAGAAGTGTTACTGTTCAAAAGAAAAAGTATAACTATGCTCACCTAGAAACTGGTTTATCATATGTGTCTCGTTTTTCTTGCTTAGACTTCAACTTTGCCTCAGCTTTTTCTAGTTTTCGTTGATCAACAAACTGGAAGACATACCAAAGTTAGAAAAATAAAAACAAAACATCACTTTTAAGCAACTGCAACAAAAAAAATTACTTTTATACAATCAACTTGAAGACAAAAGAATTTCAAGGAAATATTTCTTATTTTGAGAATTGTTTCATAAATAAATCTAAAGTTAATGGATATACACTCATGCCTATGCAAGTCAATTTTAATTGCACTATTGAAACATTAATCATAGTCGAGTTTATGTTATCAAAATGAAAGTTTGTATCCTACATCATTTTGATACTAAAACATCGAAATTGAACAAATATGTCTTGTGACATTTTTAAGACAACCTATGCTGTCTTAATTGTTGAGAGTTTTACATGCATTAAAAATAAAATAAATCCCTTTTTAATATTCATAATTATTACCAATTATTTATTTATAATTACTACCAAAATGAAATTCAAGTAACAAAATTTAAATTGTATAGTCATAATTTTCTAATGATTAGTTATGAACTAAACAAAAAAGAAGTAGGACTGTATAAAAAGAAGTTAACTACAAACTGTATAACAATGAGAAAAACATATCTACACAGTAACTGTAAACAAATTTAGCAAACACACTCCTTAGTATTAATTTTTAACAGTACATTTTTATACAAAATAAACTTTCAGGTCTTGAATACATACTGATGCAGAGTCTCTATTTTTAAGCCATATGCTGGACACTTCCTCTGCCTCATTTTCAAAATTCTCTGCTAAACTACCAAGACATACTGGAGCATTGAGGATCTTATTCTCTTTATGGTTGATCTCAACTTTTGAGTCTCTAAAAATAAAAATATACAAATAAAATATACTGTTAAAAGTCTTAAGTCAATGTTATTTGTGTGTCTGTGGAAGGGGGTTGCATTAGAAAAGAAGTTGTCTAGGTTTTGGTTTGTATGCTCAACAACCTACATTTGTGCACAATAACAGCTAATCAGGATGGGACTTGCAGCTTAACGTGGATTCCAAACCACAACGAACATCCATGCCTAATTCCAGGATTCAAACCCAGCACCTTTGGCATGTGAAGCCAGAGCGCTAACCCGACAGCCATCAGGTTGGCAAGAAGTTGTCTAAACCAGGATTGAATATATATTTAGGGATGTTAACCTTTGAGGAGTGTCATCAGTACAAAAAAAATCAATGTTTTCAATAAAATCAAAATTTTAATTAAAAAATTAACAGTGCGCAAAAATATCAACCTTAACCCATTGACGGTCATGCACGTATATATACGTCATGGGATCCCCAGTTTTTCCAGCAATACACAACATTTTTAAATTTATAAATAAAATTTAAAATAAAATATTTTTTAGATATTTTTATTAGGATGATAGTCTATAACCAATCTAAAACAAAACAAATAAAAAATAATTAAAAAAAAATTATGTATTTGAATTAGAAAAATAATTTAAAAATTATTGCAGGGAAAACAACTGGGGAATTTTGCCCATTCTCATGACCGTCAGTGGGTTAAAAGATTAATTCTTAATATATATGATGACAATTGGAGACAGATCCTCTCACTCCCTAAAAAAAGCTGAAATTCATTTAAAAACAACAGGAACCAGCAAAAAACATCACATTTTCCAAGTAATGCACAAGTCAAAATATTCTGATAAAAAGAATTACATATTAAATTATATTGGCCAATATATTACATTGGCAAACAGCTGAATCTAATTACCCCAGTTTGATAATATTAAGTGAATTTTTTTGTCTAGTTAAAATAAATAATTTTATACCATTATAATTAAAATTTTACGTAAAGATAATAAAAAAATTTTGCCCAATTGGGACTTTCTTGTACCAATTTACATTAAACTTTTAATCATTTTACGTCAGTTTAAACCAAACAGTGAAATCCATCATCATACCATTACAAATCTAGAAGGTAATGGTTATAACATCAGCATAAACCTCGCCAAATGGCACCAAAACTTCGGTAACACTACGACATCAGCGTAACCCTCAGCAAAATAAATCATCACTAAAAGGTAAATATCATTAATAGAGACCATTATATCAGCGCAAATTTTGGCAATAGCGTAGCTACCTCCCATATTGGCAATAGCGAAAGCATTGATGAATCTCAATAATATTGACAAAAGATTTAAATAAGAAATTTTTCCATTTAAATGGCAGAAAACCAAGCAGACTTAATTAGCAGCAACACACAGTTTAATACATGTTCGTTCCAAGAATTTTTTCTACAGGCGGGGATTTTTAGTTTGGTGACTTTATTGGCTGTGCCGGCAAAATGGAAAAGTACCGACATTTCGTGTAGTTCTTTTCCATAGGTTTTAAAGAACGCCCATAAAAAGAAGTAAAAATTTAAAAGAATTATGTAACTCTCGTAAAAGTTGGCATTTCTGTATTTAGGGTGGTAGATTGTACGTAAATTAAAATTCTTACTACAGGTTATATTAGTCAAACCACTTTAATGGGGCCACCGAAATTGTTCACATTACCTGAATTTTGTGTTAAACGAATAAACTAAAATTATGTTTTAAGTAGAGAGAACTGCTTTTATTTCGCATTAAACAGGATTTCATATTAAGTGATTTCGCGTTAATGGGGTTGGACAGTATCACTCAATTTGTTATCCATAAAACCAATCATTAGATTGTTAAATTAAAAGGAAATATTTAATTTGTTCTTTAAAAGTATATTAAAAACTTAAGTAGTAATGCTAACCTTTTATTAATAGAAAAAATACAAATCAAGTAGCTGTCAAAACGGAACAAAATATGGAAAAAGTAAAATTACGTGAGAAGGCAATTTTTCGTAAATCTAACATTATCAGGGCTGGCGCCAGCAGTTTTGCTGCCCCAAGCAAAAAGGTAAAACGCTGCCCCTTCATAAGAAAAATTAAAAGAGATAACCTAAACCATTCCCTTGCTTAGTAGTAAAATAAAACGTGAGCAAAAAAATTGGTACTAAAATACAAATTTTTTTAATATATGATTTTGACACTAAATTTAAATTGTAAAAAAAAATTTATCGCACTTTGAATGTGTGTCTACTTATTTATATAATAATAAAAAGGGACATTTTTATTTTATACATTTTTAAGCGGGAGTTGCTTGTGATCGGTTTCCTTGAAATATTTTATCTACATTACTCTGTATTTTTGGTTCGGTCTTGGATTTGGTCTTTAATACACAAAAACTCTACTCATCTATCAAAACATGTTTTTATTTAAAAACTACATGCCTCAACCTTCTTGTGTCATTCTCATGCTTGAGGATTTTTGAAGTGAGTGGATACCTATACTTAAAAGTGCGTAAAACATATTAAAAGAAAATTTTATTGAAATTTCACCTATTAATTTTTTATAAGTATTCAAATGAATCTTGGTTTAATCACTCTCGTGCCGCGGCTTGCCACCCCCTAAGCCAGCTGAGATTATTGTAGCAAGTAGAGAAAATTTTAAAAATATCTTTAAACCACTGACGGTCATGGGAATGGGCGAAATTCTATAGTTGTAGATTCAAGAGGATATTTCCAATTCAAATACATATTTATTTATTTTTTTAAATTATTTATTTTGTTTTAGATAAGTTATAAACTATCATCCTAAGAAATATATTTAAAAAATATTTTAATTTAAATTTTATTTATAAATTTAAAAATGTTGGGTATTGCTGGAAAAACTGATGATCAAATGTCATATATATACGTTCATGACCGTCAGTGGGTTAATGGAATAGGTCTGCAACATTCACTTTAAATTCCACATATTGAAATTATTGCATAATTATTTACATACATCATACTAAGGGAAAAATACAAAAATGAACTATTAATATACATGTAAGGTAAGCACTTTTAAGAACTTATTTATTTAAATTACGAGTTTGTGTAATGATTAATATTAAAAAAAAATGCGATATCAATTACCAGACATGATAAACCTATCAAAGTTGATCATATAACAGTGCTGACATTGGCAAAAAAGCAAAAAGACTAAAATCATAAGCAAACAAGAAATTTGTATTTGAAAGATTTTATTCAGTAAGTATAAATAGAGAAGATTTATTAGATCCAAGGTGAGACAAAATAAAACAGAGTGCTTTACCCCTAAAACACTGAGATGCTCACATGATTTTAATACCCAATCACAGGAAAAAAGCATACCCCGGTCACCAAGCATTTGTGACGTAATCAGCGAGGAAAGGGGAGCAATTGGAGAAATCTCTTACCGAGACATAACAAAAAGTACACTTTCTGCGGAAGAAACTGATGCAGATAAAAAAAAAATGCAAATCCTCGAAAAAAGGACAAAAAGGTGGCAAAAGTTACATAAAAAAAGTCGAAATCCGTCAAAAGCCAGAAAAATCTAGCATTTTAAAAAGCTAAGTAGCATTAAATTACTTAAAAACAAAATCAACATGCATTACTTTAGATAAGATCCCCCCAAAAAAGTAAGATTTAGGAAATAATACTTAGTCATTCTTACAAGTAGTATACGATCCTTGCATATAATTTCGTTGAAAAATTTCAACAAAACTGAAACTGTCGTAAAGAGGCACCTTTACTGCCAAAAATGGTTAAAAGTGACACCACAACAAACAATAAAAACCTTAAATACTGAAATTCTCACTTTAGTTTACAAGTTGTGAAGCTGCCTTTTGCAGACAATTTCAGTTTTACTAAAAATGATGGACGATATAATACATAACAAAAATATTGAATAAGGTATAAATTAAAAATAAAGTAAGGTTAAAAACACAGCAAACATTCATCAAACAATTTTTAGGACAGGATATCAAATTAAAAAATCTTAATAAGTAATTGTGAATGAAAATAATCAAAATTATACAAGGTGGCCACAAAATTCAGGAAAAAAAGTTCCCTGATAATTCCCTGAGAGATTTCTAAAAAATTCCCTGATTATAGGGCAAAATTTTTTTTTTAAATTTCACAGATTTTCTTAGGTTTCCCAGATGTCTAGACACCTTGATCAAATAGAACATGTATGCTAAAGCGATAATTTGCAAATTTTTTAAAAATAGTTTTGCTGGTAATGAAAAGTTTAAATTATTTCGTAACATTAAACTTCTAATGATTATCACCACAAATCTCCGGGTAAATAGACCCAAAATATGGATGAACGAGCCTCAAACAATAAAAAATTTCCCTGATTTTCATTAAATTAAAAAATTCCCTGACATTTCCTTGAATCAGAAAGCTCCTTGACATTTCCCTGATTTCCAGGTTTTCCCGGTTCTGTGGCCACTCTGTTATATATAAAAAAAACCTGCTTTGGAAAGTATGCACAACTCACATTTTTAATGCTTTTAAAAGTTGAGAACAGATGTGCAAAATTTCTTCTTCATTTTTGCTGTCCCCAGCAACATCATGTAACATATCTCCAATTGCTTCATAGACATGTTCAGCAGATTCCAATTCACTTTTGTTGTCGTCTAAAACACCTAAAAACAAAAAATATAAATACATAACCTATTTTTGCTGAATGATATGAAGACTAATGTTAAGTACACTGCAATGCAATTCTCATGGCAGTCTCAAAGACTTTTAAGGACCCGGCAAACGCCGAAGATGGACCTTGAGCCTGCATTTCGTCATTTTTGTAATTGTATTCAATTTATTTTAGCCCCAAACATGGTTAATAAAAATTGGATGGTCTTTATAGAGCATCGGTTCTAAAAATTAAGGCACAAAGTTTTTTTCTTTTTCAAGTTCCTAATCTTGTAGATCATTATTAAGTGATTCAAATAACAAATTTATTTTAACTAATTAATAAATGGCTTTAACTAATGATACTTTTTTTCGAAAACAACGCAGACAATGACGTATGTAATAAAATAAGCACCAGGTTATCGTTGAAATTGAGAAATTTTACCGAAACAGATGCCGCAACAAACAACTAAAAAGCTGCACGAACAAAATAAATCAATTAAACGATCTGTGTAAAGATATTTATAGAAATTTTACAGTCGGAAAGTAGTTTGTGCCAGCATAACAGTGAAGTTTTTGAATAAACAGAGAGTGAATAAAGAAAATATTTCTACACAAAATGTATTGAACATTAAAAAAGAGAACATCAAAGAAAGGAATCAAACCTTCAATATAACTAAATAGTTCATCATCAATACTTGGAAATGCTGTTACTAGAACTGAATTTGTTGCAGTTACTGCCATTTAAGAGTCTAATTAAATTAATACATGAATTAATACCGATCACAACATTTACTTCCTAGCTGACAGAGGCAAGGGATGAGGAGAAAGAGAGCAAGAGCAGAGGAAACTTCAGTTCACTTCAAAAAAATAAATTAGGGTTTTTTTTTATATAAAGGATTGATGGAGATTATCCTTAAATGTATTGTAAAAAAAGATAAAAATATTGAATGCAAAACATGATCCAAAGTTCAATTAAATCAATTTGAATTCTGTAGATATACACAAGTAGTGCGATCTCAGATGTCGATCTTATTATCTTATCATTATCAAAATTTTAAAGAATATTTCGAATTAGTTTTGATCGTTTGGCAATATGCTGATAGCAATAAAGTTGATTTTTCACATTTAAATTAACCAATCATAGTGGAATTATTAAACATAACAGTAGACTATGACGTTTAAGCATAAATTTCATTGGCTGCAATTATTGAGCACTGATATGGTAGAAGTAAGCGGTCGGAATGTGTAATTAAACAAAACATGTCCTTATCGTACAAGTTATGGCTCTGAACTTTTTTTCATTCCTTCACATCTTTGTTATTGCCATTCATTCACCTTTTTGTTTTAGCTTGAAAGAAACAAAATGGTTTATTGAGTCACTGACTCACTGAAAACCAGTGGTGTTCAGAAAAATGGGTTTGAAAATATTATTGTGTTCCTTGGAAAGAAAAGATAGTGGTTTTGTAGTACGATGCTCACTATTTTGACGAAAATTGTTACACGATAAAATTTATATTTTGGAAGTCTAATTAAGTGGTAATTTGTGGGATGGAATATGGTATGATTCCCAACATTACGGAATGACGACCTTTCCTGGATTTCCCTTATTTATTCTTTTTTCGGGTTTGTAGCATGCTAATACATATTTGAAATTTATGTCTTTAATATTCAAAAATAAAGAAGTGAACTGTGAAGCCAAATTTTTGCTTTGTACTACCTCTGTACTAGAATTGATATAACACACTCAATATTGGAATTCATTCAGATGAAGTTAATTGAAATTGTATGATTTGAGAAAATGGTGTTTCGGAATTAATCTATCGTTATTCATTGGTGTTGCAGAGCTTAAATAAATTTTTAAAGGGTTACTTTTCCATTAAAGGGGGCAGTTGGTACTTCCAAGTACGGTGTGGATTTTGCGCCTAGATTTGTTTACATAATACCGCGCCAAATTATAGCAACCATAGGCAGTTAACTTGTTATTAAAAATGGCGGTTGCTGCCATTTATTGGCGAAAATCACCTACTGTACTTGGAAGTTTTACCCATATTTTATGTATTAATAACGGGATTAAAGTTTAAAATCAGGATAGAAACAATGTAAAGAATGAAATGACAATGCATAGCGAAGTAACTTATCGGATATAATGTAATGCAAAAATAATAAGGTACTCCTTCCGTTATGTTGGTATTTGTCGTCAAACTTAAATGTTTACATGACGTGCTAATATATCACCAGGCCTAAATGCTTACGGTTTATTATAGAAATTATAAATGATGATTTGAAGGTTGTTAATTTTGATGAGTTATCGTTGCAATTTGGTGGTTTTTACCTGGTACCTGTAAAGAAAATGGATATTAATTGGTGCTTTTACCAACATTACCTATGAAATAACTAAAAAGTTTAGGTAATATGTACTTTTCCTGAAGAATAAAAGGATTTGCACTTTTAGTTACGAGATGTGCTTGGGAATATTATATGGTGAAATTAGTATCAGAAATATACAATCTACTGAAGCAAGCAGCGAAGCGTTAATGCCACCAGAACTTGATGGAATGCATTGTCATCGACATCAGTGGTGACTCGGGCACTACAGCCGGGCTGCATCTAAATTAACTAGTTCAAAACTAAATTTATATATTTTACAATTTTCTAAAATTAAGATCCAATCTCTACTGTCTTTAAAAAATTCACCAGTTTGACAACAATTATTACATTGGAAAAAAGAAAAAATAATAATAATCTTCAAAATGACAAAAATGGCGATACTTACTACATTATTCCTTTGGGGTAAAATGAAACAGAAAAGAAAAAATTGCTGGTGCCTCTGTTATTTGGAGGCTTCTATTTTAAGAGGGAAATGTCCTAGTAAGGATCATTTCCTATACTAGCTATGTTAAAATGTTCTAGTCCAGTGCATTTAGAAACTACTTTCCATTATAAACATTGATATTCGGTGGGTGGGAAGGAAAATGATCACTTAATGAATAATTTAAAAACTTGAAAATAGTGTTTATATTTCATATTTGAAATCCTTGCATCATTGCATATACAGTGGCTCCACCTGGTTTTGTCATTTGCTATTTGAAAGATATTGAATGAAAACAATTTATGTCATTTCAATAAGCGATCTTTTTCTTGCCTTCTCAGCAAATGTCAAGGTTTTATACGAATTAGTTTCGAAATGCACTGGGCTAGAAGATTGTATCATACAGAGTGTAGGCAATGGTCCTTACTAGGAATTCCACTTAAAGAGATTCTTTTCTCAACCTTTTACACATTTATCGAAGTTTTAAGGAAATTTCGCAGGTTAAAACACCTTAAAAGGCACAGTGAATTTAATTAAAATCTTCAGAGCCGTTTTTGCCGCCCCAATTGCTGAAAAAGAAATTTTTTTCTTCAATGGTAGCTACTTTATGAGCGTAGCAAATTTTGATGAAAACCTCAATGACAGGTGTCCCATGGTCATCACTGATTCTTATACAAAAGTTGAACGGCGTTGATAAAGCGTCTCGGGAATTATGACCACAGATATTTTTCTAGGCCACTTTTTACTTTCAATTACCCATATGTGTACATAGGGTAATGAAAGTATAGTATTCGGTCATAAAAAAAAAAAAAAAAAAAAAAAAAAAAACATAAAATAATAAACAAACAAAAAAACGGAAGTAGATCACCTTGATTGGAAGCGTTTTTTCCCCCTCGTGATTTGAATTTTGGGCAAAAAGTTTGCTGTTTATCGGATTTTTTAGACTTATCGTAGAAATTGGATCTTCATTTTAGAAAATTGTAAAATATATAATTTTAGTTTTAAACTAATAAATTTAGACGCAGCCCGTCTGTACTGGCTGTAGTGCACGAGCCACCACTGCGCAATTGTTTCTATTAAAAACTCTAAATCAAGTGTACTTAAAGGTGTTCTAGCTACAAAGAAAATCACATCATCTGGATTTCTTGAAATAGAATCAAGAGGAACTCCTATCAAAGATCATTCCCCATATTAGCTATGTTACTTTTTTTTTTAAATCCAGTTCACTTAGAAACTACTTCGTAGAAAACCTTGACACTTTCAAAGTGATATAACACTTTTTAATTGATTTTTTTTTACCTGGGCCAATGTTACCTTGACGTTTGGGTTACTTTGGCCCAAGGTGAATTAATCTATTTAAGGTTGTCTCCCATGCTAATCTAATAGGGAAAAATGACTTTTCAAGAATATGAGTCAAATGGCTTTAGATTGCATTGGTTGGAAATGTGTTTTCTAGTCATTCTTTAATCAAATGGATCCCCCTCCGCCAACCCAAATTTTTTTGATAAAATAATAAACTTTGAAACTGCACTTTATTGGACACTTTTGAACCACTTCCTATTTTGTGGATGTTATAAATTTGGAATTGGAGACTCTCCCATTCATTGACCTAAATCTGGCAAAATAGCAAAATTGTGAGGTTCTAATCCTTTGGTCAATAGTTCTTGTATGGTTAACACCCCTCCACCCGAAAAAATTCACTGGCGATTTTGACCCACATCCGATTTTGTAGTTGTTATAAATTTGGAATTGAAGATTCTCCTATAAATAAACTTCAATTTCACCAAAGAAAAAAAAAATTTAGATTTTAACTTTTTGAACTATAATTCCTATAGGTCAAATGGCTCCAAATTGTGATTTGGGGTTGGAAATGTGTTTTATAGTAATTCTTGATCCAAATGTGACCCCTCTCTGGACCCAGCTTTTTTTTTTGATAAAATAGATCAATTTTGAAATTGCACTTTACTGTGCTAACTTTTGAATCATTTCTTATTTTGTTGATGTTATAAATTTGGAATTTGGGACTCTCCTATATCTTGATATAAATCAAGCAAAATAGCAATATTGTGCAGTTGTAACTTTTTGGTCAATAATTCTTGTTAGGTGACATCACCTTCCTTCCCCAATTAGCAAAAATAAAACACTGCTAATGTTGACCCGCTTCCGATGTTGTGGTTATCATAAATTTGAAATTGAAGATTCTCTTATATATAAACTTCAATTTCACGAAAAAAAAAATATTTTTGAGGTTTTAACTTTTTGAATAATAATTCCTTTAAAGTTGTCCCAAATGCGAATCCAATTGGGGGAAAAATGACTTTTCTAGAATATTGGTCAAATTGCTCCGAATTGTGATTTTGGATTGGAAATGTCTTCAATAGTCATTTTTGTTCCAAATGTGTCCCCCTCCGCCAACCCAAATTTTATTGATAAATAGATAAATTTTGAAATTGCACTTCATTTTGGGCCAACTTTTGAATCACTTCCCATTTTGTGGATATTATAAATTTGGAATTGGGGACTCTACTATATATTAACCTCAATCTGACAAAATAGCAACATTGTGCAGCTGTAACTCTTTGGTCAATAATCCTTGTAAGGTAAACCTCCCCCCCCCCCCCACTACCCCCCCGAAAAAAAAACATTGCTAATCTTGACACACTTCCAGTTTTGTGTTGAGATTTTAACTTTTTAAAATATGGGTATTACTGTGCTTGAAGAGCTTCAGATATTTTTTTTTTTGCCTGACATCTTATATAACTTGTATATTAGCATCTCTATGGTAAAATTCATTTGTAGATAGTCGGAGCTACAGATGAGGACCCCCCCCCCCCCCTCCATCATCTCCCCCAAACGACGCTTTTTTGTGTGTAAACAATCCATTTTTGGAAGTGCAATAAATCTTTACTTTGTTATGATTCAACGGAACTTTTTTGCAGAGTTACTATACACCTCCATGTAAAGAGAATCTAATGTTAATATTCCTTAAAGGAGCTCAGATCATTAGGGTAAGGGGGCCCAAATATGACCCCTGCTACGCTTTTGTGTTATTTCAGAACATTATTTCTGCTTGTTCCGACCTCCTACATATATACTGCCTCTCATGGAATTGTTGTCTCAACATAGTAGTTGCACAGTATGGAAGAACATTTTTTGAAGGTTCAAAACTTTTCGAGAAAATTCAATTTAAAATATAACTACTTTCGATGCGGAAACGATTTCATGATTTTTCAAAGTCTTGTTCCGGCTATCTCCAAGCTCGTAAAGGAATAATTCTTGCACAAAATTGTTGTCTCAACGTAGTAGTTTCATAATTTGAAAGAACATATTTTGAAGGTTCAAACATTTTCCAAGAAAATGCAAATTAATATGTAACTACTTTTTACATGAACGCGATATTATGGTATTTCAAAAGATTGTTCCAGCTGGATCCAAGCACCTAAATGAATACTTCTTGCACGGAATTTCTGTCTCAACATAGTAGATTCACAATATTAAAAAAAAAAATTTGAAGGTACCGCCAATTTTAAGAAAAATCAATTTTACTAACCTCGTTTAATCCATTTCTGTTATTTCTTGTAAAACGGGGCATATTGCTTATAATATTTTTGATTGCACCATTTTACCCAAAGCTTCCATAATTTCCAGGTATAAAACATTTACAGCTTTTAAATTGCCCACGCAGTTTCTTTTTTTAGTTAGCAAAGTTTTGACTTTGAATAAAATAAATAAAGATTTTGTACAAAATAGTAATCTCGCGCAAGAAGTATTCATGTATTGGATTGGAGCCATTTGCAACAATCTCTTCAAAATGGATTAAAGGTGGTATAAAAACTGATTCTTCTTTAAAATGGAGCCTTCGATTTTTATATATATATATATATATATATATATATATATATATATATATATATATATATATATATATATATATATATATATATATATATATATATATATATATATATATATATATATATATATATATATATATATATATATATATATATATATATATTATTTATATATATATATATATTTATATTTTATATATTGTGAAACTACTATGTTGAGACAACAATAACGTGTTAGCAGTATATATGTAAGAGGTCGGAACCAAAAGAAATAGTGCTCTGAAATAACACAAAAACGCGCTAAGGGTCATGCTTGGGGCCCCTAGCCTTGAGGCTCCGAGCTCCTTCAATGAATATTAACCATAGATTATCTTTACATAGAGGTTTTTAGTGAATCCGCACAAAAAATTCCTTTGAATCTTATCAAAGTCAAGATTTATTGCATTTTTAAAATTGGATTTTTTTTTTTTACGAAAAGCGCCATTTTGGGTGGGTGGTTCTTATCTGTGGCTCCGACTATCTACAAGTGAATTTTCACCTTGAGGTGCTAATATACAAGATATGTAAGCTGCTAGGTAAAAAGCATTATCTGAAGCCCTTCAAACCCAGTCATAAATTTAATTACAAAACAGCAAGAATGACAAAAATATTTTTCTAAGGCACGCTTATTTCACAATTTGACGCCCACCCCCCCCACCCCACCCCTTTCCCTCCCCAATACGTGTGTTGCATTCATTCTTTTTAACGCAACATTGTTAATGTTGATGACGCAACTGCTTGCTGGACCCTTTGCGAATAGGTGATTTTGTGTTAGACTCTGCATTTGATGAAATTAATGTATAATTGAGGACTGGAAATGAAAAACGACTCGCGTCCAAAAACTAAATTTTTCAGGAGAGCCGAAAAATTAAAAACACTAATATTTGGTACTTAAGGCTATGACTAAGTTCCAGATAGAATTTGCACTATTGTTATTGGAGTTCGTACTTTGGACATTCTCCACTTAGTTTAGTTTGGTCTTTAGGGCATTTTTCCGTAAAAAAAAAATAATAACTTCTATTTTATTTTTTTTATACTTAGGTCGTTTTCCATTTCTAGTCCTCAATTGTTTGACATAAGCATTCATAAGCAACCTGGTAAAACAGTAAGCAGAGTTGAGCCAATAAATACCGTACAGGTACGAGTGAGTATATTTTCTGAATTATGTATTTATTTTTTCATGTTTATATAAGAAGTGGTCATGTTGCTACGCATTTGATTCACATCAGTGTTTGAACTTTATATCATAATTTAATCCCCCCATCCCCCCACCCCCACTTAGCTCTAATTTTTTCCTAATAACCCGAAGACATTATTGTATACAAAGTAAAATTGCCATTAATGAAATGGAAACTTATTGCAGATTTTCGCAAGAATAGTGTATGTAATTGCTGATATATTGTAGCGGGCAATAACAATTCTTTCTACAAGTATCTTTATCCCTTTCAAACAATACATTTTCTAAATTAAGCGGTAACAATGAAGCGTACAACAGTTTATTGTAACAGAGGTTTGATTTAGATCAGACAAATAAAAGCTGATAATTTGACGTTTATCGAGATTTGTCTTGAAATAACTGCTATTTGTAGTAGAAAAAGTTCTGATTTTGAAACGATTTATAAAATGGAGTTTCCCGTCGAAGGAGTAACTAGGCGCAAATACCTTCCATCACTTACAACTATCCAGGAGGAGACAGAACTCGAGGTTCTAGCCGATGCAGCAGTCGCCGGAGGGATCACATACGCTGGGATGCTAGAAGGAAGACAAGAGGAGGTGGCTTTATTCATTGCCTGGTGCATCGCCACCAACCAGCCTAAATCATCTGCCACTCCAGCCAACAAGGGCAGAAAAAGCAACGGAAAGTGGAAACGCTTCAAACGCTTTATTTCCAAGCGCATTCTTTGCTGCTTCACCACTTAAAAGAACTCATGACAATTTGTGACTTTACCGATCTGTGACTTCCTGAATATGACTTCCCAACTATGACTCCTGATTATGACTCCTGACTATGACCTCCTGGTTGTGACTCCCCGATTTTGACATTCCGACTGTGACTAAAACTTTGTATGTATCACTTGCATTGTGACTTAGAGACAGTGATCTCTTGACATTTTCATGATATAATTTCTCGACTTGTTTGTGGCTTTGTGAGTTAAACATAAAAGTACAGCAGGAAATAGGCCTACTGGGGAACCCGCCTGCTTCATAAAAAAAGGGGTAACGCGTTCATGAACTATACCTCCTGGGTGAACGTGGAAATTAGTTCAATAAAAATGTAATATTTAAAGAAATAATTAATATGCACTGGTACTTATGGACTTATAAAAACGTGACTTGCGACTTTTGTAGCTGTGTAACGAAAGTTTTCTTGTATTCCATTGAAGTTATAATTTTAAAATGAAAGAAGAGTCTGTTTTACATAATCAAGTGATATATATTTATTTAAAACAGCTTTACCCAAACTTTTAATTGTGACCCGCTGGTGGATCGTGATTCAATTTTTCGTAGATCGGGAATAATTTTCAATTAGGTGAGGTTTTAATTTGAAAATTGGGAGTCATACGAAATATTGCAATTTTTTTAAAAATATAGAAATTGCTAATAAGAAGCTACCTTGGCTGTTATTTTGTGAGACCTTGCAATTTCAATATTAATTTGCTTTTCTTTTTTCACCGTTTTTGAAACTTTAAAACTAAAAAGTAATTGAATTGTACAGTACGCAAAAAAAAAAAAAAAAAAAAAAAATCCAAACCATGGCTATATCTTGTATTCTAATTGATGAAATAACAAAAGTCAAGTACCGTTGTAAATCGTGGAAGGTCTTTATTAATTTTATATAATTTTTTTTATCATAAGGGGTCATCTACATATTAAAACTAAACCAAGTTTTAAAAAGTTCAATGGCAACCCATAATATTTTACCATACTTAGAATTATAATCCAAAAAAACGTCTAAATACCAAATTTCATAATTTTCCAATGAGTGCAATTTTTATTTCAAAGGATAGTTTGGTTGCATCCATTAGAATTATCATGGTCGAAAACATCTCCAGAATTGTTTTCATTCCATTTTGACTTTTGGTTCTCGATATTTTAGCAAAAATGTAAAAAAAAGCTCACTTTAAGGGACCGCGTAATAGATTACGTCTTGAAACACTCAAAGCGTTCGATTTTTCCCCGCGATAAAGAAATTTGCCCTCAAGATCGACCAAAACTATTTCCTCTCATAGGTGACGTGTTTCTTAACATAATGAACTGATATTTGGTATCTAGGGTAAACGAGGTATTCTAAAATAGAATGAAAACATAAAGAAATAGGGGTTCGTATTGAAATTTTTAAAGATTAACTTTACTTAGTATCCAGCTCCCTAAGAAAACAATTTTAAATCAGACACATAGAAAATCGTAAACAAAACATTTTGGTGCAAACCGCAAGATTCTACGATAATTAGAACCGAAAATATAGCCATTGTTCGGTTTTCCCCACGCTTTCAAACCGTATAACAAGAGTTAATAACTTTTATGAATTCGAGATATATTTAATAATTTTTTTTTTTTTTTTTTTTAATTTTTTTTTGTGTGTGTGTGTGTGCTTAATCAAAATGTTAAAAAAAAAATCAAACCATTGTTTAATAAGGAGTGAGGAAAGATAAAAGCAAAGTTGTTTGAGGTTCAACTTTTTACAAATATGTCCCTATCTTTGAAAGTTTGGTAAAACTTCTGATCTAAAACATAAAGTTGTAATGACAAAATAGACGAGAAAGGAAAGCAATCGGGTTGCTAGTTCAATATGCTTTGAGAAGCTTGCTTTCAGAGCTACTACTAATGTTTCAGCTCTAACGTTTCGAGCCGACCAAACGGTATAGTGGTTAGCGTGCTAGCTTCTAGACCGCGAGGTTGTGGGTTCCGAGTCCCGTGTTAGGCATGGGTGTTTGTAAATGTATGTTGGCTTGTCTAATGACGAAAGTTTCGGCGCATTATAGCCCTCGTGTTGCTGACGGCGCCAGATAATCTGAAAACAACCAACCAACGTTTCGAAGTGCCATGGTTGCTAGATGCACAAAAAAGACGCTTGTTCCTGTGGCATCCTTGGCCTTTATTAACTTTGAGTAAAATCAGTCCAGCTATGTCAACTCTCAAGAGAAAATCTCTTTCGATTTTAAATCCCAGAGATAGAAAATTTTCTTAGAGGTACCGTAAGCTATGCCTCAACATATGCATAAGTATTGATTCACAATTTAAAAACTGCTTTTATAACTACATTAAAAAAAAAAAAAAAAAAAAAACCTAACTAGTGGCTATTTATAATGAATTTTTTAAGTTTTTATAAGCTTTCCATTTAAATTTTATTATACTTGCATAAAAA
This sequence comes from Linyphia triangularis, assembly GCA_963978545.1. Classification (NCBI taxonomy): domain Eukaryota; kingdom Metazoa; phylum Arthropoda; class Arachnida; order Araneae; family Linyphiidae; genus Linyphia; species Linyphia triangularis. The sequence continues at coordinate 105,088,470 of OZ021725.1, forward strand.
TTCAAACGTTTTAAAACATTACTTCGATAGATATTCTTCCGAAAAAAGAAAAGAAAAAAAAGCATGATGTCTTTGGGGCAGTGAAAGGTTGGCAATCTCTCAAGATTCCGAAAGAAGTTCATGCAAGCACATTTATGTGCTTCGTATGGACTTTTTTGGACTTTGAAAAAACGAACAAGTTTGATTGTGACAGCAGAATTTGGCCAGCGTGTAATGACCACATAAAAGCTCTTTACTAATCACGCCAGAAATCTTTGTTCAATCGAGTGCTTGGGTTTCAAGTTTAAATTTTTCAATTTTTCCTATCAAACAGTAGCTCCTTATCTTCATAAAAGAAGTATTTAGGTTTATTAATTTTTTACCTCTTTTAAGCTCTCAATTTTTGTGTAACAATACAGTGGCCGACCAAGCGGTATAGTGGTTAGCGTGCTAGCTTCTAGACCGCGAGGTTACGGGTTCGAGTCCTGTGTTAGGCTTGGGTGTTTGTAAATTTATGCTGGCTTGTCTAATGATGAATGTTTCGGCGCATTATAGCCCTTGAGTTGCTGACGGCCGTCAGATAATTTGAAAACAACCAACAAGTAACAATACAGTTGCTGAACCAATAATATAGTTGCATTACGAGCTCACTCCGGAACTGAATGCCTAATAAAATTATCTTTTCTTGGTTAACCTCCGACACCTGGGAGGTTGAAAGGAGAGCTCTTTATCCCCCAACTCCCCATCCCTCGGTTCTTGCATAGTAAAATTAAGTGGAGAAAGGTGATAAAATTCAAAAGATAGGGCTCATTAGGTTGGTTGTATTCAGATTATCTGGCGCCGTCAGCAACACGAGGGCTATAATGCTCCAAAACATTCGTCATTAGACAAGCCAACATACATTTACAAACTTAAATGTATGTCCCGTGTAAACACCCATGCCTAACACGGGACTCGGAACCCGCAACCTCGCCGTCTAGAAGCTAGCACGCTTACCACTATACCGTTTGGTCGGCTAGGGCTCATTAGGAAATGTTAGCTTATTCCTCTTTATATTTACAAAACAGCCGAAAATAATTCCATCGAACCAAGTAGTTTTGGTAAAAAAAATATTAAATTGAGTAAATACTTTGAAGAATATAAATGAATTTGGAAACACATTTTCAATACGAAAAAAAAAAAAAAACCTCATTGAAATAACACCGGAGATCAAATTCAAAGATTTTTCCATCAAAAAGTTACAGCCGCGAAAATTTTTTCCTATGTAATATATAGTGGAGTCTCCAATCTAAAGTATGGAACAACCGTGAAATTGGAAATTGGTCAAAATTGGTGTTTTATGGTAGGCCTACTTCGGCGATTTTTCCGTCAATAAGTTTCAGCCGCAAAATTTTGTGGTTTTGTGAGACTTAAGTCCATTTATAGAGGAATCTTCAGTACAAAATATGGAACAACCATGAAATTTTTACTCGACCAACCCTGTTGGGCCTTGAGCCCGTTGTTTATCTTAAAATTTGTATTTGTACAAATGGGAAGTAGGTCAAAAGTTAGCCCAAAAAAGTACAAATAGAAGTTTCAAATTTCACAATTTTACTAAAAAAAATGGGGTGTTTTTTTTCGACAAATTTCGATTATAAATGAATATAGAAACCCATTTACAATACAAAACCCCAGGGTTTTTTTTGCTAAAATTTTTTTTTTAAAGGTCAATTTTCCCCATTGAAATAACATGGCCCATGTTAATATGTTAATCCTACAGGAAATGTCAGGTTTCTCAATTTTCAAAATTTTAAATTCTTTTTATGCCTCAGGTCATTTATCAAAACATCCTCCGATTCCATTTTGAGCATTAACTTGTTTTCCAAATTATATTTTAGCACTCCATTTTTTTTTTTTTTTTTTTTTTTCAAAAAATAAACTTCTGATTTTACTAATGAAAAAAAAATAATAAAAAAAAAAAAAATAAAAAAAAAAAATAAAAAAAACCGGTTAACCAATTGGAAAACAGAATTTCTATCACACGTTGAAAATGAAAATGAGACTGTCAAATTAAAAATTTATTTAACGATAAAATATAATTTGCAAAATTAATGTAAAATAAAGTTTACTTAATTTTAATGTTTATACATTTTCATATTTCACCAAGGGCAGCACACAAATTGTAAGCTATTTCATAAGTATTCATTAGCATAGGGCTTGAGCCCCATGTAAGAATTAAAAAAAAAAAAAAAAAAAAAAAAAAAAAAATGGCTAATTTGGTGATATACATTTGGATAATTTTTACATCAATATACAAGTGAAACAGAGGAGAGAAGAAAAACGTTCGTTGAGGAGCGATACTCAAAGGAAAAGAACACTGTATTAAAGATATTCGTTTTTCAACTTTTTACGACTTTATAGTATTTTTACGTGAATTTTGGAAGTGAAAATGTTTAGAACAGCTTAAGAGGCGTTACCACAACGATTTTGTTCAAAATCGCTAAGGCCGGCTTTTAGCAACTACTGGAAAAGATGATTTTTTTTCAACGGCAGCTACCTTATGCGCATGCACAATTTGGACGAAAACCTTAATTGTAGGTTCCATGGCCACCAGTAACCCATACACCAAATTTGAACATCGCAGGTCAATTCAATCGAGAGTTCTGCTGACCACCTACACGCAGACATTTTTTCTAGACAAATTTTTGAAGTTCCAAAACGTAAAAAAAAAAAATCGAAATTTTTTTTAGACCGAAAACTATACTTTCATTAAATGAAAGTAAAATTTTACAAATTCATTTTCCATTTCATTGTGTCTTATTCGAGGCGACTATTGCGTCATTCGACGAATTCGGGTCAAGACCTTTGAAGAGGTTTCTTCCGAGTTTCCTATTTTTGTTCTTGAGGGAAATATGTGTGTTCTGTGGCGCCCTGGCAGAGTATTTCTGTCCCCGTTTTGACACTTCCCGTCCATCAGCGTTTCTCACCCACGACTTTCTCTTTCTGTCATCTGGGGAGAGAAGGTTGACACTCGAGAAAAGGACGCCAAAAGATAGCACATATCGCCTTCATTGGCTCTTCTATTTATTTATCTAATATCCTTTTATTTTTACATTTTTTTAAATAAATGTTTTACATTTTTATGTCATATTTTTAGAGATCATTTCTAAGTACTAAGTTCAGAAAATCTTGTTAAAATATGTTAATTTTTATAGATTCGAGGCTGTTCAGTTAAATTCTGTCAATTAACAGACGATAATTTTAAGATATTTTTCTAATATTCTTTTATTTTTAAATTGTTTAGGTGTATATTTTTAGAGATCATTTCTAAATACTAAGTTTGCAAAATCTTATTAAGATCTGTTAATTTCTATGGATTCCAAGCTGTTTAGTTAAATTATGTCAATTAACAGATGGTAATTTAAAGAGATTTTTGTAATAATCTTTTATTTTTACATTTTTTAAATATATATTTTTTATTTTTAGTGCATCATATTTTTAGAGATCATTATAAGTAGTAAATTTACAAAATCTTATTAAGATCTATTTCTATAGATTCCAGAATGTTAATTTAAATTCCGACCATAACTTTGACAGAGTGCGTCAGTTAAAATTGTGTCGATCCTAAGGACGAATTAGAAATTGTTAAAATCTGAATTTTGCAGAACAAAACACGAATTTCTTGCTTTCAAGTTCTGAGAAAGGCTTAAAAATCTGGGGTTTCTCCATTTCGCATCAATTTGTACTGCTTTAAAAATGTTTTAACAATATCTCTAAATTGAAAAACTAGTATTCACAACGGCGATTGTGAAAGAGAACTTCGACAAGGACATCTGCAAGATTATTTGTAAGGGCATGTGAGGTAGAAAAAGTTTTATTCAAAACTTCATTTATAAAAAAAAAAATTATAAGATATCCTAGCGAAACGATACCGTAAAATGGGGTGAATCCGAACACTTTTCAACTTTCTAAGTAAAAATCGGTTGTAATAAAATCGTTAAGGAACATATTTTTGACATTGAAACTTGGGTCTTACCTTCTTCTTTGAGGATCAACCCAAAAATTTTTGTAAAAACTTGAACTTTAATTTATTTTGAATTTTTTCATGGTGTTCCGATTCCCCCCGCAGAAAGGGGTGAATAGGAACACTCGTTACAATTTATGTCTGATCATATTTAAATGTTTACAGGGTGACAAAAAAACAAGTAATAATGCATTGTGGTAAATAGGAACACAAAATTATCATAAAAATCGTTAATATGACGGATAAAATTTGTTTTTGTCAATTATTGTCAAAACAAATCATATATTTGAAAGCCTATCAACTCTTCTCATATAACTCATCCAATAGTCTTTAAAATTAATAATATTTTTTAATCTACTTTATGTTTGGGTGCCGTATGACTGCAAATTCCTTAAAATATATCTTGAGAAAGGAGAAAAGCATCCTCATTTGTTTCAGAAAATCTCTTCGCTCATGGACGCTTTTTGTAAAACACACTTACATAGCAATAATCTTGTGGGTGTAAAACTTTGCTCACATAGAGTCTTCATACATTTTTCCATATAACTTAAAAATAACGAAGTCATTTGGAGAAAAAACCACTATAACAATCGGGTTTTCTGCCATGCGGAAACTATGCTCCCCTTCTGACATTTATTCAAGCCTGCAATCTTGATTACTGTCATAAAGGGAGTAATTAGACTCTTCTTCAGTCGTTGAATCTTGTGTGGAACATAATCTTGCCAAAAACAGCTTTTTAATATCACTTTTCAAGTGTTCCGATTCACCCCGCAAATCTCAAAATCGAGACGAGGAAAAACATAAAAATTCGTAAAATAATTTTTTTTAAAAACCAAGTTAAATTAAGTATGGCATGCTGTTGTGGGTGTTTATACTTATCTAAAAGTATATGAGTTAAGTCTATAACTGGTACATGTTATTAATTACGGGATAAGTTTTGGAGAGGTTAAAATTCATAGGATTGTATGCACGCTCTTTCAGAATTTTTTTTAAAAAAAGGACAGTTTTGAAAATCCCACAAAACATGTTCCTAGATTCCAAACATGTTAGACAAGTAAAAAAAAATATATTTAATTAATAAAAATGCATTATTTGTGTAAAGTAATAATTTCTTTATAATTTCATGAAGTTTCGTTCCGATTCACCCCGCTGTTCCTATTCACCCCATTTTACGGTAGTTAATAATAATTCATTAATTTTCAATTCAAATGGATATTTAAAATCTTTATTAAATTTCGCTTTTTTTTTTTTTTTTTTTTTTCTTGCTGTGAAATCTACCAATTTTCTTAAGTTTAATTTTATATTTGAATAGCACGGAGGGAGTGGGGTACAAGTACATCCCCTTGATCGTCCCTATAGGAGCCCATTGTGTCATTTGATAGTCATGTTCCCTATATGAATGTTTCTTGATTTTCCCTATTCGAGATGCAGAGTGCAATTTTCCCTTGAAAGACCTCACGGGAAGCATTGCTTTTGACATTCGAAGTAACCCAGATAGAACAGCGGTATTGGCCAATGTCGGATACAGGGATTCTGGGAAGATTGGACAGTCTATCCCGGACCTCGAGCATCGTTCTAAAATACACGATTTTGATTATTTTTTTTTAAACATGTCAAAACTATCACAAGGCATATTTTTTACCCCCTCCATCTTTTTTTTATATAACATTATATTTCAATTTTAAAACTCTGCATCGATATTGTAAAATTTCCAGCATATTTTACCCAGCACTGACTAAGATCAGTAGCAGCGGCCACTCTACAACGGGATTTACCAGTTTCGAGACGATACTGACCAGCGGATTTGTGCAACTTGGGAAGATTAGTAGTTCAAATCTCGTTGTAATGTTGATACGGCGCAGTATATCCATCGAGCAGTTCTTATGACATAAAAATCCAACACATCGGCTTAATGACATTGAGAATGTTCTCAGTGGTTTGTGCCCATACAGTGATCTTGAGTGAGGCGACGGAATTTGGCGACTTCAAAAACATCTGATCTTGGCAACCCTTATCACTCTTCCACCTCACTCAGAATTAAACTACAGGAGTCAGGAGAAACTTTTACGAAAGATTGCGTGAAGCCAATACTAACTCAACCCGGGGTTTTTTTTATTAAATAATAGTTAGCTGGTTCGAAAACAGTTACGTAACTAGTAGTGAGTATAGACATTGTTGAAAGACATCATGGAGCCTTCAAAATTTTACTTCCTTCCTGATGAAGACATTCCAAAGAAAGTGTTCTTGGAATAAAAATTAATGTGTTTGTAATTTTTGGAACCAACGCCCACTATGTTACGTCCTTGTGGTTTTCTGGAGAATTACCACATAAATAATTAGTTCCCCTTCGACGGAGAGTAGCGAAGTGGGAAGAATAGTCGGACTCATTTTATATATAGTTCTAGAAACGCCAGTTGAGGATTTGTTCGTTTTTAAAATGACAGAAACGTTTTGACGGAGGAAGATTCAGTCTGATCAGAGCTTACTACAGGATTTGTGAAACATATGCTAATCTTAAATTACGAAGGCAGGAGCCTAGGACCAGAAGCTTATTTCTTCTACCAGTTGAAGGAAATCTATGATCAGTCATCAATTTTAATAGGCTAAATAAGAATGAATTTCCATCCATACTCGGAGTAACTCTTTAGTAAGTTCCACCGGTAGTCATCCTAATTTGGATTTACAATTACATCAACCAGAAGTTTATAACTATCACCACCATAAATTTTAACTAGTTCAAAGCTAGTTGGTTCTAAATTGAAGCTATTCCCCAGAAGCTGCCGGAACTCACCAGGAGTCAGACATAGATTAGTTCAACTAATAAATACCCTTATTTGTTGGACCACAGCTTCATGATCCAGGAATTTAACTAGTTCCAACTAGTATCCCTCATAATTTAACATCAAACCTTATCAACCAGGTGTCGAACTTTATGTGAATCTACTGGCTTGCTCAAACAGAAATCAAACATTAGCTTCATCAACCAGAAATCAAACATTAGCAGGAATCAAACCTTAGCTTCATCAACCAGGAGTCCAACTTTATGTGTATCAACCGGCTTGCTCAAGCAGAAATCAAACCATCAACTTTTCTTAAAATTCCATACTGGTGCTAACTAACAGTATTTTCTAAAATTTCGTTTATAACTCGTCTTTTAAATTCCAAAAAAATGGATATTCTGTACTTCGGTGTTGTGTTCCTGTCGATGCTGTCAGTGTTCCCTTGCCAGTCCCGTAACAGGACGACCAGTGGTCGTAGGGCGGCGAGACATGACGTCATTGAAGGTTCCTTGAGGTTGGTGGGTGGCAGCTCTTCTAGCGAAGGCAACGTGGAGATCTTCCACGTTGGGCATTGGGGGTCCGTGTGTGATGATGAGTGGGATCAAAGAGAAGCTGACATAGTCTGTAGGATCCTGGGATACGTTAATTCGACTAAGGCGACGTACAACAGCGAGTTTGGCAGAGGCCGAAGTAAGTTGCATATTATAAATTTTTTGCCCTCTTCGTGACAGCAGAATTATATATACGTAATAATATATAATTCAGAATTATATATAGGTAATAATATATAATTCTGCTGTTATATGTAAATGCAGAATTACATGTATGTAATATATATAATTTTGCAGAATTTTATTCAGGGTGTTTGTAAATAAGTTGGGCAATGGCGTTTAAATAGATCTGTATAACTCTTAATAACTAGGCATTATTAACCATTCTTTTTCACCAACTACTTTATGTTCACCATGTCATTCTGTTTGCAAAAAAAAAAAAAAAATATGTTTATTATGCCTAGTTATTATGAGTTATACAGATCTATTTGAGCTCCATTGCGCAACTAATTTATAGACACCCTGTATATGTAATCATTTTAATATCGATATTAATTTCATTTATCCTTTCAAAACGCCATACACCTTTTTTTTAATTCTTTCACCAATCCATTCAACAAAGTCCCACGAACAGGTTGTTTAAGTCAGCGTTTTTTCCTATCAGTGAATCTCATAATCAATATTCAGTGTTGATCATCTTGGCACCAGACTGTTTCAATTCACACATTCACTTTCTGCCGACATAATTCCCACTGTGAGTTAGTTTTCGGTGCACTCTCTCACCTTCCAACTTAACTCAATAAATATGTTGACTACATCTTAAACGACTGTTTTCGGACTCACCACACGGTGTAAATTTACAAAATTATGTGAACATTAATTACATATATTCTATTTTTTCCCCTTTTTCGTAAAATAGGATTGTAAACTATAGATATAGGACCGTATATAGGAATATTCCAGGCTTCACAGGCCAATGTCGGAAACAGTGGTTCTAGGAAGTTGGACCAGTCCATGCCAAATCGTGCGCATCATTCCAAAATACACGATTTTTTGTGTAAATAAATAGATCAAAAACTCTCACAAAACATTTTATACCCTTCCGTCCTGACTTGTAACGCTATATTTCAATTTTAAAACTCTGTTTCAACATTTCAAAACTTCCAGTATATTTTGCCCAACACTGGGTTTAGATTGGCCAAGATCCGTAGCAACGGACCATACCGAGCTTGGACAGTGTAGAGCCAATATTGGCCAGCGGAATTATTCTACTGTAGTAACGGTAATTCCAAGAATATATAAAGTCTTACTAGCAAGTTCGAAAGGTCAAAATAGAATATTTAAAAAAAAAAAAAAAAAAAAAAAAATCACCGTTATCTGAGGCAGTTCATTTCTATCACAAAAAAATAAAAAATAAAAAAAGTTATTTTAAGGTTCATAAGCCGTGAAACGTTCTTTAAATATGGTTGTTACAAACAACTTTTCATGGTCAACGTCGTCATCGTTCTTTACTTTGTTGGATTCAGTTACCATAGTGAAGTTGATTTTTTTTTAGAAACCTTTTACATATCTACTGAAGCCATTCCAACTTCAATTCCAACTCCATTTGCGAACTGACTTCAGGTGATATGAAGTATCTCTATAAATACAATCTATTGCTGTGTTTTCTGGTTTGTCTCGTTTTCTATAATGTTCCTCTACCTGCTTATCTCTTGAACAATCAACTCCATTTAACCGATTCCAAACAAATGTTTCGATGTCTAAAGTTGTTGTTGTTGTTTCTAATCTCCCTTTTGTCTGACGAAGTCAGACAATATCAGTGAAGCCATTGACATTAATGAAGTCTGACACTAGTTGTGGACAGTTATAAATGTCCTCCCAGTCCAGTCCAAGGCAGTCCAAAATGTGCTGAGGTGATGCCTGTTCTTTTTGGCATTTAGGGCAAAGAGGAAATTTTTTGCTTCCCCCGGAATATGTGAGGTCTTTAAGGTGACCACTAGCAAGTCTGGACAGACGGGTATTGGTGTGCCTATCACAAGGAAGAGATAGGGAGTGTCCTGGCTTTTTGGCTTTATACCATTCGTGAGATGGAGGTATATGCCATTTCGCTTTATTTTGAGCTATTTTCTTTGAGTATAACTCTTGATATGTGAGTTCTTGAGTAGAGAGGACAGGGTGTTCTAGTCCCTCCTTAGCAAGAGTGTCAGCCAATTCATTTCCGTGGATGTCTACATGTGACGGGATCCACTGAAAGTGCACTTTGTGCAGTCGGGATATGCTCTTGACTTTGCGTATTATGGATAGACTGGTTTTGTCTCCCACGAGGGCCCAGTTTTTAAGGTGTTGAATTTCTAAAGTATTTTCGCTAAATGCTAATCAACTAAAAAATATTTTCAAACGAGAGAAGAATATACATTTAACCCTTTGCACTCTAGCGGAGCTTCTCAGGCGCCACACGATTGGATGCCGAAACACGAGAGGACCACTAGGTTTGATTCGGAAATTTGATGCAAGGCCAATGACTGTGTTAAGTTTCTATGTAGCAAATTCATAAACGCCAACCGAACCTAAAATGTCTCGAGTTGCTGATCCCTCCGCCCAGAAAAAGACCTCGAGTGCAAAGGGTTAATATTGGAAGACGCGCTTGAAATATGTTTTTCTTTTGTGCTAAACTTTTAGTTTAATAGGTTAGAACTATAAAATGTAATTTAAAAATATAAATACGTCACTTGTTTGAGACGAATAGTGTTTTGTTTTTGTTTTTTTGTAGGGGAGAAGGGGGGGGGGGGGGGTGAAGACAATTGAAATTTAAAATAAAGCATATTTCATGATTTACTGTTTTAAAGTAGGGGGACGTTAGTTATTTAGTTCATATTTAAAAGGTACATAAGATATTAAGTTCGAAATGCCAAATGCATGTAATTTTCAAAATTCCCGATATGTTTATTGTTAAAATGCAGGTATTAATCGAGAATTAATTTGAAAGTTTCATCGTTTTATAAAGTCCACATTTTCGTCTTGATTGGACGGTTCCGTAGTGTAGTGGTTATCACGTTCGCTTCACACGCGAAAGGTCCCCGGTTCGATCCCGGGCGGAACCATTTAATTTTGCCGACCAAACGGTATAGTGGTTAGCGTGCTGGCTTCTAGACCGCGACGTTGCGGGTTCCGAGTCCCGTGTTTGGCATGGGTGTTTGTAAATGTATGTTGGCTTGTCTAATGACGAAAGTTTCGGCTCATTATAGCCCTCGTGTTGCTGACTGCGCCAGATAATCTGAATACAACCAACCAACCAACGTCTTGATTGGGAGAATATCTCGAAGACTTCGATCAAACTTCATGACAATCAACTCATCCCTACTTATCACAATCGACATGGCGTGTTATCATTTGTGAAACAAGTGACTTCAAGCTTATCACGCCTGTGTCATCCGGCGAGCCAAGGCGAAACTCTTCAAGAAGTCGTAGTAAAGATCATTCCTTATAGTGGCAACGTTACAATCTTCTAGTCCAAAACATTTGGAAACTATTTTCTATAAAACCTTGGAATTTCGTGAGTAGGTACGAAAGTGATCACTTATTGAAATGACATAAATTACCGGAAATAGCGTTTTATATATTTTAGCTTATAAATAAAATTTTTGAAAAGGCAAAAGAAAATGACCACTTATTGAGTTTGGTTGTTTCAGATTATCTGGCGCCGTCAGCAACACGACAACTATAATGCGCCGAAACATTCGTCATTAGACGAGCCAACATACATTTACAAACACCCATGCCTAACACGAGACTCGGAACCCGCAACCTAGCGGACTAGAAGCTAGCACGCTAACCACTATACCGTTTGGTCGGCGACCACTTATTGAGATAACGTAAATAGTTTTTATTTAATGTCTATCTATTATAAATGAAAACTAAAATAGCAAAAAGACCAAACCAGGTGGAGCCACTGCATATGCATTGACGTAAGGATTTCAAATATAAAATACATTGGACGCTATTTTCGAGTTTTTAATTTATGTCATTTCATTAATTGATCATTTTCGTACCTACTCACCAAATTACAAGGTTTTATACAAAGCAGTTTCTAAATGCACTGGGCTAGAAGACTGTAACATAGCGAGTATATGGAATGGTACTTACTAGAACTTCCTCCTAAAAATCCCAGTTTGGAAAAAAAACAACAAAAAAACAATTGACTCATCTTCCACAGAAGAGTCATGGATCGGCGGAGTATGCGGAACTATTCTAAATGTGTTTTCTATTACGACCTTGTCCTTCTTACCATCGCATCCTTGTCTGAATCATTTTTTTTTTCCTAAATAAAACATATGTCCTGAGCTTACAGTACTTTTTTTGTTTTGTTTTTGTGAACAGATGCATTGATCTCGTCAGAATAACAAGTGCAGTAGCAGCGCTCAAATGTCGACAACTGAAATAAGCCCCGAACTTAGATCACGTACATAAAGCAAGTCTTTTTTTCTTTCCCTTCTTCTTCTTCTTTTAAAAGAGGAAGTCCTTTTAAGGGTTAGCCGACCAAACGGTATAGTGGTTAGCGTGCTGGCTTCTAGACCGCGAGGTTGCGGGTTCCGAGTCCCGTGTTAGGCATGGGTGTTTGTAAATGTATGTTGGCTTGTACGAATGACGAATGTTTCCTGTGCATTATAGCCCTCGTGTTGCTGACGGCGCCAGATAATCTGAATACAACCAACCTTTTAAGGGTTATTCCCTATACTCGCTGAGTCACCATCTTCTAGCCTAGTTCATTTAGAAACTACATACTTTGTGTAAAACTTGTGACATTTAGTGAATAGGCTCGAAAATGATTACTTAAGGAAATGCGATAAATTAAAAACTCGAAAATGGCGTCTGATATATTTTATAAAAGAAAATTAAAAAGGGATGCGCCACTTTATCGGCATTGACGTGAATATTTCAAATATAAAATAAAATGTGTTAGACGCCATTTTCAAGTTTTTAATATATGACATTTGCTTCAGTGATCACTTTCATACAGTGTTGGAGTTCGCCAGTTAAATATCTCTAAAGGGTATTTCCACCCCTTCTCTATATTTTAAGGGGTATTTTTAAAATCCAAAGTGTAGTTTTAAACTAAAATTTTTTTAAACTAAAGCAAAATCGGTTTTTTGACAAAATCAATAGCTACAACAATAACAATACATATGATCGTACAGCAAAAGTGTACGATCGCGATTTCGCGTATCAGAGCAGAAATATACTTTTTAAATGCTTACTAAAAACACTTGATGCTTGTAAACCTGAAACTAACTATTAACACTATGCCGTTTGGTGACGCCACGTTGGTGCCCCGCGAAATTATCGGGCAAATACCGGCGACACCTCGAAAATTATCGAGAAAATGCCGGCAACACTATTGAAACTATACCAGCAGTATGGCCCTTGTGTTGTCCTTGCGCTGTTAAACTCCAACTATCCCGAAAATACGCCGGCGATGGACGCAGGCGAAACTGTCTGAAATTCCGAACCAGTCTTAGCATTTCTTTTAGACCAGCATTTCTTCAGAAAAGGACACTATTTTCAAAGATAAAGGGCAGTGGAAGTAGAGCCGCCATTTCCGAAAAATGGCTAAGATGATCTCTGATTTTATAAAATGGAGGATTATTTTTAAAAATTCAACCATGATGTGCGCGCATGTTGTTGGTGCATGTTGTTCACGCATGAGGTTAATTGAATGGGGTGAAATTGATTTTCAATGCGTGTTCAAGACATCGATATAGATAAACAACTGGATAGACTTCTCCATTGTCAATGCAAAGAAAAAAACGCGCCGGGGATTGCGAAGCTGGTGGGAAGATTAACCAATCACAGTTCACTTTTATAATTTGGATGGAAATGCAAAAACCTTGTAAAGTGTTAGAGTATATATTTTTTTGCACATTATTACTAATTAAGGTCTACTATTGACATTTCTGCTGTGTACAACCCAAAATTTTATTTTCAATCCTCGGCAATCCGTATTTTTTATCCCACCAATTGCATCTGGCAACGGCTTCATTTTCCCACCGTTAAGCAGTCTATTCAGTTGTTTATTTATATCGATAGTTCAAGCAGGATTTCACTCATTTTTGGCGAACTCTGCTTTTGTACCTACTCCCCAAATGTCTGGAAGATTGTAATATAGCGAGTATAGGGGCTTCCTCTTAATAAAGTGAGTCACCTTGTGACAAAAGATTGTCGTCTTATAGTCCAAAACTTAAATCACTTGATGATTAAAAAGGCGAGAAAAGTACAAATTTCTGTACTTTTCAGACTATGCCCTTATTTAAGACTTGCCCAAATGCACGAAACAGTTTCCCCCTACAAAATACACCAGGAAAGTCTTTCTCTTTAAATTGTCCCTTCATAATAAATTACCTTCCTCTTTAAAAACGTTTTGTAATAAAGTTTTATTTCTACCAAGGAAAACCCTTATAATTTCTTTAGTTTTGGTAGAGAATTTCTAAGATGTTCTATAGAATCGTAAAAAGCTCTTTGTCATCACCCTATGAAATCACTTTTAAAAGTTCTCTGCAGAATGCCAACCGTCAAAGATTCATAAAATGACTCATTCGAATAACTGCTATTCAAAAGTAAGAGCGTTAATTTACTCGTATTAATTTCAAGTATAATGAACAATTCCCACATTTTTAAAAAACGAGTGAAATTAGTTTATATTTATGAAGAATTTCTTTCTGATTCCAAATATTTAAACAAAAGCTCTTTAAAAAATTAGTTATTTAAATATTAAGAAGAAAAAAAAAATGCCCCTAAACCGAGCCAAAACCAGTCCGATAAAAAAACAAGCGACAAAATCTGTGACGTTAAAGCTTCCTACCGTTTCTAAGGTTATCGTGAGGTTTCTGCCAAATACTTGACGTTGAAATACTTGGCGTTGGTAGACCATTCCCATATCCCGAACAGGTTGGCGCGATTTGGGAGAAATTTGCAAAAACTGGTTTCTGCTGCCGCATATCAAGCCAAAGTGTTTGGGAAGCTTTGACGTCACATTCAATTCGAGAAGAATGAAACGTTTTCTCACCAACGTGTAACAGGGAAACTTTGAATGCAAATTTAAAAAATAATAATAATTAATAAATAAATAAATAAATAAATAAATAAATAAATAAAAAAAAAAACGCATTGAGCAGAAATTTTTATGTTTATGGCTTTTTCGAAACATTTAGAATTGAATAAAAATAAATTTAAAAATGCGGGAATTGTCCATTGAAGAATTTGCGTTAAATAGTAGCCACATTCATTGAAGGGAATGAATTGGGAGGACACAGTAAAAATCAAATTGTAGAATGGTCTGCTCTGACCCTCAACACCTCCTATATAAAAGGAAAAAAAGACAAACTACCTCATCTAACGAAATGTCGCTAATTTTGAACCGTTTAGCTATCGGATTAAGGAATTTACGGATTAAATAAAAAGAGCAGCTCTCTCTCGTTCCAGGGAAGATATGGATGGACAACTTGTACTGTTCGGGCGGAGAAGATCGCCTGGATAAGTGCAGGTTCGACGGATGGGGAGTCCACGACTGCGGGCCAAATGAGGCTGCGGGAGTGATCTGCACCCAGACACAAACACAGCAAAACAAGACGTCCAACTACATCGTTCAACCTCTACTGAAAGTAAGTAGAGTAGTGTCCCGATTATACCAGTGATAATGTGGGCCAAGTTTAACTCGGTTAACCGAAAAACTTGGTTAAACTGAAAATTGCAAATAAATAAATGAACGAACGAAGGAATAAATAAATAAAATAAAATAAATAAAATAAAATAAATAAAATAAAATAAATAAAATAAATAATATAAATAATATAAATAAAATAAATAAAATAAATAAAATAAATAAATAAATAAATAAATAAATAAATAAATAAATAAATAAATAAATAAATAAATAAATAAATAAATAAATAAATAAATAAATAAATAAATAAATAAATAAATAAATAAATAAATAAATAAATAAATAAATAAATAAATAAATAAATAAATAAATAAATAAATAAATAAATAAATAAATAAATAAATAAATAAATAAATAAATAAATAAATAAATAAATAAATAAATAAATAAATAAATAAATAAATAAATAAATAAACGAACGAACGGAGGAACGAATGTATAAATAAATAAATGAATGAATGAACGAATGAATGCATAAATAAATAAATGAATTAATTAATGAATGAGTGAACGAACGAATGCATAAATAAATAAATGAATGAATGAATGAACGAATGAATGCATAAATAAATAAATAACAAGTTAATCACCGCGCTACGTGAAGCAGTCAGATTGCAGCCAAAAACAGAGGTAATTTTTAGTATTTAGGAATATAATTGGCTTAGGGTCGATGTGCAATTTATCCTGGACCTTAAGTCCAAAAGTCTAATACAAAGATGTTTTTTTTTATTTGAGTTTTATAAAACATAGGTACATCAAAACAAATGAACAACATCAGCATACATCACTTTTTATGCAAGCAGGGGGGGGGGGGGGAGCAAGCTCACGCAATACCTTTCCTGCCCAAACGTTAAGTGGGGAGATGGACACCGGAACACACTTTTCCCCAATTGAAAACAATACCCTTGGGTTTAAGGCCCTGGTTTAAACCCAAGGGTATTGTTCTCTCTCAGGAGGTTCTTCAAATGGAAATTTTTCCGTGTTTTAAAGCATTGAATTGGAGAAAATACAGAAAATTCCCATTAGGCAGTCTGGCTATCGACACGAGACTATAAGCCACAATCGCAGCCATATTTACTCACTTTTTGAAAGAAATGTTTCTTACCACCAGTTGGGGCTGGATCATACGATCTGTATGCTAAGCGAGCACACTGCTTCTGGTACGTGAATCGGGCTGGAGGAAAAACCCATGAAAACTCATGCGTCAAACGATGAGAGACTACATAGCATCATCACGTCTACTCGTTTTTAAAAAATCAGATGTCCCATAGCTCTTATACGAAGAATCAAACCCGAGAACTTTTGTATGTTAACGTTAAGCATTTAGCTTCCATTCATCTGAACCCAGAGTTCGGAAGAAATTTAAACGCACAGCTAAAAAAATTTAGAATATTAAATAATTACTAGTCGAAAAGTTATTTCCCATTAATTGTTTGATATAATATACTATCAGAAATAAATCCATTTAAAACTTAAAATATGTTATTCGGATCGTGCGTTCTCTCCATCTTGAGATAATGAAAGATCACATTAACCGCCATTTTTTTTATTCTAAAGTTCTGCTTTCAGTCTACCTAAGATACATTTTTAATTATATGGTGCATATTTTACTAATAATTAAAGAAAAAAAATTTATATCGTCATTTAGTAATTAAACGAAAACAGTTGTCAATTTCTAGTTTGAACTAAGAATAATTCTTAGATGGTTTTTATATAAGCTTATCTCTACATAAGCGCTTGTATCGGTTATAACGAGGAACATAACTTCGTGACAGTAAAAACCCGATTATCCGAGTTTCCTCTTTAACCGAGCTATCAAATATTTGTAGAATTTTTTTTTTTTGGTTTTACATTTTCTAATTTTAAAACTTCCGGAAAAAAAAAAAATTTGGGGCTTGATCTCACAAACACTCAGAAAAACGAAATCTAACAATATCGCCTTTTTACATTGTATCACACACCTCCCTCCCTACATTTGGAATGTTCAAGATTTATGATTCATCGTCATTCCTCACTTCTATTTTTCAGCAAAATAATCATATTATCTGCTGAAACATTGGCGAAACATGGCTTCAGAAAAACACAAAAATAACGTAAAACAAAAAAACATTTAAGGACATTTTCAGAAAAAGAACTCTTTGAATATCAAAACAATATGAATTGCATGTAGTGTATCTGCATAACATTTATATTTTCTAAAATATACAATTAAACTGACACGATCAATGAGTAAAAGGTCCTCTTCTGCTTTGTTCAATGCCCAGCATTCCCATAAAGGGCAACAGGTCTTATCAATGTCTTGTATACGCTTATTTTTGTTTTAATGCTGATTAATTTAGATTAAAGTTGGTTTCTAAGGCCATAGGAAACATCTATTGGTCTGCTTTTTATTTCGATTCTATGTCGTTGCAGCTTGAGATTATTGTGCACAGGTACATGAACTGCTTTACAGTTTTCAAATCGTGTAGCTCTTGCACACAATTTATCTAATGGTATCAACCGGGTTTTCTCTAGTACGAGACGCAAATTCTAATGAGTACTGGTTTCTTTTTCTTTTTGCAGCAGGGTAGTTTGGAATTGCGAGTGATGGGCGGAAGACACCTCTCTGAAGGAAGAGTCGAAGTCAGAGGGGTGGGGCAGAAGGAGTGGGGTCTGGTGTGCGGAGACGGATTCGGTCTGCTGGAAGCAAACGCAGTCTGTCAACATCTAGGGATGGGATACGGACAAGCGGCTGTGCAGGTAAGCAATACTTACATTCCGTGTGTTCCGTATCAGTATGCGAGTCGATTGCAAGTTTAAGTACATCATCGAACATCATTCTGATTTGATTTTGATTTTTTTTATATAGAATGTAGAGAAATGTTAGTTGAACATGAATCCAGTGGTCTGCCGGGGAAAAAATGATCGAAACTAATCAAGAACTAAATACGATTGCCAAATATGTCATAACTTGTCAGATTATTAGTATTCTTGTTTATGTGGTAACCCTCTGTTCTTTAATTTTCAATAAGGAAGAGTGCAGACTATAATTATTCTTGAGACTCTTCATAATCCTGAGAAATACCTTTAATCTTTTAAAGCGAGTCAAGTTGGAAATAAATATCACGTCACTGATGACGTAATATTTTTTGCCAACTTGGCTGACTTTTAAAAGATGAAAGATCTTGGTGCCACGAAAGACGAATCGTCTGCAATCTTCTTAATTAATAATAAAAAAGTGCTGTGTTACCAGAAGAATAAGGATGATAATTGTTTGCAATTTATGACATATTTGCCAATCAACTCATTCAAAGTCGATTTTTAATAGTTTCAGCCATTTTTTCCTTGGCAGACCAATGGATTCATAATCTACCAATATTTCTCTACATACTATAAAAAATTCAGAATGATGTTCGATGAAGTACCTAAACTTGCAGTCGACTCTCGGATTATGTACGAACACTGCTTTCACAATGTTCTTGAAAGGTTTTGATTCATAATACCTACAAGTGTTACCTTTTGCATTTTTTCTTTAGAGCTGTGGTTTGTAACCTTGTGATGACTGCGGACCATTTATGTCATGGATCAACCCCGATCATTAGATAGCTTTAAATGCTACAAACCAAAAGATGTTGAGTATAAGCAAATGTAATACCACTCGAAAAATATCCAATTCACAAAGTCATAAAATGAAAGATAAAATTTAAAAAAAAAAAAAAAAAGCCACCCATTTACCACACGTTTAAGAGGTACTTAGGTTAAGTTTAAAAGCGTGTTTATCCAGGCGAGCAAATTATAAAAGACAGGTGACAAGATAGACTAAGAACTCCTCACTGACAATGAAGAAATCACTTATATATCCACAAAGAAGATCTAGACATAACTAAAGAGAAAATGATGTAAATTGAACATACCAGTAGAAGCTTCTGAAAGTGTAACAACGGAAATAAACTCCAATTTTCAAGGCAACGATTGTACACGGGCCCTTTTTTTTTTTTTACCACTGAGCCACAGCGACTTGGAATACTTCAGCTTCGCAGCAATATTTACGCGAGATTGGGATTGAAAAAGTGATTGAATTTTTCAGCAATCAATCTGAGTGAATGACGTGAAATAGAAAACGGAGTGGTTTATAACGTCGGTAATTTCTTCCAGAGCTCGTACTTTGGCGGCCACCACGAGCAGATAGTTCTGTCGGGACTGAAGTGTACGGGTCGTGAGACCAATCTGTCCGACTGCCACTACTTGTCGTTCGGGGGAAGAGTTGACTGTCCGGGTACGGAGAACATAGCGGGAGTGATGTGCGCATTGGGTGAGTATATATCAAGTATAGTTAAGAGTTTTTTTTTACCTTTAACTGTTGTGGTTAGGTAGTTTGAGGTTTTTTGCGCAAGAGCAACACATAGTCCATATTGCGCCAAACAAATTGGTGAACATCAGTTTAATGTTTAAGAAACATAGTATCAGAAAAATTTATATAAAAGTCAAAGATGAGATATTTTAGGGGGTGGAAGCATTCTACAAAAAATGACTCGCGGTCTGCCAGACCGCTTACAGCAGTTAAATATTAACGAACTGCCCACAACATGCATTGAAAAGATGGCCCACATTTGTAACATTGAAAATTGGTAGTACTTATCTGTCTGTATCGCAACATCTTAAGATAGATTGAAGATGGTTCTTTAACAGGTTGCCCATAAAGTACTGCAACATTGAAAAATGGTAGTACTAACCAGGTGCAACATTACACACAACATCATAAGGTATAGTTAAAATGTGTTATTAATTGGCTACCCATAAAGTTCTGTGACATTGAAAAATGGTTGTACTTAAACGGCTGCAACATTGCAAGTACATCTTAAAGTGTAGTCGAAATTATTTTTTTAACCGACTTCCCATAAATTTCTGAAACATTAAAAAATTGTAGTACTTAAACTTCCACAACATACACACAACATTTTAAGGTATAGTTAAAATGGTTTTTTAAGTGACTACTCATAAAGCTCTGTTACATTGAAAAATTATAGTATTTAGCCGTCTGCAATATTACACTTAAGGGCATAGTTAAAATGTTTTTTATCCAAAGCGCATAAAATTCTGCAACATTGAAAAATGGTACTTAACCGTATGTGTCTTGGTGTAGTTAATTTACTTTTCTTGCAATGAACAGTGAATGAAGTCATTGTGATAGTTGTGACTTTTAAATTGCCAGGATAAACACGTAAGAAAAAAACCAAGCGGTATCTTTGGCGCTGAATGGTCTAGGTTTATTACCTTTTTTCCGAGACACATTCGCTGGGAAGTTCTTATAATGTGCAATGGTGTTTTATTAAAAGAATAAATGGCAATTTTTAAATATTTGTAATTTGTTTTGATGCCAGGTGGAGGAAATTGTTAATCAAAAGCAGATTTGTAACGGCCACTGATTTCTACTACAATTTCTGGATTGCTTATAGCTGTTTATGCTCTGCAAGCAGATGATGGCATTTGAATACTTCCCCCCGTAATGCTTTGAAATAGGTTGCCCATAATTACAAACAAATTTGAATTAGTTTTGGGGGGAAGTTGCTAGTATAGATCACTATGGTGGTTACTAAGCCTTCTTCAACTTCAAGTCAGTAAGCAAGCATGCGCTATCCAGAAGTTGTAGCTGAGATCAGTGGTAACGGTTGGTGAGTTTTTAGAATAAGTTGTAGAAATGAGACATTCATGGTAATAGTGACCCCCGGTATGTTGCAGAATTGCCCGACCTTGTGCCCGATGAAGTGGAGGTGGAGAGGTCCGTTTATCTGGAGGACAGGCAACTGCTCATGCTCCAGTGCGCCATGGAGGAGAACTGCCTCGCCTCAGAAGCGTATAAGGTGGACAAGAATGGATACGGTGAGGCAAATGGTTGTTTCTCAACATAGCTATACTTTCCTCGAAACCTTATCACTTTCTCATTCCTATAGTTAACCCCTTGGGTACAGATTTATTTGGGAAAATTCTTGAGTTTTGAACGGTTGGTTCAAAACAAGAAAGGAACTTTAAAGGAACACAGCTAAACAAATTATTTTTTTTAAAGTATAGATAAACCAACCGATGCTTGGCTTAACCAATCATAGCTCTTGTGACATTAAAATCCATTCAATCAACCTAGTTTGAATGACGAAATAGGTTTGTCATTATTAACAAGCAAAACAAGTGCATGACGAATCTCTGAAAGTCTGAATACTAGCACGCTTGTCACACAATCTGTCTATCAACAGTAAAGTTCCTCTAGAATATCGTTAATTACGGAAATGTCACGTACAGTCCATATGCTACAATATCCCTAAATCCGTGGTTTGCACCGATACTGGATTGTTTTCTTACTTGCCTACATCCGTATTTGACATCCTCTAATCCAGTAGTGCGCAAATCTTGGTCGCAAGAAAGTTTTCATGAGTCACCAAATTCAAATATACGCCAAATGCAAAACGGAAGCTTATCCACGTTGTTAGATTTTTAACAATAGGAATACATACTCTTTTAGTTGTTTTGAAAACCAAGTCTTCAAAGTAACTACAAAGAGTATTCAGTAGCCGGTTTCTTTGCAGCAAATGAATGTTAGCAGAAAAACAACTTTTACAGAAACAATTGGCAAACGGTTTGGGTTTTGGGGGTCGTAGGATGTCAACATCTAATTATATATAGCAACTTATATGACTTATTTCCCATGTTATTTACTTAACCGTTAATCTACCATCGATAGTAGCACACGATCCTAAAACCCTTCAACACATTTTCCAGAAAATCCGATTGCAGCGAAGTTTTCAAGGTATACGTATAGGCTTCAAATCGGGGAAGATTTGTAAGGCCGTAAAAAACAAAAGCAAAATAAAAACAACACAAAAGAAGGAAACCCTATGATGGAAGAGCATACTAAAAAGGAAATATATAATAATTAGTATAATAATAACAACAGTTTTTTTATATAAAAAATACTTTTTTAAAAGTTATTCTCAGATTGTAGTTTTTTCTATTTTGCATTTCATTCAAACAGTAATAACTCCAGTTTAAATAATATTTTTTGAAATTTGTTTTTTGCTATATAATCTTCATACATTGTTGAATGTTTTGACCCTAAATACTAAGTGATTTGTAAATAAATATTTTTTTAATTGAATTTTAAAGATAATATTCTGTATAAAAAAACTTGGATTTTTCAAATAGATTCAGTTAAAGCAAGATATCACAAAATATACACACTGTTAAATTCTGTTAATAGGGTCAAAACATAGAGCAGGGTATTCCGCATTATTGAACACCAAAATTGTATCTTTGGGTGAATTAGAAATTTTGTCATTACAGTTCGAAATTAGCCTGATTAGTTGATTAAATGTTAATTAATTATTAAAATTGAAGACATTTAAAAAAAAATTATTGGAAAAAGTTTAACAAATAATGTACTTTTCAAGGTGCAAAGGTATAATTTTTAAATTGAAAATTAAAAAAAAAAAAATGTTGAAACTTATACGTATACCTTGATGGCAAAACGATTGAACTTAAAACTTGTCTGTATTTCTCTATAATCCACAAAAAAGTAATCGATATACTTGAAAATAAGTAATTTAGTGGATGGTTTAATATTTATTTACAATTTTTTTTAATACAGCATTCTAGCATTATTAAATTTTTTTAATTTTTTTTTTATTTTTCTTATTTCGCCATATGTTTTCAGGTATATACATTTCATTTAAAGTTCAATTTATATCTGAAAACGGATCATTTAGTTTATCATCCTGTATTGATAATAAATTGTATTTGTATTAAATTTTACTTCCCTAACAGATTGGATGTATGAACAACGACGGCTTCTTCGCTTTACTGCGAGGATCGGAAACATAGGCACGACAGATTTCAGACCCTTCTTGCCAAAACACACTTGGCAATGGCATATGTGTCACATGTAAGTACATAAATAAAGTATGTGCAAGCATTTTCAAGCGCGTTAGATCTCCACTTAATTAATAGATCTAAACTTAAATGATGTTGTGACATAAAAACAAACACTAGAGGAATTTAGTACAGTGGAAATACATGTTATAGTCCGAGAAGCGACTGCAAGTTTAAGTACCTCATCGGACATCATTGTAATATTTTTATAAATGTAAGAAGATCATGAATCCGATAAATGGTAGAAATTATTCAAAAATCGGCTTTGAATGAGTTAAACTGAATCCGATTGTCAAATATATCATAACTCGCCAAATAATAATCATTCTTTTTTACGTGGTAACCCCACTGCTCTTTAAATTTCAAATAAGAGGGTTGCAGACGATTTGTCTTTCTTTGGTGCCAAAATCTTTCATCTTTTAAAAGAAAGCCAAGTTGGCAATAAATATTGCAGCATCAGTGACATAATATTTATCCCCCAATTGGCTCACATTTAAAAGATGGAAGTAATTTTCGCCAGATAATAAATATCGTCTGCACTCTTCCTTATTGAAAAATAAAGAGCAGTGGATTGCCACATAAAAAAGAACGCTCATTATTTGGTGAGTTATGACATATTAACAATCAGGCTTAGTTCAACTCATTCAAAGTCAATTTTTGAATAGTTTCGGCCATTTTTTCCCCGGCAGACTATTCGATTCATGATCTACTAACATTTCTCTAAATTCCATAAGCAAAAATATTAGAATATAATTCGATGATGCACCTAAACTTGCAGTCGCCTCTCAGTATATTCGAGTCATCGAAATTAAACGCGATGACTCTAATATACTTAGAGAATAAGAATTTACACGTGAAATTATCAACTAACGATGTATTATTTTTTAAAACTGTCCAATGAATATGGCATTGTGATTTAAATTAGAATTTTAAATGTACATTTAATTTTTGTTCCATCCAGACACAGATAAAAGCCATGACAAAATTGACGAACCTTTGAGCAGTCTGTAGATTGATGAGATCAAAAGATCACCATAAATTTTTTTTTTACTCGTACAACTAAGACCATGGATGAAGCATTTCAATGTCCCAAATCATGCGACAATTATTCAAAGTTTATTGGATTGTTTTCTTTTAGTTTTCATCCGATAAGGTTCAGACAGCCTTATAAAACCCTAAATTGCATGTTTTCATCTGATGGAAAAAATTTGATCTGATATTTACTTTTTTTCTTCAAGTTTCAATTTCTCATGATAAATAGTAGGTGCCTCAAATTTTATTAACACTACTATACTAAACTTCAACTTAACTTGACATCACTAGACGGTAGATTGTCACAGTGCTCATAGGTATTTAATCCATTTTGGCGGCGTGAAAGCATAATATTCGCCAAACCACAACCTTGTAGAGAACAAAAGGCGTTTGGCGAGAATTATGTCTTCACTCCGCTAAAATGGATTAACTGCCTATGAGCACGTGAAGATCTATCGTCTAGTGATGTCAAGTTAAGTTGGAGTTTAGTATAGGTGAAGCACCCGATTTTGCCAGAGTTCAAACAGCTGTGGCACGCCATTGGTTGGTATATAACACGATTTATATTAATTCAGTCAATCGCAAATTATGAGTATGTACCCCCATTAACTCTTTATTCTCTATTGCATCACCTTAAAAGCTTAACATGAGAATGAAATTGTGTTCCCGATAATCTGGATTAGTCAAGATACCTGTCGGAAAAAAAAACCGGTTCAAATTGGTTCGGTAAATTTCAAGTTATTATTATATTTTTTAAGGGATGAAAAAGGAGTTGGTTTCTCGAAATTTCAAATAACCAGAAATCCTAATCTTGTTTCGGGATCAAGTGACGAAATCAGAATAAAACTGTAACTTCTATACATAAATGCCCTGCGCGTACGTGCAATTCTCTGCCTGTATGCACAGGACATTTTTGCTCTTTATTCCATCTCTTAAACAAATTAGAATTCTAAAATTATGATGAACCTAGTGTTTATGCTTTCATACAATACTTTAGCCGGTAGCGAAGATATATTGAAAAATAATTATTTTAACTAGGTCAATTATACATTTATAAGAGGACGCCAGGTCCGTGCGTCGGTTGCATAAAATATTTTTGCTTCCAAAGTAATGAGTTGAAAAAAAAAGAGCCAAAACCACGTCCATCAGCCAGAGAATTGTCCACTCATTAAAAAGGCTCTAGGCATGTGCAGTTCAATAAGTTGCCCCTTGTACTTGTATTCTTTTATTGCTGTAGGCACTATCACAGCATGGAAGTGTTCGCTCACTTCGACATCATGGACACAAAAGGACAGAAGGTGGCCGAGGGACATAAGGCGAGCTTCTGTCTCGAAGACAACAATTGCCTGCCTGGGGTTGAGAAGAAGTACGCATGCGCCAACTACGGAGATCAGGGCATCAGCGTGGGATGCACGGACACATACCTCAGCAACATAGACTGCCAGTGGGTGGACATCACCGAACTGCAGCCTGGGATATATACGTTCAAGGTGAGTGCTCTGGTTGTTGTGGAGAAACTGAATTTTCTGGATTATTTACTGCCATGTATGCCCCAAAGTTTTATGTAGGGACGTTACAGGTCAATCGCCATTGGTCGTTATTACCAATTCGAAAATGAACTTTTTTTTGTTAGGCGAGAGTAAAAATGCCGAAAGCCATCTTTTCTAAGCCAAGTGCAACTTAAAGGCTCATGTACAGGCTGCCAGTGGCTGGAGCGCCAGCCGGTTAGTTGATTGGAAGGTCTGTCACAAGCATCGATATAGATAAACAACTGGATAGACTGCTTAACGCTGGGAAAATGAAGCAGTTACCAGATGTCGATTGTGGGATAAAAAATACGGATTGCCGAGGATTGAAAATAAAATTGTGGGCTGTATACAGCAGAAATGTCAATGGTAGACCTTAATTAATAATAATATGCACACACAAAAAAAAATCTACTCTAGCACTTTACAAGGTTTTTCGCATTCCCATCCAACAATAAAAGTGAACTGTGATTGGTTAATCATCCCACCAGCGTCATCAACCACCGGCGCGTTTTTCTCCTTGCATTGATATCGGAGCAGTCTATCCAGTTGTTTATCAATATCGATGGTCACTCGTCGATCGGAATGCCAGCTTTGTGTTTACCCTTCACCAGCAAACGAAACAATCCAGAGTGAGCAATACGCCATCTGTCGGTGGTCATACGACAGCATCCAGTGATTGGGTGATGGGAATTGCGATGCAAGCAAATAGAAAATGTTTAACCAAATAGAGTTGCCAGCTTCTCAGGCGATCACGTAGTACTGAAATGAAGCGTTTATACGGTGCTAGAGCTGGAGTCTAGTGACTTTCAATTTCAATTGGATCTAAGCCTTTTGATGGAGAAACAAATGTGTGGCCGTTGTGCCATTGAGCATTTCTTCAAACAAGTTCACACATAGCTTTGGTTTTCCCAGCATGTTATTTTGCGCAATGGATCTCCTCCAATGGACAATTACCGCATTTTTTAAAAACGAGTGATATTAGTTTATATTTATTAAGAATTTCTTTCCGATTCCCAATATTCAAACAAAAGTTCTTTAAAAAAAATAGTTATTTAAATATTAAGAAAAGAAATTGCGCTGAAACCCCGTCCGATCAAAACGATCCGCTATAGCGGTGACGTCACGACATCCTTCCGTTTCTATGGTTATCGTAGGGTTTCTGCCTAATTTTTGGAAAGTGTTTGGTGGACAAGTGTTATATCCCGTACCGGTTGGCGCGATTTGTGAGAAACTTGCAAAACTGGTTTCCGCTGCTGCGTTTCAAGCCAAGTTGTTTCAGACGAAGTGATGTCACATTTGATTCGAGCCGAATGTGTCGTTTTTCCAGTCAAAACTAACAAGAGAACTTAGGATTCAAACTTTAAAAAAAAGCGCAGTGAGCAGAAAACTTTGTGTTTATGGCCTTATCGAAACATTTAGAATCGGAAAAAAAAAATTACTAAAAAATGCGGGAATTGCCCATTGTTAGTTCACGATTTTGCACTTTATTGAGTAACTTTAAGAAATAATTAGTCCAAATTTCAACACACATTTATCGGATTTATGAAAAAGGAAAATATATTCTAGTCATGTATCTATGTTTTTACTCCTTTTAGGGCAAGTAATGATATCCAATGGCAATTGACTAAAAGAGGATGGGGGGGGGGGGGTCAGGTTTTTATACTCCGCACATAACTCTATGTATGTGCGTCATATGGGATAATCACTATGTTATCACCTTTGCCAAATCACCACCCCTTTATTTGTACTCGGTATTGGTGACTTGCATACTTATTAATTTTTGTCTTTTCCCTTAGGTTTCAATTAATCCCGAGTTCAAAGTAGCCGAGCTGAATTATGACAACAACGCAGCTGTCTGTACTTTATACTACAATGCCGTCTCGGCCAGGCTCCTAAACTGTACGCTACAAAGGCCGTGATTAGAACACCAAATGCAAGAAGACATTTTAGGTTATAAATAGAGTAAGTCCAAAAATGGATCATCCGCACAAGGGCCGCAACATTAAAATGACAAGATCAATAAACACAAAGGAGTTGAATTGACAAAAATGATAGAAATATCTGTAATTTTTATGACAATATTTTAAATATGAAAGTATTTCCTCTCTCTTTGTGGTGCTTGTACTGAAATAAAAATCAGCTTTAATTCTTCAGAAAGCTCTAAAGTTATTCAAGATTTAAATTTTCAAACACAATTAATAAGTTGAAGAAGAATTCTTTCCCAAACATTGGTCGTAACAGAACCTTTCTATTCATTATAATACAACCTTGACACATTTAAATTGTCGCAGGTAATCAGTTACAGGTGGTCATCAAAACAATGGAAACACCAGTAAATAAAAGTGACATTTAAGAAGGCGCTTCGTAAGCATTAAAATATAATCCTAGCTAAAGGGTTTTTTTTTTTAATGCGAAAAGTATAGATCATGGTAAGTAAGAGGTAGCTTTAGTGAAGTTGTATACGTCTTGGATTTTTTTATTTTTCAAAAGCGTAAAATGTCGGACCTCATACTTTCAAAGAGACCAAATTGTAGGAGGCCGACTTTCTGGAGCAACTCTGATCGAAACATCCCCGCTTTTAGGCGTTTCTAGAGGTATGGTTGGTTGTTTTTTTTCAGATTATCTGGCGCCATCAGCAACACGAGGGTTATTATGCGCCGAAACATTCGTCATTAGACAAGCCAACATACATTTACAAACACCCATGCCTAACACGGGAGTAGAACCAGCAACTTCATGGTCTAGAAGCTAGCACGCTAACCACTATACCGTTTGGTCGGCACTCTAGAGGTATGGTGTCTCAAGCCATGACACACACACGCAGCATGGCAAAACAAGCTCGGAAAAGCAAAATAGTAGTCGGAAGGAGAAGTTTAGTGAAAGAGACCGACCGGTTTTGAAGCTGATTGTAAAGTCTAAAAAGAAAACCACTGCAACCAAAGTGACCACAGAGCATCTGAATTCTCCAGTGCCAATAATCGCAGTTAGGGGGCAGCTTCATAAACAGAATATTTACAGAAGAGTAGCAATTCCCAAGCCACTTCTCACAGTTGTTAAAATGCCAAACGTCGTCTATAGAGGAGCCACAACCACAAAACCTGATGGATTAATGGTCAGACGGAAAATCTTTTACACTTTTCCCCACAACAGGACAAGTGTAAGTTTGGAGGACACCTGTACAAGCGTGTAATCGTGATTGTCACCTTCCAACTGTCAAGTATGAAAGTGGATCCGTTATAGTATGGGCAGCCGTGTCATGATTTTCTGCTGGCCGTAATCTTTGAAGGAAGGATTACTGGGGAGAAGTGGAGAGAAATTTTAATTGAGCAGGTCCATCTTATGATGCAAACTTTGCTTCTTGCAGGAGATGGAATTTTTCAGGATAATCAAGCTCTTATACATTCAGCGGGATCTGTTCAATCATGACTTGATGAACACGAGGATGATGTGAAAC
This sequence comes from Linyphia triangularis, assembly GCA_963978545.1. NCBI lineage: Eukaryota > Metazoa > Arthropoda > Arachnida > Araneae > Linyphiidae > Linyphia > Linyphia triangularis. The sequence continues at coordinate 105,117,411 of OZ021725.1, forward strand.
ATTTAACCTGGCCCGAACAGTCTCCCGACTACAATATAATCGTTATATGTATTGTTAGAGCGTTCAATCGAGAATCCTCCACCGGCATCTCTTCTGGAACTTTCGCAATATCTCCACGAAGAATGGTACAATATTCCTCTGAACACAATTCAGAACTTGTATGATTCGATTCCCAAGTGAATCCAAGCTGTATTATATGCTAAAGACGATCTTACGCCATATATTAGAAATGATTCCCTATAAATCTAGGGAGTTTACATTATTTTGATAACCACCTGTACTTGCAATGTTAAAAAAAATTGAAATTACCCGCGCCAATTTTAACCCTCTAGTGTGTGATTTGTCTTCTTTTTGCTCCTGGTCCGCTGAAAAAAACATTCAACCTAATTAAATAATTAAAACCATTGTGTGCATATAAACAACACCATGCCCTAAAGCTCTTTTTTTTTCTCTTTTTTTTGTCCTAAGAATCCTCGTTGATAAGTTGTGTAGCATATACTACACTATGCACTAGAGGATTAAACTATGAATGAAATTTTTTCTTGTGTTTGTGGAGGTGTTTTTTTTTTTTAAATGTTAGCGATCTGGAATATACGTAACTTTCAACTTTTGTATTGAGGAATTTACATGCTCTTCACATGCTATAAATGTTTGGAACTGTTAGATAAAAATACTTTATTGTTCAACCAATTAACAAAAAAACTGAAAAATATATTTCTAACTAGACAATATGACTAATAACATCAAACTTGCAAACCTTAATCCCTTAAATTTTGCATGCTGCATAATCACCAACAGTAAAAAATAGTTAAAACTTTACAAATATGGCAAATTATTAATGAAAAGTATAAAAAGTACAAAAGGTAATGTTCAAGTATACCATGTAATCACACAAATTCAGTTGATGCTTTATGGTAAGTAGTAATCCTTACTTTTCTCTTCATTACTGCAGTCATAAGTAAAAAGGCCTTAAATCCCCCCCCCCCCCAAAAAAGTACATTTTAACGCTTTCCAATTAGTCTTTAGAAATTATAACTAAAATAGTAAAACAATGAGTCTGTGTGTCAGCGAATCTATGGAAAGCTATTTAAAATAGCAGTAGGGCTCTGAAATTTTCAACATAAGTAGTTTTAGCCTTCTAATCCTACCTCTGACAAACAGAATGTCAAGATTTTAATTAGTTTTTTTCTTTTCTTTTTTTTTTTTACAAAGTGACTTTAAATAGAGGTACAGCTCTGGAAATTTCAACGTAAGTAGTTTTAGCCATCTAATTGGACTTTTGAAAAACAGTATATAAAAATTTTGATTAGTTTTTTTTAGAACTAATTTTGCAATTAATTAATAAACATTTTACAAAGCCATTTCTAATAGGGCTACAGTTCTGAAATTTTCCAACATAAGTAGTTTTAACCTTCTAATTTCCCTTTTCACAAACACATGTTACAATATTCTCAAAGGAGTGAGGGGTGTTGTATTATTGTATTAGTACACATTCCTAAAAATTACAAAACTACATCGCTTAATTTCCCGGTTCTGTTGCACTCTAAAAAGTAAAACTTTAATGCAGGGACTTATATGACAAAAGATACAGAATAACACCACTAGGAAAAACTGATTTCTTGCACTAACGGAATTTCTTTTGACAGGTTTTTTTTAAACTTTTAACTACCCATATGTTAACATAGGGTATTAAAAGTACTCTTTTTTTTTCTTCTTTTTTTTCCGACTTGTTAGAACATCCTGATATAAAAATATTGGCCTAGATAAAATGTCTGTCAATGTGTACGTGGTCAGCACAACTCCTGAACGAATTGACCTAGGATGTTCAAATTTGGTGTACTGGTTAGTGGTGGCCATGGAACCTACCATTAAGGTTTTCGTCAAAATTGCGCATGTGGCTGAAATCATAAAAAAAAAAAAATCGTGTTAAATATTTCCCCAGTTTCTGGACATACTGTCTGGGATACCATGGGTCATTTTCTGTGTGTAATGGACTTTGCAAACGATCTGTTTGTTTTGGATCTCTCTCTCTCTTGTCGATGCTTCAAACTCAGAGCGATGACTTGATAGTTACAGAATGCACAACTCCCTTCTGAATGAATCCATCGATCTCCCCCCTTTCAAAACCTTGCTCCAGAAGAATCTCCAGGGAGTGCTGTCCCGGAAATGGCGATTGTGGGTCTGGAACGGCGGGAGTACGAGACAGCCTTGGAGCAGGCGCTGGAACGACCTTTTGACCTGCAAAGATAAAGTAACTGTTAATTCGGGGGAAAAAAAACTCTTAAGAGGAAGACCTATTAAGGATCATTCCCTATACTCGCTATGTTACAATCTTCTAATCCAGTGCATTTAGAAAGTACTTTGTAGAACCAGCTTGACATTTGGTACCAAAAGGACCACTTAATGAAATGGCATACAATATAATAACGTCTAATATATTTTATTTAATATTTTAAATCCTTACGCCAATGCCTCTGCAGGGGTTCCACCTGTTTTGTCTTTTTTTTTTTTTTTTATAATTTTTAATTATAAAATAAAATCTAATAGACGCTATTTTCGAGTTTTCAATTTATGTCATTTCATGAAGTGATAATTTTCGTACCTACAGGTTTTCTGCCAAAATAAAATGTCACAAATCCATGACTTTCCAAGACTGAAGCAAATAATTTTCCATGACTCAAGAAATCAAATCACACAAAAAAATAATACTAATAAAAAATAATAATAACCTTCATGAATTTTACTAGCACGAACATAGTAAGCAAATCAATGTACCATAAAATGATTTTTATAAAGTTTTATTTTAAATTCAGAAAAAAATCCCTGTTTCAGTAACTCCTAAATCAGAAGAAAAAGGGAAAAATAATTTTCCTTTCTTTGATATTTCAGTGTTAAAAAAGCTAATCAATCTTTAATAATAAAGAAATATTTGAAGAAAGAATAAGTCAATAATAATAAATTATACCATCAAAAATCAAATGTTTTGATATCAACAATGCAAAACAGAAGAAAGAAAACGGGGAGTAGGGGGGGGGGGGGGGGGGGAATAAAAATAAAATTTAAACACAAGCTTATCAAAGCTGTTTATTTCAGTTCTCATATTATGAATTTTTTTGTTCAGATATGTTTTCATTGGCCGCAGTTTTTAACTGTGACCGTTGTTTCCGTCAAAAAGTAAATAAAAACATAGTTGAATTTTAGATGATTTTAAAAGCGATCACGGCATTTATGATGTCACAGTTACATGATTTTACTTAAAATGCTTAGAAATCCATGAAATTCACTGTATTTCCATGACTTAAGGACATTTTTTTGCTCAAATTCATGACTTTCCAATATATTTCCTGACTTTCCATATGAGCGGAAACCCTGTACCTACTCGCCAAATGTCAAGGTTTTATACAACATAGTTTCTAAATGAATTGGGGTAGAATAGGCAATCTAAGCTAGAAGATTGCAAAATAAAAAGTGGTTTCCATTTTACAAGGAGATGAAGTCTCTAGTTTTAACGAACAGGGATCCTTAAAGACCATCTTTCATGCACCATTTGAATTTTGTCTTATGATATAGCTGTTCGTTTTTTATACACATTGTGCCTCAGTTATAGCACATTAGATGTGCCCTTTCTAGGCATAGTAATCATAGGTTGCTTCTGTTTAAAAAAAAAGTATTCGCTCATCGAAAATTTTACTGGCTCGTAAAACACGAACACTGCTCTCACGTGCTCATCTCTTAGTGTAACCAAAATTCAGTACGAATTCCACTCCACCAATCAGCAAATATAAACCTAATTACGTACAATTTGATGTATGCATAATATAAATAATCCAGAAAATTTCTGTGCGGGGCAAATAAGTGTCAGTCCCTTTGGGATAAGCAAATCAGAGCTGAATTTTTATAAATATTACAGTCGGTCACACAACATCAGCAGAAACTTTTGAAGGCCTCTGAGCATTTTCAAATACTTTTAAGGCCTGGAAAACAACGTAAAAATATTAAGCACTTTTAAACACCGTGGAAACCCAGCTAAAAAATTTCCAGGGGTCAAAGTGCAATTTTTAAAAGTTTCCAGGGGTACCCAGAAAATTCCAGGAGTTTTCCAGAGTCCTGGAACACTAAAATTAATTTGCAGGAGTTTCCCCGGAGGTGTACGAACCCTGTTACAGTGTTACGACTGATAATTTCAAAATTAACAAAACTCTAACCTTCCTGCATGAAAGACTTCCTTTCCGCATTGTGTGGAAAGGTATGGGCTTCTTCCAGTGGAATGACGGGAGTGACGCATGCATCGGTTAAGTCGAATATCTTACACCACTCAGCTTGGGTCTTAGTTAGAAAAAGTTCTGTAAATTTGACACTGCCTTTGGGATCCTCATAGTCCTGGTCATACTCATCGATATCCAGACCAAGACCTATGAAAAGAACAAAAATGATGCTTTAATCATTAAAATAATAATAATATCTAATATAACCCATAAAATTTTTTTAATATAAATCTTTTATGTACTTGGGCAATTTTTATATTCATTAACATTAGGAGCCGATTCTCTTGTCAGGGTGTGCTTGGTATTGGCATCTAACTTTAAATATTAAAAACATTTCTATCAGCAATACATGTGTTTCAAAATTTATTTATTAAAAATGAATGTGAATTTGTGCATTCTCACGACCAATTATCTTTTATTTATTCTGATCAAAACAATTTTGACAACAGAAAAGAAATTAAACAATGATCAGTTAAAATTCTTTCACTTGCAGTGTTATTACGCAATGAAATGTTGAATTGACTGGACCACACTCCATCATAATTTTATGCATTCGCTTCCAATAATCTTTTAATTATTCTGATTAAAATAATTCTGGCAACAGTAAAGAGTTTCAACAATGATCGGTTAAATGGCATTTTTTAGCATTCCAAATCGATTAAAGAAATGTGTGTAAAATCAACCTTCAAATGACAGTGACAGCCTCCAAAACTTGATAGAATGCATTATCATCAACATCGAATATATATGCCAAGTTGCCATCAAGTATTTGCCAATCAGATGACGGCAAATGGGTTAATTAAGATTTTTTGCCCAGCAACCATACATAAACGAAGTTAATATAAATAATTTAAAAATGAGAGAAGTATAATCCTTAACCTCTTTCATCTAGCGATGAAAGAGGATAAGACATTTTTTTCTCTTTCTTTAGGGTTGAAACAAGTTCCTTTATAATTTGGTGATATTTGTTATAAACAAACATATAGAAAAAATACAATAATACTGATAGTGGTTTTAGTTTAGTTTTAAAATAATTTTACAAAGAAATCATCAGATGAAGTCTCTAGTAATAGAAACTGACTCAAAATGGTTACCAAAATGCTTTTCGAAACATATTTTAAGTTTTAAAATATTTAGATTGGAAAAAATTATTAAAAATTTAGATGGCATCAAAGGTTTTGAAAGAATTAATTGCATAAAAGGATTCAAATCTGGGTCTTTGGAGCATTAGTCCAGTAAACTAATATTTAAACAACTCTGTTTGTATGGCAAACTTTAATAAACAGATTATTTTTTAAGCTTCTACCATTTACGATTAGCTTCACATTTAATTCTATTTCTATGAATTTGATATTAGGAAGAACCAAAATAATATAACTTGAAACTAACTATAATAATCTAATTTCTTAATTTTTTTTTTTTCTACAGTAAATTTCGTAATTGGGGAATTGGGTCTCACATGTAGTCATTTTTTTTTTTTTAATCCTCAGTAGAAAAAACAGTAGATTTTATTTTGATACCAAAGAGTACTATTTTTTTACTCAAAAACCAGTTGAAAAATTCAGAAAAAATTATTTTGCAACTTTTATTATTTGTTTATGCTTGATTATATACAAACAAGCTGTGTGTCAAAAATTTTTAAAACAGCCCAACTGATTCTTGAGTTATTCAACTTTCTTTATTTAAGAGGAACAGGGAGACAATGAAGAAATTCTATAATTATTCTGTTTAAAATCATGAAATACAGAACACTGCATTTGATAGGCACTGTCAGATGTTCTGCAATTTAATTATAATCGATCGATAATTTAAAGTTTAAGGCAATGATGTCCTGTTAGTGAAAAACTCACAACTAGTTTAGTCCCATAAGAGAGAGGAAGCCAATTAAAAAAAAAAACCAAACAGCTAAACTGCTTTCAATGTATAATGCAATGTCAAAGCGAGGAACAGTTATTAATACAAAGAGATTGACCAGCAAGTTTAGGTACTTCACCAAACATCATTCTGAATTTCTAATAGAATGCAGTGAAATGTTACTAGAACATGAATCCCCTTGTCTGCCATTGAACCTGAATGAGAGGAAATAAATCCAATTGCTAAACATGTCATAACTCGCCAAACATGTTGTAACTTACCAAACAATAAACATCCTTTATTTTTGGCTGGTCACCCTTTCCCTATAATTTTCAATTACAAAGGTTGCAGATGATTTCTCTTTCCTGGTGCTAAAATCTTTCACCTCTTAAAAGTCTGTCAAGTCGGCACTACCTATTATATCGTCACTGATGTAATATTTATAGCCAACTTGGTTCACTTATAAAAGATGGAAGTACTTTTCCCCAGAAAATAAATATTGTTTGCATTTTTCCTCATTGAAAATTAAAGAGCAGTGGAATAACCACATAAAAAAGAATGCTCATCAATTAGCAAGTTAAGACATATTTGGCAATCACATTTATAGTTCAATTCATTCAAAGTTGATTTTTGAATAATTTCAGCCATTTTTGTCCTGAAAGACAAGTGGATTCATGATCAACTAACATTTCTCTACATTCTATCAAGAATTCTCACTGCATGTCAACAAACAAACATACACTGTGACGGTGCATCGCACGTCACTCTTCCCAATGCGCAATGTGCGGACCTGCGCATGTGCGACAGGCACTATAAAACCGGCAACTTGAGGTGTGATCCTCAGTTTTGTAGAGTTTCGCAGTTTTTCCTAGTTTCGCGCTAGTTTTGTATGTGTGTGCTCCCAGTTAATTTACCTTAGTGTTCGTCTCGTCTATTTTAAGTGCAGTTATGTTTACCACGCTGCAGTAGCGGAGACCGCATCCATCTCCTGGTGCCCTGCTTGACGCGGCGGCACTTTTTGATGCTCTCTCCTGACCAACGTCTTAATCCGGCTGCCACGGTGAGCGGTATTCTTCTTATTTAATTGTGCTCGTGTATTTCCCCATCCTCCCCAGTCTGTGTGTTTTGTTGCTGTATGTGTATATGTGTTGAAGGTAAAAATAAAAGATTATTTAAGCGCTACTAAAAGTCTTCTCGTTTAGTGGACATATTTTAGAGTGTCATAACACTATCTAGCAAATAGTTAGAGGACAATGGTATTTTACTACGGATTTTTGGCTCTTATTATTTCCTCTAAATACAATCCAAATAGTACCATAGTACATAGAGTACAATAAAAAACAATTGAAACAGTTATACATGCTGGAAAGAAAATAAATTAAAATTTTCCACATCACATTGTGACAAATTAGAAACATACGAGACACTTGCCTTTAATTAAAGCAGCATAAAATGCTGGCTCCAAAGCTCCCACAGCCATAAATTTTCCGTCTTTAGTCTCGTAAGTCTGATAAAAGTGAGCTCCCCCATCGAGAATGTTTTGCCCCCGAGGATGACCCCAAAATGTCACAGGATGATCCTCCGACCTAGTTGTCCAAAGGAAACTGGAGACATAAGCTGATCCTTCTACCTAAAAATCACTTTATATTACTCATGATATTTATGTAATAACAATATATTTTCAGTATTGTCATTAATTTAATTCATCCTTTCAAAGCATGTATTCCTATTTTAATTTTTTCAATAATTCATTCAATAATTTCCCATGCACTGCTACTTGTGTGAGAAATATTTTGGCCACCGTTTTTTTAACCAGAGAGACAAATAAATAATTTTCAGTTCTATTCGACATTGCGTCAGCTTATTAGTTTTTCACACTCATGGTGCTTTGATTTTATGTAAAGTTCAAGTAATTTTGTAAATTTAGACACTGTAGTGAGTTAGGAAACAGTCTTTTTTAAAGATGCAGTTAATACAATTATTGAGTTAAGGTTGCTGGGGTGAGATAGACATGAACATGCTAATCAAGCAGGAGGTGGCAATTGAATGAATGTTGAATCATCATCTAAAGATCACTGTAAACCAGTGTAATTGAATTGAACTATGGGAATTAAGCTGAGCTTTGCGGAAAATAAAATACCATGGGTGTGTGAAAATAACAGACTGATGTAATGTAGATAAAAATTGAATATTAATTATGGGACTCGCTGTGAAACGTAAGTAGCTGTGCGTGGGAAGTTATTGAATGCATTGGTGAACCAATTAAAAATAGGAATATGCATTTTGAAAGAATGAATTAAATTAATGTTGATAATGAAAAGAGATTGTTATTACAAATATTTCGAGGCACAATTATAAGTAAGTATATTGTATATAACTACATCATTTGTACGTTGCTATAACACCAGTTTTCGAGATATATTCAATTTAAGCATGTATGTAAAAATGCTCTGCCATTTGAAGAAGTAAAAGTTTTGAAATTTCTTAAAATTATATGCGATGATTATTGAATGCAGTTCTCGACATTTTTCAAAAAAGAGGAATTTCCAGAAAAAGGTCCAAACCAGAAACTCATTTCGTACTACACTCAAAATTTCGTAACTAATCATGTATTTTTAGCAATTAACTAGATTAATAACCATTACAAGTTAAATAGTTACTAGCTAGTGATTGTTATTAGCAAATTAATTAATGTTTATAATTGACTGTATTTCAAATATGAATAAAACAATTTTTTTAAAATGAATTATTTACTGAATTATCATGTAAATAAACAACTGGTGCTATTTTAAGTTGTATCCTAGAATTCCACGCTGTAGGAATTTGGAGAATTTTTTTTTTTTTTTAAAAATTAGCATCTTAGGACAATTCTAAATAACCTTAAACTAAATTAGAACTACCATGTTGGCATCCATAAATTGCCCTTTCTTTCTTTAGAACATAGCAAAATGTCCTATTTACACAATATTTGAAAATGAAAAAACGCATTTTACAGATTTCTGCCCCTGCTGTTAGTGAAGCATGATTTTCCCCTGTGTAGTTAGCTCTTATGTAGACAATTCTAAATATAAATTAGAATAGGGTATTTGACACCATCAACAAATAATTACCAAATGCGGCCATATACATAGTATTTAACGTAATAATAATAATGCAAGCATTTTTGACTCGATATAATTGCTCAAATTTTTATAAATCGAATTCTAAAAAATGGTTTTCTGAGCGCTTCGTCATGTGACCAGAAACGATCGCTTAAGCTCCTCCCAGAATGTGACGTCAGTGTTGTGGAGTGGAAGTTTGTGAACAAACAACTTCATACGTTTATTTTTAAGCTTGGTTCGTCTTTCTTCCTACTTTATGATTAATTATGACCATTAAAGGTGAATTTTAGGAAATATTTATTTAAAGAAGCTTTATTGGAAAAATGTATAACTGTTTCGTAAAAGCAGACAGTTTAAATTTACCCAAAATAGACGCATTGATGGTGGGTTCTTTTTCAAATCAAGTACAGAGTATTTTTTTTTCTACAGTGTTTAGAAATGTTAAAACATCTGTGTAGATAAATAAATCGCCCTGTTATTATAATTTGTAGAACAAGAACTACACACTATCACAGTTATAATAATTATAAAAACATAAGCAAAATTATTAGCGATTAAAATAATCGGCTGAACACTGAATCGGAAACCTTTTCAACTTTCAAAGTAAACGTCCGGTGTAATAATCTTGTTAACGAACTAATTTTTGACTTTGAAACTTGGATCATACCTTCTCCTATGATGATCAAACCCAAAATTGTTGAAAAAAACATTACTTCAAATTTATTTTGATTTTATTCATTGTGTACCAAATCACCTAGCAGAAAGGGGTGAATCGGAACACTCGTTATAATTTATGTCTGATCTTATTTAAACATTTACAGGGTAAAAAACAAAACAAGTATTAATGCATTGAAGTGAATAGGAACACAAGATTACCATAAAAAAATGCCATAGTAAAAATCCGCCATAACTTGGAGCGGTTTTATGCAGACAATTCTTGGCGCAAAATCCTCTACATGTCAAAAATTGGAAGTTTTACCCAAATTAGTGTTTAGCTGTTAATTGAAGTACTTGTACAGTGGGGTACAAATCAGTATCGGTAAGAAATTTCCTCGAACAAAATCAAAAGGAAAATAACCCATTACGGCTACACAATCTCGCTTGAAACTCATTCGCGATGCTGTTTATGCAATGTTGACGTCACACTATCAGATGGATTTTTGAGCATCGTTTTAGGGGCGGGGCTTCTGCTTGCATTTTAAAATGCGATTTTTGGCGCTTTGCAGCATTATTTTGGAAAAAGAAAAAATATGTGTCTTTTATTTTGAGCATATGCTTTATTTAAAACATATTTTGAAAATTTGTCAAATACCCTATTACCATATTGGCATCAATAACTTGCCCTTTCTTTCTTTAGAACATTTCAAAATGTCCTATTTACACAATATTTTAAATTTAAAAAACACATTTTATATATTTTTGCCACAGCTGTTAAAGGAGCATGTTTTGCCCCAGTGTAGTTGGCTCTTATGTGGCCAATTCTAAATAACCTTAAACTAAATTAGAATTACCATATTGGCATCAATAACTTACCCTTTCTTTCTTAAGAACACTGCAAAATGTCCTATTTACGCAATATTTTAAATAAAAAAAGATACATTTTGCCCCTGCTGTTGGCGGATCACATTTTCCCCCCGCGTAGTTTGCTCTTATGTGGGCAATTTTAATTAACCTTAAACTAAATTAGAATTACCATATTGGAATCAATAACTTACCCTTTCTTTCTTAAGAACACTGCAAAATGTCCTATTTACGCAATATTTTAAATAAAAAAAAAATACATTTCCCCCCCCCCGCGTAGTTTGCTCTTATGTGGGCAATTCTAATTAGCCTTAAACTAAATTAGAATTATCATATTGGAATCAATAACTTGCCATTATTTTCTTTAGAACATTGCAAAATGTCCTATTTATGCAATACTTTAAATTTAAAAAACATATTTTACATATTTTTGCCCCTGCTGTTGGTTTTGCCCTCGTGTAATTGGTTCTTAGATGGCCAATTTTAAATAACTTTAAACTAAATTAGAATTACCATATTGGCATCAATAACTTGCCCTTTCCCTGAAGTGTGCCTTTCTAAGAGAGCTAAGCAAATGCCCAGGGCACAAATGAGCCCACCACCAGCAAAGTCTCCCATTAAGTTGATTGGATGAGAAGGTTTCTTGGTGCCACCTAACACAGACAGAACTCCTGCAAAGTGTGAGTGAATATTAAAGACAGCAGCTCAAAATTACAATGAATACAATTCCAGTAAGTTTTGAAAAAAAAAAAAAGAAAAAAAAAAATTAAGTAGAAATTTCAGAGATAATTTCAAAAAATTCATGAAAATTTTAGGGATGCATCTTCAAATTTTAAGGATAATTCTTAAAAAATTTAGGAATATTTCTTTTGAAGTTGACATAGGCTCCTAACACAGTTATTTTTTCCAATACCGGAAAAATGCCAAGTTTTAAAAAAATTTAACGTCGAACAACTTTTAGGGATACAAACAGGGGGGATAACTAAACAATTATACTATTAACAAACATCATTACAAAACATTTAATTAAATCCACTTTCCTCACCTGGAGGAATATTGGAGGGTTTTTTGCGAGGTTTGGAGGCGAATCAGAGAATTTACGGGTTTACAATTTTTTTTAGGAATAATCGAAAAATTTAAGTACAATTTTAGGGATAAACAACAATTTGAGGAATATTAGGAATTTTAGGGCGAATGCGACCCCTGAAATTCCAAGGGAAAGAAGATAAAGGTAAATGTAACTTGCACAATTCATCAAGGATAAAGCAAAAATACCAATCACAATCCATTAAATTCAGTATGAATAGAAAATAATATAACCCATAAAAAAATATTCTGAATAAAACAACTTTTGCAACAGGAAAGAGTTTCAACAATGATTGGTTAAAATTCTTCAACTTACTGTGCGTTACTGTGCAACTCAATGTTGAATTGACTGAACCAAGCTCCATAATTACCTTTTATTTATTCTGATTAAAATAATTTTGGCAACAGGAAAAAGTTTCAACAATGATCAGTTGAATTGGATTTATTAGTATTCCAAATTCAGGGGCGGCTCAAGGTAAGTTTTGTACCTGTGCAAAAAAAATTATGGCGCCGTCGATTCCTCCCCCCCCCCCAAAAAAAATTGGACAAAATCCCGCAAACTTTAAATACAATAGCCACAGATAAATTTTGATTCCTCCATAAATTGCAATAAATTTAGTGTACCTTTTTTCTATGTGTGAATGAAACTTGCATAATAAATTAAATTTACTAAAAAATGTGTTACACTGACATTCCTGGATATAAAAACCACATTGACTTACCTTTTTTTTTAGTAGTTTCATGTGATACTTAATTCTATAACTATAATAAGAATACTATCAAAAATATGAAAATCCACAAATATTTCCTTCCCCTATTTTAGAGATCTCTCCATCACCATTCCAATTCCTTTCGAGAAGGAGTCTTCTTCTAATGTCCCTTGTTTGACCACAGTTACGGAAATGTGGGGGTGGAAAAAAAAGCACTTAGGGGTGACAGTCATAAATTTTAAGAGAACCAGAGCTAAATCGTCATTAAAGCCTCCCCACTCGGACGTTTTTTTTTCCCCCCTTCTTTTCTTTTCTCTCCCCATTCTTCCACTATATCTTCGAAAGTCAAGTCCAGTCAAGAATTTTTCCTCTGTTAATTGACTGTGTGTTTTTTGTAGCTCTCATGACACTGCAGCTGCACCTCTCTTGATTCCAAGAAGTAGAAGGGGTGCGAGCAATATCCCCTTTCCACCCCCCCCCCTCCCCACCTTCCAACGTGGATGTCTTGTGTCTAGTGTTAAGTGTACTTACCACGACCCAAGTCATTGCGATTTACGACTTAAAAACACGCTCATTACAGAAGCTACAGTGAGAGTCACTTTCGTAAGTGGGGGTCAGGAATTCATCCCTCTTTTTTCGGGGGGGGGGGGGGGAAGAGGGTTGTTTTTCTCAAAACCATCTTTACACTGACGAAAGAGGAATCGGCTCTAAAATGAGACTTTCTGTTTGGTTCAGTGCATAAGCATCAGGTTGCATTTGAATTTAAGAGCAGATTGAAGGATTCATTTCTTCCAAAAAAAGATTTATGAATATAATCGGCATTTTAATACAGTTATAGAACTGTATTAAAATGTGTGGAGTTACTTTAATTGCAGACAAACTTTCGTAAAATGAACGAACTGAAACAATTTTCTTTTATTTTGACTTTTTATATTTTTATATCTACGCATTAAAAAATTACTATAATATTTATTTTTGATTTTTTAGGATTTTACTCAAACTTTTTTTTTAAATAATAATTTTACAAGCCAATTACCTTTTTTATAATTTTAATTATTAAAGGCTGATCAAATCTCAATTAACAAATAATAGCATTATATATGAATGCATTTCTTCAAAATTAAAATGTCAATTAACTGCGGAGCATAAGAAATATAGAAAAATAAATAAAAATACTTACTTTATAAACATAAGTCATTTTTAACTGTTTGATATTGAATACATTTCTTGCTAATATTTCAATTAGAAAAGCAAAACCTGGTTTTCAAAGAAATTTCAAACAAAACCGTTTTAAATTATGACATTAAAAAGGAAGTAACTTGCTTAGAATGACCCCTTATTTTTAAACATTCGATTTTACTCTTACCGTTCAATTCACGCTCATTTACATGCTAAATGTATTAGCATCATCTGTTTTTGTGTGTGGCATTATACTAGACAAGGGCGACGGGCCGCCTTTAGAAACTACCGGTCTAGTGATATTGTAACATCTACACAAACTTTGTTTGACAGATTTTTTTTTTTTTTTTTAAGTTTAAGATTTTCCATTATTAACAACCAGTTTTAAATATTCGATTTGGCTATATTTTATTTACATTTTGTATAGAATATGTTATAGAAATTTTTATTGCATATAATTTTGTATTTCATCACATAAAAACTATTTATAGTAACATTCGCAAATATTTTCAATATTTTTCAAAATACACATCCAAAATAAAATACAAGATGAAGTTGAGAGTAAAAGAAAGTTAATTATTAAAAAACTATCTAAAACAGATTAAGAGAACCACACAAAACTAATTTTATAATTAAATTTTTTTGCATTTTTCTCCGATAAGCGTGGCTGTATGGTCCTATGCAAATGCAATGACAGTTACACTTACACATAAAAAGGGACATATATCACTCCCTCACTAATCGAAATTTGAGCAAATGAAATTCCAACATCAAGAATTTGTTCCGGGGTTAATGATACTTATAGTTTCAGTCAAGTGAAAAACTGAAAATCCAGCAGCGAAATGATTGAAGAACTTTAGTTTTTAAAAATATCAAAATGGGTAAAAAAAAAAAAAAAAATCAAAATTTGTTAAAAAAAAAAAAAAAAAAAAAAATTGGCACCCTTTCGGGCACTGGCGCCCTGTGCGGTTGCACAGTTTGCACGGCCCTTAAGCCCCCCGTCCAAATTGGTTACAGAAACGTGTATAAAACCAACATTTTAAAGACAGTGACAGCCCCCAAAACTTGATATTGTCAGTGACATCGAATCTATCTGCCAAATTTTAACTTGATCAGATGATGGCAAGTGGGTTAATTAGGCTTCTGCAGATTTTCCCAACAGCCACACGCACAAATAAAATTGAAGTCAATATAAAGGATTTAGAAAATAATATAATCATAATATATAAACAACTCAATAAACAGGGGTCAAAGTGACAAAATAAGAATATAGGATTTTTTTAAAAAAAATATAGGACAATATAAAATATCAAATAACTGCACACAGTTGCTACTGAACTTTAATTTTAACTCATTATATATTTCATTAATTAAAACTTTAAATGAAAATTACTGAAATTAACATATAAGACATACTTATTTGAAGTATGAGGACTTTCACACAGCACTAATTTTCCTTCCTATAAATTTATCTTTTTAATAGAGGAATATTAATAAAAAGTACTTAGAAAATTACTATCTCGCTTTAAAACTCGTTATATTGAATTTAAGAAAACAGAAAAGAAAGAAAAAAAACATTAAAAAAAGAAATTGCCTGATCCTGAATATGTCATCCTTTATTCGTTATTACCTCAATATATTTCATACTTGGTATTCATCAATAAATCAAGTTTATATTAGCTACATTTGCAATTTTGAGTCTTGTTTCTAGCATGTATAAGTGCTTGAGCTGCCTTATTTCTTTTTATCATTATTAGCAGTCTTTTGTTGGTATAGATTTATCCTACGGTGCCGCACGGATTGGCGATTTAGCGCCAAATGTGGCAACCCGCTGACTTAGTTTTCTGGTAATCCCAGTGAGCGTTTAGATTTAGCAACACAGATTTTTGACGTCATTTTCAATTTTTGACTTTTTTGAAAAGTTGCTATCCGAATTCTGACACTGTACAGCAAATTTTAACCCTTTTGTTTCCTTCATCAATCATTGACTGAGCACTCGAAATGTCGATTTTAGTCCTGCAAGTGTATAATAATTTTTCTATATTTTTTTTCTGTTCTTCCCGATGTAGTTTGTTTCTGCATCGTTTTCTTTGGTTAAAATTCCAAGTCCAGTATGGATCGTGCGCTAAGAATTGATTACATAGAGCCGCGCCAAATTATGGCAACCATAGGTAGTTCACATGTGATTAAAAAAAATGGCGAGGCTGCTATTTTTTTGGCAAAAATCACCTTAGCGTAGAATCCGTACCTGACTTGGAATTTTAACCTTAGCTCTTTCGCTTCTCTTTTTGCATTATGACCAATTAGTTTACTACGCGTGCTATTTAAAAGTTCATGCAACACGTGACGTCACAAGAGATACGGCGCGGCCGCTTACTAACATCGCTTTTGTGGGTTTTGTCAGGTCTCTTTCACTTACGATCGCAGCAAAGAATCCGGAATATAAAAAATCGCAACAATCGGCACCATTATTACGAATTTGAAGAAAATATAGGTCGAATCAACACAGAAATATAGGATTTATAGGACAATTATAAAATATAGGACAATATAGGACGTTTTTTCCGATTTTTAAAAAAATATAGGATTTATAGGATATATAGGACGTCTGCGACCCCTGAATAAAATGAAATAAAAACATGAAATGAAATTCAATAATTTCAGTTTTAGTGAAAGAAAAGGTAATCATAATGTATCCAATTCAAAGAGAATGAAGGAAAAAACATTAAATTCTAAAATAAAAGTTTAAAATAGGAATGTTGAGAATGCTACAAACCATAGCCAACATTTATTTGTGAATAAAACATAATTTATACCTCTTTAAGCAGGGATAACCTTTAGTAGTTATAATTTTCAAATTTTGTAATTCATCTCATTTGAAATACATTTTCTCAATGAAAAAATAAAAATATATAAATATAGATGATGCTTAACAATGTCTTCTTTTGAAAGTAATTCCATGTTTGCGGATCACTTTTGTAAGCTTGTACGACAGTTTTACATCACTCTGATTATCAATTACAAGATGCATAAAAGATGAAATACAGTGGTAATGCACTGTTGAGGCAAATAAAACTAGGACTGGGGAACATCGCACAACTTTCAATTAAACTATAATACTGACGTTGATTGGTGTTATGTACTGTTTTTATATTTTCATCATTCATTTAGAAAAAATGGCTAGTTAGGAGATAATTCTTATATGGAACATTACAAAAAAACCAAAAAAAACGAGGAGAGGGGGGGGGAATAGTCATTGATAAAAGATGTTCAAGGAAAGAGAACTCTGTGTTGAAGATATTTGTTTTTCAACTTTTTAACATTATTACAGGAATTTTGTAGGTGGGGTTGTTTAGAACAATTATTAGAGTAGTTTTTTTTTAACAATTACTGAAAAATATGAATTATTTCAATGGTTGCATGCACAATTATTGTTAATGTCATGCCTTATGCGCATGCACAATTTTAACAAAAACCTTAATGGTAGGTTCCATGGTTACCAATAACACGTACACCAAATTTGAACATCGTAGGTCAATTCGTTTGAGAGCTATGCTGACCACGTACACGCAGACGGACGTTTTTTTTAGACCGCTTTTTTGAAGGTAGACAAATGTTCCAAACTCCATGTTCCAAAACATGGAGAAATGCCAAAAAAATAAAAAAAATGTCGGCAACAGTACTCTCATTACCCTATGTAAACATTGAAGTAACAAAAGTGAAGGATTAACAGAGGTAATAAAAGAATTCATTTCAAAATAAATAGCATCAGATAAAGTAGAACAAAACTGAAATACTTACCAGAAATTGCTATATAGTTAATATCATGGCCAGCCATTTTGGAGAAGGGTCCAGATTGGCCAAACCCTGTCATTCTTGCGTAAACAAGTTTTGGATTGACTTTACATAGTTCCGAAGGTCCTAGGTTGAATTTTTCCATCACGCCTGCAAAGTGTGGCTCAATATATAAATTCGTATCTTTTATAATTAGAAACACAGTTTGAAATAACTTAAATTTATGTGATGATTTCATACTTTTTATTATAATATAAATTTAAATAATTTAATTTAATTTATTTCACAAACAATGAATTTTCTTAAAATTTCATGATTTTTTTCGTCAAAATGGATGAAACTTTCAACTCACAGAAAATCCAAAATAGGGTAAATTGAGAAAATGTATTTTTTGCTCCAATAAATTTTTTTGAAAGAAAGTTTTCAATTGGCTTTATCTGCTTGTAGAGTGGAAATTGTTTATAAGTTATCCTGAAGTTGTAATAAGAAATCAGTGGTTTTATTTAGAAAGCTGGGTGTTTGGTTTGTACGCTCAACAGCCTATTTTTATGCACAATGGGGGTTAATCAGGCTTGGACCTACAGCTTAACATGGATTCTGAACCACAACAAACATCCATTCATGACTCGGAATTCAAACCTGGCACCTTTGTCATATGAGGCCAGAGCGCTTACCTCACAGCTATCAGGTGGGCCTTTATCTAGAAAGCAATTGTTACCACTATTGCTAAATGGGTCCAGAAAACGCAATGTTTCAGCAATAGGAGAGAAAAATTATTAAAATCATTAAAAATTTAGAATTTTCTTTCTCCCATAGAACTTATTGATTCATACCCATTGAACAATCTAATTATGACATTTGCAGAGATTGTCTGATAGTCCATAGCTATTCCATGGTCCCCAGATGTAATTAATAATAAATATTTAATTATTCTTAACTAATTTTATCTTAACTACAATATAATCTTTACAGTTGCACCTATTTCATAAGTAAAAAAATAAAATATTATTCTTGTATTGAAAAATAGAATACACAGTATGTATTGGAATCAAAATTGTTACATAATGCTTCATCCCAATATCACAGTTGACTTGTTGTGCCACTTGGTGAGCTGTTAAACAACTAAAAACTGCTGTCCACGGACATCATAGGCGTAAAGTAGGGGGGGGGGGGGGGCTGGCCTCCCCACTTTTAAATTCTGAGGGGCTGCCTACCTTGATTTTTGTAACACTATCTCCTTTTTTTCCCTCCATTCTCCAAATAAATTATAATAACTGTTTATTGTTGGTATTATATGAGAAGTTGTGTCATACCTAGATTTCTAAAAACTTAATAGATTTCGATAATTTTTCGAAAAATTTCATCTTCCGTCAAAACTTGCCCCCCCCCCCCATGTTTTTTGAAAAGTTGACACCTATGACGGATATGACATATCAGTCTTACGACAAGAGGTATTACATTAATTGCAATGAACAGGGTGTCCACAGAAAAGTTATTTTAAAATTCCCTGATATTTCCCTGATTATTCCCTGTAACACCCAATATTTTCCCTGATTATAAGTTATCGACAAAATATATATAAATAATAAACTTTCAAGTAAAAGAAAATTCAAATTCACCATCATAAAGAAAATTACGATGTATGTACTGTTTATCTTTACACATTTATGACACAAATACCAAATTGCTTCATTTAGTGTAGTGTATGTATAGTGTACCTGCACTGTGCATGTGCAATTATACTTTAAAATCACACTTTTTTTTTCATTACAATCTAATCTCAAGAAAAGAGGACTCTAGTATAAAATTTCAGATTTAATAAACTGTTTTCTTAAGTAAAATTTTAAAAATAAAGACAAACCATAAATCATGTCAAAATGGATCAAACACACACATTTAACAAATACTCTATATATTATATTAACTATTTTTGTTTTCTGAATACTTAAAATTGTAATCAAATTTTAAAAATCTATAATTGCTTTAAAATATTTTCGTAAAGTAAAATTTTTATATTTTATGAATTATATATCAATTTGTGTATTAAAAAAAAAAAAAAAAAAACCTGTCTTCAAATGTAGTTGGATTGGGGGAGTTACACTATTTTCATTGGCTTTTTAGTTTGAATAATTTTGTTGTCCAAATTGTTCAATTTCATTATATGCATTATTTGAAATTTTCTTTTTTGTTTAAGACCAGCTGTAGCCGTTTGTTTAAGTACAATACCCAAGCAAAATTTTTACAAAATAAACACATTTTCCCCAGACAATTAATTTTAAACAATTATACATAAAAAAAATTGCTTTAACTTTAAACTATTACTTACATCTATAGTTAAAATGTGAAATTGTTTTTCAAGTTAAAATAAACAATTTTACATTCAGTAGCAGTTAAAATGACAATTTAAAATAAGGATACATAAAAAAAAACTGGGACGATTTGGATTAATTTCTTGTGCAAAATTAAATTAAAATTCTAATCATTCATCATTAATTCAAATCAAACGGTGAAAACGATCCTCACATACACACTAATAACGTACATAGCGGCTTTCACATCAGTGGAAGTCTAGGCGAATGACACCAAAACGACGTCGTGAATCTCACCAATAACTTCAGTTAAAACGGCTTAAATCTAAGTGAAAATTACAACTACTTCAACGTAAATATCGGTGATAGCGGCCGCCGTACGGGCGCAAGTCTCGGCAATTATATTAAACCAACAATCGGCAAAAATGCCCGTACCGGTACAGGCAAAATGCCGATTGTTGCCGAGATTCCGTGATTGTCAGACTTGTAAGTCCAACAAAATTGTAATGCAGATTTGTATCGATCTCAGGAATGATCAAAATTTCAATTAAAAGAAAAAGTCGAAATTCGTGTTTTAGTTGAACTGTACTATGTCCGACAGATGCAAACCTCTGCAATAACGTCAGTAACTATTATTTTCGAGTAAGACTCGACGAAAATGAGTATCACACAGCAACGTAATAACGGCGATAACGCTCGCCATAATTACAGGAATAACTGCGATTTCATCAGCATAACGTTCTGCAAAATGGCTATAACATACCAATGTAAATAATTCCGATAGAGTCTAACATTAGAGAAAAATAAGGTGGGAGGGGATAATAATTCCATCGGTGGTTTGGGGAAGACTGAACGCATGCAGGTTCCATGATTGTCAGGAAATTTTAATCTCCGCGGGATCAATGAGAAATTTGTGGGAGGAAAGTTGGCTGTTTTCAGATTATCTGGCGCCGTCAGCAAAACGAGGGCTATAATGCGCCGAAACATTCGTCATTTGACAAGCCAACATACATTTACAAACACCCATGCCATACGCGGAACTCGAACCCGCAACCTCCCGGTCTAGAAGCTAGCACGCTAACTACTATACTGTTTGGTCGGCTGTGGGAGGAAAACTTTGATAGGTGGAAAAATAAGAAAAATTCACGAAAGCGGAAAGATCGGCAGAAGCAATCACATCCCTGCATTAAGGCAACAATAGGCAAAAATGACCATCACACCAACGTAAATATCAACGCTAGTATCCAATATATCGATGGAAATCGCTGAAATAGACGCGATTGTATCGACGTCACAATCTACGAAATTGACAATCACAAGCGTAAATCTCGGCGATATAGACAACTATTGAGGCGCAAACCTTAGAATAGTGATTAATAGGGACTAAAATGAACATCACAAGAATGTTAATCTCGGTGAAAGCTCCCTTCTTAGCAGCGAAAATCTCGGCAATAACAAGCTTAACATCAGAGTAACGTTCGGCGAAACTAACCACCACACACCAGCATAAATAACAGCGATAGATGCTGGCAATCAGCAAGAAAAATGGTCATTACATCACAAGTTTGGGGAAATCTGAAAGTATGTAGGTTCCTTGATTGTCAGACAAGCAAGTAAACCCAATGAAATTGTAATGCAGTTTTCAATCCGTCTCAGGAATGATGGAAATTTCAAAAAAAAAAAAAAAAAAAAAAAAAAAAAAAAATGCTGAAATCTAAAAAAGCAGAACTGTACCATGGCTGACAGGTGCAATCTCTGAAATAGCGTCAGGGACACATCACGAAAATGAGCAGCATGCAAGAACGTGTATCTTGCCCTCTATAATCACGAAAATATCGGTCATTTTACCATCGTAACGTTCAGAAAAATGACCATCAAATATCAACGTAAATAATGCCGACTACTATAATATAAGAGAAAAATGAGGAAGAAATGTAGTCATTCCATCGGGGATTTGAGGCAAATCTGAAAGCAAGCAGGTTCAGTGATTGTCAGGAAATTTTAATGCGAAAAGTTACATGGTCGGTCTTGCGGTCCGAATTTTCGACGTTTTTTTTTTTTTTTTTTTTTTTTTTAACTTTTTCTAATTTTTTTTCAAATTGATTTTTGTATTTTTGGTAACAGTGTATCTTTAATTGTCAAAATTAAAAGTTTAATTTTAATTTCGGAAAATTCCTTTAAACTTTTTGACAAAATCCCTGATAATTCCCTGATTTTTCCCGAAATGTGGAATTCCCTGACTTTTCCCGATATTCCCGGTTTTCCCGATCTGTGGACACCCTGAATGAAATTGCTACTCATAAAAGTTTTTTCACCCATTACTTAACATACCTTATAGGTAAAAATAAATAAATATAGACATTGATGAAATTTGAAGTGAAATTTTAAAGTACTGATAAAGGATGTAACCCTAAGGTTGCGACAGTCTACTGACATGACAAAGCAAGTCCGTGAACATATTTTTATATATTTAATATAAAATTTAATTTTATTAATATTAATATAAAAAATATTTTAAAATTTATATTATTTGTTGTGAAGATTACATTAAAAAATAATATTCCATTCTTAAGAGAAATATCCAAATTATCTAGTGGTGAAAAAAATTGCTGCAACAAGTTTTTGTGCGTTTTACGAATTGCCCACAGAGCAAAAGATGGCATTGCTCCAGCAATACACTTTAATCTAAAGTATTAAGATATAGAGTCTTAGTATCAAAATGTTATTACCTGGTCTAAAAGGATCAATCAGAACATCAGCATCAGAGCATAATTTAGAAAAAATATGTGCTGCACCCGGTTTCTTAAAATCAAGCACCAATGAACGCTTTCCTCGTGCCATTGTATCCATATGTGGATGAGTATGAGGCTAGAAACAAATAATTGACAATATGAAAACCACTGTTAGAGATAAATAGTTAAAAGCAATAGAAATTAAATAGAAATAATAAGAGCAAATCAGTCAGTATGGATGTAGTATCTAGGAAATTTAAGTACTCTTCCATTAGATGGGTACCAGTTGGCGTCAAGCTTATATGTTTACAAGTTCAAATGATGCCTAAATGTATCTTGAAGCCTAAATATTTACGGTATATTATAGGATTGCTATAGCAACCCTAAAATAGTTTGTTATAAGAATTATATAGGAATTGAAGATTATTAGTTTGAATAAGATATTTCTGCAATTTGGCAATTTTTATCTGGTACCCGACTAATAGAAGAGTAGAGACATTTATTTGATAAGATTTAATTTGGCTGGGGGTTTCTTGAGATAAATGTGGTTTCTGTCAACAGATTTTATTTTAAATTGGAGAGATTTTACTTTTTTCTTAATATTCAATTCATAAAATTAAATTAATTTATTAATTTAAATGTTAATCATATTTAAATTAATTTTGATAATTAACATTTATCTTTTAATTTTACTTTAGTTACTGGATTATTGATTTTGGCAATTTTTCTGATCAGCAAATGTCCTTTACTACATCGACATTCCAATGTCTAGTATTCTCCCTAACTTGGTAGTTACAATAATGGATACTTTGAAATGATAAAATGTATTACATTAAAAGATATTTTAAGCAACGTTATAAGCGATTTTAGATTTGCATCAATAAATGTTACATAAGTTAAAAAGTAATATAATATATAAAAATGTAATTAAAATAATTATTAAATTCTATATTTTTGGAAGTTTTGAAAATAAAATTGAGATACTCACTCGATCAACTCTTATCACAGATGCACCATGATCTCTTAATATCATACCACAAAAAGGTGCAGGCGCTAAACCTGCCAATTCAATCACTTTAAATCCACGAAGGGCCATTTTTTCAGTTCAAATAAAAAGTTTTTACATGAAATAAAAATATAGAAAAAAAAATTCAATCGCAAAAGCTCATTGCGAAAATTACCTTTAGGAAAAAACCAAAAGTTGCATAACATTTGTTGATACTTTTACATTGCCACCATCCAAATAGTAAATATTAAAATAATCTAAGTATTGTCACCTAACGAAAGTACCTAGTTTGTCGAGAAACAAGAGGCGAAAATACATATAAAAGAAGTATATATAAAGCAATAAATCTATTTACGGAACAAAGTTTTTTATAGAAATAGAATATATTATTTATAATAAAAAAAGAGTAGGGGCAAAATTCATTGAAGAGCTTGTACTTATCAACCACAACCTTAACGGTTTTTTAGAACCGTCAATATTTTGTAAACACGACAGATATGGGCTGTTGAATTATTCCTAGCCATTAGTTTTTTGAAAAAAAGGTTTCATATCTTAAATGAAGTTAATATTCTGATTGTCATCAAAATAATTTTATATTCAGTCAATTAACTTTTGTTATTGTTGATTAATGTTTGTTGACATTAATCATTTTGATTAAAATATGGCTGCAAAAGTTCAAGAATCTTTATTAACTAAGTATTTACGAATACTTATTGTGGTATCATGTTATTGGTATGTCTCTATTTATGTTTTTGGCACTAATGTGACTGCCTTTCGTAAATTATCGGTGTCACATATTTACTATGTTACCAAATAAGTTGCTAGTAAACATAAATGGGTACTTACGTATTAACGCAACCAGGCCAAAATTCGCATAAATCGCCAAATTTGGCGACCCTACTTACGGCAACCAAAATTCGCAAAAATCGCCAAATTTTGCGACACTACTTACGGCAACCTTACGTGTTATACGTGGTTTTCGTAAAGAAATTATTTTGCTTACTGGTTAAATTGAATGCCGTCAAATCGCGCCAACCTGGTTGGCGTAAGTACCCATAAATGAACATTCAAATGTTCCTAAATGATTCATAATGTTCTTAAAATATTAAGTATTTTTATTACATGACTGTAAATAAACTTAAAAATTATTGAATATTAATGGTTTTATCGTTGCATTAAAACGATCGGTACATTTCTTTGGCATCATTAAGAAGTGTGAGTTACTAGCTCAAGTGTCGACTACAATAATTTAATCTGACCCAAGTTCAAAACTCCGATTTTTATTTGTTAATTTTATGATGCACTATTCTATTATAATGTACCACAATGTGATATTCTTTTTTTTTCTTCCATGAAATAAAGCTCAACAACTGTAAAATGATTATTTGGTTCAGATATTTACTGTGTGATGCCTCTTCACGACTTTTTGAATGTTGGAGATTCAGTGCCGAATGTGGCAACTCATCACTATATATATATATATATATATGTTGCTAATTTTTACCTACTTGCAGTTATGTATTTGCAATGTTTACAAAATTAGTCATTCTGACTGTTAGCTTTTTTAAGTCAAAACTACAATATTTTCTTAAGTGTATTTATGTTTTCTGATTCTTAATTTGTCTATTTTAGGATTGTCTCAATATCACTAGTCTTCATCAATAAATATCTTTTGAGCAGTGATCATTTTAAGGTAAGTTACTTTTCATCTGCTTTATTGAGAAAATCCTATAATTAACCCACTGACGGTCATGCATATTTAGGGGAAGATGGGCACAGTGGTCCACTTTTACAGTTTTTATTTTTTTCTACTTAAATGGAAAAGTCAGTTCACATGAAAGTAATCATGCATACTCTTCAAACTTTTCTTCTGATCTCATAATTTTTTAAGAACATAATATTCAACTCACGTATTTGAAAAAAAAAAAAATTATGTGTGACCATGAAGTGGACCACTTCACAGGGGTACGCTGGTCTACCTCTTGGGGCACAGTGGACCAACCTCTAACTACGCAGTATAATTTGGATTTTTAATTAATATATATTTCTTAATTATGCAAGATGACATAATGCAAATGTTTAAATATAACAAAAAGTTATCAGATTATAAAAAAATATTTAATTATCAAAAAATTACAATTATTAAAATGTAAACGAAATCAATCAGTGAACATTAAATTTTAAAAATGGAATTTTAAGAATCTTGTAATGGTCGCTTGTTTTATTTCCCTTATAATGGCCTTTTTCTAGTGTGTTTTTAATTGGGTATTTGTTAATATTTTTAAAGACCCTTTTTGATTTCTGAGCTCCAGCTATAGAGAATGGAGGAACCTCTTCAGGAGTTTGGATAGTACTGACTTCATTTATTTGAAGTACTTCAGATTGATTACTACAACTTGGTCTGCGAATATATTTGGAACAATTAAAGCAATATATTTTGTTCCATTTTTTTATTTAAAGCTGAATCAGCTTTAATAGATTTTTTTTTTTTTTTAAAAATCAACATTTTTTTAACTATGCTGAAAATTTTGTCTCTCGGGACAGTTAACCATAGACCACTGTGCCCCATGTTGAAGAAGAAGAAATAATCATACTAAAATTGTACATAGATTGCATACTTGCAAATTTTCTTCAGATATAAAAAATAAGAGCATCTTAGCTTTATAAAATAACTGTTCAGTACTATTTCCAGGGCTCCAGAAAAATATTTTCTTCCTGTGTACACAAATGCCATATCCCAAAATTCCTGCAAGTCTGCGGGCTTTAAATTATACTGCTGAAGAAAATTAAATGCTACGTACTATTGAGAATTAAAAGTTGTTTAATTCAAAATCACTCTTGGCATTGATTTTGGAAGTACCACTCTGCAGGATAAACATCGGTTTCCAATGGCACATTTCCAGTTGCAATATTAGGTCATTGGTTAAAGGTTAAGCTTGTGAAACGATAGCAAACACTGATGCTTGTCCAGCATGCCTCCTTTCATAACTATTTTCATTTTTGTGCTTTTGATTTAAATGTTTGTGTGAATAGTTTTGCTCCAACATTTCTTGCAAATACAGCATTTTATCTTCATTGTCTTGCTTGGATAGCTCCTTATTTAAAAAAAACAAAAAAACATGTGGTTTCTTTTAAATTACAATGGAATATCCAAGAATTCTTTCAAATTAAAAAGAATGAAGGAAATAAACTCAGTGTAATTACATGTTTCAATAGGTTCAGATTCCAAAATCAGGAAATAAAACCCCCTTCCCTGTCCAACCTAACTGGAATTTCTCCTTCCCTTCCTATGTAGAAGTAACAGGTGGTGAACTATATGGAGAATACCATCCCCCCCCCCCCCCGACCTCTCCCTTCCCGGCGTTACGGGAGTCAACAACTCCCCCTTTCCCGCCCTGCCTAACTGGAATTTCTCGATTAAAAAAAAACGGCATTTGACTTTAATTTCCTGCAGGATCCGACGATTTCCTGCGTGCATCGTACGCACTTACGTCCATTTTATCGGACTCTGACTATTTGTCTGCTGTTTCTTTTCTCAGGAAATGAAAATCTTGATGCTTGAAAAATTATTTTAAAGAGCACAAAACATCAAACCATAATAATATGGTTGATTTTGTTATAAACATGCTTTTTTAGGCCTATATAAAACTAGCACATGCTACCATCTATGAGCCTTAATTTGAAGCTTAAAATGCTAAAAATAAGTAAATTAACAAGGTGTGGACCACTCTGCTCCTAGGTCCACTGTGCCCTGTCTTCCCCTATATACGCCATTTGATTCCCAGTTTTTCCAGCGATACACAATATTTTTTAATAAAATATTTTTTTAGGATGATAATTTGCAACCTATTTAAAACAAAATAAATCGAAATTATATATTTGAATTAGAAATATAATTTAAAAATTATTGCAGGGAAAACAACTGTAGAATTTCGCCCCCAATATCCTGGACTGCCAGAGGGTTCAAAACATGTCCCGTCGCGGATGTAGGAAAATGTTCTTGTCACTTTTAAAACAGTCGGCATGTTTTTGTTTAATTTGTTCTTTTGTGATTAGAAATTTTTGCTTGTGCAAAAATACTGACTGAAATCTACCTTCAGGAATGGTGTCCGACTGATAACTACGAGGTTAGCGTTCTAGCCTTGCAAAGGTGGCAAGTCCAAACCATAGTGTTCGTTATGGTTCAAAAGCTGTAGGTCTTGGCCTAATTAACCCTTATTGTGCATAAAAATAGGTCGTTAGGGTCGTTAGTTACAAATGGATGTTTGTTTATTGTTTTTTCGAATTAATCCTACAGTGCATCCACTTTTCCTCAGCTTGAATAGCATGATAAAATCGTTGTTAGTTGGTTAGAGTTCAGTGGTGCAAAAGCAACACATACTGCACCAGGTAAAATCATTGTAAGTTGGCTTTTTCTCCAGTTAAAAAGTTACAGGGGTTGCATTCGCCCTAAAATTTCCAGTATTCCTTAAATTTTAGTGTCTTCCTAAAATTGTAATGTTTAATTTTTTTTTTGATAATTCCTATTAAAAATTTCAAAAATTACCCGGTTTTCCTCCAAAACCAGCGGGAAAACCCCAATATTCTTTCAAAGGAGAACAATTATGAATTTTTTAAAAATTGCCAGTTTTTTGCTGGTATTGAAACATGCTTTGAAAAGAGTCTTTGCTTTTTAAGTCAGAATTGAAAGACTAAGCAAGCTTTAATAGAAAAATCCCTAAATTATTTTTTAATTATCCCTAAAATTTGGGAATTTGAAAATTTTTGAAATTACCCCTACAATTTTTAAGAATTATCCCTAAAATGTTCCCCTGAAGTTACCAAACTTTGCCGAGGTAATTATGTAGAACAATTTCTAGAGTCAAACAATTTTTAAAAGTTATTAGAGGTATGGCAAGTAAAATTCTAGACTGTTACTTTTACTGGGATAAAACTGTACATTTTCATCAGATTTCATAGCTTTTTTTTTTTTTTTTAAATACAATCTTGGATGTTAATTTTTTTCTTTCTGTTTTTAGGTCAATGCTCCACTTTTCATCACTTGTTTTCAATGCGCTGTTACTGTCATTCTGTGCATCTGCATCAGCTTTTCTGCAACAATTGCTCCGTCGTTAATCTCTTTTCCCAACATCAAAATCAGTATAGAGATTTTACGTGCTGTAAGTATTTTAGTATAGGCGGTGAGTGAATGTGGGCATTAAACTGTATATTTGCACAGACATTACTCATAGCAATAAAACATTTGAAAGGCTGAATGAGCTATCGAGACTGCTGACCATCGTAAACGGATGATATTTTTGTCTGTATGTTGTGTGAGGCATGATATCACTTCAATTCTTTGCGAGTTACAATTCTGCTTAGCGGTGCCACAGTATTGTTACACGAATTTTCTGTATATGATTGTAAATAGTGGTGTATTGCTTTTAAAGTTTTATTTTATTTGTTACAGCAATAATACAGGTTAGAAAAAAGTTGGCAACATCTAAATCAAGTGGGACATTTTGCGGGATTTCCATCACGTCATTGGTTAACAGGATTTTGCCAGAAATTTCTGCTGCTAGTGTATAAAAAGAACCGATCGAGGGAATCTTAGATCAGACGAGTATTGGACACAGTTTGGAAAGCATCAGATCTTTTGTTTACCTTAGCTGTGCCTGCATTATCGCTTTGTTTGAAGTTGTATGCACTGAAGCTTTTATTGAAGCATGATAGCAATTGTTCTGTCGTTCGGAGAAGCTTTGTGAGCTTACAAAGGAAGAATAAATTATAGTTTTTATTTGGTAAAAGCTGCATCGTTGTTTCCTCGGTGAAAATTTCATAACAATATATTATGTTAAGATCTACAAAGTGTCTGAAATCATCTTCTAGTTGCACAAACTCATCTCGGAAACTTTTTATTTTTTGCAGGGGGATGCATTTTGTATGTTTCATCGAGAACTGGGGGTCTTTTTCTAAAAGATATAATTTTGGAAATTAGGAATTTTAGAGAGGGTTATGAATGATAAAAAAGGAGCCTCCTGATTGAATGAAAAGAATTGCCTTTGATGCTTGAAGTTTTTAAATACTTTTAAGTAAATAAAATTTACTGATATTGATAAGAGTATTGAGTGCTCTTCAAAGCTCTATTAAAATGTTTCAACTTTGAATTAATCAATTATTCAGATTTTAAAATTGAATTTTATCTTTATCAATCTGCTTGATGTGCCAGGTTAGTTTTGAACCACATACTCTCTGATCATTAGGCTAACTTCTCAATAACTACACCACCAGAGATTGATAAAATCTTTCCCAAAGTGATAAGAAATTTTATTTTTCAAATCAAAAGAAAAATTTGTTTGCCGACTCTTTTTCATATGTAGCAAGTTCTTATTTTTTTAGCATGCAATCCATGTTTTTTGTACTCGGATTAAAACAAGTCGGGGCATGTTTCTTGTTTAGCGCTAGCAAGACAACACTTTCCGTCGACAACTTACCCTTACCTCATTGAATATACTCTACAGTGATGTACGATCTGGTTTTACTACACGCTGACTTTCTGCGCAATAATCTTACATGTGACATCTGGAATTGAAAGGAGACAGGGTTATCCGTGTTAGCCAATGGTGATTCACCAAGCGAGTGACGTCGTGAAATAGCTTCGGTCAAAGCCATATGATTCATTAAGGGGACACAAGACACTGAAACTACAAAAATATCACCAAAAATGATGTTTTTTGTTTTCATGCTATAAAAATTGCTGACATTTCTAGCTTTAATTTTGTGTTTGAATTTTTGAAATCCGATGATTTTAAGTGGTAAAATCTTTATTTTAACTATTACACACTTATTGGCAAAAGTTACAAATGCCTTTTTCTCAGCTTCGCATTTTGCGTATGTTCGAAAAGCTCCATGCGATTCATTTTTTGATAAATCCACCTAATTTTTTGTAGAAATAATTTTTAATGTACTATAAAGAGATACAAACGTGCTTTTTTTATGTTACATGTTTTTTTTAATATTTTTCTTCATGTTGGAAAGCTGAAATATGTGCATTTTTTAATGAAAAATCACTAAAGCCAAGTTTGAAATTTTATTTCTGCTCAACTATAACATTTAAAGATAAAAGCATGTGTGAAACTGTTTATAACATATTGATAAACAACTTCAAATTTTTCTTTCACTCTCGTTAAAATCTTGTGTCGCGAGTAGCATTTTGAAAAAAGTTAAAATATTGTATTATTTTAATGCATTTTTCTCAATAATTTACTATCTATTTTGTATTATCTGCTAAAATTTTGTTGGTGTCTTATAAGTCGATATCTTCTATGTTTGTGCCAAGTTTTATTTAATTCTAAGCAAAACTAAAGAATTTTGGAAAATGTGTCCCATGTTTCCTTAAAACTCTAGGTTAGATCAGTAAAATATCGAATTAAAATTTAAAAGCGCTTATTTTTTATATATTTTTTTTATTAACATATATCTAAATTTAATACAAAACTAGCGCAAGTTATCAATATTAGTTGCGATTTGCTCGGAACTATATCTTTTGCGGAAGGATCCATCCTACAACATATTCAATAAAGGTCAGGATAAGTTGTCTTGGACTATAGAAGGATGGGATCAAAGTGACCCATATAAATTAGTCCGAGAGGTGACTGCAATTTTCTGACCTCATCGAACATCATTTTGAATTTTTAATAGAAATTGGAAAAAAATGAGTAGATTACGAATCCACTGGTCTGCCGTGGCAAAAGTGGCCAAAACTGATTAAAAATCGACTTGGAATGAGT
This sequence comes from Linyphia triangularis, assembly GCA_963978545.1. Lineage (NCBI taxonomy): Eukaryota > Metazoa > Arthropoda > Arachnida > Araneae > Linyphiidae > Linyphia > Linyphia triangularis. The sequence goes on from OZ021725.1 coordinate 105,148,738, forward strand.
TGAACTAAAATTCAATTGCCAAATATGTCATAACTTGCCAAAAAGAGAACAAACTTTTTCGTCTGGTAACCCACTGCATTTTGATTTTCAATGATAAAAAGCGCAAACGATTTGATCTCTGGCTCGGAAAACTTGTATCTTTTAAAAGTAAGCCAAATTGGCGACATCAGTTACGTCATCAATGACGTAATGTTTATTGCCAATTTGGCTCATTTATGAAAGATGCAAGCAAGCCATTGCCACACATCTGAATCGTCTGCAACTTTCTTAATTGAAAATTAAAGAATGAGGGTTACCAAATAAAAAAATGCTCATTATTTGGCAAGCTATGGCGCATTTGGCCATTGGATTTAGTTCAACTTATTAAAAATCGATTTTTGACTAGTTTCGGCCATTTTTGCCACGGCAGACCAGTGGATTTGTAATCTACTCACCTTTCTCCAATTTCTATAAAGAATTCAGAATGATGTTCGATGGGGTCCAAAAATTGCAGTCACCTCTCAGTCTAAATGTTTTATTAATAATTTGTTATTTTATCGTCTTTAGAAATTAATTTATAAAGTTTAACTATAGTTGTTAATATTTTGATTTAAGTTAGCATAATTAAGACATAGACATTGAATTATTCAATGGTTTTGTAGAACTTGAAGTGCATATTTTATTTTATTCTGTTATTTATTTACGAATTTAAAATACAAACTGCATTACACAAGTAATTAGTTTTACATTTTATGCATTTTTTAATATTCTCCCTACCTTTCAGGTTCTGCCTCTTTCTGTGATATTTGTTGCAATGATCACCTTTAATAACCTATGTCTTAAGTTTGTCGGAGTCCCTTTTTATTATATTGGTAGATCACTCACAACTGTATTCAATGTCGTAAGTATTTCGTTTCCAATGATTAATGATTTTTTTTTTTTTTTTGGCTTATAAAGTTTTTTCTAGCTTTTTATATGTTCTGTTATTTGATTAATAATCTTGTGTTATAAAAATAAATTTTAGTTATTTGTGGTTGCATTCAGATATTCCCATTCTCTATTATATTTCTGTATATTTTTAAGAGTATCCTAAAAATAGCAATTTTTTATTTATTTATTTACTATAATTGTTGTTTGGAATCTTCTAAGTACATATGCAAAATTTAAAAAATTGCAAAAAATAAAACTGTATTTATGTTTTTCAATAAGTTATTTGATATTTTATGCTGGATGAGAGGATGATGCTCTTAAAAAATGAAAACTTTAAATCAATTTTTCTCCTCACTGTTTGATTTTTGTTTATAGTAGGTTTTTTGAAACAGTAAGGCTTTTTTTTCTAATTAATGGAGAAATCTGAAATTTTTAAAGCACACATACTGTAGAAATTGTCTATTTTATGAATTGGTATTCTGATTAACAACATGTGTTGTAGTTTTCATTATTTTTTACCACTAAATGTTTACAGATTGAAAGAATTCTGTTTTGTCATTATAAATATTTATATTACAACTAATTTCTACAAGTGTTCCAGATTTTAATGCCAATCCTTAAATAATATAGCTCAAATATCCTTATATAATATAGCTTTATAGAAAAATTTTAGTATTTAAAAAAGGCTTTAGCGTTTTAAGAAATGTGTGAAAAATTTAAAATTTTAGAGGTTTTTTTTAAATGATTTTTTTTTTTTTTTTTTTGTGATATATTGTTCTTTCATATAAATTTTAATTAGGGACATCTATTTTTTTATTTAAAAATCCAATAATTAAAAAAAAAGTTTAAACCGTACTGTGCTCTCTCTCATATTTTAGTTCATGTTTTAAAAACATTATTCATTGCATGTTTTAATAATATTATATTCAGTAAAAATACTTATATAATGATAATTGCAGAACTTCAAAAAATTCCTAATTAATGAATTAAGAAACACAGATTTCCAATACAAAAACACTTTTACTGTGCAGAAAAAAGTAAATAAGGCTGAAGAAAAAAAAAATATTTTTTTCCTGTAACCCTACTTACCCTAAAATTACAATACAAAAATTTCAACCCTAAAGGTTTTTTTAGATTAAAAAAAAAATTAATTATATAAAAAAATATATATATATTCATTGGAGCAATTAATTGATTATTGCGTAATGAGCAGTTAAATCTGAAAAAAAATTGTAAATACCTACTAAAATACTCAATTTCAGTAAATACCTGGGTATATGCCTAGGATATTGACCCACAAAAATAAATATACCCAAGTATTTTACATCACTGATCAATTTTAAATCTTGCACATTAATACTCCGATAATATTTACTTTTGCGTATTTGCTAAAAATATTTAGCAAAAAAAAACTTTTTCCTACTTACCCTGATATTTTTGCCCATGTTACAGGAAACAAACCTTTATATATTTTTTTGCCTAAAGTCAGCACATACTATAAGCCCTTTTTATATACTCTTACACTTTTAAGGTGGCAACTTTCATTGAGCTCTTGCCTAACGTTATATGATTCTTCAACAATTTATCACTTTTACTGGTATATAAATGATTTATTTTTGAATTACTTGAGGATTATGTACGTTTTCAGTAATACCTCAACCCTTTATGATAAAACCTGCTTTGTACTCATTCCAGAAATGAGTTTTACAGTTCTAGAATCCTTAAAAACTCCTACAAATTACTCAGTAGGCCTATAAATTTTTTAATAACTTTGCTTCCAGAAATTAGTATATAAGAAATGCATTTTTATTGTGAAAAATGGTAATGTGTTCATTTATTTCAATTTATTATTTTAACTGGAGGTTATATATCAGGGTTCATACGCCTCAGGGTAAACCTGGAAAACTCAGGGAAATTAAATCCGCCTTAAAATCTCAGGGAAAAAAGTAAAATGTTCTGCAAAACCTGAAAAAAGTCATTGTTACTCTGAATAAAAATCCTACTCTCTTTGTTTAACTCTAACTCAAGGAATTGAAGTTACAGAATTATTTGATAACACAGACTTATAGAAAGTTATTCTAAAAGAAAAAATACTTTTTTTCAAGTTATCTGAAGAATTTGTAATCAAGGTTTGACTATATTTATGTGGCTAAAAATAATTTACTCCATGATGGAGAACACAATTCTTGAAAACTCAGGGAATTTTTTTTCTTAAATTAGGTATGAACTCTGTATATTCATTATGTCACACTTTTGAATTATTGTTTAAAAATTTCTTTTTTTCTTTGTACCCTAAACATATTATTGTTCAATGGATTTTCCTAACACTGTCAGGAGTTAAGTTATAGGAGAATTACCTCTTGCCAAAACTTTTGGAACTATATCTTCTAAAATATGTTTGAACCATGGCTATTTATTAATAGGAATAATTTATATGCAATGAAACATTTATTCATACTGGCTAGCCCCTTAAGTTAGGAGATTATATAAGACTAGAAAGTTGTAAGGTGTCAGTTGAAAAATTATAAATATAACAAAACACTATTATTTAAGATACATGAAATATTTATTAAAAATTCGATTTTTCTTTTAATATTGTGCAAATGAAAATTATTTCTGATATATATATATATAATATGAAATTATAAAAAATATTTTACATTAAAATTGATTTTAATGAAGAACCTCTTGAAAACATCATTTTGTGTGAATTCAACAGGGTAAACTGTGTGCATTGTTTGGATCTTCTCTGGCAACAGAATCTTTACTATAATAGATTTGAGAGTTACCATCAATCAAATCGATTATTTTCCTATTCATTAACATATCACCAATTCTGTTGTCAGCTTGTGCTTGGAGTTTGCATCTAATTTTAAACAGTAAAAACGTCCCTAACAGCAAAGCATACAGAAAACTATGTTTCAAAATTTATTAAAAATGAATGTAAATTCATGCATTCACGCCCAAATATATTTTATTTATTCTGATTAAAACAATTTTGGCAACAGAGAAGAGTTTCAATGATGATCGGTTAAAATTTCTTACTCACAGAATGAGGCAGGTAACTCTTGCAGTAAAGATATCCCAAATAAGATCCTGATTATAATAATTAATTGTAAGTAATTACTATAACCTAGATCTGTTTAGAACTTTGTGTCTTTTCATTAACCCTTCACCAAATTCATGCTTTGAAAAAGTGTTTTACAGTGTTTCTGTAAAAGAAACCCATGACAAAATTCTGTCCTTAGTAGATATTTCCATATTTAATGACTTATTTAATTGTAAAAATGTATTCATATACGACCATTATTTTTAATTTGTCTTATTATTTTATTGTCTTATTATTTTACAAAAATTATAAAAAAATTACATTTTTTTACATTTACCAAAACTGGATCATACAAAAAAATTCTAAACCACACCCTTGTGATATTTATTTTGTATTATTATCCTTGAACCATAGTATCATAAAAATGAACTAATTAATAGATAGTTTTGTGTATTAGATGATAGAACTATCTGTGTTTTTCAGATTCTGACGTTCACAGTGCTGCATCAAAAAGTTTCTTTTAAGGCCATTATGTGCTGTGTTATCATAATTTTTGGATTCGTATTGGGTGTCAATGAAGAAGGTGTTTCAGGTAATAAAAACTGGGTTTTTTTTGTAGTTTAGTTCAAGTAGTTTTATATTGTTCTTTATTTCTAATTGTAATTAAGTAGTATCAACACTGTACGTTTGTTGTCAATATAACTACATGCTGTACTATACTTATCTCATAATGTTAGTTTTTATGCTTCACTTTGTGTTGAATGTTTCAAGGATACTCGAAAAAACTGTTTTAATTTAGGTTATAATTTGTATTTCTATTTTTAAGTGTGTAGTTTTTCTAAATACAACACGCTATTGGGTCATTCTACGGAAAATCAGGAATTTGTATAACTGTCATTTATTACAAAAAGTAATCTAATAAAAATACTCTTTTAGATATAAACAACCTTAGTATGATGGATATTATTAATTACAATTTCAAATTGGGATAAAATATTTTAATTATTACTAAAATTTTACTCCCAAACATATTTTTTTTTTTTTTTTTTTACTTTTACCAGAGTAGTATTTTATAAATTAAACAAACTTAAAATTCTTTAAACTGCAATTTTGCATTTTTAGGTTAAGAAAAGGCTCTATAACACGTCTTACACTTATTAGTCAATTTTAAATTTTATATTAGTTTTATTTAAATTTTTATGATTGTAACCAGGGCAATAGGTCATATCCGTGGACACCCAAAAAAGTGTCATTAAATCCTTACAGTTGCTAGTAATATACTGTTTTGATAAAGAAATTAGGTTTTAAGCAGATGATTGGCTTAGATGCAAAGAACAAGCTATAGACTAAGTCATTTATGAATAGTTTTATCAAGTTATTGATAAAAAAAAATGGTTAAGATGAGATGTCACATTTGTGGAACTCAATAGAATTTAGAATATCAATTAAATTTATAAAATAATTTTTAGAATCTGTTAGGAAATGCACAGAGGTTTTTAAGTAAATTATAAACTTACGGTTTTGTGCGGTTCCGATTATATTTCATGATCAACTTTTCCTGGTGTCCTACAGAAGTTTTTACGATGTATCAACAAATCGGATCAAATCACTTCACTCAGTTTGTAAGTTTGTGACTTGATTTAAATTTGATCCGAGTTGTAAGTTTAGATATTGAAACTGGTATGGGAGAGTGATCTTATATTTTATGCTAATTTTTGTTGCCTGGTCATGTGACCGTTTTCAAGTATATATATGCTGTATTGATCGAGCACTAATTGCCTCCTTTTCTTTTTTACTCTTAGCCTGAAGTAGTTTGATTCTTTTTCGTGTGTGGGTCACACAGTAATTGTGATAAGAAGATTAGTTAATTTCGAGTATTTTTCTTTCATGTAAATAAATTTTTAATAGTTCTTTTAAGTACCACCTCCAAGTCCTCATTCTCGAGAGTTGTTCCACTGTGAATTTAAGCTTGGTTAGGTGAGGACATTTAAGCCCTCAACTAACCACAACAGAATCTATGATATATGATGAAATAGATTTGTTTTGTAAATATTATGAAATAAAAGCTAACGGAGAATTCACCAGGTGCAAAAAACTATCGTTTCATCACTTCCGTGGATGTCACATCAGTGGAACTAGTTGTCCATGGGTGAAAGATAATGGTACATTACTTTTGTGCTTATATGTATTCCTGAACATACTAAACAGCTTGATATAATGTTTTATAAGAGGCAAAACTATCTTAAGGGGGTCCAGTACCGAAATTTTTTCAAAAATCCCAAATTTTTTTTCTGATTTTAAAAAATAGTTCATACATTCCTGAAGAGAATGATGCTTTTATCTTATTCCTCCGGTGATTAGAACACCAAAAAATTACCTGTTATTTAAACATCACTAATGGGTGTAACACCTTGAAGCGTCTGCTTAAAGTGCGTTTTTCGAATACTAGTGTTTTTCACAGATGTTCCATATTCAAATCAATATATCTCAAGAACCATTAATAATTGGCTATTCAAATTTTTGGTGCATTTAATTTATATAGTTTTAAATATTTTGCCCTCACAGAATTTTATTTTTTTAATTCTGTTTTAAAATATAGCATTTAACGTAAAAAATAACATAAAAAAAAGCAAAAATTTCAATATTTTAACTTTGAGAATTTTTACATTTTTTTTTTAATTCACCTATCAAAATTCTGTGAAGAAAAAATTTTCTTTGTATAATTATGTATTACATAAAGCTTTCATTTTGAAAAAAAAAATTATTTTTTCTTGACTTATATCAAAATACGCAAACATCAATTACTATGGATTTTTCTTGGTTTTTAATTTTTTTTTAAATAGCTAAACACAATATTTAAAAAAAACATTTTCTCAAAGATATATAAATAGTATCTCATACATAAAATAAATTTTTGACATAAAAATGTACATAAATGAAGTTTTTTTTTATTTTTGGTACCGGACCCCCTTAAAACAATAAACAACATAAATTAAAGGCACTTTTTTATTTTTGCTTTGTATATTGGATTTAAAATGCTTTGAAGTTGGAATTTAGGAAATTGGAATTTTTAAATATTATTCTTTGCAAATGTTTCAAAATTGGATTCTTTCTCCCAGGTTTTTTCATTTTTGTTTTAAAGTGACTGGAGTTCAGTTAACATTCTTAATTATTACTAAATTTTATTGAAGTCAATTAAGAGGTGAAATAAGACAACGCTCTTCTACAAAATATCTTTTTTTTTTTTGCTTCTATCTTTAGAGAATTTAAAATTAATTGTTGGAAATATTAGAACTGAAAAAAAATAAGATAGTTTGTTCTGGATTTGGTGATACCTCACTCAGTTATATTATCTTCTATTTAGGTTATTTTTCAGAAATAAAGTCAAAATATTGTTTTGGAAAATCTTACGAAAATCAAAAGTATGCACTAAAATTATTATATTTGGTCTCTTTTTAAGTTGTATAATATTTAACCAGTTGTAAAAGTAATGTTACTTAAATTTTATAACTTTTTATTTTAAATTTAACTTCATTAAATAATTCTCAGCACGCTTTTGCACCTCATTTGACATCCGTGTATACTACTATTTATAATATTTATAAAAAAATCTTATTTTTTATCGCAACCATTATAATAATATTATTACTCTTAATTATATCTTCCTTTATAGTATCAAAATTTTTGAGGAATTTTTTTTTTTTTTAAATGATTAAATTCTTAATTTTCCGTAGAATGACCCTATTACGTTCAACTTTTGGTACACTCTATAAAGTTTTCGACAAGTTAAATTATAAAATGAATATTAAATATATATTTTTATTCCATTAATGGATGTTTTGCTAGCTCATGTACAGCAAGATATTTTGTATTATTTTTTCTACTTGTAAATAGATTAGAATCACCGACTTATGATGTCTATTATTTATACTTTTGTTTTCATTTATATTAGTTGGTGACTATGCTAAAAAATAGCTGTTTTAAATAGATTGAACATACATTTATAAAATGCTGGAAGATGTCTTTAACAAATGTTTTTAAAGAAGTATTTGTGTGCTTTAAAAAACACCTGTTTCTTATGCTCTTTTCAGATGATTCAAAATCTATGAAAGTACTTTCAAAGTTAAAGTAAATTGTGTCCCAAAAATGTTTTTATAAATTTGTCTTTAACTATATAATATATAGAAATTTTGCTTCAAGTTTAAATTTTGCTGCTCTTAAATATTCAGCATTATTTTGAATGAGGCATAAAGCTGAAGATATTGTCATCATTAAGAAGAATACAGCAATTATTATTAAATTTTGTTAATTGATTAAGGATGATTTTATAACACTTTTTTACCATATTAGTTGTTTGAAATGTTGTAACTATAGATTAATCAATTAGTTTTTTAAATAAATATGTTGGGAAATTTCTTAGCTAAGCAAAAATCTGCCACTAGTTCTAAATTATTTTTGGCAAAGAAAACATTGATTAAGTTTTTTTTATTTTTTTTTTTAATTGATTAATTAGCTTTGCTCCAAATGCTCAAAGTATGAAAAAAAGTAAGTAATTGAGATTTAGTGATTAATGTCTGTGAAATCACTTAATTAAAACCAAAGTGGTAATAAAGCATGTAAAACGTAAAAAGCATTTTTCTTTTAACTCTGGAAGAATAAGATTTTTGTTTCAAAACTTAGGTAAGAGTAAAGAAATATGTACGTTTTTCAAAACTAAAACTGCCAATTAGCATTCCCATAACAGGATTCCCACGGTCATTGAAAGACATTAAAAGTGCTTAATATTTTTGAACTTGTTTTCAAGGCCTTGAAAGTGGTTGAAAGTGCTTAGAGGTCCTTAAAAGTCCTTAATTTGTGCAGATGTTGTGAGGCCAACTGCAAAATTTTAAAAAATGCCACTCGGACTTGCTATCCTTGCGTGACCGCCTCTTATCTGCACTGTATTGGAATTTTCCAACATATTTGTACTACACATCCAACAACTTGTAACTTTTTTGGTCGAATATACTTTATTAAAAATTTGTATATAGACATGTTACCTGAAAACAAATTTTCAAAGGTCCTTAAAAATATTAATTAGGTCCTTAAAAGTCCTTGAAAAGTCATTGATTTTCATTCTGTGATTTGAGTGGGAACTCTGCCATAAACTTTCTCAATGTTAGTATTTAAATTTTCTGTAGAAAAAAGTCACAGCAAAATATGTAAAGAAAATCAGAATAATGTATGCTGGATGCTTCTCCCCTCCCCCACTAAAAAAAATATTTTATTAAAAATGTGAGTCATATGTTTGATAGTTTATATCCAACAGATCCGCTAACTCTACAGCCATCAGGCGGGCACATTTTGCACTGGACAATAATTGTTCAACTTTTAGTCTGTGACCACATAAACCCTTCCTTTTTTAGAGGAAGTTCTAGTAAGGATCATTCCCTATACTCATTGTATTATATTCTTCTAGCCCAGTGCATTTAGAAACTACAATGTGAAATTCCTGTTAATGTGAAATCGCTTAACATGAAATCCTATTTAACACAAAGTAAAAGCAGTTCTCCATACTTAACATGAACAATTTCAACGGTCCCATCAACTTCGCGTTAACGTGTTTGACTGTACTTTGTATAAAACCTTGACATTTGGCGAGTAGGTACAAAAGTGATCGCTTAATTGAAATGACATAAATTAAAAATCCGAAAGTGGTGTCTTATGTGTTTTATTTTGTACTTGAAATCCTTACGTCAATACATATGCAGTAGCTCCACTTGCAGTAGTCTTTTTTTTTTTAAAGTTAAATTTATGATAGATTGACATTAAATGAAAACAATTTATGTAGTTTCATCCCTTTCGTACCAATTATCTAGATGTCATACTAAGTAGTTTCTAAATGAAATGGGCTAGAAGATTGTAAGTATAGCGAGTATAGGGAATGATCCTTACTAGGACTTGCTCTTAAGCATTTCTTTCATATGTTGCCTCTCTTTAGGTTCCCTGTCCCTGCAGGGCGTAATCTACGGCGTGTGTGCTAGTTTCTTCGTGTCCCTGTACTCAATCTACATGAAGAAGGTGCTTCCTGCGGTGGAAGGAAGCATCTGGCGCCTCACCTTCTACAACAACGTCAACGCCGTTTTCCTTTTTCTCCCCCTCATGCTCCTGTTTGGAGAGATGAGCGTCATCCTAGATTGGGAACTACTCACGGATTCCTATTTCTGGACCCTGATGACCATAGGAGGGACCTTCGGATTTGCTATTGGATATGTCACGGGACTGCAGATTAAGGTAGGTCAAGAGTCAGCAGACCACAGCTCTTTCTCCTAACTCTCAACCAAAAAATAAACTAATAAAGCTATGAAAGGTCATTTTTGAGAATTCTCAGTTCTCAACAATTCATGACACAAAATACTGGCAAATACGCTGTGTTTACATTTTTCAGCTACGTCATTTTTTAACTGTCATGCATATTTTTTAAAGTATATAAGCGAGATTTCAGAATACTTGAGATGCCCTTTTTTATCTTTATACCTCACATTATAATAGAGGTTGTCTGCTGAGCTATTATGTGAGTGCCTTGTCTGGAAATGTATTTGAACCTGTTTTGATGTACGTCATTTGTGTAACGGGGATGCCTAATTTATGTTTTTCAAATTTGCTGTGATAAGTACATTTTGGCTTTTATTTATTAAAGTAAAAATTTAACTACGTAACTCTGTGCGTCACAGTCTCATCGAACTTTCATTGACATTCGTTGTTTTCTCGTCTCTGACTGAAGTATAGTCGCTGTAAACTTTTTGCGTTAGTTCTCCTTTTGTTTTTGATGTACAGTCAAACCCTGTTAACGTGAAGTCGACGGGGCTGCTGGAAATTGTTCAAGTTAACCGAATTTCATGTTAAACAAATAAATTAACATTAAGTTTTAAGTACGATGAACTGCTTTTACTTCGCGTTAAACAGAATTTCATGTTAAGTGATTTCGCATTAACAGGGTTTGACTGTACTATAGTGGAAAATCATGGCCTTTATTTCGACCAAAAGGAAGAGAAAAACTGCCATGCTTTTCATACCATAAAAATGCTACAAAAATATTTGTAGTTAAAAGCAGCTCATTTTGATCCTGCTTATATTTGTTTTGTGCCTCTTTAAAAAAAATTCTATTATGATTAGTGAATGTTTGGTTCTTAGAGGTTCTAGGTTAGTGAAGAAAAGTATGCTGACCCCTGAAGTTGATACAGGCATTTGATTGCCTTTTTTAGCAAAATGCCAAACGATTTTCTAAAATGCCATGTTAAAAATAGTATTTTTCTTTTTTTGCGGAAACATTTAGTTAGAAAATCACTTTAGTCTAAAATGAACCAACAACTGGAAGAATTTCTGTGTAACTGCAACTTTCAACATCCGTTATTTATTATAAAGCCGGTTCCTTCCTGAGTAATTTTTTTTCTATTAATTTTATTTATATAGTTTTTTTTTTTTTTTTTCATATACTTATTTTTAACTATTTGTTCTGTTGGTATTTAATATCAATTAAGTTTTTATTTCACAAATTTAAAAAAAAATTATGATTCTTTTTGGACAAATAGATCTTAAACATTGAAATTGATGCAACTCTTGCATCATAGTATTTAACTTTCAAGAATATTCTAATTTTAGATTTTGTTTTCCAAAAGAAATTTTGAACTCCAACATATTATGTTGGTCTTTAATTGCATGTTGCATCTCTAGGTTTGATTTTTCTAGCTTTTTTACAAAGTAGTATCTAAATGAACTGTGCTAGAAGATTGTAACATAGCATGTGTAAGGAATTTTAGGACTTCCTTTTAATATTTCTTAAACAATATTTGCACATAATTCAATGGAAATACTAAATTGCTTAGTAAATTCAACTTATTTTCTATTGAAAATTTTGTATACTTTAAGAAAATAAGCTTAAGGAGACATCTAACAACGAAACTTTTAATTCTAGGTAACCTCTCCTTTGACCCACAACATAAGCGGAACAGCTAAGGCTTGCACCCAAACAGTTGTTGCAGTGATGTGGTTCAGCGAGCAGAAGTCCACTCTCTGGTGGACGAGCAACTCGCTCGTTCTGCTCGGGTCGGCCGCATACACGCGGGTTCGGCAGGTGGAGATGATGGACGAACACATGCGTACGAAGCAGAAGAGGGACTTAGAGGCAAACTTGCTCGAGAAGTTAAAGGAAGAGACATAGTTTGTTGTGCTTGTTGTTGTAAGAAAATGTGGTGGTTCAGGAATTGAGATTGAAAAGGGAATTCATAGACTTGGGAGACAAAATCGAAAATTGTTAAGAATTTCACTTTAAAAAAAAAGTTTTGTTTATGTACAAGGTAAAGGAATAAAAAGTATAAAGGAAATTTAAAAAATCGACAGTTTTCTGACTATTGGCACTTGGAAAAAGAGATTTCAAAATGTAAATTTGGCTACTTACCCTTCAAAACGAAAATTGGCTACTTGCTCCTAAAAAATAACGTGTTTTGTCGATAAACGGTGCTGTAAGTATCGATGAGCAACTGTCTATTGCTATTTGAGTAGGCTGTAACTCACTTTCACTTGGACCCTGGCCTTCAAATTTATTAAAATATAGTAATCATTAAGAATTTGCTATAAAGTGATTTCTGTTGACAAAACTATTTTTTCTTATTATTGAGAAAAACCTATTTATTTATGCATTAATGTTAAAAATGCTACTGATATATTTTCAAATTTTCTTTTACGTTTAATTCCCACCTGTTTTTGCTAGTGATTTATTTGTATATTTTTTTAACATATCATATTAAACAATAGGTTCTGAGTTGTTTAGCCATAATTATGCACACAATAGTTGGTGAACCTATCACCAAGCCAAAAACATATTCTGTTTTATTTCTTTCTTCCGTTCTACTCCACTTTTAATCTTTTGAACCCTTGTCTAGAATATTTTGTATTCTACCACTTGAACTTGTGTTATAAAAATGCATAAAGATTATTTCTGATGTTGATACTCTGTTAGAGATATTAATAAATGTGAAAGTAAATGAGATTTTAAATAACAATTATTGATATTTCTCTTTTTTTTCTTCTTTTTTTTTTGTTATTAAAACAGTGATAAGAGCTTAGTTAACAAAATGGTGTATTATTTTTTTTAAACCAAGATAATTCCAAGATTTAGAACAGTATCCCTTAGAAATAGCGGATTGATTAAAACACTGTTACTTTTCATAAAATATGTATTTCAGAAGCTGTCTTTATACTGTTTAATTGGTAACACCTTATGCTGAAAGTGCAATGTAATTTTTTAACTGCAAAAATCTTTCTTGAAGACCAGTGTTTTAAAAGACTGGCAATAGTAACAATATTTTTATACAATCTAAAAACTTTTCATTAAATATGGATGATTTCTTATGCTTTGCTTAATCCATTTTAAATATTGGTTTAGAAAGTCAACAAATTCAACTAATTAACAATAAATAGCAATTGTTGATTTAAAAAGTCAACAAATTCAACTAATTAACAATAAATTGGAATTGTTAGTTGGCATTACTTTAAAAATAACTAATACATAACATTTTTGTATCTATTAGTACTTAGCATTATTTTTTAAGTAACTTGGTAGTTGGTTTTGGAATTATTTAGTGTTAGTATATTTTTAAGGTAAGAAATTGGCATTATTTTGAAACTGATTTTGTGATTGTCTTTATTGTGAAACTGATTTCTAGTTGGGACTATTTTGAAACTGATTTATAATTGGGATTATTTTGAAACTGATTTCTAGTTGGCATAATTTTGAAACTGATTTTGTGATTGTCTTTATTGTGAAACTGATTTCTAGTTGGGATTATTTTGAAACTGATTTGTAATTGGGATTATTTTGAAACTGATTTCTAGTTAGCATAATTTTGAAACTGATTTGTAATTGGCTTTATTTTGGAACTGATTTGTAGTTGACTTTATTTTGAAACTGATTTCTAGTTGGCATTATTTCATGGAGAATTCTCTTGATGATACACAGAACATTTTGTGCTCTTTTTTCTACTTATAAACAAATTTGAATTGCAAAACTATGATGAATATATTTGTTATGTTTTTTAAAATTTGTGTGTTTTATTATGTGTCCCATGCATCAAACATTATAAATGTATATTTGGACATAGTTAAAATAATTATTTTTCCATGTAACTTTACTAACAACTAATAATTTATAAATAACTTAACTACTAGATTCATTTTTAGCTTTAAAATTCTAATTTGTTTTCGAGCAAAATGTCCTGTGCGTCATCTAGAGAATTGTCCTCATAACGTACGTGTTGTACTGTAAAGTATGTGATTTTGTTTTCCGTAAATAGACATTTCCCAAAAATAATTTAAACAATATTTTCAAATAAAATCAGCTATTTTGATTTGAATGCCCAGATGAAAATAACCCCAAAAAATTGTACTTTTTTTTATAATAATAAATAATATTTTTTTTTTTTAAATTCAAAGGTAGATCTGATACATACATACATAGATAGTTTAATCAGTTGAATCTGTGGTCCAAGATGTTGGAAACAAGTCAAGCCTAACAAGTCTCCGTTTTGCACCAATGAAGCAAATTTATTTAAAAAAATTGTCTTAAATATTTGCTGGACCTCTTGTGCGCTGATCAAGTTGTGTTAATGGAAATCATTTGTAAAATTTGTCAAAAAGCTAAAAAATACAATTGACGATTATTAAACCGGTTGAAAATACAATGGATGAACCAATATTAGAAATCTAATTTCGAGTTTGAGTTTTAAACCCTTTGTCAAAGAAATTTATATCTATATAATGTCGAACTAACATAAGATATGCGTAACCATTCATAAAGCACGTTTATTGTTATGAAATATCCCATGTTTAAAAACAAATTTACTTGTTATCATTTATAAATATTTTATATTATACCAATATTAGAAATTCAATTTCTAACTTGAGTTTTAAATCCTTTGTCAAAGAAATTTATATCAATATAATGTAGAACTAACATAAGATATACATAACCATTTATAAAGCACATTTATTGTTATGAAATATCCCATGTTTAAAAACAAATTTACTTGTTATCATTTATAAATATTTTCTAATTCAATTTAAAACATGATATTAATGCATATTTTCATGTTTTAAATTCAATTAGAAAATGTTTTTCCTTAATAAATAAGAAAGTATTGTTTAAATTTTTTTTTTAATCATATAATAAAATAAGCTATTTTCCTGGTATGAACTTACAACCAGTCTGTAGATGATTGCAAAAATTGATTACAGTTTCAAATAAATTTCAATTCTAAAAAAAATGAATTTTCTCTCCATAAAGCACTTATTAGTCCTGTAAATACTTAAGTTTAAATAATTAACCGATTAAGAAAAAACGAATGCTTAATTCATTGTATACAAATGACAATAAATTTCAATAATTTAAATTTTTGGATATTTTTTAATTTGCTTTTTTTTAATTAGAATTTTATCCCTCCCCTCCCCCCCCCCCCCCCCCTCTCCAGAAAAGTTGATTTAAAGTTTCAAATCTCGGGGCTTGTATAAGGATTCAGGTAAATAGTTGCTCAAAATCTCATGTACCATGATATTTATTTGCCAAAGGACTCTGCCATAACCTTGCAGATGACAGGAAAACCTTAATTTAGAAAAAATTGGACTCTGATCGCTGTTAGCCCTAGCCTTTCATACATTATGCATTTTATTATTTAGAATGGGTTATATTTTTATGCTTAAAAATTTTTAGAACATATATTAACATCTCAATATAGTTTAGCTTTCATTAAGGCAATATATTTTTAAGAGAATTACACTAGACAATGAAACTGCTATTTTTGTATTGCTCTACTAGTGTCAAATATGAAGGAGTTGAATTTATCCTTAAAGTAGCTCCCTATTAAATAACAGGGTTCCCATGGTGCTTAATATTTTTTAACCAGGGTTCTCATGGTCATTGAAAGTCATTAAAAGTGCTTAATATTTTTGAACTTGTTTTCAAGGCCTTGAAATTGCTTTGAGGTGCTTAAAAGTCCTTAATTTTTGCAGATGTTGTGTGGCCAGCTGCAAAATTTATAAAAATACAACTCGGACTTGCTATCCCTGCGTGACTGCCACGTATTTGCACCGTATCGAAATTTTCCGACATATTTGTATTACGCATCCACCAATTTGTAACTCTTTTGGCAGAATATACTTTATTAAAAATTTATTGACATGATGCCTGAAAAAAAAAATTCAAAGGTCCTTAAAAACATTGATTAGGTCCTTAAAAGTCATTGATTTTCATTCTGTGATTTGAGTGGGAACCCTGTTAACTGGTTTTCCAGGCCTTAAAAGTACTTGAAAATGCTTAAAGGTCCTTAAAAAGCCCTTACTTTTTGTCACTTATGTGCACTGTGCAAAATTTTTTTGGTATATTTGTATTAAACAGGCATCAAATTATACATTGTTCAGTTCGGGGGAGTAGAAATCGATTGATTTTAGTTGCGCACTTTGCTTTGCGAGACGAACATGTCATTGATTTTCAGTGGGAACCCTGAATATGTTAGCCAATGGTCATAAAATATGTGCAATTTTTTATGTTTACAATGGGTTGGTGTGTTACTAGAGGGATTTGGTACTATGTTTGGGTGCAATGCTTATAATATATATGTAATACTGTATAGTTGATAGCTTTGGAAAAGCACAAGTTTTGTAAATATTTAGCCATAGTGCATTCATTATTCGACTATCATATGTATACGTTTAATTATTTATCCCAGTTGCATATAAGTTGTTTTGAATTTAGTGATTAAAATATTCATAAGAACGGACTTTTTGTATTTTAATAATTTTGAACTCCTGAGATACTGTGTGCAAATAAAACAAAATTATTTGTTTCGAGAAATCAAGTGGAGAACGACCTGTTACAAAGTTGTTTTCCCTAAAAAAAAACACTTTTTAATTCTTGCTCTTCAATATGTGTTCTGCCAAAGCCTGCCAATTTCCTTGTTGCATTAAGGTAAGTTAATGTCTGTGACTTTTTTAATTGTACATTATTTTCTTATCTCTGCGTTTGCAGCAATTTGCTGAATGCGTGGAGTACAGCCTTGATTGCCCATCAATGATTGGGAAGACACGATGGTTCACATTAGCTTTTTCCTTGCCCACGAATTCTATAAATGTTGAATGTAAACATTTGTATTATTGTGTAAGTATTGTTGACTGGGAATTGTCAGAGAAATTCAACTTGTGACCCTTAACTTTTAGATGGTACAAATTATCTTTTATAAAGTGGAACTTAGGATGCAAAAGTTTTTTCAGTGCCTTAATAAATATTTTTTTTTTGTATTAATAGGTTCTACCATGTCCCAGGCAACTTTTACTGTGATATTTTTTAACCTATAACATTCCTATTTCAAATCTATTGTTTTGATGAACAGATAGACACTTTAGTTTCCTTATCATATTTGTAAAATCCTATGCTTAAGAACTTTATTACAAATCTTTACTTAGTAAAGATGCAGGAATAATACGCATACAAATAGTTTGTTATTTAAGTTTTAACTATACCAGTAAAAATGAGCAAAATGAACAAGCAGCATAATCATGGGATTGGTTGTACCATTTTAAATCTAAGCTCATTATGTGATGCTCTGTCAAACATATGCCTTTTAAGTTTAAAATATAAATAATGTAATAGTATTGTTTAATATTAGAAAGTATTAACAGTAGTAAGGTAATTAAAATATTTCCAGAATTAAATTATATGCCAAAATAGCACTTTTAAGTTTTCATTATTTGCTGAAATAACACTTTTAAATTTTCATTATTTGCCAAAATAGCATTTTTAAGCATTTTAAATTTTATAGGTAAAACACATAGAAGCTAATCAATGAAAAATAAAATGTGGCTTTATTTCTATTAACATTTAAGAAATTATTTCAGTTAGAAAATCGTGATATCATTTGTTGAAAAAAGTAGCAAAATGTTTGATTATTCAATTTTCTTTCAGATTTAAAACTTGCGAGTTTTCACGCTAATGAGTATTGTATGTTTTGAAGTATAATTTTTTGGCAGATGATGTGTAATAGAATATTAGGTCTATTCGACGGAAAAAGGCAAGATCACTAAAATTGATAACATAACTCATTAGTTCATAAATTTTTTCTTTCTTGTAATAGTTCTCAAAAAGAATACTGCAACCAAGTCATTTTTTTACAAGTGATGATAATCCCCCCCCCCCCCCCTTTACTCCAAATCTGAAAGTCCCTATTGAACAGCCTATTAAGTCAAGCAATCATTGATTGATCATTCATTAAAATTAAATAAGTTATGAATGCTAAATTTAAAAAAAAAAAAAATTCAAAAAATCTTTTATTAGTCTTTAGTTTAGAAAACTTGGTGCATGTGTTTGTCTCTATGTACTTTGCCATTATTGAGAATTAATTTAATATGGTACCTAATAGTTCTAATTTTTAAAAATCGAGTTGACCAGTACTGTGATACTGGTCTTCTGTCTGATTATGAAATTGCTCTATCTGTGAAAATTTCAATATTAATCATCAAATATCCTAAACAAAACTGAACATTATATTTGCCAACCTTAAAATTGTAGTTTTATATTATTTTTAACGATTTAAGTAAATGAGATAACAATTGTTAAATTTTGTTGTAAAAGCTGTATTGTAAATTTCTATAATAAATTATTTTGTTACAAAAGTCTCGTTTTTTAATTCTTTATATTAACTTATTTGTTTGTGTGTGGCTGCCAGACAAGTCTACGGAAGCCTAATTCACAAACATGCCGTCATCTGATCGGATTGAAATTTGATAGAATGCGTTGTCATCGAATCTATTTGCCAAAGTTTTGAGATCTGTCACAAAAAAGTTGCTTTTACACACGTCTCTATTATCGTTTTGCAATACTAATACATCCTATTTATCCGATCATTGTTGAAATCCTTTTCTGCTGTCAAAATTGTTTTAATCAGAATAAACAAAAGATTTTTTTGGATGCGAATGCATAAATTCACTTTCGTTTTTGATGAATAAATTTTTAAATGTAGTTTGCTGAAAGAGATGTTTTTAATATTTAAAATTAGATGACTGCGTGTGCTTGCAAGAGAATCAACGCTATGATAGTGAATATCAAAATTCAGAGCATATACAGGATCTTTATTAAAAACTTTGTTTTTATGGCATTATTATGGGTATTATTTTCATATGCAAAGCATTTTTATTACCAGCAAATCTTTCTTCATGCATCACTAGTAATTACAGATTTAAAAATGAATCAATAAAGAAGTTTGTGTATTGTTATATAGAGACTACTGAAAAATTTGCCAGAATGTATCTATTTGTAAAGACTTTTATGTATGATGTTAACATGCAAACAGAAAAAGTTTGGCACCACTGATTTTGGATATATGGCAATTTTATAAAGATTGCCTGCATGAGTCCACCTTTCATATAGGTAACTATAAATTTTAGAGATAAATAGCTTTGGTTTTAACATTTTGACCATGAAATCAATTAGCACCTATCAATTAGGCGTCCTACCTAAATAGGATTGTTACAGATGAGACTTTGTAAATAATTGTTCCCAATGTAAATATTTGGTAAATTCCATTTTAGTTCAGCAATGACTTTTAATTATAGCTTTTTAATTCATGTAAAAACTGTAAATAGTATCGGAAATACAAGCTTTTAAAGTAGTGGCAACGGTTATGACTTGTGAATGGGGGTGACTCTATCGAGTACCAGCACCGCGACTGAAGTCTATTGTACTGATAAGTGGCAACGGTTAGGTTTGTCTAAATATTTCTACAATTTTGGAAATTGTCGCCAACCTATTAAAAGGCTTGCAAGAGAAATAATCAGTCTAGTCCAGTTCTGACTGTGGTTGTTTTGGAATTAAACTGCAGTGGATGTGGTTCTGGTTTTTAAGAACGGCAGGAAGCCAGCGTTTTCGCCGCTGTTGAGCTGGAAGCTCTGATTTGAGCTTGAATGTATTTTGCTGTTGCTGATTAAAGAATTTTACATTTCTTTGTGAAGTATAAAAGGATTTACTTTTGTAATCCAGTGTCGTCAATCCTCAGAGAAGAAAATTTCTAACAACTGATATCAGAAGTAGAATATCGCCATTTTAAAACCTTTTAAACAAGGAATGGTACAAATGAGTGATGAGATGGATGCAGGATGTAGCTTTCTTCACATGTTAAAGTGAAGTGTGCTACGCCACGATAATAGTGTTACTAATCGAGTACCAAATATTTAATGCATTATTACACAAAGATACTGAAAATATTCCTGAACTCAGTAAATCATGTTTCAGAATCCTTATTGTTAGCAACTGAGGAAAAGAAGTAACAGAAGCCAAGAAATGAGGACATTTGAAATTTCAAAGACAGTTTATTGAAAATGATAACAGCACATTGCACTTTTACATAAGAAAAAAAAAGAAAGAATTTTATAATTTTTTTTATGTGTGGAACACATAGGGCTCAAAGTCTTGCAGTACCTATAATGTTAATTGAAATAACTAAATCTGTACAACTAGTGAACAGAGCTCTATGTTGTATAATCTATAGGCATACTTTTAAGAGCTTTTCCTAAAACAAAAAACCACAAATTATTAAAACAACCTATGATATCAGTACTTAAATAATAAGATTAATAAAATATGACAAGTCTCAGAACTGTTCCTCTCTTTAGGAGAAGAACATGTTAAGCAATTATAGACCATCTGTGGCAGTATATCGTTCAAGTTTGTCAATAACATTTCACGATATACTTTTTTAAACTTTTTTTATTACTTTTCATTGAATCAGTGTAATTACGTATAGGTTTAATTTTTAAATCAGGTATTACAGGGTTGAAATCAGTCAAAATGTAAATAAGGGGGAAATGTACGCACCGTTATTTTTAACTACAAGAATAGCCTAAAAAGAATATAATTGTGTACTAATGTGAGTGTACAATAGTGGTGCCACCAGAGATTTTTTCTGCGGGGAGTGTGTGGAGGGGAGACAAGTTTAGCAGCATTAAGTCCATTAAAAATAATAAAATTGTTGAAAAAGAGGAACTTCTTAGAAATAAAAGGAAAAAAGTGGAAATCTGCATAAAAGCGGAAGATTTTCACCTCTGGTCATATTACTTCGATTTTGTTTGTGGAGGGTAAATATGGAGAGGGCTAATTAACCGACTTGCTATCATCCAGTCAACCTGAAATTTGGCAGGTTATTGCCTTGTTGTGGATGATAATGTTTTCAATCAAGTTATGGAGGCAAAAAAAAGTTAGTAAATGGTTTGGAATGGACGTTTTCTTCGAAGAGGTTCAACACCATGAAAACTTGATCTGAGCTCAATTACACATAAAAGTTGACTATGCACATAAAGGATTTGTTTTTATGGGATTCATTTTTTAAAAAAACTATTTAGAATTCCTTACCTAAACATGGGTTTATCCCACACATCAGGCATGGCTAATTCGGGTTTATCATAGCCCATTTCTTCGGGAGTGAGGACGCCCAACTCGTCCAGAGTGGGACGAATTTCTTGTAAAATGTAGGGATAGATTTCATTCACACGACCACCACACTTATCCTGAAAGAAAATTATTAAAGTCAGCCAATACTAAACTTAGGGAATATTGTGAAAAATTAAAATTGCACTGATTAGCTTGGAGCTAAAATATTTTGTTTTTTAGATAGTAGGTAAATATGCGTTTATATCGGTCAATGCACGGCACACGCCTGTGTATCGATGACTTATAAATATATATTTGACCTATTTAAGGTAAATAGTCTGGTAACTTGCACATTTTTTTACGTCATAATCAGGATTTTTTTTTATGGGAAAATAAAATTCAAGGGTTTTGTTTTTTTAGTATGTTATTATTGACATTTAATGAAAAAAAAAAACTTAATTTTACAACATTTTATTGTTATTATTATTGATCAAAGAAGATGCATGAAAAAAAAAGGTACAACACTGGTCCCAGTGATTTCAGCTCTTAAAGACATCTGAAATAAAAAAAAAAAATCAAATTGATTATTAATTTATAGAATTGCAGTTCTCGTTGGAACTATGATTATTAAATTTTATCAGAAAATAACAAAATGGTGGAATTTGAAAAATAAGTGATTTTTTTCATTCACAAATCAGGCTTTAAAATGGAAAGTTAGGGATGGAAAAAAAGATCCTAGTCTTGACGAGAACTATTGATGTGTAAAAATTTCAGAGTAATCAATCAGATAGAATATTTTTTTCACCCAGGCCGACCGAAAAAACGTTGAAGGAAAACGGGTTTAAAGTTTCAGCTCTTATTCTATATTCTTGAAACAGATACTTTATAACAACCAAACACTCTCAAATTTTCATTATTATTTTGAATTTTTTTCAACCCAAGTTAAGAGACTACTACCTTAAAATGATTATTTGTCCAAGTAGCTTTGTCGTCAAGTAATAATATACAAAACATTCATTAATCTCAATTTTATAATTCTTATGTTTACGAGTAGAAAAAAAAAGAGCAAAAAAGTTCTGTGCGTACATCCAGCTATAAACAAATAATTTTTACACACCTTAACACCTTCAAGAAACCTGACAGCCAGAGCATAATCATTGAGTCTTCTGCAGGCTTTTAGTGCTGCAACAATGATCTTTGGTTCCGGAACCAAATCCATTCCTTGGAGATCATTCATGCCTTTACGAATTTCCCATTCGTCGATTTCGGGTCGGTTGAAGAATGCTTCATAGCGGGCGTCAAATTCTTCATCCGTTTCTTCTTTTTTGGAGGAGTACCTCAGCGCTTGCTGAGCAACTAAAAAGAAAGAAATGAGCGAAGCATGAAATGACCATTGAACTATTATTTGCTAAATTAACAGACAATTTTTTGTACATCCTGATAGTTTAAATAAGTATCTAAGGTGTCGGTTGGCGACAAATCCGAAAGCACATTGGTTAGTCTTTCATCAAAAGAACCGACTTTAGTCTTTGTTGTAAAGATAATATTTTTTTGTCGATTTGACAAATCTGTATGTTTCTACTAATAGAGTCGATTTCTTTACAGACAAACTCAAATTTCTTTTGACCTTTAGGTGCCATAGTTCTTCACAAATAGACAGACCAAATTGGAGATTTAGATTAAAAAGTTACGAATAATGAATAGTTTGAGTAAGAATTAAGTTTAACTCACCCCTATTCCTGGAATACCCATGAACAGTACAGAAATGATTTAGAATACAAATCTTTGTTTAGTAGAGGTAAATACCTAAATGCGCATGACACTAAATTAGAGAGAAAAATTGCGATTCTGCATCTATATGACCAGAAATAGAATAGCATGGTTGCTGCTACAACACATGTGTAGAAAAGTTCAGAGATGCTGCAATCTGGCAGAGGACATAAGGAGTATGCTGACCTCATTGAATGCAGTACTATTGTATACAGCAGGGTTCACCACTAACTTTTAGAGGTGAGCTGCATGATTTATGTTGGAGCTTTTCGTGGTCCAGATACACCAAAATATGTATCTTTAATTATTATTGATTTAACAATAAACAGCATTTCTCAAAACTGAAAAAAAAAATTATCTTAATAAAATTACAATTGATATTTGATTCTTTTTTTTCAAATGAGTAAAAAAATAATTTTCATTATTATAGTAAATGAAAGTCTAAAAAAAGAAGTGAATCTTTTGTTTCAATGTGACAATGCTACTTGACCTAACTTTTAATAAAAGTACTTAAACTGTACTTTCAGATTACACTGTTTTAGACGATATCAATTGTGTGACGATGGGAGGTTCTTAATTATTCAGTTTATTTTATGATAGAAAGGATGGCTGTAGCAGTATTTATTGCAGCCAGTCTTAATACATTTTCCAAATGCGATTTATTTATGTTATTCCTGTAATAATTCTTGATGAAAACCACCTTACTGAAACTACATAGTTAACACATACTACTTCGGAAAATTACAATTATGTAAAAAAAAAAAGTCTGTATCGTGAAATTTAATGCTTGTTTTTTTAACCTCTGTGGGGCCAGCGGGCCGCAGAAAAATCTGTCGAGGGCCACGTAGTGGTATACAGTACACTGGTATACAGTAATGCGCGATCCAGTTTCACTATGGGCTGATTGGCTGTCCAATAATCTTACAAATGACGTCTTCAACTAAGAGGAGACAGGGTTAGCCAATAGTGATTCGCCAAATGAATGAAATAGCTCGATCAAAGCCATATGATTTGTTAAAACTCTTATAGTACCCATGGTAAGAAAAGTAATGTATCAAGTAAAATTTAAAGCTTTTCTTTTATTTATCAACATATATTTAAGTTTAATACAAAACTATGTGCGCAAGTTATCAATATTACTATAGAAGTTGTGAATTGCTCGGAACTATATCTTTTAAGTGAAAGCATCCATCCTACAGCATATTCAATGAGGTCAGGATCTTGTACTATAGACGTGAAACAACCACATAATTCAGATGATTGATGCTGTAGAAAGTCATGGGGCTCTTCATTTTCATCTTGAATAATAATAAAAAAACAGACAACTTGAGAATGGACAATGCTATTAAAATAGGTTTGGCAACTAGCATAACAAACTAGTTCATTAGAATTCAAGTTATATAACTACTATTCTACCTTAATGTAACATGGAAATTGTGCAAAAAATCATTCAATAATAATTTATTTTTTTTAGTGATAATGTACATCCTATCCGTAAGCTCTTTTCAAGAAGTTTAGACTAATCAGTCAATCTCCAAAACAATATGAGTTAATGTACATTCTATCCACAAAAACTTCCTTTCCAGAAGTTCCGACAATACCCTTTCACAACAACAATAATCCCTACATTCCACATTGAGTCGCACTAAGTACAATATTGAACAACTGATCGCTTCTTATGTTGGCTGGTTGTTTTCAGATTATCTGGTGCCGTCAGCAACAGGAGCACGCTATAATGCGCTAAAACATTCGTCATTAGACAACAGGGTTCCCACTCAAATCACAGAATGAAAATCAATGACTTTTAAGGACCTAATTAATGTTTTTAAGGACCTTTGAAAATTCGTTTTCAGGCATTATGTCAAATTTTTAATAAAATATATTCTACCAAAAAAGTTACAAGTTGGCGGATGCGTAATACAAATATGTCAGAAAATTCCGATACGGTGCAGATAAGAGGCGGTCACACGGGGATAGCAAGTCCGAGTTGCATTTTTTAAAATTTTGCAGTTGGCCTCACAACATCTGCACAAATTAAGGACCTCTAAGCATTTTCAAGGCCTTGAAAACAAGTTCAAAAATATTAAGCACTTTTAATGACTTTCAATGACCGTGGGAACCCTGGACAAGCCAACATATATTTACAAACACCCATGCCTAACACAGGACTCGAACCCGCAACCTCGTGGTCTAGAAGCTAGCACGCTAACCACTACACCGTTTGATCAGCCTTCTTATGTTAGCGTTCTATCGGACAGAAAAACGCTATCGTGGACCTGCTAGGCGTCTAACTAAAAAGTTTCATAATAAGCACAATTGACCATTTGTGAGCTCCAAACCGATTTCTTTATAAGTAAAATGGATGACCATAATAAGAAAAAACCAAACCTATAAATATTTCAGAAAACTGTTCAATGCAGCAAAAGTAATAAAAATAAACATTCTTAAAAATATTGAAATAATTTATAAAAAAGGATAATATAAACATTTGCACAGCAAGTATACAGAATAGATGTAGTGTAGGATAATTAGGCAAAAAAAAAATTATTTGGCGATCAGAAAAGGCGTTAAAATCAAAAACACTTTAACTAAAGTAAGAATAAAATAAGATTAAAATTATAAAATTAAGTTAAAATATAAATAGAATTAAAATGAATCAATTTAAAATATAACTTAAATTAAAAACGAGTTGTCAGAAAGCACATTTATCGGGGGGAAAAGCCACCGAATAAAATCACACCAAAGGAATGTCCTATACTTCATCTTTTACCAAGTACTATACAATTGTTCTACATTTTAAGCAGTACACAGAGAGCTAAGCAAAAATTAATCAAATAAAAAAAACTACTTTTAGTGCATGTCTTCTTACGTTCATTCTCACATTGTTATAAAGTAACCTTTTTTACCAATTAATATAAAAATTATAAGCTATTTAATACAATCATCATGCTAATAACTAAACACAAAAATTCGATCACTCGTAAAAGATAAAACAAACTTATATTACTTACTTGGATTATATATTTGAATATAAGGTGCAATTAAATTAGAACGAACACTTTGTACAACACACTTCCCTAGACTGCGAAACATTTTAAAATTCCAAGTTACAACCTTTTTTAACCTTGTTTTGGAAAAGTATCTTAAAAATTAGGGATCTATTGCCGTTTCTCCGTGTCCTTCAGTATGCGTTCAGTTCAGTTCAGAGAGCAACCGAAACAATTTGCAGGTACGGTTACGTAACTTTTCCTCTCCTAACTGTTCAATGTATTTCATCTAAAATGACGTCTGACTTACTGCCATAAACAGTAAAGTTAAAATAAGCTTTTGTTCGAATTTGGTTTTTAAAGCTATAATCTAAAAATTCAACGTACACATTTCCATTTCATGTTTTTTTTTTTTTTTTTTTTTTTAGAAGCGGCAGAAATAGACAGTCGAAACTTGCAAACCAAAACCAAAAGTACTTTTCTGGATAAATTATTAACTCCAGGATTTTTATACTTGAGACTTCCACTTGTGAAATATTAAAATTTCTAAAATTCTCAATAATAGTTTGCTCTATTTAAAAAAATATATGTATAATACAAAAACCATGAAGTTTTTTTAAAATCGAATGTGCTTCTTCTAATTAGAAGTATCGTTGATTTTTTAATTTTGGACAAAAATTAAAGTTTTGAAAATTAAAAATTATTTTTCACAAGTTTTTTTAGCTGTTTCAAAAGTTATGTGATGAAATCAGTCACATTAAA
The DNA here is from genome assembly GCA_963978545.1 of Linyphia triangularis. Lineage (NCBI taxonomy): Eukaryota > Metazoa > Arthropoda > Arachnida > Araneae > Linyphiidae > Linyphia > Linyphia triangularis. The sequence goes on from OZ021725.1 coordinate 105,175,661, forward strand.
TTAAAAAAAAAAAAAAAATTAAGAAAATCCGTAAAATTCACTAAAAAATATGTGCCGAGTAATATAGTGTTTTAAATTATTTATTTGAAAATAAAATTTAACTTACTTAAAAATTTAATAAGAATTCACATATTTCTGTAAAATGAAAGTTTGAAAAACTGCTTTTTTGGGTTAAGAAAATGTTTAAAACATCTTTCTAATACTTGTAAGTCAAGTTTAATGTTAATTTTATTTCAAAGTTTTATGCCTCTACCCTAAACAATAGGTCACATCCGTAGACAACCAAAAAATGTCATTAAATCCCTGCAGTAGGCAGAACTATTTTGATAAAAAAAATGAGATACTAGGCGATTGCAAAGTACAAGTTCCAAACTGAAGTTGTGTATTTAAGAATATATCCATGTTACCCAGTGGTTTGATTTAGGCACAACTATATTAAAAGGTTTTACCACTAGAGGATATAAGATCAGTTTGTAGGTAAAAAAAAATGTGTTTTATATGTACTTTTTTATTGAAGTATGTCTAGTCTAGATAAACAAGCTTATAAATTTTAACGACATTTAATAACTATATTTCATCCATATTTAAGATAACAATATACTATAATAAAAAATCTGTCAATTTGGGGGTTATTTTTTTTACATAAATGTTGCAAAGTTAGCAGGAAAACTTGTCATTGTACTTTTTCAAGTTTTAATCCAATATCATATTCGCACCCAAGACTTCTCATGAAAGTGCTCTTTTCATTGAGTTTTAAAGCAATTCCTGGTGAATTTTGATAGGAAAACTGCTTTCATTTGACATATTAGATATCATATGTAGCATTTAAATTTTTGTCTAGGTATGTTAATATTTAAGAGTCGTTTAATGTTATTTTACAGCTTTTGTATAAGCTGATAACTACATTGCTTTAGTGTAGAACAAATACAAAGTGAATGTGTGTGCAGATGGAAGAGCAGATATATATAAAACTTACGAGCGCATAAACATAAACTGTTGGATTGATAATTACCATTTTGGAGATAAAAAGATACAGAATTTTTGCTACTTTGAAAAAGTCCAATTTATTACTGTTTTAGAATAAGGATAAAATTCCATTTACTTCTTTGGGATCAGAATTTCATCTGAAAACTTTCAAATTTATTGTGTGTGCGTCCCACTGCTTTATTATTTTTATCTTCCATCACTTCCCATTTTTACGAACAGTAAAAACTTTGAAACCAAGTTTTAAAAATTCCAACATAGCTTTGATTTTGCAGAATATGGATCGCAAGTAATATCGTAAACATGCGTTTTTCCAATATGCCAAAAAAACTAAATACCTGTCCCGATTTATCTACAACACTTAATATTTTTAATTTAAATGCAAAATCAACATCATGGGTTAATCAACCAACATATCGACAGATTGTAGAGTATACTTATTGCTCTATGGTTAAAATTATTTTTCAAAAAAATCTTGATACTGATAAAATTTAAATCAAAAACATTTAAGGATTTTCTCCGACTTTACAGTTGTGTAACTATCAAGAATGAAAACAACACATTGAAGAGCTGAAAGGTAGTGTCAGAGTGACTCGTACAAAGGAATAAAACAATTTCATACACAAATACACTGAAAAAAAAAATATAGGGCAACAAAGAGCAAGTTTTACAAATTGACAAAAAAATTCCACCTATAAAAATGGATGACTTTCAAGTGCATTACCATTAACTGTTGAATTGACAATTACCATTTGGAAAATAGAAATTTCCAAAATACCCAAAACATTTATTTCAAAAAAGTCGAACCATTTCCAAATGAACTATACCCTGAAATATCAGAACTACTTATTTCACAAAAAACAAAAAGAATTCTCTAGAAAAATGCTTAGACTGGATTTTTAATTGTATGAAAAACCTTCTCAAATGTTCCATTTTATAATTTTTAGAATTAACAAGTTATTTTTTAAGGATATTTGCAATTTTTCTTAAAAAATTAAAAGAAAAAGAATATGTGATCAAACAACTTAATAGGTTCAAATACATATAAACCAAACGCAATATTTTAAATTACTTGAAAACTTTATTTATTTGTAGAGAATATAACATGTCCATTGACATGTACAAGTATTCATGATTTTATAAATGTAATCAATTCAAGAAAGACACATTAAATTACCATATTACAATATCCTTCAAACTTTAGTTTTCATAGTGGCTCATGTAGCATTCATTTCACTTCACGGACCCAATGATGCTTTTAAAATATGTACAGTTTCAATTGTTAACATGTGGGAAACGTATGCAGCATATGTTTGCTAGAATAAATATTCTGGAAAAATGATGAAAAAATACATTTTAAAATTATGTTTAGCATATCTAACTATGCCCAAAGACTGTCTTCAAATATATAGCATATATAATGAAAGAGTTCAGTGTGTCGGTTTCTCTTCATACAGCCAAAGTAAAATAATTTTTTTTTTTTTTTTTGAAAAATAATTCTTAGAAATATTTACATCAAAGACAATTAAAGGGGAAACAATGAGTTTTCAAACAAATTTTGGTAGGAATAATTTCAGTAACATTTTAGAAATGATTCCCAAAAATGTTAGGAATAGTTCTTAAAATTACAGGGATAATTAAAATACATAAGGAATTATCAAATAATTTAAGCAAAATTTTAGGGAAAAACAAAAATTTAAGGAATATTAGGGCGAATGTGACTCCTGCAATTATGAATGGCAATGCTCAGGAATTTTTTCACAGAGAATATACACTAGGGTGGTGTTAATATGTCTGTCCACCGATTAGTTGTAAAAAAGTATTCTTTAGAAATTTTGAGCTAAAATTCAGATTGTCTAGAGATCGCACTTCAAGAAACTTGTTTAGAAGCGCAAGTCCCCTAGGGTAATTTTGAGGATTTGCACCAATCTTGGTAGAGTTTGAAACCTGGGTAAAAAAAGACACAATTGAAATTCTTATTTTTGTAACGTGTCTGAATACATTTTTTTTTTTTAGCAGTTTAATTTCTCCCGTACATTACAATAAAGGCAAATGAACATAAAAAACAATATATTTGAAAAATTTACACAATTAGGGATTTATTGAAATTGAATTATACAATTAGGATCTAACAGCATAGAATGTTACCAAGAAGTATTTTTTTAAGAAAACATCAAGATACAAGATATTGCATAAATATATTTGATACGGATATGTTCCCTTGCCTTTAAATTAACATTAATTTTCTTTAATTACTTGTATGAAACTAAAGTTATTGCTGGCAAAAAAAGAAAGAAAAAGTTAAACATAGACAAAAAGTACTTTCTCACAAATCAAATTTATAGATTGCAATAGTGATCTTTTAACAGTGCACCTAAAAAAAAAATCATTTTCACCCAATTTTGCAATTGTACCTAAAGTTAAATGACAACTTTTACTTTAAATTCTGAACAAAGATTCTTTAATTGCAATGTACAATCTCGGGAAATTTGAATTTTAGCTCTACATTAACAGAATAATTACAAGCCTAAGCTACAACTATTAGGAATTAAGGTACATCAAAACTTGTAAGTCGTTTCCCTGACACACTCTAACTGATGCATTATTCAAGAGATGGCACGTGATCAAATTTTATTGCCAAGTGTCACCAATTGAATTAAAATGTTTTGGAATTAAATGTTTTCCTCATTGTGAAATAATCCTACCTAATAAATCAAATTATCCTTCTGTAAATATGTCAAGAACTATTCATTTAAAAAAATACCTGTGTATTGGATTATCCTGTACAAGCACAATGTAGTTTTTCATATTTATAGGCCGATTTACATGTTGCCAGTGCCTGGAATGCTGTGGTAAGTTGACTGAAAGGAAATAAGTTGACATGCCAGTTGATCAGAAAGCTAGCTTTGCACTCACTCAGTGCCAGCACTGGAATATTCCAGTTAATAAGCCCAGTGGTCATGGGAGGAGCACAAGCAATTAGATGATGAGAGATGACACACCAGTAAATAGTGAATGTTTCATCTATGGGAGCAGCCAGCCAAAGGCGATCAGATTGGCTTCTCCTGGGACTGGAATGAAGCATTTTCAGTGGCACTGGCATCTAGTGACTGACAAAACCATCACAGTGTGTGCAGTGAGTTTTTATAGGCCGATTTACATGTTGCCAGTGCCTGGAATGCTGTGGTAAGTTGACTGAAAGGAAATAAGTTGACATGCCAGTTGATCAGAAAGCTAGCTTTGCACTCACTCAGTGCCAGCACTGGAATATTCCAGTTAATAAGCCCAGTGGTCATGGGAGGAGCACAAGCAATTAGATGATGAGAGATGACACACCAGTAAATAGTGAATGTTTCATCTATGGGAGCAGCCAGCCAAAGGCGATCAGATTGGCTTCTCCTGGGACTGGAATGAAGCATTTTCAGTGGCACTGGCATCTAGTGACTGACAAAACCATCACAGTGTGTGCAGTGAGTTTTCTAAAAATATTTAGGTAGGAATTTTAAGGATAATTCCAAAATTTTTAAGAAAATTTTAAGGATAATTTTTTTTTATTTAGGGACGACAATTCTTTTGAAGCTAACAGAAACTCATAACACAAACATATTTATTCCAAAGCTTGTTTCAATACTGGGAAAAAAAGATAAAAGTTGGTCAATTATTATAATTTTAGAAAATATTTTTTCCTCTAGAGGAATATCGGTCTTTTTACACGGAGAATCAGGGAAATTTTGGTGTTTAATTTTTTTTTTTTTTTTAGGAATTTGCAAAAAATATAAGTATGATTTTAGGATTATTAGAGAGAAATAAAAATGTAAGGAATATTGCGAATTTTAGGGCGAATATGACCCCTTCTATAATGGTATGCTGACTGGCAACATATAAATCAGCCTTGAGTGATGTGTGTGTTGGGGTTAAAAAGTGCCACTCGATAGGAAGGGTGGGAGAAAAAAACAAGACAAACCAAAGATCAATGTGCATAAGATTTTAATCTCTTGAAGAACATTTTTGCTAAAAACGGGTGCACAAAGCACATGCACACACAATAAACAAATCATGCGATAACAACCAAATCCATTAAAGGAGAAACGGGTTACATTGAGCGTGGACGCATCACTTTATGCTGAGGCATAAAAAAAAAACAGCTTTTCACAAAAGGTCTCGTCACATTTACACTCGTCGATTTAAAAAAAAAGCCACTTTATAGCTCATTTCATGTACAGTAGCTCGTCCCATGTCAGTAGAGCTTCCATTCAATTTGTACACACGCGTTCAAAACTACAAGCTTCAACAATATAGCGTTAATATAATATATTTTTTTATCCGTGGGTGGGAGTTCTTTTTATTTTACACGATTATACATTTGGGGGGCTGCTATCTGCGCTTGTAGCCCCCGCGCGCTTTGTGGGTTGTCCTAGAACTGTCCTCGGGAGATTCTTCCTCTTCCGTGTCGACGTCTGTGAGGAGATCTGCCGATTGCCGGTCCAGTTCCATCATCGCCTCCTGGATGGCGTTTTCCAATTGGCTGTTCATCTTTCGACCCCTGTAAGTAAAGACTAGTGAGCACTTTTTGTTGAAAGGGTTGCTACACGTAGCACAGAATTTGTTCGGCATTCTGACGAACCTGGTTAAGTGAGAGTGAAATGTATGTGAGTGAGATGTATGAGAGTGAAATGTATCATGCCAATGTATTCAGGGTTCGTACAGCTTTTGAAAAGTAAAAAGTAATTAATTTTTTAAATTTTTTAAGGACCTTCTAAGGAGGGAGGAAGGGAAGGAAGTAAAGTTGTAAAGACAAAAATTCATTGTTTTCTTACACATAAACTTGAAATATTACATAACAAGAATCAAAAATGACCAACTAACTACTTAAGTAACATTTACATAGATTTTAATTTCTAACTTGTGCTACTTTATTTTCCATGTCGAATAGGCCTTGAAATAAAAAGGAGTTCTTGAAAATTGGCGATTGAAAAATAAAACTGCTCCACCAATTCAAGATAAGAACAAACAGGGAGAAATAGGAAAATCAAATTTGGGATAGATAAAAAAAAAAAAATTTTAAAAATAATATCGAAAATTAAGAACCCAAGTTGAAAAATAAGGATTTTAAGAAGGGCCTTTTTAAAAGGACCTGTTGAAAATAAGTAGTTCTTAAGGACTTTTAAAGACCGTGTAAACCCTGCTAAAACCACTAAAAAGAAGATAGTGAATGCCACTATGCAGAGATAATATGCCAATTTTTAAAAATAATTTTGGCAGTAACTTAACATGAAACTTCTAATGATTACCACAATTCTACAGAAAATTGCACCAAAATACAAATGAACGGAAAAACATACCTTCAAAACAATAGAAAAATTCCCTGATTTTTGGAAATTTAAAAAAATTCCCAGGCATTTCCCCGATTTTCAGGTTCTGTGAATACTATGTTGTATTATACAACAACATACATAGTTTAATTATTAAAGTAAAAACCTGATAATCCGTAATCGCAAGGAAATTAAGATTTCCGGACAGCTAAATTTTCCAGTCAACTGAATGTCAATGTTTTTTTGACAATTTTTTACACAACTTAAGCAGCATGTTAAACTTCAAATAAAGCTAGTGGTGGTACCTAACATTAAAATTGTCACAACCAGAATATTAAAAAAAATATTCCACGTGGAGTTTATAAATACGATAATGTTATGTTTAACAATTAGCAATAATGTGAAGTCTGTTACAGCAAATTAATTTTCATAACTTAAAATCAAAGTGAAAACAGTCAAAATGCAAAGGGAAATATATGCAACATTATTTTGAACAACAAAAATAGCTTAGTAAGAATATGTTTGTGTATTAATAAGTTGGTGCAGCCAGCATTTGGCACTTTTGTAAATGTAGGTTATGCAATAGAAAGAACAACTCACCTCCTGTGCCTTTTCCTAGCGCGATGATGAGCCTCCAGCCCTTCTGAAAGTGTTTTGAGTTTGTCTGGATCCACCTGAGTGAAAGTGTGATCGCCAAACCACCTCACCCACAACTGAAACAAATCACAGTTAAGCATTCATCCAAAATAGACAACCGAAATATGAAGACTTTTTTGGCATATATATATTGTTATACAGAATATATCTGGAAAATATTGAAATGTAGAAAAGTTACAAGGATTTCAGCATTTTTGGTGCCATTCATTTACTATCGTTTTTTAAAGTATAATCCTTATCTTACAGATGTCAAGTAACAATATAAATCAAGGGCGGATTCAGAGTTCTATTCAAAGGGAGGCTGTTGAATAGCTCAGGTAAAGTTAAGTTAGATTACTATATCATGTGATAACTTGATTATACAGAATATGTTATAGAGAGAAAAAGGCTCAATTCTCAATAACATAAAGACGACGCTACGATTGGCTACGTGTGAATATACGACAATAAATTATAATTGACTTTAACTATATGGTTCAGAATAAATTATAGTTCAATATGATAGAAAGGATATGTTAAGTATGATAGAAATGCATGAATAATGTAACAAACGAAAACATATATAATAACCAAAACTATCATTTGTTTTGCTGTTGTCTTGCTTCATCCTTGGCTTTTTCATCTCCATTTTTTCGGATGAGAACACTTATATTAAAAGATACTCAGTATAGATTCAATTGTCCTCATCCAAAGCCTGAGAGGAGCGCACATTAAAACATGAGCAGTAAAAACAATATACTACATTGGTTTATTTCCAATCTTTCACAAGTTTATTATATATATATAAATTAAAAATTTGGGTTGGTTATGGATGTTAGACTTATACTTATTAGTCATGGCAAACAACTTACACATAAAACATTCTACACCATCTTTATTTTTTTCCTATTTAACCCTGAACAACGGAGGGGGCAATCACCCCCTCACCCATTTATATAAGTATTTGATGTCAAAAGAGTTATATGTTAAGCTTGACTCTTTAAATAAGGCCAATTGCTTTTATTTTATACTCACTTTATCTTTTTCCGTTAAGTTGGCTAGTATAAATTGATAAAGAGTGCAAATCCCCTTATAAAGTTAAAATACACAGGTATACTTACCAACCATTTTTTATGAGCGTGAATAAAGGTAATGAAAACTCAACTGAACTAATTATGAGTTTCACGAGAGTGTTATGATCAGGATGATCACAAAATTCAGGAAAAATAGTTCATTGATAGATGTCTAAAAAATTCCTTGATTGTACAGCAAACTTTTTACAAATTTCCCCAACTATTTCAGGTTTTATAAGTGTGTAGACACCCTGATCAAATAGAACAGGCATGCCAAAGAGATAATTATTATTTAACAAGAAATTTCTAACAATTACTGAAACAATTCTCTGGGGGCACCAAGATATGGATGAACAAAATGATGAGAGCAAATTTCCCTGATTTTTGTGAAATTTAAAAAAAATCATAGTCATTTCCCTGATTTCAAGGTTCTGTGGCTAATCTGTATATTTATATGTTTGAGGTCAATAGGTGGAAATATATAATTGAAGGCATGTTCTTTTGTGATACATATATTAGGTAGTGTCCCCCAACCCCCTCCCAACTGTTTACAATTTTGCAGAACTATTTATCATGATTTTTTTAAACTTGTGCTTTAAAAGAAATTCAGTCATTTTTCACAATATCTATTTTAAAAGGTGAAAGAACAATAAAAAAACACTTCTCGATACTTTTCATTACATATTTTAATTTTTATAGTAAAATGATTGAATGATTGGAAGAGGAAAAATAAAATGACATTAAAAAATTTTATGCTGAAATGCTTATGAAAACAAGCTGAAATCCCATTTTTTCTTTTGTATTGCAACTCTTATAGTTACTTTAAACAAGTAGACATAAAGTATTTTGCTTCCTAAGTAAATTAGAAAAGCTTCACATAATTTTTACCATTGCAAGCACAATACCAAGCAATACTCACTTATTGCCCATGAATATCTAAATGAAACAAATTGAATCATGACAATAACTGTTATTGAGGTAGATGAACATTTTTTATATACTTACTATTCCTTTCAACACCTACCATTGAATTTATAGAGAATGTCTGTAACATTTGGACTTGTAAAACAAACAGCTTTTCACTCAGTGCAGTTATCTAAGCAACTGTTTTTATTACATTCACTCACAAATATTGGTTTTGAATGTTAGGTGATATTTTGTTACAATTTGGATTACTTACTATACATTGGGACAAGCTTACTTGAGTTCATTGAATACGCTGCGATGATGTGTGAACCAGTTTTACTACGCCCTCATAGGAACAATGTATTCATTAAAACTTTTATAGTATCTGTGGTTGTAAAATACTAGTTAAAATTTAAAAAGCGCTTATTTTCTTTTTTTTATCAACATACAAGGTGCGTTCGGAAAGTAAGTTCAATTTCCATTTTTCTCCGTTGCAATCGCAGTTCCTCGCATGCAATAGATACTCTGGATCAAGCAGAACAAAATGACTCCATTTTAAGCTCACTCTGTATTCTGTGTCTTTCGTGGTGATTGTTTATAATGGCAGCATTAATTGAAAGTCCTGTTGCTTCCGAAATTCGATCAGTAATTTGTTTTCTTAAGTTATCAGTAATTTGTTAATCTTTCACGATTGTTTTCTGAATGCAAAAAACGTTAAAGCGACAGACATCCATCAATAAATCTGTGAGGCGGAGAATCTGGATTGAGTGATTCTACGGTGAGAAGATGGGTCCCACAGTTTAAGGTAGGGTGTGATCAAGTGCACGAACGAAGTGGACGTCCATATGTGGTTTCTGATGAAGTGGTTAGTGGCAATTGAAAAAAAGATTAAGGAAAACCGTAGTTTTCGATTATTGCTCTTGCTCGTGAACTCCCACAAATTTCAGGAACAGTAGTTGGCGAGATTGTTAGTGAAAAACTGGGTTACAACATGGTTGACAACTCAGGCGGCAACGTTCTATGATGAAAAAATACAAAAACTTACACCACGCTATGACAAATGCCTGGAAAATTACGGGAGCTAAGTCGAAAAGTAGTACGAGTGTTGTATATTTTTGTGAAATAAAAAAACTTGGCCATATCTGTACTCGTTTTTTTTTATAACCAAACGGAACTTACTTTCCGAACGCATCTCGTATATTTAGGTTTAATACAAAACTACGAGTGCAGGTCATCAACATCACTATAAAAGTTGCAATTTGTCTTGTACTATACCTTTACGCTGAAGGATCCATTCTACAGTGCATACTCAAGGTTCAAGTAATGTTGTCCCGAGGTATAGCCCTCAAGACTTTCAATTGGAGAATGTTATTGATTTTATTTTATGGTCACATACAATTTCTGCAAGTTAGCCGACATTAACAAGTGCGCACAAAGTTTTCCGTTCTCGCTTTCAGTATATTTGCATAAAGAGCCTCGAGGTTCCCACTTCCGCTTAATAAAAGAGGGCTGGCGCGATTGATCAAAAAGGACGCTGAATGAAGGCAGATGGATTTCAAATAAAAATGAAAGGGGGGAAAAATGATACAAAACTAGAAAAAGAGGAAAGGCGAAAAAAATCATGATTCCTACTCTAGTGGAGAAATGTGTACTCACTTTCCCTGCTTCCGTTTTATGTGCGCTTTTCACTTCGTCCTCACGAACCAACTTCCCCGGCCAAGACGGGAAACCTCTGATTTGGCCCCAAACTAAATCTCCGTCGCTAAACGTTCGTGGCTGCGGCGGTAGAGGCGGAGATATCGTGCCATCTGGTGGTGATTACAACGAGTTTCAATTTCACAGTAAAAACATAAAAAACAAAACGATAAAATAAAGGAATAAGGGAAAATAAAGAAGTAGGAATAAAAGAATACAGATGCTGAGAGTCAACTTAAAATGTTTTTAAAGTAGAAAGTTACTAATAAAAATAGGCAAAATAAAAATAGGGATGGTTGTAGAGAGTTGATTTCCTCGAGATCCAATCTTACCTAATTACTTCGGGAATGTATTTTGTAAAGAGAATTGTCCTGTTAAATAAATCCACTTTTTTCTAGACTTGAAAGTTCCGAATGCGAATCATTTATGGTGAAACAAGTGTTTATCGTATATTTTGCTTTGGCTGTATAACTAACATACATATATTGAAGTACATTTCTCTTTAGCTATATAATCAACATAATACATTAGGGTGGCCACAAAATTCAGGGAAAAAAAAGTTCTTGATTAATTCCCTGACAGATATCTAAAAAATACCCTGATTTCACACCAAACTTTTTTTCAAATTCCTCCAATTTTTTCCAGATGTGTAAATACCCCGATCAAATAGAACACGTATGCATGCCTTTTTTTTTAGAAAGAAAAAAAAAAGTTTTGGTGATAAGCAAAAGTTTTAATTATTCCGTAACATTACAGTTTTAACGAATAACACCACAATTACCTGGGCAAATGGCGCCAAAATAAGGATGAACAGGAAAAGGCACATTCAAAATAATGATAGAAAACTTCCTGATTTTCGTGAAATTTAAAAGAATTCTCCAATTTTTTCCAGAATCAGAAAACCCACTGACATGTCCCTCATTTCCAGGTTCTATGATCACTAAAAAGTACCCCGATTTTACCGCAAGCTTTTTTTCGAATTTCCCATTCTTTTCCAGAAGTTAAGACACTGTGATAGAATAGAACCTGTATGCCCAAGAGATAACGTGCCATTTTTCTTTTCTTTTCTAAATAGCTTTGGCAGTAATGAAAAGTTTAAATTATTCCGAAACATGAATCTTCTGAAGATTACCACAATTGGTAAATGACTCGAAATCAATCACCGCCTTTAAAAATTAGTGGTGAATGCTGCTGTATACAGTCTAAGGCAATAATTCAGACATGACAAAATTAGTGAGGAGGAGAGTTCATATAAGATGTCATGTTATCTTTTTAATAAATCTAAAAAGTGCTTTGTATTAGTATAAAAAGAAGTGCAATGACAGGAATGTCAAGAGCATCTGACCTGGAATTGGCAAAAATATAATTGTACAAGATAAAATCCTTTGTTATCCTTCACAGTATCCATTCATGCCTGAAATTGCTCTCTTCTAGCTGAATCTCGTAGATGTCTACATACGAGTCATAAAAGCACAAACCTTCAACTAGCCAAACTATTTTAAAAAGGCCTTTTTCAAAACAAATGACACACAGAAAAGTTAAATTTCTCTGAACATGTTAACTTTAAAATATACGGGGAAAAAATTTTGGTTTGCCACCAAAATCTCTATAATAATAAGGATAAAAATTTAGTCTAAAGATGGATGTAAATGCAAACAAAAATAAATTTTTCTTGCATTTTAATTAATTTTAATTGTGCAATTCTTAAATGTTAATGTTTGTCTATGAAATGTGTTCAATACTGCTTTGTAATATTCTCCTCTACAATAACACACTAGAGATTTTGTATCACCAACGAAGAGAGTACATTTAATATTAATGATCTGTGCTTTGGACATCACCAACATCTTACCAAAATAGAAAACTAATCCCTGTTAAGAAAATCGGGTATGTAGATAAATGACGCCAACACAATTTATTTAGAACAATAACAACTTTATGATTGTCACGACATCTAACTAGAAACGTAAGAGTAAACAAGATTGAAATTAAAAGTTACAGGCACTGAAGCAGAGAAATATTATTCCTCACAGTAAGTTTAGTACAACTCACATGCGATAAACTCTGAAAAAGAAACTATGAATCTCTGAAAATAAAACCATGTACATTCTATTTCAAGCGTTATGGCAAGTTAAGCAAATACTTACAGAAACAACAGCACAAAATCAGAACTCACCATCCGATTCCTCTTCTTGGAGGTCATCGTAGGAAACCTCAATCTCTCTTTTCAGCCTCTTCAAACCCCTCCTCTTAGCCAACTTATCATCCACAGCAGGGCCTCCATTGTAAGAAATGAGCCCCCCTTCCAAAGCTGCGTTGCCCTCGCGAATACAGGCCAGGTTCATCGGCTCCTGGCTTGACTCCACACCGGAGTCGCTGGTCACGTTGCAGTCCGTGCTGGTCGGCTCCGAGCTCTCCGAAGAGGCGCTTTCGGCGACTGCTGGAAGACCGCTCTCGGACCAGTTTTGAAGCTCAGGATTAGTCCCTGTCTCACCAGACAAGGTCCTCAAATCCAGCACAGAATTCACGTCGTTGCTCTCCTCTACATTGTCCTCAACCGAAGAAGTCGGAGTCTGCTCATCAGCGTGAATCGAAGTGCAGTCTAAAAAATTTACCATCTGGTTGGGGCCCCGTATAGACAGGATCTCTTCATTGCTGTCTGCCTGTTCCTGAACGACGGCACGAACAGCTGCAGACAGGTTCACGGGATCCGGCCAAGGAGATTCGCAGGACTCGCCTCCCGAGGACAGTAGGGTGCTGCTGTTCTCGCCTTCGAACTTCTTCATGTCATCCATACAAGTGTCTGTCTTAGGGCTGCCATCGTTGTTGGCCGCTACCGTAGACGATGTCACTGTCTGTACTGATGCGTTCTGTTCAGAACAGCCACTTTGCACTCCTATGCTTCGAGCCTTGTGCTTTGACTCTGGAGAGCCTACTTTCAGTTTTGCTTCCCCCTTGGGCTCCGAGTTGCTTGCAGAAATAGAAGATAAGAAAGAGCTGCTTACAGACCCAGACACCTGGTAAGAGGTGCTAGTGTTCGTGGTGTTTGTGTTAGTAGACCGGCATAGTTTGACATTGCCACTGGTTGTGGAAGAGAGGGACTGGGCGATGGGAGGGAGCGCCTGCTGAAACATCGGGGGAAATGCGTTGGAAACATTCTCCGATTGGGAAGTCATTAGCACTTCCGCACTGCCGACATGCGTACTTATCACTGGGTTGGCCGCAACCATGTTAGGAACGATAGAACCGGCAGCGAAGGCACTGTGCATCTGAGTAGGATGGACACCCATGGAAGAGGTATCGTTGACTACTACAGGCTGTTCCTGAGGAAGTGAGTTCACCGTGTGGGGACCCTGCAGAACAGAGAGGGACTGGAAGTGTGGCCCCTGGACAACCTGCTGTACAGGGATGTTCTGGATGATGGCTCCGGTTGGAGTCATTCCCAGCATACTCAGGGGCTGAACAATTCCGAGAGGGCTGGCGAGGTTGGTGGTCAGGATCTGGTGGCCCCCAACGGAGCCGATGCTGTTGTAGTTCATGACAGGCTGTTGCAAGAGAGGCCTTGACTGCTGAGGCAGGACGGTGAGTGTCTGCAGCATAGGTTGTTGCAGAAACTGTTGTTGAAGAGATGACAGCTGAGCAGCATTTTGTTGTTGTTGTTGTTGCTGCTGCTGCTGAATATGTTGCTGCTGCTGGGTCATAGAATTCGAAGTAGAGGCATTTGCGAGTGATAAATTGTGTGTACCATGCTGCAACATAGATGCCACAGTTTGACTGTTGGTCTTGCGTTTGCCGTCACGGCTTCTCTTTCGAACAGCTGGGGACAGGGCACGGTAGGTCATGTTGTGGTTGTCACTGCTGGAAGAGACAGGGGTGGAGCTGCAACTGGAGGCAGGAGTGCTGCATGATGAACCAGAACCTCCCCTGGCCTCGTGCATGTTCTCGAAAGTCATCCTCACATCTTCGCCGTGGTTCCCCGGGTGGGGCAACCTCAAGGAGGATACGTTGGCAGCTGGTGAAGGGATGCAGCTCATAGGATTGGGTGGGATCACAACGCCATTAAACACAGTCTGGCCGGGAGCTCCGACCACTGGAGAAGTCTGTAAAGTGTCCAGACGCACAGTCTGTGATAGGACGTTGGATCCTCCTGGAACTAGGACAGCATTTTGCATGGAATTGAAAGGAACAGTGTTGATGACCTGGACCATGGGCTGCACTGGCTGACCAAGTATTTGTGGGGCAATACCAATGGCAGGAATCATCTGAGTCATGGTCGTTGTCACAGCCGTCACATTGGGCACAGAAAGAGGAGGCATTGGTGCACACTGCCCTCCAACTATCGGTATGACGCTCGTCATTCGAGATAGATTGGATGCTCCCACATTTTGTGGATGCATGCCGCCGCTTGTGTCGCTGTTTATAAGCACTTGCCCACAATTTGATATCATTGCATGGCCAGACATATTTGAAGGCACTGAATTTGACCGAGATGTAGAGACATTGCTCAAAAAAGTTCCTGCAACTCCTTCACTTTTGAATTCAGACTTGGGAATCCAATTCTCTTGCCCCATATCCGAACCATCCATTTTCTGTCCATGCAACCTCTGCGGCGTCGACTGCAGTACGTGGAATCCGGATGGAAAAGTCTGCTCCTTGTTATTTTGCATGGACATTTCCTGTTGGGAAGTATGATCGTTTCGGTCGTGAGTCTTGTGCATTAAGGGTGTTGCTATTATAGGTGTGCAATTGGTATTGTTTTGGGAGGTACAGTAGTTTCCATTTGAAAAAGAAACACTGGTTGGACAGGGAACTTGACAACTGACTAAGTTGGAGTTAGGGGGCCTAGTAACAAAGGTGGGCTGGTTACTCATGATGAAGCAGTTGTTCTGGAGAATTTGCTGCTGGTTGACAATGTTTGGCCTGATGCCATCTGACAAAACCATCTGGTGGCCAATCTGCTGTGCATTAGCCGTCAATACCTGAGTGCCATTCATCATCCCGTTGCTAGTCATGGTGGGTGGCAACATTGTGATTAGACCTCCGGAGCCAGACATCCTCATCTGCGTTGGAGCCAAGACCAGCTGCTGGGGATTCACTCCCGAGTTAGCAGCAGATGCAGGGATCACCATTCCATTCATCTGCTGCACCACCTGCGCCCTTGCAGTCGACTGAAACAGGTTTGCGGTGGAATAGTCCGAGGTGATCTTTTGGCTGAGGACCTGTTGTACCAGCATGCCTGAACCGTCCTGCTGAACGAGTGAAGGCCTTAGCCCATCCAAGCCGGATGAAACAGGATTCTGCATGAAGAAGTTGGCAGTCTGGTCATTCCTCTGGTTGCCAGGATTTTGCATAGAGTTGTTGTACATAATGGGTTGCTGTGCCATCGCAATGTTTTGTCGCATCTGTTGGGAAGTTGGAGGCTGGTTGGAATAGACAGTGCTGATATTATTCAAGTGATTCTGCTGCGAGGCATAACTAACAGGAATATTGATGATGTTGGGCTGAGAAGAACCATTGTAAAAGGAGTGGGAGTTAGAGAGAACGTTAATAGTGTTAGGGGAAGAATTGCTGAGAGCGACAGACA
The DNA here is from genome assembly GCA_963978545.1 of Linyphia triangularis. Lineage (NCBI taxonomy): Eukaryota > Metazoa > Arthropoda > Arachnida > Araneae > Linyphiidae > Linyphia > Linyphia triangularis. The sequence goes on from OZ021725.1 coordinate 105,191,851, forward strand.
TTATTGCTGATGTGGGGGGACACGTACTGCCAATGCTGCTCATTGGTAAGTACACTGTCGAAGAAATCGAAACAGATGGTTTGATGTCCAAACTTTGAGAACTTTTAGGAGTTGTATAAGGACTATTGATGTAAGGAGACCTCCTGTTTTCAATATTTTGACTGTTGTCAGGTGTGCGAGTTTCAGCTTTAGATGAGGGAACGTTTGCCGCCATGGAAACCTGATTATTAATTTGACTCGCAAGTGATACCTTATTTGCAGAACTTTGAACATTAATTTTGTTTTGATTCCTATTGTTTTCAAAGATTGTATAGGAGGTATTAGCTTGGGAAAATTGACTTGGATCCTGGAATTGAAAAGAATTAATTTGAAAACTTTTATTCATATTCTGATTTGTCTGGAAAGGAGAGCCATTGTTGGAGCCTGTAGAATCTGGGGTCTTGCTGGTATCATAGAACGTGGTGTTCTGAGACACAGTTCTAGAAGGCATGTTTTGACCAGCAGCAGTGGGGAAAGCTTGCTTCATGTACGATAGGCCCAGGTCTGGTGGGAAAGGGTTATTGTTTCCAGTAATGGCCTGATAGTTGGAACCTTGCCCCACAGTCGTACTGGAGATAGCAGCAAATGCTTCTGGGGGTGGACGGTGATGCTCAGAGGGAATTTGGCGCACATCAATGTTGGGACACGGTGACCCTCGATCTAAAACGGAGCTTATCTTGTTGCTTTTTGCCTTGCTGGCTTTCTTGGGCTTCTGTCGTGAGCTCACCGGTGAGGCGGCTCTGGAGGGGGTGAGCCTTTGGATGTTTTCTTGAGAGAGCCCAGAATGGATGAAGTTGCTCATCAAGTTGTTGTTGAGATGTTGGTGGTTCTGGAGTTCCGTAGGGAACAAAAATGGGGTAGAGGTTTGTGGGATGTCTGTTGTTCCCTGAGAGTTCAACTCGATGCACTGATTGTTGAGTGGAAGCTGGGCGCTGAACACTTGACCGCTGACGCTCGTAGAAGAAAAGTTGCAGTTGAGGGTAATGTTGGTGCCGTTGTGCAAAAACTGCTGGGGGTTGAACATCCCTTGGTTGAACGCCTGAGGGTCCATCGAGGGCAAAGGAGGCACTCTCTCTGTGTACATGGCTTCCGGATTCCTCACCATCTGGTCCTGAACGATCATCGAGGGATTCATTTGCTTGTGGAACATGACCGCATCCTGCTGTTGAAAAGGCTGCAGTACTTTCTTGTCTTGGAACATGTTGTCTGAGACGAAGAAATTCTGATTTACTTGCAAGTTAGCAAAGTTTGTGGGCATCTTGTTGGCCGACGAATTTTGCTGCTCTTCCAGAACAAATCCCACCGTCTTCAGAGTTCCTTTCTTATGGTCAGACCTCAAGTGTGAGGAGACAGTTTCTTGTTTTTGTACATTTAGAGTCTTTGTTTGCTGGATTGTGTTATCAGAGAGAGAAGTTTTGTTAGCACCGGGTTTCTCTTTCTTCTGCCCCAGCTTGTCGCGCTGCGCAAGAAGTTGCGATACAAGAACGCTGTCAAAAGGACTTCTGCTTTTCCCTTTTAGACGTTTCCTCTTGTTTGTCAGTGTAACCTCTGGAAAGGGAAAAGTTAGTCTTAGTATAACAAATAAAAAAAATTGTGACAAAAAGCAAAATGCAATATTCATTTCATTAGATGCATTTACAGCTAAGTATAAAGGCCAAGTAAAGGGACTTAAATTCAAATAGCGTTCCAGCTTTACCCTCTTCGATTTTAATGAAACTTCTACCTCATGCCAAAGTGTCAGCTTGATACATAACTAGGCTGAGGACCCACAGCCAGCAATTGCAAAAAAAATCTTTGAAAATTTTTAATTATTAAAATAATGAGCTGAAATTTAATTTCCAATTTTTGTTATTGTTTAAAAAAAGAGAGCACATAATATTCAGAGAATGATTACAATAGGTCTCAAAGCATGCCATAAATCATACAAATTTTCCTAAAAATTTGACAGCTATAAATCAGGGATCAAACACAACAAATAATATCTTCAATTTTTTACATAGCTATTGTGCAAGTTTAAATTGGGCCAAAATATAAAAAATAAATTTGGCCTTTTTTTTGGAATCATTCATCTAAAAATCAGTATTCTAAAAAATTTAGGTAGGAATTTTAGGGATAATTCCTAAAAATTTTAGAGATAATTCTAAAAGATTTAGGGATATTTTTTTTAAAGCTGGCATAGGCAACTAACACATACATTCTTTTCAAAGCATGTTTTAATACCGGCAGAAAACTGCCAATTTTCAAAAAAATTGAATAATAATTGAAATCTCAAAAGATTTTCTTCTCTTGAGGAATATCTGCATTTTTTCACGGGTTTAGGAAGAAAATCGCAGAATTTTTTAGGTTTGTAATTTTTTTTTAGGAATTATGGAAAAATTTAAATACAAAAACTGAATTTTAAAAATTTAAGGGCAAAACAAAAATTTATGGGATGTTAGGGTGAATGCGACACCTGCAAAATATCGTAGAGTATCTAGATTCTGGAATCGCTGGGACTTGGGCAATTCCAGGCTTAAAAAATTTCCGGAGTTTAGAACATATATATCATTAATAATATACAAATCAATGAAATAAAATATATAAATGGAATACACCAAGAAAAAACTTTATATAATTTATGTGACTTCGAAAATTATTTGTTTTAAGGTAAGCTGTTTTAATAGTTTGGACTAAACTTTCCTCAAACTTTTTTAAACCCCATTATTTCCGATTCTGAAATTGTTTCTTTACTCTAATCTTTTAATTGCACTTCAACTAACTGGTCCTTGGGAATTTTATTCTCAACTATTTCGTTTTTGCAGTTAACACTTTCAGATACAGATAACTTTCATGACAAAAATAAAAATAATTGCTAGAAAGGGTGCAGATTTTAGATATTTTAATGTACACATTATATTTTAAAAACAGCATTAAAATGTGGACACATATTTCACAAAAAAAAGTTTCCATTCCGAATATTTCCATACAAAATAAAAAGTTGGAAAAGGTTACTTCAAAAATACGAAGTACAGTAGAATCTCGATTAACCGACCTAATTCGGACCAAAGGTAGGTCGGTTAAGCAAAAATTCCGGATAAAAGAAAGTTGTAAAAAACAATAAAAAGTAAATGATTTTCGTTTATTGAATACAGGACTTTTAATGTTCTTTCGGACTCTTGGCTGAGTAAGAGCGAGTCTCATTTATGCAACTAAATGTTTTTCATTTTTAGCAGAGATACGCAAGTTTTTGTAGTTTTACCACTAAATTAAAAGCTCTAAATGAATAAAATAACTTTATATGTAAGTTTCTTTTAATAATAAAACTTTTTTATAAGTAAAATCTCTATATGAAAACTCCTGTTGGTAACCTTGAATATACAGCAATGAATATTGAACACATAAAAAGGAATGAATCGGAATGCTTTTCAGTGAATGCGTAAAGTAAAAGCCGATTATCTGGCATTTAATCAAGCAGAAAGCTTAATCAACCAAAAAATTTTGAAAATCAAGTTAGGCGAAAAAATTTGTGCTATTTTGCCAAAAACGGCAAAATACCACCAAATGTTTTTTGGTTTTTTTCATTCAAGATTTCGAAATTGAATGGGTTTTTTTCTTCTTTATTTCGATGATTTTTAATTTGTACTGGTGAAATAGATTAGATGAATTTGCACTGATTAGAAATGAATATATTATAAAAAGTGATTTTTTTTTATTCCAGTTTAACAGGAATGCCAAAGTTCTTATTCAATCTGCTGTGAATTATGAGCAAAAAATCCTAATATTCTTAATGGAAATCCTGTACTTAGTTTTTTTCGGAATATATCCGGAAAACATTTAAGTATAAATATGCTGCGGTTATTTGCCAAATCTATAAACAAATCTGGCTTGTTTCGATTGTATAAGAAAGAGGATTTCGTAATAGAAATTCCATTATCCACAGCATCTGGAAAACATTTTCCAGCAGATAATTTGGTTTATTCAGAATTCAAATAAAAAAAAGAACTTTGCACATCTTGCATCTATTTATTCTGGCATCGTTTATTACATAAAAAATTTATATTCGTTTCCGGAATATGGGTAATTTGTATATGCGGAATCTATATAAATTTATGAACTACTTTCATTGTAATTAAAACAAAGAAAGGTGATTTTCTACTTGAAATTACGTTTTCAACCGCATCCGGCAAAGAGTAATTTAATAAGGATATTCAAAATTTATTAGTGGTTTGACCAAAATCCAGATAAAATCAATCATTTGATTTGTAAGCTAGATCCAGATATGGAACATGCATTTCACAAAATTTAAAGTCATGTATAATGGATACATTCTATTCCATACAATATCGATGCATCTGCAATTCACTTATACCCGTGATTTAATTTGTAAATTTTCAACCGCATCCAAAAAATGTGCAATTCTGCCGAATCTATTCCAAACATTTTGCTTTTTTATCAAAAAATAACAGTTTCTCACGATCAATCAGAATAAAACCAAATTGCATCCATTTAAATGCATTTCTCCCTATAATCATAATCAAAGGTTTGATTTGTAGGTTAGTCAACCCTTTTTGCATAAAACGTCAATTGTTTATTTTTATTTTTTGTGTGCAAAAAGTATGGGTTATATTTTATTGCACACTATTAACGTATTTTGCAATCAATTAAAAAATAAATCTGTTTTGCTGTAATTTTATTTTAGTAATAATATTTAATGTTTAGATTAGCTGACAACCAGACAATCAAATTCAAAGCTGAATGTTTTGTAAATTATACAGAATTCCGTGGCGATTTGCATTACAATTCTTGTATTCCTTTATTCTATAACATAATAGTCGATCTTGGAATACAAAGGTCGTCTTCCCGAGCATTTTTTACTTTAGGGTACTAGTAGGTTGTGTGTGAGAAGGGGGGAAGACAATGGAATCACTGGGGTTTCCAAATACAAAAGCCACTTTTCCAGAATCCGACCGAGGAAACACATACATGAAAACTTCCCCTCCAGAACGGAAGTAAAGATATTCCACTTTATCCGCCTGGTAACCCTAAAATATAGGTTTGATTAAAATCGGTACTATTAAGTGACTTCTCTCAACATTTTTTTTTACATATTTTACAATGCTTAATCTAACTTTTTTTTTTAAACAGAATTTCAGATATGAAAATTATTTAATTTTGGTAACATATTTCAAATTATTGAACATTATTGTAACTAAAAAAGCTATGTAGAATATTTTTTTAAATATTCCGGTTGAGACGATTTTACTGTTAGGTACCATCACTAGTGTTATTTGCCGTTTAAATTTGGCAAAAAACATCGACATTCAATTAACCGGAAAATTCGGTTATCCGGAAATCCTAATTTCCTGGCAATTCAGGATAATCAGGCTTTTATTGTAATAAGATCGTTTATGGACAGATTGACTTCAAAACTTAGGGAAGGAACCTTCTTTGAGGATCAATTCCAAAAATGTTGATAAGAAACATGGTTTGTATTTATTTTGATTTTTTTTTTCACGATGTTCCTATTTGACCCACAGAAACAGGGCCATTCGAAACACTCGTTACTATTTATGCCTGTCCTTATTTAAACATTAACAGGGAGAAAAGATCAAGTAATAATGCATTGGATATATAACAAAACAGTTAATATGACAGACATTTTTTTTTTTCAAAATAATTGTCATAACAAATAATGTTTGAAAGAAAGTTAACTCTTCTCCTAACTAAATACAAAACGATATCATTCAAATCGTTTAAAACTAATAATATTTTTTAATCTACTACATGTTTGCGTGCCTCAAATTGGCTACAATTTCCTTAAAATATATTGAAGGAAGGAAAAAAGCATCCTCATCAGTTTCAGAAAATCTCTTTGAGCCAGAGTGCTTTTTGTAAAACACGTCTACGTAGCCATAACCTAGTGGGTGTCCCCTATTCTTACATTAAGTCTACATATGGATTGTGTTTGTCCATATATTTTGAAAATAATGAATCATCTGGAGAAAATCTAGGTTTTCAGGAAAGCTAAAACTAGGCTCATCTTCTATATCTTTAATATTTAAAATTAGATGCAAACACCAAGCACGCACTGACAACAGAATCAGCGCTTTTATGGCTAGTGCTTTCCATAGTACAGTGTTCCCACTCAAATCACAGAATGAAAATCAATGACTTTTAAGGACCTAAATAATGTTTTTAAGGACCTTTGAAAATTTGTTTTCAGGCATCATGTCTATATATAAATTTTTAATAAAATATATTCTACCAAAAAAGTTACAAGTTGGTGGATGCATAATACAAATATGTCAGATAATTTTGATAAGGTGCAGATAAGTGGCGGTCAAGCGGGGATGACAAGTCCGAGTTGTATTTTATAAATTTTGCAGAAGAACACACAATATCTGCAAAAATTAAGGACTTTTAAGGATTTCTAAGTATTTTCAAGCACTTTCAAGGCCTTGAAAACAAGTCCAAAAATATTAAATACTTTTAATGACTTTCAATGACCATGGGAATCCTTATAGTAGCATTCCTTAAAAGATCTGGTTTCACAGAATTAAATAAATTGGCAAACAATCCCCTTACCTTTTTTCGCTGGCGGAGGAGTGGCCAAGGGATTGGCATCTCCAGCAGAGTTGATCACAGGGAGTGTGTTGTTTTGAAAGTTGGCCATGGCAGCTATTTTCCTTTTGTGGTTGCATATCTTTGTGGGGTCATTCCAGGAGAGGTCATTCACGCTCCAGCACTTGGTGGTTGCCATCGGGTTGAAGTTGAATACTTTATTCAACATGAGTGGGCATTCAAGACCACACTTGCAAGTGCCCTCGGTCTGGAGGTAGATGGCCGCCTCTTGCAAGGAATGCAAGTACACTTCACTGGGACTGGAATGCAAGAAAAATTTAATGTTACTCACATTCTTTATATAACGCAACAGGACTTTTTAAAGACGTCTTATAAATTTGTAGATAAAAATCCATTATACAGGGTCAAAATTTAGAAAACAATAAGTTCCTTGAGAGATTTCTAAAAAAATTCCCTAATTCTGTGGTAAATTTTTTTTTCATTTTTCAACAAATTTGCCTGGTTTTCAGGATATGTAAACACCCTAATCAAATCAAATAGGGCATATGTGCTAAAGAGATAAAATACCATTTTTTTAAAAATAGTTTTGGTAGGCAGTGAAAAGTTTAAATTATTCCGCAACATTACATTTAACTTCTAATGATTACTACAATCCTCCGGGTAAATGGCAACAAAATATGGATGAACGGGGAGAAGTAGTACCTTAAGAAGAAGGAATAGAAAATACCGACATTTTACAAAAACTTCCTGATTTTTTTCCAGAATCATAAAGCTCCCTGACGTTTTCCAAGATCTATGCTCATTCTAATTATAAGAATAGAATTTTATATTTCCTGGAAATAAGGCTGTTCGTAGCAGGGTTGGAAAAGAAATAAGGTTTTTTTTCTAAAACACCTGTTTTTTTATTTTTATTTTTTTTTTTATTTAAACCAGGTTTTTTTTAGTTTAAAATGGGGTTTTTCAAAAATACTTTTCTAATTACATGTACAGGTACATATTTATAAATAAAATTTGACATAAACTAGAATAATTTGTGTTCAATTAATATTTGTTTTGAAAATAATTTAAACTAAGTAAATAAACAATTGTTGATACTTATGTAAACATTTAAATCCTATTAAATTTTAATATTTTATTCAGAGATACTATTTTTTAAATTTAATGTCTAGTACAATTTAATACAATAGTAATTGTTTTCTGCATCATACATGGAAAATTGCACTTATATTCATCCATAATTGTGATAAGTTGTTCAAAATGATATTTTTGATATTTAGAAATAAGTTGTTAAAACCAAAAACCTCTATTTTAGAAAATTTAAAATGCAGGCCATGATTTAAGTTTAATTAATAATTTTAAATTATTATAGAGCATTAATATATCGATTAGTTTAATATAAAAACTTATTGTTGATACTTATAAAAACTTCAACAGTCTTTAATTGCAAGATTTATTTTTAAATACATTAGGACTTATTTCATCTATAGTATTCAAAAAATTTTCATTTAGTGAATTATTTTCTTAAAAAATAATAGAAAGAAAAGTTGAGTTGTTCAGTTAAAAATAGAAGTCATTTACAACATTAAATAATTAGAAAATCTAATTATAAATAAATAAAAATACAATTTTAAATTATTCTTTAAAAAAAAAAACAATTAGTTTTTTTTGAGGAAAAAAAACAACATTTGGTGTAAACCAATTGATTTAAAGCATGCCAACTCTGGTTCGTAGCAAATTTGAAGACAAAACTGCTCCACCAATAAAAGAGGGGTCCAAACTAGAAGAAGAGGCAAATACAAGTCCAACTCGGGATAATTTTTTAGTAGTAAGAAAACAAAATCAAAAATTAAGGATCCAAGATGAAAAATAAGGATTTAAGGGCCCTTTAATAAGGACCTACCAAAAAAATAAGTAGTTAGTTCTTTAGGAGAGTTGGTGCCCCAAAATTTATAAATAATCGATTTTGAGTTTATTATTGTTTAAATTTAAATTCTCCCCTTTAAAAGGATACCTCATTTCTAATAATACCTCAACTAGAAATATTTTTAATAATTTTTTGAAGACAAAATTGGGAACTATTCGTAAAGATTTCTTTGAAATGTGTTTTTCACAAAACTACATTTTTCATGTACAATTTTTCTCAGAAACTGCGCAAACTATCTTCCCGACATTTTTACCACATATTCCTTTTATTTACCTGTATCAAATTCAAACATCGTAGGTCAATTCATTCAAGAGGTATGCTGACAACGTACACACTGGCAGACATATTTTTTTTTTAGACCACTGTTTTGAAGTCAAGATGTTCCAAAATGTGAAGAAATGCATATATATATATATACTATATCATAGTTCATCCTAGGCATTTTTCAGGAAGCAGTGCACCCTGCCTGCCCTTTTCTTTAAAAATAGCGCCATTCTTGCCCCTTTCCATTGAAAATAGCGCCATTCTTGCCTTTTTCCGAAAAAATGCACTCCACACGAATTCACAAAACATCAGTTTTTTTCCCTAACAGTACGCAATATGAGGATCACCCCTACTAAATCGCATTTTATGCATGCACATTCATGTTCAAACGCACAGACCGGAAACTGAAATCAATGAATGGATGCCGATATAATGAGTATCATTAGTCAGTGGATTGTAGGAGCCATCTTAAATTTTCTGAATGCTAGTTAATTAGCACAGATAGCCCATTTCATACGTAAACGTAGTTTGACTAAGCATATTTCGCCGGATTTTTACTATGCCTTCTTTCTTGGAAATGAGAGGAATTTGAAAGGGTTGATTATGGTAGTTAAAGGTGTATAACCATCAAATGTTTACACTAAACATTTAAAAAAATTCTGATTGGACACACGAAATCGCGATATCTTCCTATTAAATTCAGGGGAATGTTTTTTGTAATTTACCTATTGCCAATTTATTTTGAGATGGCTCTTTTCTATTTAAAATTACAGGAATGCATTAAAAATCACGGATTATTTCCATTTTTTTAAAAACAAAAACTTCAAATTACAGCCTTAATAATAGCGGAATGTGTGCGAAAAATCGCTGTTTTGACGCAGAATTTGATCCGATTTGGAAAATAAAAAAAAGAACATAGACTAAGTTCTTTATTCAGAATACTCTACATTATATGCCACAACAAATATTGTTAAATTTGGAGAAATGCTACTTTCTGTTTGATAGTGATAAAGCCTAAAAAATAAAGTTTGAAGTTGATCAATTCAAATTTTAGAAAATTTTACAAGGATGGGCAGGGGGAAGGTTGTGAAAAGTTCTTATCTTAACATTCATTATATCAATTTTACAGTATTATAAATTGATATTTTTATAAAAATGAATATTTGATGAAGATTTTACTGCATAGATGTGTTTTTTAAATAATTTTCTCATTCCAGTAGAAGTAGGACTGTAGCATTTTATAAGCATTTTGATATTGTTTGAGTTTCTGAGCAAGTTTTTGATTCACAATCTTTTTAGCATTATTAATTTTTATCAAAAAATGTAATAATTTAAAACTTAATCATGGTGGAAAAGCGAAACAATACAGAGATTATGGCAGAAAACCGAACACAAATTTCTCCTATTAAATTAGCTAAAAAAGTGCCCAAGGAAACAGGCGTTGCCCTTTTTGGAAAAAAAGTAACCGGCTTTTTTTTAATTCTAGGATGAACTCTGAATATATATATATTTTCATTACCCTATGTAAACATATAAAAAGCAATATATCAGGACCAATAAAGCTCACAATCACTGAGTTTTCCTTACCTTATGTAGATGACCTTTCCACTCGCAATCACACGCTTCCACCCGAATGGCACAGTCACGAAGGCATCACCAGCAGAACTCGTAGCGTACTTATTGTTGTGGATCCCCTGATACATTGAAGACGACACAGGGTTACTGTAAACGGAAAACTTCTTTCTGCCATCCGAACCAGGATCGCACATGCTGGAGGAAAGCTTGGCCGACATTTCCGACGAGAAGCCGGCGTTTTGCTCTGGCAGTTTCCTGCTTTCAGACACACAATTTGGCGCCTGAAAAGGGACGACAGAGTTTGTCCTCGCATCCTGGCCGAACGTGGCCATGTTTAGCTTCCCTTCAAGCTATAGATGCAGTCGCCCTTAAGTGACATTGGAGAACCAAATACAGGTGCATGCGTTAAACTTAGTAAGCATGATTTGGCAGAGGCTCCTGCACTCGTACACTGAAAACGCAACTACCTGCAAGGAGAAAAGAATTCGATTTAGTTATCAAAGAAAACTTTTTTCAATACCAGTTCCAAAACTAGGGATATGGAACATTGCACAACTTTCAATTACACTATAATACTGGTCACTACATTTAAATTTGACATGGAAGAGTGTTATTATCATTCATTTGAAAAAAATTGCCAGTTTGGCGATATTTCTTAGACGGGCAAAAAAAAAGCTCCCACCAAAATGGAAAATTTGACTGTATACTTTTCGATAATTCTTACATTATCCTTTCTTGTAAGTCAAATAGAGGAGAGGAGAAAAACGGTCGTTGAGCAATGCTCAAGTGAAGAGAACTGTGTTTATGACCCATTCGTTTTTAAACTTTTTACACCTTAATAGCATTTTTACATGAATTTCAGAGTTGGTAAATAGGGTTTCAGACAATGGGTATTATTTATATTAGTTCTATTTATTTTATTATTTGTATTTCACTTAATTTTACTATTAATTATGATTTCATTTTAATTTTAGTAACCATATTTTTGATTTTGGCTACTTTTCCAATTGCCAAATGTACTATACTACACCTGTTCTTAAAAAGTTTTAGAATGTTGTTGCAGATACATAACTGACCACAAGTCATTTGATTTTGCCGAACCATATACAAAGAATTTATGGTACTCTTCTGTTAGACAAGTACCAGTTGGCGCAATTGTCACCCAACCTGAATGTTTACATGTTTAAATGATGCATAAATGTATCTCCAAGCCTAAATATCAACAATTTGTATTATAAAGGATTTGAAGATTATTAGTTCGATTAAGGTTTTGCTGCAATTTGGCGATTTTTGTCTGGTACCCGTTTCACGGAAGTGTAGCGAATTTGTTATACATATTATAGTCCACGTTCAGAACAAAGAGTTAGTGATGGGTCCAACAAGAATTCACTTCATTTAATTTTGTCCAATTGTCAAAAGAAAACTTTAAAAAAGGATCAGATTCAGAGAAAGCATGTAGTTTTCTGGAATTTACTCCAAAAAAAGTTTAATATGTAAATGCACAGCTATTATAAAACACTGGTTTGAGCTATGCTTTATAATTTCTTGGTTGGTTTGTACGGTCAACGGCCTATTTTTATACACAACAGCGGCTAATCACGCCGGGACCAACAGCTTAATGTAGATTCCAAACCACAACAAACACCCATGCCTAAAGCAGGATTCAAACATGACATAAGCCATGCGAGGTCAGAGCAGTAACCACACAGCCATGGGTGGGGACCTCTTTACAATAGACCTTTTGTAAGAATGTGGGATAGTTGCAACTTTATTTTAAAAAGGACATTGTATTTAAGATTAACTTTGATTAATTGGTACTTTTCCGTTAAACGGGTTCCAAAAACCGCCAAGTCTGAAATTTGTCTTAGTTCATGTCTATCTGATATGTTAAGGCCAAAATAATATTTTAATCTCATGGACAGTTTATTACATTTAATTCAGTTATTTAAAAGCATTTATCATGGTTTCTTATAGGGTTGCTATAAATGATTGGAAGGTTATTAGTTTGAACGAGTTATCGATGCAGTTTGGCGATTTTTATCTGGTACAAGTTCAACAGAAGAGTACAGATTTAATTAAATTGATGAATAATTAATCATGAGAAAAGAGTTTTATGGAACAATTTAGTTTGGACATTGTACATTTATTGCAAAAAATACTATTTTAACAGAAAAGTATTACATCATTTAAAATATATACTGCCAAAACAAAAATTCACATCAGACGATTTTAATAGGTTGCCGAGTTGAAACAAACTGACTCTCTAGTCAAACATAGTAACTATAACTGGCCACACAATGAAACATAAAAACTAAGTACAGGTGTGATACTTTTGATAAATTCATTTGAATTAATTAGTCCACAGATACTCTTTGAAACTGATCATCTGGTACATATGAAAATGAAGCATCTTCCTAGTTTACCTGGAAGGGTCGGTGCAAATTTGAAAAGTTGGCCAATGGTTGGAAAAGCCACCAATTCAGTACGGCGGCTGATTCGAAATTCACAAGATGGCAACTAATTCAAAATGGCTGTCAATACTAAATGACAATGGAAAGCATAAGGAATATGCAAATAATCAATTAGCAATTAAGATAGCAAACGAAGGGAACTCTTCCTTTAAACAGGTACCAGATAAAAATCATCAAATTGTAGCAATAACTCATTCAAACCAATAACCATCCGATCATTAATAGCAACCTTATAAGAAACACCGTGATGAAATGCACTTAAATAACAGAATTAAATGTAAAAAAAATAAAAGACCATAAGGTTAAAATCTTATTTTTGCATAAATATTTCGGCTTGATGATAACTGCGCCAACTTTTAGACTTGGTTGTTTTTGGTACCCGTCTAATGGAAGAGTACCACATTAAAACATGGCAACCAGCCGACGATAACAACAAAAAAGCACAAGAAATAGGGGTGTTAAATATCAAACTAACACCAACCAATATGCACGAAATTTGCTGTGTGATATTTCAATGGAAACTAGGAATAGACCAACAATAGAAAACTAGAAAACACAGGCAATAAACTACTTTTGTTCTGGTGTTATGAAAACCTTGTTCTGTCTGCAACAATTTAACGTAGAGCTACTGTACTTAACTAATAACACAAAATAGAAGTAATTATTATCTTAAAAACCAATTTTAGAGACATACAAGAAAATCATGATTGCACATCTCTACTTGCATGTGTATACTTCAGAGTTATTTTTTATTGAAGTGTGTGCGTAACTGAACTTAGAGCTTTTAAGTTTCTGTTTCTAACTTCAAGTTGTTGAAAGCTTAATAAAAACAAAACGTAGGAACAACTGTAAGGTTTAAATGAATACAAATTTAGTTACTCGAAAAGCTACGCAAAATGTTTTTTCATGATAAAAATTCTTATTTTCAACGTTTTCAAAATTCAAATTCTTATAATAAAAAAAACTAAAGGAAAAATAAAATGCTTTTAAAATATTGAACGTAGTATACAGAAGTGTCAAAAAAATACTCTAAAAAAAATGCAAACTACTATTTTAATTTAGAAATCATTAAATATAAAATTGTAACGCCACCATTAATGCAAAATGCATGATTGAAAAACAAAGTATAATCGATACAACTTTATTTTTTGTCGAAAACTTTGGCATTGCACCTACCAAAACCAGCCGACTATCCTAACGACAGGTGTAAATACACACAAACCACAAGGTGTTAATATATCGTTTGCATAAAATAAAAAAGAATACTTCGAGTAATATATTTGAAATAAGTAACAACGAAGAAATACAACATACATCGCATCCAATTCGAAAGTATACATCAATGTAAAACCAAAACATCTCGCATAGCATCACACACAAGCTGTGTGCAGTTATAAAGCCAAAACAGCCAGCGTGTTCAAAAAAATGAAAATCAGCAAACAGCGATCCTTTTTATGAATTGTGATCGCGGTAACGTTAAATAAAAACAAGTTTGTATTCATCCCCGATCCATCCAAACCAGTTACACTGCGTAGCATTTTTCCCAAGCGAAAAAAGTTCCCATTAAAATAGGTTACTTGAGCAACAACAAAAGCAAAAAAAAAAACAAGCTTCCATCAACAAATACTCATAATCAATTGCAATCCCACAATAAATTGTGTTTATATTCTATTTCGGGCAACCACAAACGCACTTACCTCGAAAAGGCAGTAATCAATTTTTCGGGCAATGAAGACGTAAACACCATCTCCATTGCTCCCGTGTTGTCCATAGCCTTAAGGCTTGACGTACTTGTATCACTCGACCAATGACTATCACACCTGTGACCCTCGGACGAGGAAGGTCAATTTGTTAAGATCATAATTGCACAATATGAGATGTCCGAAATCTTGGGGCACAACACTTAGCATCGATCACAGGCCACCCGTACGCGATACAAGTTGACAGCGTTCGTCTAAGTCCGCGACTTATTTCCAATCCACATTATCAGTTACAAAGTCTATCCAATAGCCTGAATAGGAAAAATATGGCTCTTTTCTCCCATAGTCCTTTTCGATTACTCTCGAACGAGGTGCAATCAAGTTCATTGCATAATCATAGATGGAGCCTGTGGTGAGGCTTGAGAGGTGACGTGTCCGCTTTTACATTTTTCATTGCGCGATTGCGCGTTAATGTACAGTTGGCAACGTGTAAGCAGTTCACTTTGCTATTGAAATTTGTGTCAGCTGTTTGTGTGGTTGAAGCTTCCTCAAGTTTTATATAAAGTAAATATATTATTTTCTTATTTCTTGTATTTTTTTACTTCTTTTCTCATGTAATAAAATCTCACAAACTGTGATCCACATTTATTTTGCTCTGAACTATAGAAATCAAATTGTGTCTGTTGACAAGCGACATTCCACTAATTCTTCCTTTTAAATTGCAACTAATGAAATTAAGTCCCACATATTTTTATTCCACGAAGCATTTTAAATAAACACTTTTGTTAAATATTCTTAATTGTTAACTATAAATTGTATGATGAGTCACTTTCACTCTGGTAGTCATATACGAGACTAAAGATTAATTTGTCTATATATATGACCGTGCATTTGCAATGGAAATTGGTCCAACAAATAAGTGAGGTTTTTCATTAAATATTCTTTTTATAAGGATTGTAATCGGAATACATAATCGGATCTACGATGTTATCTTTTTTGCCCCAACACTAATCATGGCCATATGTGGTACAACTGGAATGTCAAATCCCGTACGCGACAAAAATATGGTGCCATACCAAGTTAGGTCGCTAATAGAATGTTTCGTCTACCTTTTGGATTTTTAATAGTGTATGTAATTACTTGTCTAATGTATCCAATGCAATCTGTGTACAGTATGATCTGAAAAACTGGGATGCATTTTAAATCCAAGTTAGTAATATCTATGTACAAGTATAGTAATAACTATGTAAGTAAAGAGAAGTTTATTAATTTTCTTAATGAAATTGAGACAATGAAGTTGTACATACAAATTACTTATAGTAATTTAAACTGAATCTCGCTATGAAACTTTTATATAACACTGTGGTGGTTTTGTATACAAATGACAGATACAACACCTAAACACTAGTTGCCACTTTTGTCTAGTGGGCAACACACCTGTCGACTGATCTAGGAGTCGCTGGTTCGACTCCCGTTAGCGCACATTGCTACATTGGCGACTACGGCATAACTGAACGTTACCGAATGTTAAGAATACAACTACTAAGTCATCAACTATTTGTATGTCAAATAAGTTGGAAGTTTTTTTTGCATGATTTTATTTTGACGCCCTTTCTAACGATCAGGATTCTCATGGTCATTGGAAGTGCTTAATGTTTTTTGTTTCTAACTCTTAAAACCACTTGAAAATACTTAGAGATCACTAAAAGTGCTTAATTTTAGCTGATGTGTGAACAACTGCTATGTTTAATTTTACAAAAATTCAACTCCAACTTTTCTCCCCTGGACCGCCACTTATTCGCGCCATTCGGAAAATCTGGAATTTGATAAAAAATTAATGTTTTCTTCCGTTAGAGGGTACCAGATACATGTCGCCAAATTGCAGCAATATTTCATTCAAACTAATAACCTGCAAATCCCTATACCAAACCATTACAGGGTTACTGTAGCAACTATATAATGAATGGTAAACACTTAGGATTGGCGATACGTTTAACCCTCAAGAGAAGCACTATAGCGGCCTCCCAATTCAGAAGCACATGGGTATGCCATACACTTATGTATTTGATTAATAAAAATCTTTCGATTAAATTATCCGATTTAGATGGGTTTTTTTTTTTTCAGTTTAAACCTTGGATAGTGTAGGAAAAGAATATATCCTTAGAATGTTAATAAAAATAATAGTATTCTTAATACCATAGAAAAAATCAGCAAAAATTCTTTAAATAAGGTGTTTTATTCAAACTATCATATCTAGGCGGAATTAATAGATAAAAACTTTTTCCCAACAGCATTTAAAAGGGGACTTAATGTACTTTTAGATACTTATTAGATCATTTAGCTTTAATTTAAAAAATATATTTGTTTAGTTAGGTAAAGTTCAGTGTTTTTAGAATGATAATGTTTAGTTAACCATATTAAGTCATTAATTTTTATTAATACAAACACTTAAATTACATAAAAAAACTTACATTATAAATGTATTAATGCTACAAAATATCAAGAATATAATTGAATGCTACAGTCTACACAAATTTTAGCTATATGATCTTTACACATAGGCGTATCACATCTTAAACACTTATGACATGTTTTTCTGTCTAATGAATTGGGACAATATCCACAACGTTTATATTTTTCTACTTTATTTTCAGCCATTAAATCTCTAGGGTCTTCGGTTTCAAGTAAATCTTTAGAATCTAAGAAAGCTTCTATTTGTGAGCGTAATGTCGTTTGTAAAGTAGGCAGTTTAAGTCTTATTATCAAAAATGGCTTAATAAGAGATAAAGATAAATCTAAAACATAATTATTACGAGTTCTTGTTTTATTACTACTTATTTAATTTTAAATTATGAAAGAATTTTTATTAGCTTGGTCTAGCATTCCATAAAAATAACGCATTGGCAATCTCAGGGTTTTGGGAGCAGTCATAAAATCATGGAATTTTTTATCAAAACTGTCAGCACCTCCTTTTGTATCATTATAAAACATTGCAATTTCTGGTTTTCCAGTTTCTGAATTGATTTTAGCACTATGACAATAAGACAATAATAACACAATACTGATGTTTACAACAGCACTGGGTAGTGCATACCCGTAGACTGACTACGGTCGCCTATATTCCAGTTAGTATTCACAGAGTTCATCCTAGAAATGAAAAAGGGCAGGGTGCTATTTTCCAAAAAAAGGGCACTTCCTGTTTACGAGGGCACTTTTATGGCAAATTACAGAAATACGCGTTTTCTGCCACAATTTCAATATTGTTTTACTTTTCTACCACGATAAATAATTTTCAATATTCTGAAGAAGAAAAAAATTATAATGCAAAAATCTGTGAATCAAAAACTCGCTTAGAAACTTAAAAGATATCAAAATACTGATAAAATGCTTCAGTCTTAATTCTGCTGGAATGAGACTGAGAAAATTATTAAAATTAAGGTGCAATATACACAGTAAAATGTTCATCAAATAGTAATTTTTATAAAATTATTAATTTATAATACAGTAAAACTAAGATAAGAATGTTTTAGTATAATGAAAATGTGTTAAGATAAGAACTTTTCACTCTTTCAAAATTTTCTAAAGTTTGAATGAATCAACCTCAAACTTCATCTCTTAGTTTTGCTATTGTCAGATAGAGAATAGAGTTTCTCCAAATTTAACATTATTCATTGTGGGATATCACAAAGAGTATTCCGACTAAAGAACTTGGACTATGTCCTGAAATTTTTGCATTTCTTTATTTTCAAAATCGGATCAAATTTAGAGTTAAAACAGCGATTTTTTGTGTCGTGCATGCCGCTATTATGTAAGCTACAATAGAAGTTTTATTTTTTTAAAAATCGGAAATAATCTGAGATTTTGGTTGCATTCCTGTTATGTTTAACTTTAAATATGAAACGGATGTTTAAAAATTAATTGGTAACAGGCATATTACCAAAAAACACCCCCTAAATTTAACAGGAGGACATCGCGATTACGCGTGTCCAAACGGAAATATTCTTTTTAAATTCTTAGTGTAAACATTTGATAGTTATAAACCTTTAACTAAGTTATTCAAGTCTTTCAAATTCCTTTCTTCACTATTTTGAAGGAGGCATGGTAAAAATCCAGCGAAATACACTTAATCAAAACACGTACGAAATGGCCATCGGAGTTTACTAATGTGCACTTGGGAAATTGTAAGACGGCGCCCTACAATCCACCTACTAATGAAGTACGTTATATAGACATCTACTCAATGGTTTCAGTCCCTGGTATATACGTTGCGCGTTTGAACATGAATGCACATGCGCGACTGCCGATTTCAGTAGGGGTGATCCACATATTGCGTACTGTTGGGAGGGAAAAAACGAAATTTTTAAAAATTCTTTCAGGACGAAATTTTTTCTGAAAAAGGGCAGGAAGGGCGTTATTTTTATAGAAAAAGGGCAAGAAGGGCGCTATTTTTATAGAAAAAGGGCAAGAAGGGCGCTATTTTTATAGAAAAAGGGCAGGCAGGGCGCGCCGCCCCTCGAAAAATGCCTAGGGTGAACTCTGGTATTCACACATCTCAAGATGACTATGGTGGGGGATACCATTTATGAGAGCGAAACACTTTTAATTCACTCCGGAGTATCCAGTGCTTCTTTTGAGGGTTAAACATCATGTAAACATTTAAGCTTGGCGTCAACTGGTACCCGTCTAACGGAAAAGTACCAATTGAAGCTTGCATCGACTTGTATGTGGTTTGGTTCGTATTTGCTGATTGATAAAGCTTCGAACAGAGTTTTAGTTACACTTTAGCAGTTTTAGATGAAGACATGAGAACAGTGTTTTATGAGCCAAAAGGACTTGTGGCCAGCGAGTGCTGTTTTTCTTTTTTTTAGCATAAGCAACTTACAAATGTTTATTGAGTTCAAATATTAATATTGTGAATAATATCGGCTAAAGCAGAGTTCATCCTAGAAATGAAAAAGGGCAGGGTGCTATTTTCCAAAAAAAGGGCACTTCCTGTTTACGAGGGCACTTTTATGGCAAATTACAGAAATACGCGTTTTCTGCCACAATTTCAATATTGTTTTACTTTTCTACCACGATAAATAATTTTCAATATTCTGAAGGAAAAAATAATACAAAAATCCGTGAATCAAAAATTCGCTCGGAAACTTAAAAGATATCAAAATACTGATAAAATGCTTCAGTCCTAATTCTATGAAACGGATGTTTTGAAATTAATTGGTAACAGGTAAACTATCAAAAACACCCCCTAAATTTAACAGGAGGACATCGAGATTAAGCTTGTCCAAACGGAAATATTCTTTTTAAATTCTTAGTGTAAACATTTGATGGTTACACACCTTTAACTAAGTTAATCAAGTCTTTCAAATTCTTTTCTTCTCTATTTTGAAGGAAGCATGGTAAAAATGCAGCGAAATCCACTTAATCAAAACACGTACGAAATGGCCATCAGAGTTTACTAATGTGCACTTAGAAATTGTAAGACGGCTCCCTACAATCCACCTACTAATGAAGTACGTTATAAGGATATCTACTCAATGGTTTCAGTCCCTGATATATACATTGTGCGTTTAAACATGAATGCGCATGTGCGACAGACGATTTCAGTAGGGGTGATCCACATATTGCGTACTGTTGGGAGGGAAAAAAACGAAAGTTTTTCAAATTCTTTCAGGATGGGAATTTTTTCTGAAAAAGGGCAGGAAGGGCGCTATTTTTATAGAAAAAGGGCAGGCAGGACGCGCTGCCCCTCAAAAAATGCCTAGGATGAACTCTGGGCTAAAGCACAGTACATATGAAAAGGAATTGTAACATCAAAATCTGTTCATAAACCAAAATGCAAATTGTTCATGAAAAGGTTTTGATATTTTAGCGCTATGGGCAAAGCAGGTGTAGTATCGCACATTAACAACATTATGCCTGAAACTAATTTTCGAAGGTCCTTAAAAAATATTATTTAGGTCCTAGATTTTCATTCTGTGATTTCAGTGGGGATTCGCTTGTCATTTATATAAATAAACTTAATTGTGTTTTTTAATTAACCTTTCAAGAACATAACGTCCAAATTCAGCGGTTAAATTATCACAGATTAAGTAGCATCAAAGGTTAACAGTATTTATTATAGAAATATTTTTAAATAAATTAGTCTCAGATAATTTATATGTTGATATAATTTCAAAAAGTTGTTAATAAAATTTAATTTTTCTTTGAAATAATTTCAAAATATTTTTATTACTCTGCCATTAGAAGTGTACTAGTAGACCCAGTTGTCGCTAAGCCTAAATGTTTATGGTTTATAATAGAGTTGCTATTGTAACTCGTACCTGTTTAACGGAAGAGTTCCAAACTTTTTTAGCCATTAAAAACACATTAGTTGATCTGCTTTAATATTTTAAGTGGAAGCAATATATAAAGTTTTTGTTTTGTTTCAACTTATAAATTGACTTGCATTTCTTTTTCAGAATGGATCAGGTTATGAACTTTGTTGAGCCTGGCAGGCAATTCGCCAAAGATTCTCTTCGATTGGTGAAAAGATGTACCAAACCTGACCGCAAGGGTAACTTTAATAGGATTTCGTATCTATAAACAGATGTAGTATAGGACATTTAGCGATCAGATAAACCGTTAAAAACACAATAACAAAAATAAAATCAAAACTAAAATATAAATAATTAAATTAAAATTTAACTTAAACTAAAACCAGTTGTCAGAAATGATATTTATCCGAAAAAAAACGCCAGATAAAATCTCTCCAAAGGAATGTCCCGTACTACATCTGTACCAAGATTTTGAAACTCAATTATTAATGCATGGTTTTTTAAAATCTCTTGAACTTGGAAATAATTATTATTAAATGTTATATCGAATATATACTTATTCTCAATTATCAGTACTTATTCTCAATTATAATCAGATTAAATTTTTTATAATTCTTGAATTGTACTTGTTGTCGTTCTAGTTTTTGTTGCTGTTTAAATTGCTTTTATTTTTTTTAAATATCAAGCAATCTTAAAATCCTATTGAACAATAGTGTACCAATGAGATGAATCTTCATCCATGATTGTAAAAGTTTTTATTCATTTTGAATTAAATCAATATGGTGTGGATTTATAAATGTTAACTTTAAAAAACTTATTACTTAGTTCCTTAAAGAATTAGTTTTGTTATTTTATGTTACAGCAATAGATGAAATTTAAATAATTAATGTTTGATAACAAGCCCCCTGATGAAGGATTGAATTTCAAAGGATGTGTTTCTGATTGATATATTATATTAATCGCATTTCAGAAATGCATCCATTAAAATCCAGACAGGTTTCAAGCCCCCTGACAAAGAAATACATTCCGGATTTCAAATTTCAAATATTTTTACGATTCATATTTTAATATCTGTTTTTTGGCTGTTTAAGGTCAAACTTTGGCTCTTAATTTTTTTTATATTTGTGAGATTGATCGTAATGTTAAATATAGGTGGAACAAATCTGCATATAATATAATTTTTGGAGAGACAGAATTAAAGAAGAACATTTGTTCGATAAATTCAATGTGCTATTTGAACTGTATGACAATTTAGAGTGTGTTAACTTTCAAAAACATTGTAATAATTAGACTAAAAAACTTGTAATATTTATTTGTAACAATTTATTAGAATAATTTTTCAGTGGGGTTAGCGCTCTGTCCTTGTATGCTATAGGTGCTGGGTTAGATGTGGATGTTTGTTGTGATTCAGGTTCCACGTTAAGGTCCCGGGCTGATAAGTAGTTATTATATACAAAAATATGTTGTGCGTACCTAAAAATCTAAGCAACTGCCCAGCCAGAGCTAGTCTGGCATCAGACTGCAGTCCGCTGGGTCTTGTATGCAGTTTGAGGAATGATATCACTCACTTGATTTGGCCACATGCCCATGCCTTTAAAATCTGCTGTTGCTTCAGGTTTGGAGTCATTTGCCATTCAGCCACCAAAGAGATCAGAACCTCAGTTGTGGATGTTGGTTTTGAGTATGCAATGGTTAAGTTGACTCGTGTTTGTCTATAATTTAAAGTAATATCAATATGGTGGCTGCCATAGTGATATTGTTGGAATTATATTGAATTATAAAGATAGTGGAGTGGCACCATGAGGAGCCCCCTTTCGGTTTGTCAATTTTCAAGATGACTGTGGGTTGTAAGGTGTCTTTGAACTCTCATTGAAAAATGCTGATGGTTGGTAGTACCAGGAGCCACGTATCCCACTTCCGGTTTGTCAATTTTGAAGGTGATTATGGCATGTAAGGTATTGTTGAACTCAGCTTGAAGAAGTATGAATATTCGTGGTACCAGGTGTACCATAGGTTGTACTACATCCGGTTTGCCAATTCTCTAGATATATATGTCATGTTGGATGTCGTTGGATTTGTCTTGAAAAATTATGACTGTTAGTGTTCTGTGTATCCTGCTTCAAGATAACTGGCATGTTGAGTGTCGTTGGACTTGTCATGAAGAATGAATTTTGAATGAATTGCAGGACATACAAATGGCTAGGGATGATGATGAAATTCTCTTGAGATAAAGAGAAAAGAGACGGTCAAATTCCAAAAATAGAAGTCACCAGTGTTTTTAAAAGATTTCTGATTACCTTAATTTTAATAATAAAAATATAAATGTTTGAATATATGTTTTTATTATTAAAATTAGATAATTATCATTGCAACAGTTAATTAAGCAAAAAGATTGTATTGGTTTAAAAACATCGTTTATAGAAGCTGTAATGAAGTTCCCAGTATTTTACATTTTTAAAACCAACAAATCTTCTTATATTATTTTCATTTCCTAACAATGACCAGATGCCAGTGTTATATTAATTTAAAATGTTTATTTCCATTTTAGAATTTCAAAAAATTGCTATGGCTACAGCTATTGGATTCGCAATCATGGGCTTCATTGGCTTTTTTGTGAAGCTCATTCACATCCCAATCAACAACATCATTGTGTAAGTAATTTGACTTGTTTTTGCTTGGTAAAATGTCTTTTTCTAACTTCTCGTTTTGATAATTTTGCAGTAGAGTTAGTATATTGTGTAATATACATTGCATAACAAGCTTACAAAACAAGGTATCCAGTAACATTGAAAATATCGAGAACATGGTTTGCAATTCCAGAAATATTAGATTTATCAGCAGGGTTCCCACAGTCATTAAAAGTGTGCTTAAGGAATTTCAGATCTCAAAATTCTAAATTCTTTATTTTTAGAATTATTTTTCTAAAAATTTTGATGCAGTATTATGTTATGATTTTAAACTAAAATAACTATTTTAAACCTTCAATTTAAAAAAAAAATTTAATTAAAAAAAAACTTCAATTTATTATTAAACTCTTTTAAAAATTCAATTCACCTTTGCATTAAATCATAATTAATTATGCATTTATATCAAAAATTGTTCAATGGTTTTTCAATAAAATATTTAGAAAAAAAAAATTTAAAAATATTTTTTGCAAAAACATCTAGTAGCTCCAAAACCTTTTTTTTTTTTTAAGTTTAATCAAAATGCACGATTCCTGATAACAAATTAAAGAAATATGTATGAACAATAATTGTGGAAAGTTTCATACATTTATAACAAGCAGTTTTTAAGTTATATAAATGTCCGATATACAATTGTCTTGTAGCAAAAAACTTGAATATTTTAAAATCTACTACTAATGATATAAACAAAAAATTTATATAATTTTATTCAGAAATATTCTTATTATTTTTTACAATAGTTAATAAAATTGCAAATTTTTAAAATGTTGAGTCCCAGACCCCCTTAATATATTTAATCCGCTTCCCAGGCCTTAATAGTACTTGAAAATGCTTAGAGGTCCTACAAAGTCCTTAATTTTATTTGAAAATGCTTAGAGGTTCTACAAAGTCCTTAATTTTATTTGAAAATGCTTAGAGGTCCTACAAAGTCCTTAATTTTATTTGAAAATGCTTAGAGGTTCTACAAAGTCCTTAATTTTATTTGAAAATGCTTAGAGGTCCTACAAAGTCCTTAATTTTATTTGAAAATGCTTAGAGGTTCTACAAAGTCCTTAATTTTATTTGAAAATGCTTAGAGGTCCTACAAAGTCCTTAATTTTATTTGAAAATGCTTAGAGGTCCTACAAAGTCCTTAATTTTATTTGAAAATGCTTAGAGGTTCTACAAAGTCCTTAATTTTATTTGAAAATGCTTAGAGGTTCTACAAAGTCCTTAATTTTATTTGAAAATGCTTAGAGGTCCTACAAAGTCCTTAATTTTATTTGAAAATGCTTAGAGGTTCTACAAAGTCCTTAATTTTATTTGAAAATGCTTAGATGACCTTGAAAGTCCCACTTTTGACTTGCTTATCCCATTGGGGAAGTCACTTGTTCACATTGCACCAGAATTTTAAGATATGTTTGTATCACACATGAGTCAACTTGTATGTCGTTTGTTTTGTATTTGCTGTTGTTGGAGTGAAATTTGAACATAGTTTTAGTTATACTCTGCGAGGCGAACACGTGAGAGCAGTCTTAATATTTTGCGAGCCTAAAGAGTTTGCTACCAGTAAATGCTGATTTTTAGCAGAAGCAACTTACTTTGGCCGGAATGTGCACAGTTAAGAGGAACTTCAAATAATGATCATTCCCTATGTTACAGCCCAGTTCATTTAGAAACTACTTTGTAGAAAACCTTGACTTTTGCGGTACAAAAATGATCACTTAATGAAATCGCATAAATTGTTTTCATTTTACGTCCATCTATTATAAATGAAAAATTGAAATAGTAAATGATAGGTGGAGACACAGCATATGCATTGATGTAAGGACTTCAAATAAAATATATTAGCTCTATTTTTGAGTTTTTAATTCATGTCATTTCATTAAAAGATCATTTTTGTAATTACTCACCAAATGTCAAGGTTTTGTATGAAGTAGTTTCTAAATGCACTGGGCTAGAAGATTGTAACATAGCGAGTATTGGGGATGATCCTTACTCTTAATATAGCTGAAGAACTGTGTTTATAAAAATTGGATTGTAAAACCACCAAGATCTGTTTATAAGGCAAAATGCAAATTGTTCATGAACAATTTTGATATGGTTTAGGCAGGTGAAAAGTTACAACATTAAAGACACGATGCCTAAAGACAAATTTTCCAAGTGTTTAAAAAATATTATTTAGGTCTTTATAAGTCTTTGAACAGAGTGGCCACAGAACCTGGAAATCAGGGAAATGTCAGGGAGCTTTCTGATTCTGGAAATGTCAGGGAACTTTTTTAAATTTCATGAAAATCGGGGAAATTTTGTATTGTTTAAGGCATGTTCATCATAGTTTGGCACTATTTACATGGAGATTTGTAGTGGTAAGCCTTTAGAAGTTTAATGTTAAGGAATAATTTAAACTTTTCATTACCAGCAAAACTATTTTTTAAAAAATTGCATATTATCTCTTTAGAATACATGTTCTATTTGATTAGGGTGTCTAGTTATCTGGAAAACCTAAGAAAAATTGGAAAATTTGGAAAAAAGTTAGCCCTTAAATCAGGGAATTTTTTAGAAATCTGACAGGGAATTATCAGGGAACTTTTTTTCCTGGGAATTTTGTGGCCACCCTGTTGAAAGTCATTGATTTTCATTCTGTGATTTCATTGGAAACCTCGTTTGGGATTTTTTAAATTTTTTAGGAGGTCA
Organism: Linyphia triangularis; assembly: GCA_963978545.1. Classification (NCBI taxonomy): domain Eukaryota; kingdom Metazoa; phylum Arthropoda; class Arachnida; order Araneae; family Linyphiidae; genus Linyphia; species Linyphia triangularis. Next base: position 105,218,059 of record OZ021725.1, read on the forward strand.
GTGTAAAAGGGGCCCCACAGTTCCGATTGTTAAACGTTATTCTGAATGATTGATTCAAAACTTCTTTTTTTTTAATTAATCTGAGGCCTCTTTTATGCTGGTCATCCTGTATAAAGAAGTTTAATTTTTATTCTTCATTTTTAAATTAAAGAGGCAAGAGAAGTAATCTTCAATTGAAATCTGTAATTGATTTTTAATTTATCAATAAATTTTTGAACAATTATTTATTATTTATTGCATTTTTGTAAAAGTACAAGTGATCATTAAGTGTGAGAGAAATTGAAATGTTGTCTCACTGGACACCTTGTATTAACATTTTTGTTTGAACTTTTCTCTCTGGATTTTGGAAATCAAAAGTATAAAGTGCCAATATATTATATTTAATATATTTATCAGCACTAAACCAGGGGAAAGCATAAGTATTGTCTGCTCAAAAATCAATGGCATAGCTTCCAACTTGTACAGATTTTTTTTTTGTACGAACAGCTCAAAAAATCGTACGGATTTCACAGTATTTTTCCGTATTTTCCAGAGAGCCTTTTATTTTATATTTTTTAATTTTATATTACTAAATAATGTGACATTTAAATATGAGTTTTGTAAAATTTCCTAGAATGTTCAGTATTAAGCCCTATTTTTTTAGTTCTTTCTCGAAAGATGCATGTTAAAGTATTTTACACTATAATTCAAGTTTTACTAATGTATAAATTACTCATCAAACACAAAAGCATGTGTATTTAAACTCTTTTTGAATGCCACCCCCTTGCGAATCTCACTACAGTGCTTGTATCATAAAGCATGTTATATGGGTGTAGACTAAATCATAAACCTCATCAGAGATTTCACCGTAAAGTTTAAAATTTCTATTCCACTGAAGTGAAACAATTTATTATATTTGAGAGCAAATTTCAAAAACAATTTTTTTTTTAAATTTTTTTTTTTATTATTTGTAAATGAATTAGTGTTATTGCATTCATAAGTATTCACACTATTTGACTTACCATGAGTCACAGGAATACAAATATCTGTTCAGTAAAAAATGTACTAATTTGAAAATGCTCTCTTGATGTTGAAAAAATGCTTTCAAATCAGCCAAATTCTTATTTATTCAAATTTAGTTTTATTTCTCTTTTTACTTTTAGTCACCCTATATGTATGTAATATAAGGTCATGGAATTATTGTACACTGTTACAAAAATATCTTGCTAAGAGACATTGGTCAGTTGAATATTTTCAATTCCAAAATAACAATTCCAAAAATAAAATATCCGATTAAAAGAATGACCACAGGCAGCAAAATAAAATTTTACATCAAATACTTAATATTAAAAAAAAAACTATAATTTCTTTCCCACAAATTTCCTTAAATATTGCTTTTAATTGTGAAAATATGTATGAAACTGGGAAGTTGTTTCCCCATGGACATCCTGCATTATTTAAAGTTCTTTGTTGAGAGCTTTTGTTTGCATTTCAGAAAAAAACTTTATCAAACTGTAAAATACTAAAAACAAAATTATGCCAATAATAATGAATAATTTTTCTTTTTAGGGGATCATAGAGGAAAAGAAGACTGTCATGTGGATCGTGTATTGTCTTTCATCTTATTCCTAAATTGTTCATAGCAAAATAAAATATCTGTTTTAAGTTAGTTTTTTTTTTCCCCCATCTACAGCAGCGTTCACCACTAACTTTTAAAAGCGGGCCATATGACTTGTGTTGCAGCTTTTCGAGGGCCGTATACTTCAATATACATACCTTTAATTATTATTAAAGCTGAAATAATATTTTTTTTTAATATTTGATTCTTATATGATTCTTATTATTCTTATAATACGATTCTTGTTATTCTTATAATTTGATTCTTATTATTCTTATAATACGATTCTTGTTATTTTTATAATTTGATTCTTAAAATAATTAATATTTGATTCTTTTTTTTCAAATAATTGAAAAATAATTTTCATTATTAGTAAATCTATATAAATAAAACTGACTTTCTGTCACACGGATTTGGGGACCGTTTCACGTAAAAACTACCTAACGGATTAGGATGAAATTTGGTATATCGCTTAATTAAACGACCAGGAGTAAAATAGGCGATATATTTTTAATTTTAATTGAGTTTTAAAATTTCCGACATAATTTTTTTTGGTGTTTTTAAGCAGACACAATTTAGTATTTCCTGAATGGCAACTGAATGACAATCTTCGTTTGGTTTGTTTTGAAAATCGCAAATGATATTCTACATTCACAATGCCTAGAAAAAAACGTCCATCATTAAGCAAAATCGACAAAAAAGTTTTTCAAAAACGTTTAAAGAGGAACGAATTACAAAATGACAACCAAGAAGCTTCGACTTCGCGGCAGCCGGACATTTCCCCAGAGGACAGATTAGCGTCGCAACGGCGACGCCAGGAGTCTGTAAGGAGTAGAGAAACATCAGAGAGGCGTGCCGTTCGTTTAGAAGCCGATCGGCTAAGACATGCCGAACTAAACGAACAAAGAATGAATTTACAATGGGGTGATAAATTTAAAAGCGCGTTTTCGTATAATCCATCCATTAACTATGATACCGAATCTGACATTGGGACAATGACAATCGCGTGTATAAAGTAACTTATTTTTATGATGATATTTTGTTTACCACAAATAATTTATTTTTTTACCAACAATAAATAATGAAATTTTTTACGACAATAATTAAATAATATCTGCATGAACATCCTATATCTGTTTAAAAAATTTACTGTAATTTATAATGTAATTTGTAAAAGATTTAAACTCAAATAGTGCTTAAAACTATTTTCGTAACATATTATAAACAGACTTACTTTATTGTACTTATTTTTACATATATATACTTATACATATTACTACAGCATGCTTTGTAAACTTTCCATTTATTAAACTTTTATATTACTTTTATTTAGTACCAAAAACTGAGTTTATCCGTCAACGACGGGCCACGCAGCTAGTAAAAGTCTAAAACAGAAGTGAATCTTTTGTTTGAACGTGACAATGCGGCTTGACCTAACTTTTAATAAGAGTATTTAAACTGCACTTCCAGTTTGATATGTTTGTCGATATTAAGTGTGAGACGATGGCGGTCGAAATCGTTCGGTTTATTTTTTGATAGAGTCGCAGTACTTGTTGCAGCCAATCACAATAAATTGTCCAAATGAGATTCAGTTAACTTATTCCTGTATTTTTTCTTGATAAAAACCACTTTGCTGAAAGCTTCTTTGTATAGTTACTTCAGGCACATAGTAGAAAACACTGTTCTACATACTTGACACATATTATTTTAGAAAAATTACAATTATGTTAAAGAATGTTCGTTCCGTGAAATTTGATTTTTTTTTTTTTTTTTTTATCTTTGGTGCTGGTGGGCCACAGAAAAATCTGTTGTGGACCAAATCTATCCCGCAGGGTCGCTTAGTGGCTAATGCTGTTCTACAGTATAAAAGTAATTTTGTGGTGATTGCTTTAAATGGACCCTTTTATTCCAAGAACCATGGGAATCATATACGAGGTCTAAACTTACGGTTGGTATTGCAATCGACATCACTCGTTGATTGTTCACCAAGAAATTTTCTGAAGTGTGGGTTTCTCGTGGCATCGGTCTGAATTGTACCTTTTATTTGGTCCAACGAATGATCTTGGTCAAAGGGACAACACCATGACAGTGCAAATTAAACTAGGGGTGTGGAACATTGCACAACTTTCAATTACACTATAATATCGGTCATTGCAGTAAAATTTATGGTGTTATTTACTGTTTTCATATTTTTACTCATTTAAATAAAAATTACCAGTTTGGTGATTTTTTTTGACAAAAATATGATTTCAACCTTATGCATATGCATGTTTTTTGATGAAAACCTTAATGGCAAGTCCCATGGCCACCACCAACCCGCACACCAAATTTTAACGTTGTTGATTTACAGGGATGCCAGTTTTCCTCCTTTTGGAGGATTTCCTCCTTTTTGGGTTTTTATGTAGCATTTTCCTCCTTTCTCCTGTCCTAAGGATCCACATTTTTCTGATCTGAACCAGTTTTTCCTGCAAAAAGTATACTTTTCCTCATATCTAAACTAAAGATTTTCCCTCTTGGCTCCCCTTTCCTCCCAGATTACTTCACTAACTCCTAATATTTGAAATGTAATTATTATATAGTATGAGAAATTTCATTGTATCTTTAGAATTATTGAATTATCCTTCCTGCATACTCTTTTATTGAATTTTTGTGCATTCCATCCGCGAGCTTTTTCAACGAATTTTTGAATTTCCTCCTTTTTGCTCTGATCACTCTCATCCCTGTGATCAATCAGTTAGGGAGTTATGCTGACCACAGACACGTACATAAATTTTGCTAGACTACTTTTTTTTAAAATCAACATCCTTTAAAATCTGGAGAAATGCAAAAAAAAAAAATTGTTTGAATGCTATACTTTTATTACCCTTTGTAAACATATGAATTATTGAAAGTAAAAAGCAGACTACGGTTTCAGGGTTAAGATAAGGATTTTCAAAAGCTTCACAATACTTTCTAAAGTGTATAGCTACTATGACGAATTTCTCTATTTAGAAATTCCTTAAAGTTGCACATTTTGATTAATAATTAAAGGTGTATGAGTTTCATCATGTAAGTAAGGAAATTCAAATCAGTTTATTTGACCTACAACCTTAATCTAAGAAATTGTTAAAGGAACAATTGCATTTCTCAGGAAAAATTTGCAATTTGGACAGCACTACATTAGTGCAGCTTTAGCAATTATCTGGCACTGGATACTTTCTCTCATGCACTATTTGAAAGAAAAAAATCAAAGTTATCAATCAAAAAAATCACAAATTATCAAGTAATAAAAGTTTATAGAAAAACTAGCTAAATACCCGTGCTTCGCTACGAAATTTAACGTGCAATATTTTAGGTAGCTGTGAGGCCTCGCGTTGCGGAAATCTGTCATTCGTGTATAGGACCCAGTTTTTGGCGTTTCACTCGCAGGAGCGTTCATCGCTACGCAAAATCGAGCTCGCTTCGTTTGCTGAAAAGTTCATAGACACATAAACACAGGTTTATTTCACTCCTTAAAAGGTTCATTGCTATGCAAGCATGGGCTCGCTTCGTTCGCTGAAAGGTTCATTGCTGCATAAGCATAAGCTCGCTTCACTCACTAAAAACTAATTGCTACATTAAGCCTTAATATTAGAAGCCCCTCCCTTGTCGAGAAACAATAAAAAAATTCCACGTTAATAACTATAATACAACACCCCTTTAAGAATATTTTAACACATGTTTGTAAAAGCAAAATTAGAAGGTCCAAACTATTTATGTTGAAACTTTCAGTGCTCTAGGCTTATTAGAAGTCGCTTTTTGTGGAAATATTATTTAAAAATTCATTAAAAAACAAATTAAAATTTTAAAGTTATTTTTGTCAGTCCAATTAGAAGGCCAAAACTACTTGTGTTGAAAATCTCAGAAATGTAGCCCTATTAGTAGTCGTTTTGTAAAATGTTTATTAATTAATTAAAAAAGAACAAAATAAGAATTTAAAATTCTGTTTTTCAAAAGTCCGATTAAATTGCCAATTTTTTCAAAATTTTTTAATCCTAACAACTTTTTAAGCAATGTAGCAAGATCGGAGAATTTTCAGGGTTTTCAATTTGTTTTAAAGGAGTTATAGAAAAATTTGAAGCACAATTTTAGGAAGAAAGAAAAATTTAAAGAATATTTTTATTAGAGCGAAAATGTGACTACTGTAGCGATTGTATTACTTTCTTGTTATTGCCTTCGTATATTTAAGAAGAAAATTGTACTTGGCATCTTCTGAAGAAATAGCTAGCGAATTTACCATTTAAAAAAAATTACCATCGGAACCAAGTGCTGTCATCTACCGATATGCGAAGGATAGTCATAGGCGTAATTAGAGTTGTTGAATGGGGGGGGAGGGTTTCGAAAAATACAGACTCGATACACCAATGAAAAAAAAAAGGAGTGGGAAGGGGGGGGGGGGGGAAGAGAAGAGAGGTAAAAAAAATTCATTCATCTCATTGAAAAAGTTTTCAAATCATTGTCCAAATCTACGGTATAAGAAAAATTTCTTAAGAATTCTATTTAAAAAAAAAAAAAAAGCGGAAAATGATTTTAAACACATGGAAATTGAAAGGGTCTGATATAATTGTAAAATATATGGATGCAATATGTTTGGAGAAATTTTTCGGGCTTGGCAAACAAGAGAGGATAAATTTCAGTGGCGGGACCCCCTCGAAATATTTCAAACATACACTGTCAAAAATAAGCATTAAAGAAACTTCCATAAACATTTCAATATATTTACCTAAATAGCTGTGTCTCTTAATGTTTATATTGCATTATTGTTTTTATATACAGTATGATACCAACACCGTCCAAGTTGGTAAATCTGCGGATAAAATTGTAATTTTTTCGTCTTCATCTGGAGATTTTTCAACGCTATCTGGCGATTCTTTTTCAACTTGAACAGTAATTTCACCATATTTTCCATCTTTTCTTCTTTTGCAAAATAAAAACAGTATCTCACTTTGAGTTTTGCGTTTGCTACCTGCACTCATTTTAATTATTTTCAATTACCCGTATGTTAACATAGGGTAATGAAGGTATTGTTTTCGATCCAAAAAAAATTCGAATTGTTTGCATTTCTCCACGTTTTGGAACATCGGAAAAAAATGGTGCAGGAAAATGTCTGCCGGGGTGTCTGTGTGTTCGTGGTCAGCACAACTCCCGAACGATTTGACCTACGATGTTCAAATTTAGAGTACAGGTTAGTGGAGACCATAGAACCTGCCACTAAGGTTTTCATCAATTTTGCGCATGCGTAAAACATTAAAAAAAAATCACGTTCTTTAGTAATCACTAAAAAGCGGCTCTAACGATTTTAATGAAAATCTCTATGATAATACTTCTTAAAATGTTCTAAACATCCCCATCGCCGAAATTCCCATAAAAATGTTATAGAGGTGTAAAAAGATGAAAAACGAGTTTCTTCAACAAAGATTTCTCTTCCCTTGAGGATCGCTCATCAACAACCGTTTTTCTCCTCTCCACTGTTTCACTAACCAGAAAGGATATTGCAAGAATTTTCGAAAAATACATTCTCACATTCGCCATTGTGGCGTCTTTTTTTTTAATTATTATTATTTTTATTTTCCCCTTGTAAGAGTTATCTGTAAAAATATCACTAAAGGCCATTCTTCCAAATAAATGGAAATAGCAATAACACTATTCCACGTCAAATTTAAATTTGCTGACTATTATTATAGTATAATTGAAAATTGTGCGATGTTCCACTCCCCTAGTTTACATTCAGTTATTGTTTGGGTTTTCTATACAGCGCAATGTCCACTCAGAACTTATTTTCCCCGCGATGGAGAGTCAATTTCTTCAGCCTCGTACGGGTATAGCGCGTAATTATCATCAAATGGTACATTAAATGCCAAGTTTACTTTTCTGGAGAAAAATGTATGTATAGTCTTGCAGTTTGGTATAGCTTTTGATTATCTTAGTAAAACACTGGTCACTGAATAATCTCAATAATGAAATTTAATGGATAATTTGAGTAATAATCAACAAAGAGTTGACATGGGAAAAAATGCTGTACATTTGTTTAATTCTTTCTCAACTTAATGGGTTGGGGGTTGAACCCCCAAATCCTCCCACGTTACACCTATATATGGTCTTTACATTAACGCGGTCGATGACTAAAGTCAAGTCTGTAGCACTTATGTTCCCGCGATAAAGACTCCATTTCTCCAGCCTATGTAGCGCGTATAGTAGTCTGCGAACAGCATACAGTTTACAAGGCGTTCAATATGGTACATTAGTTGCATAAATGTCTTTCACTTTGGTATAGCTTTTGATTACATTATCAAAACACTGAATGATTACTAGTAAGGAAATTTAATGAAACTAATAATTGCTAGTAAGGAATGGTTGAAAAATAACCAACAAAGAGTTAGTTGGGGAAAAAACGTAGTAAATTTGCTTAATTTTTCTCAACCCAATGGGGGGGGGGGGGGTTCGAACCCCCAAAACCCCTCCCTCGTTACGCCTATGGTAGGATACTCCAAGATATATCTCATGACAAGCAACACAGGAGTTACCTAGACTAATTGAAAGCAGACACAATTTTTTTCTTTCTAAAAATCGAACTCTATTAAGCTTAAATTCCGACTGTGAGAATTTAAAATACCATTTGAAAATCCATCAAAACGAACAAACCCTCTTCAAATCAGCTCAACTACTCATTTTCCAACACTACCACGTGCTGCCATCTATTAAACACATACTTACTCTAAAACACACAAATTCCGATTCACTGATCATGACGCAAGATTGTCATTAACAGTTTAAATGCCACAGTCGGAATAATTTTGGTAGAGCAACGACATCATGGTTCCCACCCAAATCACAGAATGAAAATCAAGGACTTTTCAATGACTTTTAAGGACTTAATTAAAGTTTTTAAGGACCTATGAAAATTAGTTTTCAGACATCATATCTATATTTAAATTTTTAATAAAGCATATTCTACCAAAAAAGTTAAAGTTGGTGGATGCAGTATACAAATATGTCGGAAATTTTTTATACGATGCAGATAAGTGGCGGTCACTAGGGGATAACAAGTCAGAGTTGTATTTTTATAAATTTTGCAGCTGGACAACATCCGTAAAAATTAAGGACTTTTAAGGACCGCTAAGCATTTTCAGGGACTTTTAAGCACCTCTAAGCATTTTCAAGGCCTTGAAAACAAGTTCAAAAATATTTAGCACTTTGTAATGACTTTCAATGACCGTGGGAACCCTGGACATGTAGCTGCGACATCAAAATGTAGAATTTACGAAACAGGATAAAGGCGCATATCCATAGGAGGGATTGTGTGTGTGGGAGGGGCAGTGGCAGCTCGTGGGTATTAAAAATGAGGGGGCCCAAATTATCAATTGCATGTCATGGGGGGGGGGGGGACATGCAAATATCAAGACACATGAATTTCATGTAATTTTGTAAATGTTACTTAAATATATATGGGAAAACAAAACTACAAGATTATTAAACAGTTAAATTATCTAAACATACTGATATCTGATAAAGTAAATATTTCAATAAAAGGAATTATTATTACAAAAACGACGCGAAGTTTCGTTTGAGAATGGACGACGACAGGAAGGGTAAAATGAATGCACTTGTATCTTTTGGTTGGTTGTTTTCAGATTATCTGGCGCCGTCAGCAACACGAGGGCTATAATGCACCGAATAATTCGACATTAGACAAGCCAACATGCATTTACAAACACCCATGCCTTACACGGGACTCGAACCCGCAACCTCGCGGTCTAGAAGCTAGCACGTTAACCACTATACCGTTTGGTCGGCCTTGCATCTTTTGCTTTTGAAAATTAAAAATGAAGAGAAGAATTCCTAGGCAAAAAAGTAAAGTACAGGCTTCAAATTATTCAATTGAACGTAAAATTACGGCATATCTATTTATAAATTGTTCCGTAAGAAATCCGATACTCATTCACGGTTGAAAATTCCTGGTTTGAAGCTTTAGCCGCTTTGCACCCTTTTGTATGCGATCTGCACCCCCTTGCCACTGTCACCAAAAAATAAGTGAAAGTCAATCACTCAATTTCTATTCTGTATTTAAGAAAAATAAAACAAAGAGTTAGGGAAGAGTTATAAAATAAATAAAGTCAAAACCTTGATTAAAAATTCTGTAGAAATCACAGGGAAAAATTTTTCATCAAATATTACATGAATCATAGAAGAATAACAAAACAAAAAATAAACAAGAAAAAAAAATGCCGACAACAACAATTTCACTTTTCGTAACTTTAGAGTAAATACTTAAATAAATAATTTTATAATGTTTTAAAATAATTTAAATAAATCATTTAAAGACATCGTATTGCTCCTAATATTCAAGCCAATGATATTTCATGAATCAATTCATGCAAAATAATTTTGGCTTAACAGTAGAACTAATGAAAAATGCCATTAACTTAGAATGTGCAATATTTATAAATTTGCAACCAAAGTCAAAGGTATTGTTATATTGACCAGTTCAACAGTTTTAATTTAAATTCATGAAAAAATGAATAATTACTTGATTTGAGGATGAATAATTACTTGAAAAAGGCATTGCATATGCATCTCAAATTTGAGATGTCTACTTACATTGAAACCAACCTGCAAAACATCCGATGGGGCTCGATTCGACGACGTTTCACATGTGAATTGAATATATTGTCTCTGGTCAATGAGTTTTGACATAGCGATAGTTAAAAATAGGTGTTTTACCATGATTCTTGATATTTTGAAAAGAAATTGAGCAAACATGGAACTCGCTTCAAATTTTAATATTTTATTTAATTCACAATTTATTTTGAGAATTGGATCCTACCTGAGTTAAGAATAAACATCGTTTCTTCAATTTTAAGAATGCACAAATTTTATTTGACAATTTCAAATTGCTTGTATGATTTTGCTTTTCAAAGGGTGTAGGTTCATGACTCAGATTCTTTACTAAATGCTCATGAAATTTTTTTTTCTGGTAACAGTAACTAGGTTTGCTTTATCTACATTTTACATATTATTTGGGAGATGGGGGGGGGGGGGGGGAATGATAATTCTGTAACGTTTATCTTTAACACAGCATTATACGATGGCTTAGTTCTAGTGGAGCCACTTATTTAAAGAACATTTTTTATTCTCTGTATAGAAATTCTTCTGTTGATGGCATCGGATTGTAAGTTACGTTAATAATTTAATAGGATATCAAATATTAATGTGAGACAAATCACTTCTTTCAATCATATGGTGGACATTTAAATACTCAAACATTTTTCGGGAAAAAAGTAAATATCTAAATAAAAACAATTTGCAGAGAAAATCTTACTCTTACATTTTGAAAAACAAAGAGCGAAAATGAATGCAATGGATATTTATTGTAGCCACTTTTTTCGCACCGTCATACTAGAGGACTAACGTGCAATCGCCGTCTCCACAAAAAATGGCCATTCCTTTAGAGCAGCGTCAGCCACAATAGGCGGCCCGCGGCAGCTTTTTCCCCGGCCCTCCGGTGATACAGAAGAGCAAAAATCAAAATCAATTTGCAGGAATAATTTTAATTTGTATACAATAGTATGTGTTTACTACCAAAAACCGCGTTTTCCATTAAGTGACCAGCGTCAGCAAGTCTGAAAATACTTTTTTTTTGCGTTTTTTCGTTCAGAAAAAAAAAAAAAAAGCAATAGTTTGAGTTATTACCAATGACGCATTCCTTCGCATTGCTTAGTTTATTACTTATATGATACCCTGCCCTCGACTCGTGAATAGCACAATTCGATTTCTGCTTATTTGAATGTGAATGGACAGGAGTTGGGTGTTTTAATGCACACTCTCCTCTTTTGTTTGGACTTTTGACGTGAAAAAAAGTATCGCGATCTCTATGACTCCAGTGCAATAATGGCGTCGAACACTAGTTTTAAACGCGAAATAGATAGTGAAAAGCGGACCGGCCGTCATCGTCTCGCAATAACATTGACTAAAATGGAAGATTTAGGCGGTATGGTTAAAATATCTTTACTGATTATGAGTTAATGTCAAATCACATTGTAATATTGTCACAAAAGATTAACTTCTTTTGTGACGATTTAATTATTTTTTTTTTTTAATTATTTGAAACAAGAATAAAACATCAATTGTTACTTTATATAGTTGAATCTTTAGTAATTATCACATTTCTAACATTGAACATATGCAGTAAAGAAATATATTTATTGGCGTATTCGGTATAAATCTGCGGCCCGCGGAAAGTTCCAACATAAGTCATGCGGCCCGTCTCTAAAAGTTAGTGACGAACGCTGCTTTAGAGAGAAGTCCACCCCAGAGCAGAGCAATCAGGGATGTTTTAGAAATTTTGTATTTATGCTTTGACAAAACAGGATGTCACGTGAAAGTCGCAACCTTATATGCCCTATCGGTTTCAAATTCAAGGTCGTCCGAAGAAGGGGTCATTTTGTCCTCAGGAAAACTAGCATCTTTAAGAGAAGGGTCGCTTTTTTGCAGTAATGATTGTTATTGATTAACATTTTTTCGAGTTTGTTGCAAGAGCTCCCTGCTCCCTTCACAATAGTTAATGTCTAATGACAGAATAAATAAGTTTTAAGCTCTTTTTTTTTTCTTTTTTTTTTTAAATATTAAAAAAATCCCACAACAAAAAAATATTAACAAGCATATATGTAAGTGGGGCCAGAGTCCAAAATAGTGAGGGGGGCCCAGGCCCCCTGCATCAGCCGCTACTGGAGAGGGGGTGATCATCACAAATTTGTAGTTGTGCGCACGACAGAGGTGGAATAATTTTAAGTCATAGTAATTATAGTCGATATATTCGAATGACAGGGCACAGTGATTTTTCTAAAATAAATTTAGATAAAAATTTGGGTACAATTCCAAAAAATTCAGGAGCCCCGTAGGGATGATTTCGAAAATTTTTAGAAATACCTCACACATTTGGGAATATTTCTGCGAAACTTAACATTAAAAGTTGAAGTTGTACGCCTACAAAACCCCAACTTCAGTTCTTCCTCGAGTAGCGATTACAGGACGTACTGCCATCTATCGAAACGGTTGGTTAATCCAAGGCAAATAGAAGCAATTTCTAATTAAATGGATAAATTTTTAAAAACTGTCATTCAATTCATTCGGAGATCACAAAAATTGGAGCAGTTTAATTTTCAGCTAGTCCAAAACGTTTTCATCTACACACAGGGACGACGCGAACGGGGGGCTAGGGGGCGACTCGCCCCCCCCCCCCAAGTTTTAGAAAGTTGGACAGTCGGCAAATTTTCAAAAATTTCATCGAGATTTTTCTTTTTCTAAAATCGATCCACAGTAAAATATATCTATATTAAAAAAAAAGTTAGGAATGAAATTTTGTGTCTCGTGTATCTCAATTTCTGGTGCAAGGAGAACCGTGAAATTTGAAACAAGTAGTTTCTGCACTCATTTAGTTTCAAAAGAAAAAATTTTGTTGAATTGTTAATTAGTTTTTTTTTTTATTAAATTTTAAAATTTGGCCGTAATGGTAATCCAATGGGACAAATATTTCCCCCTACTCTTCTCTCGCAATAACTATTCGAAATATTTACTTTTTCAATCGAAAAAAATATGGTTCGAATCTTTGAAATGTCCTCTAGGCGATGGAATTAAAAATTTCGTTAAATGATAAAAAAATCAATTAGATACATACTGTTTTAGATAGCACTACCCCCATTTTTTCTGCCTCCTTTCTCCTTCAAAAAGGGGAATCCCCGTTTTTTGGCCGTAGCGTGTGTGAGGGTGGGGGAATTATGACGTCATTTTTATATCTCGACCATGCATAAATCCAAGTACGATGTATAAAGCTCATTAATATTTTTAATTGACTTTCTGCTAAAAAACTGATTGTCGGCATTTACTTGGTTGATTTTTTTATTAGTTTTTTTAACAACACACTTTAAAAGTTTGCATAACCTAATAACGTCTTTGGCTTTTTTTATATTTCTTATTCGGCAACGATCAGTTATTTTGAAATCGATCGATCAACGACGTGCATGTTTGAATTTTTTTTGGATGAGAATGTTCCGGAATTTCGATCTTGACAACGATTTTGGTTTAATCGGCATTTAGCGTTATATACCTTGTTCTATATTTGTTTTTAACGTAAGCTATTGCTTTTGGGGTAAAATATTGTTGGTTTGTGTTTAAATCTTTTTCTATTGTTTAATTGTTATAAGTGCAAAATTGGCCTGTGTATACGTGCAAAATTGGCCTGTGTGAAGGGGTGTTTGTGTAAATTCTATTGTTAATTATGATTTCTTTTTATTCCAGAATTTCGTTTCTTTTTCACATGCATCATTCTTATAATTGCTAATGTTTTTCGATAAATTTCGATTTTGTATTTTTTTAATCGGTGTTTAGTGTTATATATCTTGTTCTATATTTGTTTTTAACTTAAGCCATTGTTTTGGAGTTAAATATTGTTGGTTTGTGTTTTTAATAATATATTAGTTATTTCTGTTTTTTTAAGTAAGTCGAATACCAATATTTCTTTATCGTTTAATGTATGACTTTTGTTTTTTGTGTAAATTCTATTGTTAATTATGCCAATTTTTTTAAAAACAATGGTTTTTGTGTGATTGTTAATTATAAATTTTATGACTGGTTTTTGTGTAAATTCTATTGTTAATTACGATTTGTTTTTTATTCAAGTGTGAAAATCTTTTACTATTGTTTAAATGTGAAACATAGGCAAGCTACAACATCAAAAAACTTTTTTTTTACGTGGCGAGCTAGGGAAAAAATCTGCTTGTGTGTACCAATATTTCTTTGGCGTTTCTTTTATGGTTTTTGTTTGAACAATAATTGTTCTTATTTTATTTAAGGGAGCAGTATACATTAGAACCTTTTTTTCTCAATTTTAAAGTTAGGCTAATTAAATTTCAGACACTTCACAAATATAAGAAAACTAAAATATTTGCATTTTTTTTTTTTTAAGGTAATTTATTTAATTAATTGAAAATTAATTAGCTAATTAGTATTTTACGGGACCGGTGATAAGGCCATTTGTAATTTATGTAGAATAATAATTTTGGGGGCAAATGAAAGCCATTGAATTGGTGCATAGAACCTATTAGAATCTTGTGTTTAACTTAAATAGTGTTTCATTTATAAAATATTGTTTAGAAAGTATGAAAAAAAAAAACATTTTTTACATAAAAAGTAAAATTCAAAGTCTAGCTACAAATAAAATATTCAACCTATACATTAAATTCTAGTACACTTTGTTCCTAGTATTATATACTTCAAATTAAAAGTACATTTTTTAAAATCAGTCAATTTAAACTGTAGTTATCACCGGTCCTATAAAGCTTTAGAGCGACAAATATCAGTTTTTCACAAATCTAGTTTAAAGTTTAGAATAGATAATTAAAGTTAAACAACGCTTACTGGTTAGAATTTTAGTGTCAATGACTAATCAGAACCACCAGCTTCATATGTAACACCTTCTGTTTTAGATTTTTGGTCTTCATGTTTCTTTTTTTGTCCTCTTAGGTACTTGCGACGTTTTTTCGCAGCCGGTGTAGATTTTCGCAGGCTGCTTTCAATCCGATCTTTATCCTTGCGCTTTACACCTTCTACCATGTACTGTCCAGGAATCATTCCCATTCTTTTCATTATTTCACATTGAGGTTCTGCGCCTGAATTAAAATAGATGACAGCATCGTAAACTGCCAACTTTACAACATCTAACCTAACATAGTTGGTCTTGGGACATCTTTTCCAAATTAGTGAATGTAGACTCTCATTACAATTTTGAGTCTTGCCGTGCAGACACTTGGCCAACATTTCTGCATCTGTCAATCGTTCATAAATTGGCTTCACTGTATGCATTACTGCAAGTGGAAGTCCACCTTTGTGAATATACTGTTTTTTATTTGCCTTGGCGCGTTGGTATGAGCACCAACTTTCATTTCCAGTAGGGCACTTAGTATGTAGGGGGTGTGTATCCTTTGTACACAAATGGTAGAAGGTGTTCCAGATGGCTTTAGACATCTGTTCAACAGAGTCTGTATTATTTCCCAGAGCAATCCCGAAGTAGTTTTGCATCTTGTTGATGAGGGCATTAGTCAATTTTCCTCTGCCCCCAAGCCCCTTATGTTTCGACTTCAATTTACGAAGGGCTGTTCCAAGCCGCTTCTGATAATGGCCAACTCACTCTTTTTTAGTGATGGCTATTCCATTGTAGGGATTTAGTTCTTGCACCGCTGCAAAACTTTTACTATCGCCATCACCATAAAAATCTACATATTTCAGGCCTTGCTTTTCTTGAGACCTGAGAAATATTCTACCCGCACCGATAGACTCCATAGCTGGTGAAGAACCTGAATGATTAATGGAGCATGAATGATTCGCTACCATTGAAGCATATTTCGGATCTGCCTTTTCGATGCTGCCCCATTTCCGGCAACCAACACATTCTTTTGAAAGTACTTCAACATCCAGTGCCTCTCCCGTGTCGATTGACAGAGTGGTGACGACACCATTCAAAGAAGAAAATCCTCGTCGCTGCCAGCTCCCATCCACCGAAACACCACATTCAGAGCTGTTGTTCATGTTTCTAACGCGAATCGCTGAAGGCAACATAAGTTCTTCACCCACTCCCTGAACTTTGACTTTGATATAGAGTTGTTCGAGGTACCTGGTGCCCGTTAGGGCGAAAACCTCTTCATATGAATTAGGCCACTAGGCAGTCAATTGGTCAGGTCTCACATAAAAGGCAGTCTAAGATGGTGGGGGGAAGAAGGGGTGATCAGTAAACTGGTCATACCTCAGGAGGTCGAAAAGCTGTATTGGATAATCTGAATAGTAAAAGACATAAAGAAAGTGCAATTATAAATAACTAAAATACAGGACGGACGACAATTTTTATAGTAGGATTTTTTTTTTTTTTTTTTTTTTTTTTTTTTTTTTTGACAAAAATAAATGAGCCGAATACAAGAAGTTAGTTAAGCTAACATGATAAGCAGTTGAAAAGAGAATTGGTTATGTTAATAACCACTAGAGAATAATGTAGTCTTTCTTTTGAAAGGACTATAGTAATAATAATAAAGGAAAATAGATAAAAGTAATGTAGCCTTTCTTGTGAAAGTGCTATAGTAAATTAAGTTAAAAGTAAATGGAATACATAATAATAGTATATAAAATAAGACTACTCCTCCACCCGCTTCCCTTTCCCTATGAAAGGGAACCTTCCACGGGTTGCTGGAGGGCTTTGGCTCCTAAATGGTGGGAAAAACTGAACACTTCAATCCCCATCCGCTTCCCCCACTGAGTGGCTTTCACGGATTGTTGAGGATTGAGGAGCAAGTGAGCAGTTCTGATCTGAGCAGGTAAGGTAAATGAAGATGGTAAATTAATTAAATGCCTCTGCAAGAGTGGCATCTGAAAGTGCGAAGGCAGCAAAAGGTCTGCAGTTTGAGTCTTCAAAAAGGACCTCGTAAGCAAAAATACTATGGTAGTTGCTGGTTTCTGAGAGGGCATTTCTATAGAAAGTAATGTTGGTGTTTGCTATAAATTCAGAGATAGGCTCAATTTTGAGATCCCTGTGAATTAAATTGTTACGTATATATCTAGTAGCGTTAACGACTTCTCTTAATATTTTATTTTGACAAGTCTGGATAATTTTGATCTCTTTTTTAGTAGCAGTGGTGAGGGCAGGTGACGCATAGGTCAGGATGGGTCTGATATTGCTGATATAGAGAAGTCTTTTTAGTTTCAGATTCAAGTTGGAGTGTCTACCAATTAAAGGACGAATTTTGGACATAACCATATTGGCTTTTTTGACAACATGCTTGCAGTGATCCATCCAGTTCAGTTTGGAATTCAAAGTAAGGCCCAGATAATTTGCTTTTTTAACTATTGGGATCTTTTCCCCAAATAGGTAAACTTCAGTGGTGATGGGGGTTCTAGACTTCTTCCCCCCCATAACGAGGATATTGGATTTAGTGGCATTAATGCTTACTTTCCAGTTCTCACACCATTGCTCTATTTCATCAGTCAACAGTGAGAGTTTGTAGACTGCATGATTTCTCTGTACGGAATTTGTAATTATTGCAGTGTCGTCTGCATAGAATGCAGTCATGGTGTTTAAATTATCCCTGAAAGTGGGGAAGTCAGCTGTGAAGATAAGATATAGTGTAGGACCCAGTAATGACCCCTGGGGTACACCGGCTTCAATATATCTGGTGTCAGAGGTAGCAGCACCATATCTGACTTTAAAAAAGCGTTCTTGCAAGTAGGAGCTAATGAGAAGAATAATATCCTTTGGGAATTTGAAGTCAATTAGTTTGTAGAGTAGGCCGTTATGGTACACTCTATCAAACGCTTTTGCAACATCTAGCATCAACATTGCAGATGCTTGTTTTTTGTGTTTGGCATTACCAATGTGCTCCAGAATTCTGACCAATTGCTTAGTGGTGGATTTATTGGGTACGAATCCATATTGCTCCTCAGGGATGCATTGAGTGAAGGGTCTCATTCTGTTTAAGATTACTCTCTCAAGTAATTTTCCAAGAGTGGGGAGCAGACTAATTGGGCGATAAGAGGTGGTCATGATGGGATCTTTTCCTGGTTTTGGAAAAAGGATAATTCTCGCCTCCTTCCATGAGTTAGGGAAATAGGCATTTTGAAGGCAATAGTTGAAGATGTCAGAGATTTTGGCAAGGTATTGTGTGGGAAGGATTTTGAGCATAAAGTTGGTGATGGAATCATGACCTGGGGCTTTGTTATTTCGGAGTTTCTTAATGTAGCTGGTGATCTCGTTGATGGACACTTCTTCAAGTGTGCCTTCAGGATGGTTTCGGTCCAGCCAGTCTTCAGTTCTTTGCTCCACTTGGTCCTCGAAATCATCGTTTGTGGGCTCGGTATTGTTCCTGAACTGGAGTTCTAGTGAATCCGCCAGTGCATTAGCTTTTTCGATGTCTGTATAGACAAGACCCTCTTCCCCATGGATGGGTCTATTTAGAATTTTGTCTCTTTTTAATGTTTTGGACATTTTCCAAATTGAGTTGTCCGTGGTGCACAAGGTTTGGATTTTCTCCTCCCATTTGCCCTTCCTGAATGCTTTGCATTTAACTCTAATTTCCGCATTGAGTTCATACATTTCCCTTTGTAGCCTGGGATCAAGGGTTTTCTGAAATCTCTTACGTATCCAATTTCTGTGTTTAATTACAGCCTTGATGTCCTTAGGGAGTTTGATATAGGAGTCGTTAATAGGGACCTGGGTGGATGCCTCATCCAAAGCTCTAGTAATATCCATAGTGATTTTTTCAATATGTGTTTCAGTATCATCGTTACTAATAATGGAGAGGGGGTCGTCGTTGTTGTTAGCAAGGATATATTGAAATATTTCCCAATTAGTTCTTCTCCTCATTCTAATTTCCTCCTCCTTAGGTAGACCTAATATGGCAATTAGGGGCTGGTGGTCTGAGGACAGCTCATTAAGAACATCTATTGCAATGGGAATCTGAGTATTAGAGAGGATAATGTCCAAAATATCTGGTCGGCAACCCCGGGCAGGATAATGAGTAGGCTGTGTTGGGGCATGCACTCTGAAATTGTGCTGCATGAGGCAGTTGGCAATTGTCTTCCCATTAAAATTAGAGTAATTGCACCCCCAGTCACTATGCTTTGCATTAAGGTCACCAGCAACAATAGTGTGGGTATTAGTAGGTAGTAAGTTGATAATGTCAGTGGCATTAAATTTGTTGTTTGGGGGGTTATAAACTGCCGAAATATGGATGGGAGGGCGATCATTGAACTCCACTGCAATTGTGGTTACTTCAAATCCCTTGGAATTATCAGTTGAGTGTAGAGAGGTAGTCAGGAACTTTTTACAGAAAATAGCAGTACCCCCTCCCCTATGGTGAATGCGGTCAGTTTTATATGTGATATAGTTCTGAATTTTGAGGGAGTGGCATGGCTTACTATGTGTTTCCGTGACCACACCTATATCGATGTTGTTTTCTTCAAGGAAGTCTTTAAATTCTTCAAATCTGCC
This sequence comes from Linyphia triangularis, assembly GCA_963978545.1. Classification (NCBI taxonomy): domain Eukaryota; kingdom Metazoa; phylum Arthropoda; class Arachnida; order Araneae; family Linyphiidae; genus Linyphia; species Linyphia triangularis. The sequence goes on from OZ021725.1 coordinate 105,237,699, forward strand.
TACTAATCCATTAGCATTCCATATTGCCATTAGGAGAGGGGTGAATTGATTTAATTCAGGAGATTCTGTTCTTTTGTTGTTTAATTTCATCGCGTATGTCTTTGATATTTTCAATGAGTCCAGACTCCCTAAGCCATTTTATTTGGTCTTTGAGATCAGTAAGGATAGTTTTAGCTTCCTCCACTTCATTATTGGTGGTGGGGGGTGAAACAGTTTGGGTGTTGTGTTGTACAGGAATGGTGATGGGTTGAGAAACAAAATTTGGATTGGAAAACGTCCTCGACTCATAAATTCTGTTATTTCTGCTAGTGGTATGGTTTGCAGCTTGGGTGTCGGCAATTTTAATGATGGGGTAAAAAGTACAACCAGAATAATTGGCAGTATGAGCACCTCCACAGTTTGCACAAGTAGGGGGTTCAGATAAAGGTTTCTCACAAAATTTGGTAAGGTGGTTTTGTCCACACTTTACACACCTAGGCTCGTGCTTGCAGGAGCTGCTACTATGATGGTAAATTTGACATCGATGGCATTGTGTAGGGCCGCTTCTGCCTCGATATGATTCTACCTCAATCCTTAAATTGAATAGGGATTCGCAATTATGGAGGCTCCTCCCTCTATCATTCTTGTCTAGAGTAACCAGAAACAGGGGTAAATCTTTCTTCATTTCCTCCCCCCTTCTGCGGGTCGACAGTTGCTTCACCTCTTTAACTGGGTATTCTAATAGGATCAGTTCACTAACAATATCCTCTGTAACCGTATCCCTGGGTAGGCCCCTGATTACCGCTTTAATGAGTTTATCAGCAGGTAGGGTATAAGAATGATAATATACACCTTTATTATCTAGGATCTTAGTGAGTTTCCTCTGTGCCAATTCACTAGTGGCAGTAATGTTGACAGACCCCTCCCCCTTTACAACTCCAATGTATTCGGTTTGGGCAATTTGATTATCATGGAAGATTTGTTTGATATCCTTCCAGCTATACCTAGTGTCTCGTATAATGATAGGTGTAACGTCCTTGCATTTAGGTACAGTTTGTGTGAGGTTATTGTTCCTTCTAGTGTGATTATGTGATTTGCCATTATTGGCTTGGGAGTTGTTGTTATTTGATCGATTTTGATTATTCCTACTCAGGGAACCAGAGCTACAGGCATCTGCATAAGATTGCATAGTAATATTTTCAGGATTATTGGTAATCCGGTCTTTATTAATAGGAATGGGTTCAGGTTCAATGTTTGCATTGCCAAGATCGAAGTGATACCCTTCTGTCAAATGATGGTCCAATGGCTGCGTGGTGGGAGGGGCATCGGGTTGTGTGTCAGCAGAGCTAGCGCCCCCTATAGTGGAAGACTGGTAGCTGCTAGTGTGGTTATGTTTCGGAATGGTAATGCCGCAATTTGGTGGGCCAGTGATGTTAGGTGAGTGGTCATTAAATTCAATAGTAGTGCTTTTTATCCTAGTTTTGTTGAGCGTGCGGCTTGAATCATCATTTAAGATCACCTTCCCGCTTCTAAGAACAGTGGATGAGGGCTCATCCAAATCAAACTGCTTTTCAGCTTCGTTGGGGGGTGCAGTCGAACACACACTTTGTCCGTCTAATAGCAGTGGGCTTTTAAGTACATTGAAATGCTTGCTAGGGGATGACCTTTGGCCTGTCTCATAGTCTGTATCATTATCAGTACCTAACTCATGGGAGGGAGTACTTTCGATGTGGGAATGATTGGAAATCTGATCAGGAGTATCAATAGTAATGGCTGTGCCAAGATAATCAGTGGAGTTCAGTTCACTATCTGACTCATCAATAGGTGTAAGACTAGATGGGAACTGGATGGATCTGAGTTTTTGATCAAGTATATTAAGTTCAACTGCAGCATAATCAAGTGTTTCCTTAACCTGCTCAGAAACTGGCATGTCATTTAGTCTAGCAATTAAATCCCTAACAAAATTACTAATAAAATTAGAGAGATCGCCAACAGAAAGAAGAGAATTTTGACTAGGTTCCATACTTATAAAAAAGGGGGGTATGTGAGACCTGAAAGGCAAAAGACTGATTAGTAAGGTGGGACCTAAATAAATTGGAACTAACCCAATCCTTCCTACCAAAGGAAATGGGGTCGTACTAGTGGCCTGGCCTAAGCAAGTAGAAATACCGCTTTAGAGCCCAACACCACTAGCGGAAAATAGGACTTTGTGTAGGGTTCTAGTTAAAATAATTTATTGAGTCGGCTCCAGAGCTCTTCAAGCATCTATCTTCAAAACATCAAAAATCAAAACATCAAGCTTCAAAACAGCGATCCTCAAAAAGGCATCGGCAGATCGATTGCGGCCTGCTGAAATTAATCAGCTAAGTTCTGAAAACAATTGCCCTCCTCAAAATATGCAGGGGCCAAATAGGTATGGTGGATTTAAAGGGATAAATCCCAGTATCGCAGTCCAAAAACACTACTTGGTGTACAATTTATTGGCAGAAAAAGTAATCAGAAAAGTACACGAGGTACATAGGCTTAGCAATGAAATGGTATGGAATCGTCTATCATCAGTTGTGGCAGCTCGTAAAGGCGATCAATTCCACTCCCTGAATAACTTGGCAAAGCACTTTATTGTGTGCATTGTATGCATTCCCAGGTAGCACAGCAGTATTGGCCAATGTCGGAAACCGGAGCTCTGGAAGATTGGCCAATCCTGGGTAATGTCGGAACGGCCAGCACCGAACGGCTAACATTTTTGCAATATTGGCCAATATCGCAGTGCGGTTTTGGCCGATCTCGAGGAGCAGTTTTGGCCGATATCGATTCGTAGTTTTGGCCGATCTCGATGCGTAGTTTTGGCCGATCTCGAGGAGTAGTTTTGGCCAGTATTGATGTGCAATCTTGGGCAATATCGATGAGCATTGGTTTAAACCAAATGTTTTTCTTTTCCCTCAGAAAAACGAAATATTTTTTTTTAAAGAATAATTTAAAATTGTATTTTTATATATAATTAGATTTTTTAAATTATTTGATGTTGTAGATGACTTCTATTTTTAGCTGAAATACAATATGTTCTAATGTATTTTAAAATAAATCTTCCAATTAAAAACTATTGAAGTTTTTATAAGTATCAAATGAATCGAAGAGCAATATTCTATGTATTATGTAGTAAACAATTACTATTGTATATATTGAATTTAAAAAATAGTACCTCTAAATAAAATATTAAAATTTAATATGATTTGAATGTCCCCATAAATAGCAACAATTGTTTATTTACTTAGTTCAAATTACTTTCAAAAGGAATATTCATTGTTTATAAAACATAAATTATTCTTGTTTATGCTAAATTTTATTTATAAATATGTATACATGTAATTAGAAAAGGATAAAAAAAAAGACCTCTGTTTAAACAAAAAAAAACATGTTTTTTTTCCAACCCTGAAAGAGCAATTTTAGCTACTATTTTTTTATTATATCACAGAGCAGTTTAGGGTAGATTTGCCACTCAACATATCTGAACTTTCTTTTTAGTGGAAGAAGTGGTTGCAAATGATAATTCTTATATGCGTTTAGATTCAATTTTGAGCTGTTCAATGTTTAGTAACACATTGTTGCCCAAAAACCCTTAATAATTTGTTAAGTTATACTTAAATATTTGTAAAATAATGTTTTCAACTCCCCTACCAAAAAAAAAAAACATTTAGATAACAAAATGTCTGACATTCAAGGATTTAGAAAGATACATGCAATTTTAAACTAGAAAACTAACAGTAGAATTTAAAATCCCTATTGGTCAATCAATACTCATTGAACTTTTTATGCTAAGGTTTCATAAAAATAGAAGGTTGAATTTTAAACTTGTGAAGTATATTTTTTCTGCACCGATCAACTTCATTTATGAAGTCCCTTTTCATTTTTAAAACATAATTTTTCTCTATGCATTAAGAATCAAATAGATAGTAAATAAATCTCATTTTAATGCTTTAGTTCATTCACTTCAATCATAATATTGTAAAAGCAATAAAGTGAATTAAATTGCAGACCCCCCCCCCCCCCCATTGAAAAAGTTTTCATCCAAAAATTATTTGACAAAAACATCTATTATTTTAAAAAATCCACAATAATATTTACATGAATACCTCGTATAATGAATAATTTTTCATACTTTCATTCCTATTTTAATTGCTTTTTAATGACCGATAATTGAAACCCAATATAATTTAATTGATATTTTATGGCTTAAAAACCATGCACTCTCTCAATTTATAATAAAAACATAAATTTAATACAAGCTGTTTATTATAATACATATTTTATTTTACATATTTTATCTTCCTTTGAAGTTTCCACCTCGGTGAAGAAAACGAACCTGAAATATAAAATTATTCATTTCTGTTTTCATTAAGATTACATTAAAATTAAAAATCAAATTATTGCATCAAACTTTTTCTAGTCTTTAGCTCTTTTTATTTTATCCAAACTCTTTTTGTTACGGAACTGGAATTTGTTATCAATAAAAGAAATCATGCAGTGCAGCATTTACTGCCCATTAAAAAAAAAAAAAAAATTGCAAAATGAAAAACACAATTTTGCACAAAAGCATAAGATTATTAACATTTTGTTAAATTGTTATATCAGAAAACATTTTCTACTAATATTTAAGAAAATAATTTTAAACTGGTATTTAAATTTCAATTGTATATACTGAGCTTGTATGAATTTAATTTATATAAAGTTCTCTGCAAATACGTTTGCACCAACCTCAACCAAGCACACAAAAAAACTATCAATCACGAAATAAATGCTAATTCTGTTTTTTTTAATAAACTCGTTCATTTTTCTTTAGCCGTTTAAAATTGTAATAAATAATTTATAAGAGAGAAAAATCTCTTTTAAACTGTTAAATTAACCACCAAATAAAATCAAAATAAATAGTAAAAAGTGTTGTTGAAAAGTCTGTGATAAAATACACTGTTGCATTTGAAAAGTTATAGGAACTAATTTAGAACATAGTGTTTTTGTTGTTTTTTCTACTGAACTAATTTCTCAATTATAAACATATGACAAAGGTGATTTGTTCAAAATTGTTTAAAGAAACAGATAATTTTTTTTTTATTTGAAAGACCAGAGATTCTCCATTGCTTATTATATTTTAAAATATAAATTATTGTAACATCAAATTGAAATTGCTTGGATCGTTACCTAATTGGTTGGTTGGTTGTATTCAGATTATCTGGCGCCGTCAGCAACACGAGGGCTATAATGCGCCGAAACTTTCGTCATTAGACAAGCCAACATACATTTACAAACACCCATGCCTAACACGGGACTCGAACCCGCAACCTCGCGGTCTAGAAGCCAGCACGCTAACCACTACACCGTTTGGTCGGCGTTACCTAATTGATTATCATATATTCTTACCTGGTAGAGGAAGTTTTCACGCTTTTTGGTTCACAAACAAGTTTTTGCTCGTTTTTTTGTGGGATTCCAAAGAAGGGGGATCGTCTTTGAAACGGGCTGGAATATTAGTTCGGCTTTTCTTGGTTAATAAATTTTCATCTTCTGAAGAATCACTCCCAATTGAACGAGCAAGCTCAGCTTTATCTTATGCCTGTTAAAATGAATCTAAATAGGAAAATTATGGATATATGCTATCTCAAACTAGTTGCAAAACTTTATATACAATTTATTTATACAATTAAATATCTTATTTAAAGCACTTTTAATATAACTCACTAAAAAACCAATCTTCAGTTTGAGAAATTAAAATAGAATATTATTTAAATCTGTTAATAAATATCTGTTATTCATGTCCACCATTTCAAAAATCTACACCATCAAAACTTGAACTGATAAGTAGATCAATGACTTATGAAACATTATTTGTAATACCTTGAATTATTTGTATATACCCTATACAAAAATTGTAATTTAATTACTGTATGTACAATAGATTTTAAAATTAAATGTTTGCCATGTTATACTTGAGGGCATATATTCTTTAATCATGTTCATTCCCCCCTTCCCCATTTGTTGCAAACTACCAAAGACAACTTTTGTCCGAGATGAACCAAGATGAAGGAATTACTTCTACGGGTTCTCCATTTCCATCAATGAACCCTACAACAGTATATTTCTTTATTTTAAACTGAACAGAATAACAAATTAACTATTGAAAGGCCATACTGGCATTTTACTGCCAAGGAAAGGAAGGCTACAACTATTACACTTTTCATTCCAAGACAGAAAATAGCACTAACAATAATACTTGATTACAATATTTGATGTTTACTTTTCAAATGGAAAGTCTTTTCTTTAAATGAACAAAACATTTTTATTTTATAAAAACAACATCTTTGCATAGTGTGTTTAAATTAACACAAATGAAGTTAGGCATTCAAAATATATTTTTGTAGATATTTCAAAAATTTCCATTCATTGCTCTTTTCTGAGAAATCAGTAATTGCACAAGACAGACCTTTTAAATAGGAGAATGTACATATACAGTAAAACCCTGTTAACGCTAAGTCAATCTGGCCACTGAAATTGTTCGCTTTAACCGAATTTTGTGTTAAATATATTAACGTTAAGTTTTAAGTACGGAGAACTGCTTTTCCTTCGCATTAAATGTGATTTTATGCTAAGCAATTTTGCGTTAACAGGGTTTGCTGTATTTTTTCAAAAATAGGAGGCATAATAACATTAGTTATACATATTGTTAAAATTGACATTTTCTAGAACATTTACTTTTTATGCCAAGCGGTTGATTGAGATAATGCACCCTATTCCACACCACCTTTGAGATTGAGTAATAGACGTGTTTTAATTTAATGTGGTTTCCTCAATATGCCCAATTCACAATATATTCTATTAACAGAGCTAATCATGGAGCTTGGATATTGAATTTTATAAGCAATATAAACTAACGATAACAAATATGATAAATAGGAAGACAAACTAGAATGTAACATGTAGTATAAGTATTTCAATGATGAGCATAATTTGAAACAAGCAATGGAGGGGTAGGGGGGAATGGCTAAATGAGTATTAGTTTGCATCCGTGTATGGATGAGATAAAAGCTGAAAATCTTCTTTATATTTTAAACAGCAGCATTAAATAAATAATTGAAACCAACTCGATTCCTAATCAAGTTTAATGTGAATATCAATCACCTTTGTCAACATCGCTTTTGTAGATCAAACCAAGTCGGCAATCAAGTATCGTTGAAATTAACTAAAACCAACTTAAACCAATAATGTAATACGTAGATACCCCATGAAATCGACAAATTATTGTGACAACACTTACCAGTAATAAGTTTTCGATCCAATTTTAATGTTACTAATGACCGTCGCGCCGGCGACATAACATAAATAAACTTAGTAAACACACATCCGGGCACTTCAGTTCTTTCAGCCACTCGGTGGCGATTCTTTTTGAGAAATTCTGCGCATCGTTTTAAATCGGATTCGGCCAGTTTTGGCCGTAAGTCGAGATCGTTCCAAAATACATGATTTTTTAAAAAATGCTTAAAACCGTGGCAAAAATATCACAAAACATATTAATGCAAACCTTCCTTTCTTATACATAAAATATTTTAATTTTAAAACTGTCGATCAACCTTTCAAACTTTTGAGTATCGTCTATCCAATATTGGGCGAGATTGGGCAATATCGGCATCGAACGGCCGATTTTGCGCCATTCCACATCGGGATTGGCCAATGTAGGGCTGATATTGGCCAATACTGCTGTGCTACTTGGGTTCTTATTGGGCGGTGGTGGCATGTTCATCGTCGACAAGAAGGTGCAAGCCTCCTCATACCCACAGCCAATTTGTCGCATGCCATAAACCAGGCGTCTATTAACTTCGAATACTTTATCACATCTTTTGGATGTATGTAGACTTTAACTAGAATACCCACATGCAGAACAGACGATTGACAATTCGAGGGAACATCCCATCCTCTTTTCAGGGTCATCAATCACACTCAAGTTGGAAGTGGAACATGAAGGACAACTTAAATTTATAAACATTAAATTCAAGCACTCCAAGTCCATAAAAAATACTTTTCCTACACAATCTTTTGGCTTTTCAGCATTGGGAAGGTTCTTCAACTTTCTAGATGAAGCAGTGCTTTGTACTTCTATCTGAGATGAAGTTAAATTATCTTCCGCTACTTCAGCTCTAGTGAATCTATTTCCTTTAAATTTATGCTTCCGATTAAAGTCAGTTCTTCGATTAGTTTTTCTTGCCATTATAACTCGAATAATTGTGAAGAAAACAGGAGATATCTAATAGCGGATTAACGACGTGCATGCGATTTTTAACTTAAAAGAAAGTAAACATAAACACAAACGTTCAGTTAAGGCTACAGTTAAACCTTGTTGCCAATTAAAAATATATTAAAATAGTAAATAAACAATAAAATAATTGTAAAACAGTAATAATTACTTTTATATCATCCAAAAATTATAAAAAAGTTTCGTTAGGCCTAACGACGCCGAAAACCGAAACTAAAATTTTTTCTGCCAACCATTACAAAAATGTTTCAAACTAAAAAAGGTATCTTGAATTTCGTAATAAATCTGGTATCATTTTAAAGCTAATGAATTAAAGTATATTTTAGAGCAATAAAAAGAAATTGCTTATTTTCACCAAAATTCACGATTTCCAATGTATACTGCCCCCTTAACGGTTGCGATTCTTATATAGGCCAATATTTTTGGTTTTTGTGTTAATTCTATTCTTTATTATGAATTTTTCAGGCGTATCTCCCAACGGTTGTATTTTATCGGGGTGTCTACACATCGGAAAAAGTGTTGGAAATTAGAAAAAATTTCCCGTCAAACCAGGGAATTTTTTGGCGTATCTTTTATGGTTTTTGTTTGAACAATATTTATTCTTGTTTTATTTAACAGTTGCGGTTAAAGGTCAATATTTCTTTTTGATTTTTGTGTTAATTCTATTCTTTATTGTGAATTTTTCAGGCGTATCCCCCAACGGTTGTATTTTATCGGGGTGTCTACACATCGGAAAAGTTTTGGAAATTAGAAAAAATTTCCCGTCAAATCAGGGAATTTTTTAGAATTCCTCAATGTTGTGGCAAAGGTAAGCGTCTTCAATTGATCTGTTTTCTTTACCAATATTTCTTTGGCGTTTAATGTATGACTTTGTTTTTTGTGTAAATTCTATTGTTAATCATGCAATTTTTTTAAAAACAATTGTTTTTGTGTGATTGTTAATTATGAATTTTATGACTGATTTTTGTGTAAATTCTATTGTTAATTGCGATTTCTTTTTATTGAAGTGTGAAAATCTTTTTCTATTGTTTAAATGTGCAAAATTGGCCCTTGGAGGGGGGGGGGGGATAATGTAAAATTATATGGTAACGGTTAAAGGCATATGAATGGTTTTCGATACTTTCAACATGGGCAAGCTACAACATCAAAAAACTTTTTTTTTTCATGAAAAAAATGCCTGTTTCACAAACCACCACAACGACTTCAGCTGCTTCAAATACACCTCTTGTGTTTTGCTGAAGAAGAATTTTTGTGCACAAATGACTTCCGTAATGCCACTCAATTGTTGGCGATTGTTTGCAATCTGACCAGTTCAAACCGAGGAAAATCGCCAATGGGGACATATTGTTATACGTGCTAAATTGGCCTGTGTGAAGGAGGGGGGAGGGTATGACTTTGGTGTTTGTGTAAATTCTATTGTTAATTCTGATTTCTTTTTATCCAAGTGTGAAAATGTTTTTCTATTGTTTAATTGCTATAGGTGAAAAATTGGTCTGTGTGAAGGGGGTGGGGTTATGACTTTGGTGTTTATGTGTACTCTTATTTGTTTGTTTCGAATATTATTTATGAATTTTTATTATTCAAGAGCAAAAATCTTTTTCACATGCATCATTCTTATAAGTGCTAATGTTTTTCGATAAATTTTGATTTTGTATTTTTTAATCGGCATTTAGCGTTATATATCTTGTTCTATATTTGTTTTTAACGTAAGCTATTCTTTTGGAGTAAATATTGTTGGTTTGTGTTTTTAATAATATTTTGAATGTAATTTTTTAAAAAAACTCTTGAAATGATGTCTTATACTATGTTCTGTTTTTGCATTTTTATATTACTACATTTACTTGGTTGATTTTTTAATTAGTTTTTTAACAACACATTTCAAAAATTTGCATAATCTAAAATTTTAATTGGTTTGTATAAGTGCAATTTTTTTAGTGTTATATATCTTGCTCTATATTTGTTTTTAACGTAAGCTATTATTTTGGGGTAAATATTGTTGGGTTGTGTTTTTAATAATATATTAGTTATTTCTGTTTTTTTTATGTAAGCAAGTTAATATGACAATGTTCTTTTGAGTGTAATTTTTTTTAAAAACTCTGAGAGGATGTCTTGTACTATGTTCTGTTTTTGCATTTTTATATTACTACATTTACTTGGTTGATTTTTTAATTAGTTTTTTTAACAACACATTTCAAAAATTTGCATAATCTAAAATTATTGTTTATGTCCTTGGGTTCTTTTGTATTTCTTAATCGGTACGTTCGATTATTTTGAAATAGGCCATCTAGCATCTACATTGTTATACGTGCAAAATTGGCCGGTGGGAAGGGGGGGGGGGTATGACTTTGGTGTTTGTGTAAATTCTATTGTTAATTCTGATTTATTTTTATCCAAGTGTGAAAATGTTTTTCTATTGTTTAATTTCTATAGGTGAAAAATTGGCCTGTGTGAAGGGGGAGGGGGGGTATGACTTTGGTGTTTATGGGTTCTCTTATTTGTTTCGAATATTTATTTATGAATTTTTATTATTCAAGAACGAAAATCTTTTTCACATAAGAATAGTGCGATTTCTCAACAGTTTTTTTTTTTTTTGTGCGACTTCTATTGTTAATTAGGAATTTTTATTGAATTGATGCCTTTGTTTTGCATTCCCTCCCCCCAATATTCTTATTGCGTCTGTACCAATATTTCTTTGGCGTTTCTTTTATGGTTTTTGTTTGAACGATTATTGTTCTTGTTTTATTTTATGATTGCCGTAAAAGGCCAATATTTCTTTTTGGTTTTTGTGTTAATTCTATTCTTTATTATGAATTTTTCAGGCGTATCCCCCAACGGTTGTATTTATCGGGGTGTTTACACATTGGCAAACATAATTCAAAACTCTCTTGTAACGGTTTATGGCATGTCAGTGGTAATCGAAGTTGTCATTCATATTTCAACAACATGACGGTAGAGAGGCAAACCAAAGGTACCAATTCAAGAATGAATCACAGGAATTGCGTTAAAAATCCCCAGCTATTCTATTTCTTAAGCGTTACCAATACACAGCCAAGGTGGGGGTCACCGAGAAGGGGGCGAAGCCCCCTTTGGAGATCGCGCAGCGAGCGCGTTCGGGGGTTGGCGAGCGTTAGCAAGCAGGGGGCGGAGCCCCCTAGTCGAATTAAGAAAGAAAAAAAATTGAACAAAATATTAAAAATATCTGAATGCAGCGCGACCCGAGTTTGACGAATCGGCATTTTTACAATAGAAGTCTATTACAGGGAAGTCGGTGTCTTTTTTGCCGGCTACAATGAGGGACTGCGAACGCAAATATTACCATAAGTTTTTAGAAAGGCTGGTAGTCGGCAAATTTCTGAAATTTCATTCCTTCTTTTAAAAATTTCTACTGACGGATGTTTCAAAACATATTGAATGGAAAAAGTTCAAATAATTAAACTCATCATTAGTATTAGAAAATTGTGATCACAAGGCAGCCTCAGTTGACGGTCGGCAATTTTGAATGGGAGTAATTATATCCTTTTTGACAGGAACATTAAAATAATCTAATCGTTGATATCTTCACTGACATTAGATAACTTTGATGTGTTACAGTAGATGATATACTTGTATTTGTGGTACGTCAGACAACGCCTCAAAAACCATGACATATACATTAAACGTCATTTACATAAAGTATGTAATGTACATCATATGAGTTAAAGGTTTTATACAAAATTTCAAAACACCAAAATTTTTGTATACGAAAATTGACCAGCATTTTACAAAGTTATTGCAATTAATGTCAAGTAGAACTTCATAAATGATGTTATGTACAGGATGGTCATAAAGAAACTTTGCCGATATATGGATCTCCAAAGGCAGTCTCGTTCAACAGATCGAGATGTGATTTCAGGTATAGTTATTCAGAGGTATGAGGTCGGAATTCTGTGAATTTCGGCAAAATGGCGCTCACGATTACCCCGGTTATAGTTACGAATAGCAATGCTTACTTTTTCCTATCGAGAAATGATCACCGCACGAAAACCTTAAAGAGCGTTGGAATGGTACGTGTATCACAAAAAACGGACGCACAAAATACAGATCTGCGAACTGCCAACAAAAACACGATCGGAGCAATGGAGGCCTCTCATCAAATATTCAGCTTAGAAAACCGATTAAATTGCCTGTGATGGCACTCATGTGAACTTTGGCCTCTGTCAAATGCAAATTTTCATCGTGCGCCTCAATCGTGTTTTTGTTGGTCGTTCGCAGAGCTTTTTGTTTTGTTTTTGTGCGTGCATAATGCGTTCGTTTTTTTTGTGAAACACGTACCATTCCATCTCTCTTTAGGGTTTCCTTATGCTCTGAGCATTGTGCGACAGAAAAAAGTAGACGTTGTCATTTGAAAATTTCGTGCATGTAATTATAACCATAACCGTGAGCGCCATTTGTTGAAATTCACAGAATCTCGAGCTCATACCTCTGAATAACTATACCTGAAATCTCATCTCGATCTGTTAAATGGAACGGAAGCTAGAGGCTCATATATCAGCAGAGTTTCTTTATGATCACCTTGTACTTCATATACTGAAAATGCATTCCCAAAATAATGCATGCCATATGTAAACTGGAAGGTGATATCGAATTTATTCTAACAAAATATTCCTTGGAAAAGTGTTGATAGGTTTTTTATAATACTCTCTAAAATTCTTAATGTTTTCCGTGCTCAAATAGCTGTGGACCGACATTGTCCGATACAACCAGCAAATTTCTGCAAATTTACTATTGCAAATTGTGAGTATCCTTTCACTCCTATCCTCGATTTCTGGCGCAGTTTGACCTTTGTGTTGCCCTTGCGCCTAATAAATCTGAAAAACAACCAACCTATCCTGGATTTCACCACTTTAACATTCTAAACATTGGGAAAAAAATGTCTTTCAGATAAACTAAGATTTTTTAGTCTAAATACCTTTAAAAATATTTCAAATTGGATCAATAAATCTCAAATTACGATCGTAACCATTACATGTGGGTAAGGGAAATGGGGGTGGGTTTTTGGAAATTTCATGTTGACAGTGACGTTTCTCTTGCTTTGAAGATCAAATGTGCAACTTGTTCTTCCTCAAGAACAGATTAACACTGTAGATTTGAATACTCCCCCCCCCCCCCCACACACACACACCTTTCGCAAAAAAAAACCACGCGTACTATTCCTTATATAGTTTGTTATGTTGTGCTAAAAATTATGACATGCTTTTTTATAGATCTGAATATTTTGTCACTAAATTCGAAGTTCAATCAGTTGCGAATAACTTACATTTTTGCACATAAATATTATAGTTTGGTTTAATGCTAAAGTAATCCATTTCATTTTTAATCCCGCTTAGGAAAAAAAAACTATTAACACATGTTTCAAGAAAAATCAAAATCTTTTCTTTTTTAGTTAGGAAAATGTGTAAAAAGTATTTAAAAATTAAATAATTAACAAATCGTTTTTAATAATAATTGTCTTTTGCAATGCAATTATAGTGTCCATGAACGCCCACATGATTATTTGCATGAAGATGTAAGACGACCAAAGTTTTTGTTTAATCCTTGATTTTTTGAAGATGGGAATTGGATTTCCTAATTGGATGTTAGTTAATAAATGTGTGTGTGTGGGGGGGGGGGGCGGATTTAGTTTAGTTTAAATGTTCTGTTCAAATTGATTAATTAATATCGATTTGTTTTTTTCTTGTACATTTTACCACTTTTTTTTTCCACGTTACTTTATATTTCGAAATCCGGAGGGGAAGGAGTGCAAGTTCATGTTTCTTATGTCCCTGACATTGTATCTATTATAAAAATTGTAGTGCTTCGCGTAGGAAATTTTCTGTAGTAGCAATAGTCCGCCAGAATTTTAAAAAGAAGAATTTTTCCAGAATTTTTTTTTTCTTTCAACCTTTATACAATTTATTATACAAAAGTCACCTATTTGATCAATAATTTTCATTTATATTTAATTCCGTGTTAAAGTGCTATTTTCCAACCACTTTTACAAGTTTAATTATTTTTAATTCCGTGTTAAAGTGCTATTTTCCAACCACTTTTACACGTTTAATTATTTTTTTTTCGAAACTGCAATTTGAAAATTTAAAAAAATAGTATCGAAATGAAGCACTTGTACTTTTCAGTTTACTGAATTGGTTTAAGATTGTGGGGGGAAATTCTATCTATCTACAAGGTATAAATGTCCCCCCCCCCCTACTGTCCCCAAATGAAAATGCTTCCAAAAATAATCTCCTTTGTTTGGAGTGGAAGGGTTAATTTACTAAAAAGAAATGAAAAATTAAATGAATTTGAAGGAACTCTAACTATAATGTGATGGGAATTTACTTAAAATTTGATATTAAGTACGCATGAATAAAATGCCATAAAATATTAAAAATTGTTTAGACGGTAATTTAAAAATAGTTCAAACTAATTTCACATTAAATAAAACAATTCACAATTAAATAAAAAAAATGCATTAACAATTAGTTTTACATTAATTAATAATTAATTATGCATTAATTATTCATTTATTAATTAAAAATTATTTATACGTTAATTTTACATTAATAAAAATTAGTTACAGGGTGTCCACAGATCGGGAAAACCGGGAAAAGTCAGGGAATTCGGCATTTCGGGAAAAATCAGGGAATTATCAGGGATTTTGTCAAAAAGTTTAAAGGAATTTTCCGAAATTAAAATTAAACTTTTAATTTTGATCATTAAAGATACACTGTTACCAAAAATACAAAAATCAATTTGAAAAAAAATTAGAAAAAGTTAAAAAAAACACAAAAAAAACAAAAAACGTCGAAAATTCGGACCGCAAGACCGACCATGTAACTTTTCGCATTAAAATTTCCTTACAATCACTGAACCTGCTTGCTTTCAGATTTGCCTCAAAGCGCCGATGGAATGACTACATTTCTTCCTCATTTTTCTCTTATATTATAGTAGTCGGCATTATTTACTTTGATATTTGATGGTCATTTTTCTGAACGTTACGATGGTAAAATGACCGATATTTTCGTGATTATAGAGGGCAAGATACACGTTCTTGCATGCTGCTCATTTTCGTGATGTGTCCCTGACGCTATTTCAGAGATTGCACCTGTCAGCCATGGTACAGTTCTGCTTTTTTAGATTTCAGCATTTTTTTTTTTTTTTTTTTGAAATTTCCATCATTCCTGAGACGGATTCAAAACTGCATTACAATTTCATTGGGTTTACTTGCTTGTCTGACAATCAAGGAACCTACATACTTTCAGATTTCCCCAAACTTGTGATGTAATGACCATTTTTCTTGCTGATTGCCAGCATCTATCGCTGTTATTTATGCTAGTGTGTGGTGGTTAGTTTCGCCGAACGTTACTCTGATGTTAAGCTTGTTATTGCCGAGATTTTCGCTGCTAAGAAGGGAGCTTTCACCGAGATTAACATTCTTGTGATGTTCATTTTAGTCCCTATTAATCACTCTTCTAAGGTTTGCGCCTCAATAGTTGTCTATATCGCCGAGATTTACGCTTGTGATTGTCAATTTCGTAGATTGTGACGTCGATAGAGTCGCGTCTATTTCAGCGATTTCCATCGACATATTGGATGCTAACGTTGATATTTACGTTGGTGTGATGGTCATTTTTGCCGATTGTTGCCTTAATGCAGGGATGTAATTGCTTCTGCCGATCTTTCTGCTTTCGTGAATTTTTCTTATTTATCAAAGTTTTCCTCCCACAGCCGACCAAATGGTATAGTGGTTAGCGTGCTAGCTTCTAGACCGCGAGGTTGCGGGTTTGAGTCCCGCGTATGGCATGGGTGTTTGTAAATGTATGTTGGCTTGTCAAATGACGAATGTTTCGGCGCATTATAGCCCTCGTTTTGCTGACGGCGCCAGATAATCTGAAAACAACCAACTTTCCTCCCACAAATTTCTCATTGATCCCGCGGAGATTAAAATTTCCTGACAATCATGGAACCTGCATGCGTTCAGTCTTCCCCAAACCACCGATGGAATTATTATCCCCTCCCACCTTATTTTTCTCTAATGTTAGACTCTATCAGAATTATTTACATTGGTATGTTATAGCCATTTTACAGAACGTTACGCTGATGAAATGGCAGTTATTCCTGTAATTATGGCGAGCGTTATCGCCGTTATTACGTTGCTGTGTGATACTCATTTTCGTCGAGTCTTACTCGAAAATAATAGTTACTGACGTTATTGCAGAGGTTTGCATCTGTCGGACATAGTACAGTTCAACTAAAACGCGAATTTCGACTTTTTCTTTTAATTGAAATTTTGATAATTCCTGAGATCGATACAAATCTGCATTACAGTTTTGTTGGACTTACAAGTCTGACAATCACGGAATCTCGGCAACAATCGGCATTTTGCCTGTACCGGTACGGGCATTTTTGCCGATTGTTGGTTTAATATAATTGCCGAGACTTGCGCCCGTACGGCGACCGCTATCAACGATATTTACGTTGAAGTAGCTGTAATTTTCACTTAGATTTAATCCGTTTTAACTGAAGTTATTGGTGAGATTCACGACGTCGTTTTGGTGTCATTCGCCTAGACTTCCACTGATGTGAAAGCCGCTATGTACGTTATTAGTGTGTATGTGAGGATCGTTTTCACCGTTTGGTTTGAATTAATGATGAATGATTAGAATTTTAATTTAATTTTGCACAAGAAATTAATCCAAATCGTCCCAGTTTTTTTTTATGTATCCTTATTTTAAATTGTCATTTTAACTGCTACTGAATGTAAAATTGTTTATTTTAACTTGAAAAACAATTTCACATTTTAACTATAGATGTAAGTAATAGTTTAAAGTTAAAGCAATTTTTTTTATGTATAATTGTTTAAAATTAATTGTCTGGGGAAAATGTGTTTATTTTGTAAAAATTTTGCTTGGGTATTGTACTTAAACAAGCGGCTACAGCTGATCTTAAACAAAAAAGAAAATTTCAAATAATGCATATAATGAAATTGAACAATTTGGACAACGAAATTATGCAAACTAAAAAGCCAATGAAAATAGTGTAACTCCCCCAATCCAACTACATTTGAAGACAGTTTTTTTTTTTTTTTTTTTTTTTTAAATACATAAATTGATATATAATTCATAAAATATAAAAATTTTACTTTACGAAAATATTTTAAAGCAATTATTGATTTTTAAAATTTGATTACAATTTCAAGTATTCAGAAAACAAAAACAGTTAATATAATATATAGAGTATTTGTTAAATGTGTGTGTTTGATCCATTTTGACATGATTTATGGTTTATCTTTATTTTTAAAATTTTACTTAAGAAAACAGTTTATTAAATCTGAAATTTAATACTAGAGTCCTCTTTTCTTGAGATTAGATTGTAATGAAAAAAAAAGTAGTGTGATTTTAAAGTATAATTGCACATGCACAGTGCAGGTACACTATACATACACTACACTAAATGAAGCAATTTGGTATTTGTGTCATAAATGTGTAAAGATAAACAGTACAAGCATCGTAATTTTCTTTATGATGGTGAATTTGAATTTTGTTTTACTTGAAAGTTTATTATTTATATATATTTTGTCGATAACTTATAATCAGGGAAAATATTGGGTGTTACAGGGAATAATCAGGGAAATATCAGGGAATTTTAAAATAACTTTTCTGTGGACACCCTGAGTTAACAATTTATTAGCTCCTTAATTTATATTTTCTACATTTACACCGGACATGCCTTGATTTCAGTCGGCAAAAGGATGTCTACGCCCCCCCCCCCCCCCAACCAAAATTCTTAGCGACGGCCCTGACAATGGCTATCAAGATCAGATTACAGCCACCTAAATCCTTAAGTTTCAGTTTCCCCCCTCCGTCTCAATGATAGGATAGCATATTTAGACCAATGGCGGATCCAGCCAGGGGGCGCCCCCCCCCTCCCCCCTAGGTGTTTTTTACAATTTACAGAAATAAATAATAATAATAATAATAATAATAATATATATATATATATATATATATATATATATATATATATATATATATATATATATATATATATATATATATATATATATATATATATATATTATTTTTTATTTCCAAGTTTTTTCAATAAGTTCATGCAACAATTATATTTTAACCTTCTTCTAATTTTCAAAAAAGCATAAAAAAAAGCTTATTTTTGTACCAAGGTTCTATTTATAGCCTTCTCTCTTCCAATTTAAACGGAACGGATGTTGGAAGACTGTACGAGTATTCAAACCTTCACCATCTTGACCTTGAAGATAAGACCCCTGATACCCGATCCCTTTTCTGGCGAGTGGGATGAAGAGATTTTGACTCACATGCTTAAGGTCCAACGTCAATCAGGGAAAAAAAGAATAATGAGAGGTTGACTATTTGGGTTACCCCAGGAAATGTCCACCCCCATTCAACTGGACATGGTAATAGGCTAAACTTAAAACTTTTGAAAGAAAGGAAGAGGAAGGTTATTTATTAACTGCATAAGAACTCGCCCAGCTCTAATTTCTGCTTCGGCTTGTAAATAAGCGACATATTTGAATTTCGATTAACTATCCTCTCTTGCACCACACTGGAAAGGTATGCCAATTTTTTTTCTTCTTTTTTTACATAAAATAGACTTATAAACAATTTTGTAAGAAACATTATCTGTGTAAAGTAGCACTACAGTAGCAGAATTAATTATTTAAAAAAATATCACTTTCAAACCCTGTACAAAATTAAACGAATGAATTAACAAAATAAATGTGTATGTTTTTTACGATAATTTGAAAAGTTTTGTACAAATATTTACCTGGACATGCTTTCAAATTCTGTTTTTTTTTTTTTTTTTTTTTTTTTGTGTGTGTGCTATTGTAGAAGTAATGCAAGAAATATTGCACTTTATAAGTAATTATAACGCTTACGGCATAATATATATACATACTTTTAGAGAAGGCTAAAATTACTCTAATTTTATTCTAAGCCTATTCTTCCAAAACATATTTTTTATGAAACTTCTGATTCTTGTTCAAAAGTTTCGTGAAAGAAGTAAAATGATATTGCAACTCAAAATGAAGTTCTTAAATTTTTTTAAATACAATGATCCTCCTACAATCTCTCTCTTCCAGTTATAATTGAAGAATTGGAACAAAATATTTCAGTATGCGATGTTTTTTTTTAATTTGTCACGGATTGATATAATTTACCTATTTTGTTTTCATTATTTAAAAAAAATGCCCAGTTTGGCGATTATTCTAAAAAATCCGTTTTGGGAGATATGCTGACAGGCACAACTAAAAAATTTCTTGAACTCATCACGTTCCAAAACGTGTACAAATGCAATAAAATCGATTTTTTTTTTTTACCGAATTCAATACTTTTATACCATACGGGTAATTAAAAGTAAAAAAAAAATAAAAAACATGGATGTATAAAATCGCACCAAATATATTGTAAAATAGTACCTAAGACCATAAGAAAAACAACAAAAATTGGTTCGTAGATCAAACTTGGCAAAAATGTTCTATGGGGGGGGGGGGGGGGGTCAGGGGGTTTTGTGGCTGAAAAATTAATTTTGGAGCAATCTAGGCATGTGACACATGTTTTTAGAGTACTTTTTTTTTTTATGCTGAATCGAATGAAAAAAAGCAAAACAATATAACTAACCTAAAAAAAGTTACAGTTCTTTTTTATAAATGAAAACACATGTTAAATCCAATGAAAGGTAAAATACGACATTAAAAAATAAAAATTGGTCCGTTCATGAAACTTTGCAAAAACGTTTTATTTGCCATGAGTATAAAGAAACAAAGGAGTTCATAAAAATATCTAGCATAGAAGGGTGTTTTTTAAGGAATGGGAGAGGGGTGTTCTTTTTTTTTAAACTGAAAAGTAATTTAAGTATAACCAGGGCATTTCACCTTACGCTAAGATAGCGAGTCAGAAATGTGACGAAAAGGGGGGGGGGGGGGCAATCAGTGGATACGGATTATCTTGAAGTATATTTCTAGAACACTGCATATAATTTTTTTTCTTCTAACTTTTTTTAAATATTCGATTTCATCCTGGTTAAGGCACAGGTGTTGCCCCCCCCCCTCAGGAAAATCCTAGATCCGCCACTGATTTAGACGTAGACGATCCCAGACTGCCGAAGTTTTGGTTCCCGTTCGATTCGAAGACGAACCATAGAGAGACGAACACGTTGGTTGTCCTTGAAAGCTGTCGGCCGAAAACACTACACAGGCAATTCCTATTCGGCATGTTATCAGTGTGAACGATTGTCGTTGAATGTGCGATGAAAAAGAATTTCTGTGAGTATTTAAAGCGGAGCGCTCTGTGACAAAAAACAGAATTGGTTTATCCTTTGTCCGTCCTAGCTTATAAGTGATTAACTAGGTAAGTACTTTTTAAATGTTGCCTTTGAAATAATTGCGCTCTGTTTTATTTCATGAAACTGTATTCGGAATGAAGCTAAATGGCGGATTTCAAAGAAAGTAATTTACAATCAAAAGTGAAGTTTTTTATAAAAAATTGGATATTTTTCATTTGCCATCAGTGGCCATAAAGATATGTAATGATTTTATTCTTTTTCCCGAATAAATTATTCGTTGATTTATTTTCTTGTTGAGATGACTTCCTCTGACCATAGTGTGCTGCCGCCTGGTGGCGAACAGTGGGCATTAATTACGTAAATCTAAATTTTAAGTAAAAAGTAAGTCCGTTGCAGTCACCGGGCGTTCATTGTCTGTAGAAAATGGTCCGATCCGGTAAAAAGTTAGATAATTAATGTACTAGTACCAGGCCCTAATCATTGCAAAGGCCCGGGCCTTGGGTCCATGATTTTAGGGGGCCCCGAAATATGCTTTAAACCTATAACTTTTCTTTCACAAAAGCTATGTAAAAATCTTTTATAATCTGTATAAAAGAATTTTATCATAAAAATCATTTTGTATTGATCTTGAACCGTCTTTGGTATCCCAGACTATATTTATTCAAATAAACCAAACCATCATTTAAAAGCGTAAATAACAAGCTTTCCTGAAAGATAGAGACAAAAATTGAAATTCTTGACGAATTTATTGTAAAATCAGCAAATGTCGACTCTGAAGTTATGAGTAATGCTGCAGATATTGTTGTCATGGATTTTACTATACATTGTGATCGTATAATGCAATACTACATTACAATTTTTTTTTCCTGTTTTGATTAATAAATTTGATTGTTTAAAATGTGTTTCTTTATTTGTGATAAACAAATTAACTTTTAGAAAACAATAAATTAACATTATTTATCAACTTTTTCGATATTTAATATTAATACATTTTGAGTATGTGTCGAGCCCATTTCCAATAATTCTCGCATTTGGAAAAGGGGCCCCCGAAATTGTCCAGGTCTTGGGCCCCAACTTGTCATGATCAGGCCATGACTAGTACTAGTTTTATACCTAGGGATTCTTTACTTTGATATTTAGATTTTTTTTTTCGCAACGAACTATCAATGGTTTTTGGAAACCAAATTCACTCAAAGAAGACATAAATTACTTAGTAGAGGCAGAGAAAATTTGATTTAATTAAACTAATTATTAAAACAATTCAATCATAAAAATGAATTAATAAATAAAACTATTTACTTATTGAAATTATAATCATTAAATATTAATATATAGGTAATGAATTACATTGACATGGGTGGCATTCGCCCTAAAATTCCTAATATTTCTTAAATTTTTGTTTCTCCCTAAAATTGTACTTAAATTCTTCGATAAATTAAAATCCCTGAAAATTCTTTCGTTTTCCTCCAAAATCCGAGAAGAAAAAAACAAAACTATTCCTTCAGATGAGAAAAATGGATTTAATTAAATTCGCATGTTTGGGGTCAAAATAGCATAATTCTTTAATTATATAACTGCTATTTTGCTCAAAAATTGTATGAGGTTAAATGTTTTTAAAATATACAATTAAAAGTAACTTTCATTTCTATTGTCATAAAAAAGGCTTATAATTTGTGTTCGGCTCCCCTGAATTTCAGCATTGCCAGTCTAAATGGATTTGTGTTCTTTCGTAACAAAGCAAAATATGTATACCTAAATGGATTTTTATGAAATGGTTGGACAAATAAATGTAGATACTTTAATATTAATGGATATCAGAAAAAGTTAATTTTAGAAGAAACGGCATATTTTTCTGTATTCTACTTATAAGAAAATAATATTGTTTTTATAGTAAAAAAATATACATAGCACAAAGAAGGACACTTTTGTACTTATATTTAAGAAAAATTTCTCTTATCATGCATTATAAATTGTTTTAGAAAAACATAAAATATTCTTAAAATTTTTAGTTGACATTCAATGAATTGCGGGAAGAATTTTAAAATTCTTTCATAACATCAAATATTTAGAGCGTAGCATTAATGAGACATTGAGAACCAGAACAGACCATCCTACATTGCTTATTTTTCTAATTGCTGTTTATACCTAGTTATTTTTAAAACCATTCATGTCATATCTCTTTATCTAATGAACAACTTAGTTGTCCATTAGATAAAGACGTGGGTTGGCTATTAATTAAACCCCATTTGGCATAAATGATTGTGGGATGGTTCATTCTGGCACTCATGAGAAAAGTGGATTTAATTAAATTCACATGTTTGGTCAAAATAGCATAATTCTTTAATTGTATAACTGTTATTTTGCTAAAAAGTTGTATGAGGATAAATGTTTTGAAAATTGGAGAAATTTTTGCTGGTATTGATACAAGCTTTGTAAATAATATGTCTATGTTAGGAACCTATGTTAGCCGCAAAAGAAATAGTATTCCTAAACGCTTTTGATTCATCCCTAAAATTTTAAGAAAATTATCCATAAAATTGTAAAAGTTATCCTTAAAATGTTACTGAATTTTTTGGAATTATCCCTAAAATTCCTATCTAAATTTACCTATGTTAGCCGCAAAAGAAATAGTATTCCTAAACGCTTTTGATTCATCCCTAAAATTTTAAGAAAATTATCCCTAAAATTGTAAAAGTTATCCTTAAAATGTTACTGAATTTTTTGGAATTATCCCTAAAATTCCTATCTAAATTTACCTATGTTAGCCGCAAAAGAAATAGTATTCCTAAACGCTTTTGATTCATCCCTAACATTTTTAGAAAATTATCCCTAAAATTGTAAAAGTTATCCTTAAAATGTTCCTGAATTTTTTGGAATTATCCCTAAAATTCCTATCTAAATTTTTTTAGGAAACTCACTGCGCCTCTGTAGCTATTTAATTATTAAACTTAATTATTTCATTAATTATTGAAATTACATTATTATTAACAATAAGGATTAAAATTGGATTATTGATAATATTGGAAATTTGAGTTGGCCTATATCTAAAATCACCGGGCTGATTTTATGTCTCAGTACGCCCCTGGAAAAATTCGTACAAATGCATTATCAGAACCTGGCGATATTTCTAAAATTTAGAGACTTTCTGAAAGCAGATAAGTAGTTAATTGTAGTAATCATAGTTTTCGCAATCACATACGTTGAGGAGGTGCTTAGAAATCAGGGCTCTATCCAGGTTTTTTTTACTGGGTCCTATTTTTGTGAAAAAATATTAATTTTGTGAAAAATTTCCAATTTTATATATTGTGAGCATATGGTTTGGCGTCCATAACATCACTTCCTTAAAATCAACAAGTGGGCAAGCGAGCCATTTTCTCCTTTTGGCACAAAATAAACTTTGTAATTTTGTAATTGGTCCATTTTCAAACTGGAAATGATATAAAGGTTCCGTTTTTTTTTTTTTTTACTTGGAATTTCGTGAAAGGTCAGTTTGTTAGACATGGAATTTTGTGAAGGGTCCTTTTGTTGATTATGGAATTTTGTGAAGGGTCCGTTTTTTGGACATGGAATTTTGTGAAGAGTCCTTAAAAGGACCCAAATTTCCTTCTCCATAGACCCCTGGAAATGATGATAGGAAAAGAGCAGAAAGAAGAATGGTTAACACATATAGAAGCTATACATTGGCATCAGGGAGAAATTCCAAAAAACTATTATGCATCTATACTGAACAGTTTATTCTGACGTATTTTTTTGTTGGTAAACTAAGTGACTTTTTTCCGAACACTAGTGTAACTTAACTTCTAAGTATCCTTAAACTTCTGACTAAAGAACTTGTTATTCTCAAGCCGCATGAAAGATCACTGAATGTAGGCTGGGGTCCGGTAAATTCTACGAACCCGAAATTTTTGAGAGAATAATTTTTCTCCCTAACTTTCCTTCCATCTTGCTTTGGTTTATTTTCCGTCTTATTAACTGCTACCAGAATAAGCAGACACTACAGATATTGAAGACATATTGTCTGTCTGGAGTTTTCCGGGTTGTTTCTTATTCGAAACCTAGACCTTTTGACGAAGACATTCTCTCCTACGCTTATGGAGTATCTTCATTATTAAGATGTTATCAGTGGCGTAACTGACGGGGCTGAAGTGCCTGCTAAGTGTTTGCAGGTAGCCCTTGTGTTATTTCCTTAACCACTTGATACTACAAAAAAAAAAAAAAAAAAAAAAAAAAAAAAAAAAAAGAGGAAAAAGCCTAAGGTAACCATTTTGGTTTCTTTGTACTATATATATTCAATTTCCTTTCCCTTGTATGATACAAGGAAAAAAATTTAAAGTAATATAAGGAAAATTTAAAAAAAAATTACAATTTAACATTATATTTGTTATTAGTTATGCATTGATATTGTGAGTTTTATTTGCTTTGTAATTTTTTTTTTTTAAAAATAATGTAGCTTAGTGATTTGTAATTAGTCTGATGCCCGATGTCTTGTCCAAAGACGTAATTTATGTTATTCTTACTTGATTTTATCTTGATCACATATATAATGGTGTGCTCTTTACAATTTGGCACCTATTTCGCATGCGAATAGTAGAATGTGATTAGTAAATGGAATACATATAGTACAAAGAAACCAAAATGGTTATCTTAGGCTTTTTCCATTTTTTTTTTCTTTCTTTTTTTTTCTGTAGTATCAACTGGTTAAGGAGATAACACAAGTCAAGTACCGTTGAAAATCTCTGAAGGTCTTTATTAACTGTATATATATATATATTTTTTTTTATCATGAGAGGTCATCTACATATTAAAACTAAACCAAACTTTAAGAAGTTCAATGACAACTCCATTGTACTATATTTAGATTTAGAAAAAAAAACCCCGTCTAAATACTAAATTTCATAATTTTCCAATGATTGGTTAGTATTTTAAATGTCAAAATAGTTGCAAATTAATGTAAAAAATAAAATATTTTTTTTTTAGCCATAAATTCTTAAATTGTTAATATATATTTTAGCAACTTTTGTTTCAAACAATAGTTTGTAAAAGGCCAAACATAAATAACATACAACTTTTGTATTAAACAGTTTTTTAATAATTAATTATTAATTAATAAAACAAGTTTTAAATTTATTTAAACAGAAACATGAATTTGTTTTGCTTCCATTAGAGTTATCATGGTCGAAAACCCCTCCAGAATTTTGTTGGTTCTATTTTGACTTTTGGTTCTTGTAAAAAAGCTCCCTTTAAGGGACCGTGTTACAGATTATGTCTTAAAGCACGCCAAACGTTTGCTTCTTCCGCACTTTAAAGAAATTTGCCCTCAAGATCGGCCAAAGCATTTTCGCTCATAAGTGCTTTGTTTCTCAGTATAATGAACTGATATTTGGTATCTAGGGTAAACGAAGTATTCTAAATCGAGTGGAAACATAAAGAATGGGGGTTCGTATTGAAACTTTTAACGACAGAGTTAAATATGCTTAGTATACAGACCCTTAAAAAAAAAATTTTTTTTTTAACCAGACATGTAGAAAACTGCAAACGACTTATTTTTTCTCACTTTTCAGAAAATGTCCCTAACAAGCAGTACAACCAGTAGACAAGTGCGTGTCTGTATTGAACATATTTTATTTTCGATCAAGCGTGTAAAAAAAGTCCGATTCTTGTCTTTGAAATGTGAGTGTTTAGTTTGAAAATGACGAGTAAGCAGTGAAGGCTTCAAACTAACCGATAGAGAGTACTTTTCCGCAAACACATTTTGATCTAGGTATACGTTCTCAAACCCCGGATTAACTGGTACTGAGGATAAGCTGATGGTTAAATGAAAATCTGGCTAAAACGTAGGATTAAAAAGTTCAAAACAGAAAGTTAACTGCATAATTGAATTGTATGTTTGTCTTTGGTATAATTTAATGAAAAATTTAATAAATACACAAAACTATTATTTCAAAAATTTCGATATTATATACATTAAGAGGAGTCTTTAAAGCAATCAGTCGAGAGACTCGATTACTTGCAACTTAGTTTCCTAAAATTTTATAAAAGCATAACATCAACAGAGGAAGCCGATGTCTGCCACATAACATAGAACTGTTTCCAAGACTTTTAACCCATCGTTATGTGAAATGCTGGATGTGTCATCGATGTCAGTGACATTATCATCATCATTTTGACGGCTTTGATGATGTTGTCATCCTACAAATTATATTTCTGGAGATCCTGGTCAACGCCCAGCCACGGATCTACGTCTTCTGTAGCTATTTTTCGTGTGCACTAAGATGTTAAACTAAATGTTGCACTAAGATGTTAAACTTAATGTTGCACTAAGATGTTAAACCACGTTTTGTAACATCCTGATTTCAAAAAAGTTGTCTAGAAAAAATGTCTGTTGTGAGCATAACTCCTGAACAAATTGACCTAAAATGTTCAAATTTGACGTGCGGGCTAGTGGTAAGCAGGAGACCTATCATTAAGGTTTTCGTCAAAATCGCGCATGCGTATAAGGTAGCTGCCATTGAAAAAATCGTTTTTTTAATAATTGCTAAAAAATGGCTCGAACGATTTTGATCAAAATCGCTGTGGTAATGCCTCTTAAGGTGTTCTAAACATCCCAGGCCGCCGACAGAGTTCTCTTTCCTTGAGCATACCTCATGAACGATCGTTTTTTCTTCTCTCAACAGTTTCACTTAGAAGTAAAGATAATACAACAATTATTGAAAAGTATATCGCCAAAATCGTCATTTTTGGCGGGAGGTGTTTTTTTTTTTTTTTTTTTTTTTTTTTTTTTTTTTTTTTTTTAAAGACAAGAATCATCGCAAAAAATTTCGTCAAACTGGCCATTTTTTCTATATGAATGATGAAAATATAAAAACGGTAAATGACACAAATTCACGTCAGTATTATATAGTGTAA
Organism: Linyphia triangularis; assembly: GCA_963978545.1. NCBI lineage: Eukaryota > Metazoa > Arthropoda > Arachnida > Araneae > Linyphiidae > Linyphia > Linyphia triangularis. The sequence continues at coordinate 105,265,216 of OZ021725.1, forward strand.
TTGAAAGTTGTGCGATATTCCACACCCATATTTTTTTTAATCTTCATACTTTAAAAAATTTCGAGGGGTTAAGAGAGGTTCTAATGTATTAATTTTACTTTCAATGTTATAAATAGTATAAAAACTTTTTTTTTTCTATTTTCAGGGCAAAAAGAAACATGGAAAAATTAAATTTCCGAATAATTTATGTTCCCACTGAAAACTATACCGGGAAAGCTGAGAGTGAAATACTTATTCAGCGGTACATGAATAAATTAAAACTACATGTGGAATCATGTGGCTTGAAAGACGTAACTTTGAATATTTTAAAAGTTAAAAAATCAGAAGATGAAGATTATCCTGAAATTGAAGAAATTATTTTTCAGGTTGAAGGTAAATATGCTGTTGCTACGAAGCACAAATATTTGCAGTATCAGGAGTTCTTAACCAAATGTAAAAACATATTTCTTCCTTTGCCATCACCGATTATATTATTGCATGAAAGCAGTAGCTTCAATCCAAATCGTCGATCGTCTCATGCGTCAAAATCATGCACTAATATTGCATTTGGTGTGCTGCCATATAATGGAGAGTTTCATGAGTACGCATCTCTTGGCTCAAGTGGATATGCTGACTTTTTCCATGATATTCGTAACGTGAAAATTAAATATAATGATAAAGAGATGGTTTTTTCATATAACAACATCAGAAATATATTTGTGAACATAAATTCTAATCCTCGGGAAATATTCTTTGATCTTTGCAATCCTCCGTTAATTTTCGAAGTTGAATCAAGACGCGCCCGGAATGATGAAACGTATGTCATAAATCATCGAACAATGGCCATACCAAACGAAATTGATGTCGATACTTATGGTAGATCTAACATCATTCGAATTTCCTTATTGGATGTTGCAAGCGCAGATGAAATAATCAGCAGGATTCAATTTCGATGCAATAGGAAACCTGTACTTTATGCATACATTGTATCACTTCCAAAACGAAAACCATGCGACGTTCCCTTAGAAATTCCACATTTTGGGTGTACCTACTTGCTGACAGCCATCTTGAAAAGGAATTTTACGATGGCTGCTCAAACGCCAAATATTCTTCACAGCCTCTCCGATCTTAAAAGACTATGCTTAGAAAATGCAGACTGTTTGGAGAAAGCCTTAATACTTGTACTAGCAGCTCTCGATTCTGGAAAAGTCATAAATTACTGGCAAGCCATCGAAAGTCAGTATCGATATTACGTTTCAAACAAGGACGAAATCAATTATAGTCACTACGTGGTACCAGAGAAATGCCGAACGATTCGACGGGTTACACTAACCCCATCTCGTCAGCTGCTATGGGCACCAGAGATAATGTTCGGCAACCGAGTTCTTAGAAACTTCAATTCAGAATACGCTTTGAGGGTTTCATTCCGCGATGATAACAATTCCAGATTAAGTTTTAACGCCGCTTATGCGGATAACAATGTACTTGAACTTGCTTTTCAGTATATGGTTAGAGGGGTTCATGTTGGAACCAGACGTTATGAGTTCCTTGCGTGGTCCAACTCTCAGATTCGAGATCATGGTATCTGGATGTACGCTGAAGACGAACAAGGAAAAACCGTTAAAGACATCAGATCGTGGATGGGAGATTTTTCTCACATTCACTCTGTGCCTAAGTATATGGCGAGAATGGGGCAATGCTTCTCCCAAACTGAAGATGCTGTTTCTGTACCTCTGGATGAAAGTCACGTCAGAACAGAAAATGACATAGAACATGGATATGATTACCTCGCTGGTAAACCTTATTGCTTCTCTGACGGTGTGGGCAAAATTTCTTCAAAATTAGCAAAAAAGGTTAGTATTAGGCAACAGGCGAAAACATTCAAAATCTAACTACCTTTTCTTCGTCTTTCTTACTTGTTTCTTTTATTTTCTCATTATTTTAATCATGTTATAAAATTTTCTGGAAAAGATAATGCTCAAACCTTACTCACATTTTATTATATGTTATACATTTTTCATGCAATTTAATGTACCACATTCAAGTCACATATTATTGAAAATATTTATCAGCTATGAAAGAAAGAAAAGGGGGCGTGATATTTTATTGCTACCTGACGCTGTTACTTTTGTAAAAAGTAATTTTTAAAAATTCTTTAATATGCTTGCTCTTCACGTCCTTTATTTTTATTTTAGTAATTAATATGAATCTATTTTAGCTTCCAGATTGAAATTTTCAATTTGAAGTCCTATTTTAGCTTCTACTTTCACTATGAGAAGTTTATAGAAAGATGGTATGCGAATCTGAGGTCAACATCCTCAGACAAATTTACAAATGCTATAGGCACTTGTTCAAATGAAAAGTTCTATCTAGGCAAGTTTCCATGCTAAAATTCAACAGGAAATTACTCTCAGATGTCAATTAACAATTCGTTAAACATATAGATATGCGTCACATACCAATTTGAAAGTCTATAAGTTTAGTAGAATTATATCCCCCAAAAAAACACTTTTGAAAAGTAGAAGAACCACCAACCTCAAAAACACAAAAAACTTTCTTACAATAAAAAAATCATGAACATGATGAAAATTTTCAGCCACAAACACAGTGATTTAAAAAATGGCCAACCTCCGATTACAACTCTCGGTTGTGACTCGCTTAAGAATGTATGCTTAGTTAGTTTATTTTTAAAATTTAAGTTCCGCTCCCGTAAAAATTAACGCTGCTTGAGGTTGGCGCCCGTCATAGGAATATTAACAACTAGCTAAATACCCGTGCTTCGCTACGAAATTTTAACATGTGCATTATTTTAGCTAGCTGTGAGGCCTCGCACTGCGGAAATCTGTCATTCGTGTATAAAACCCAGTTTTTGCCGCTTCGCTCGCAAGAAGGTTCATCGCTACGCAAAATCTAGCTCGCTTCGTTCGCTAAAAAGTTCATGGACACATAAGCACAGGCTTATTTCATTCGTTAAAAGGTTTATTGCTATGCAAGCATAAGCTCGCTTCACTCTCTAAAATCTAATTGCTACGTAAAGACTTAATATTGGAAGCCTCTTCTTTGCCAAGAAAAAAAAATTCCCCGTTAATACAATAATACAACACCCCTTTAAGATTATTTTAACACGTGTTTGTAGAAAGCAAAATTAGAGGCTAAAACTACTTATGTGGAAACTTTCAGAGATCTAGGCCTATTCGAAGTCGCTTTTTGTGAAAAAAATTAATTGAAAAACAAATTAAAATTTTAACATTCTTTTTGTCAGTTCAATTAGAAGGCCAAAACTACTTGTGTTGAAAATTTCAGAAATGTAGCCCAATTACAAATCATTTTGTAAAATATTTGTTAATTAATTAAAAAAAAAAATTATGGTTTTCAAAAATCCAATTAGAAGGCCACAACTATTTATGTTGAAAATTTCAATGCCGTAGCCCTATTTGAAATCGTTTTGTAATATATAAATTAATTAATTAAAAAAATTAATTAAAAAAGAACAAAATAAAAATTTAAAATTCTGTTATTTTAAAGTCCAATTAAAAAGTCAAAACTACTTATGTTGAAAATTTCAGATCTGTAGCCTTATTAGATATCGTTTTGTAACATATTTATTAATTAATCAAAAAAATTAATTAAAAAAGAACTTATTAAAATTTTAACGTTATGTTTGTGATGTATACAATTAGAAGGCCAAAACTACTTATGCTGAAAATTTCAGAGCTGTATCCCTATTAGTAGTCGTTTTGCAAAATGTTTATTAATTAATAAAAAAAATTAATTAAAAAATAACAAAATAAAAATTTAAAATTCTGTTTTTTAAAAGTCCAATTAAAAGACGAAAACTACTTATGTTGAAAATTTCAGAGCTGTAGCCCTATTAGTAATCGTTTTTTAACATATTTATTAATTAATTAAAAAAATTAATTAAAAAATAACTAATTAAAATTTTAACATTCTGTTTGTGATGTATAAAATTAGAAGGCCAAAACTACTTATGTTGAAAATTTCAGAGCTGTAGCCCTATTAGTAGTCGTTTTGTAAAATGTTTATTAATTAATAAAAAAAATTAATTAAAAAATAACAAAATAAAAATTTAAAATTCTGTTTTATAAAAGACCAATTAAAAGACCAAAACTACTTATGTTGAAAATTTCAGAGCTGTAGCCCTATTAGTAATCGTTTTGTAACATATTTATTAATTAATTAAAAAAAATTAATTAAAAAATAACTAATTAAAATTTTAACATTGTGTTTGTGATGTATAAAATTAGAAGGCCAAAACTACTTATGCAGAAAATTTCAGAGCTGTAGCCCTATTAGTAGTCGTTTTGTAAAATGTTTATTAATTAATAAAAAAAATTAATTAAAGAATAACAAAATAAAAATTTAAAATTCTGTTTTTTAAAAGTCCAATTAAAAGACGAAAACTACTTATGTTGAAAATTTCAGAGCCGTAGCCCTATTAGTAATCGTTTTGTAACATATTTATTAATTAATTAAAAAAAATTAATTAAAAAATAACTAATTAAAATTTTAACATTCTGTTTGTGATGTATAAAATTAGAAGGCCAAAACTACTTATGCTGAAAATTTCAGAGTTCTACTCCAATTTTAAGTAGGTTTCTATAGATCCACAGAGCCACAGACAGATAGACACACAGCTTGTTTTATTATTATAGATATTTGCGTTTAAACTAATTTATGGCTGTTTGCACGAATATTCCAGTTTATGATTTCATTTGGATGGGTAGGAAATACAAAGTGGTGTATATCTTCATGTTCATGTAATTTTCAAAATAGTATAGAGAAATTGTGCTCAAACGCTTGCATTTGAATCGTTATTAAGAATTTTTTAAGTAGGAAACTCAAGTGCTTCTGGTAAGCTTTTGTTTGGTTGATACATACATTTTGGAAAGTTTTTATTGTGTGGTGGGTTTTAAAGGTTAGTAATTAAGACCGGCTCCAACCTCAAGCAGTGTTAATTTTTATGGGAGCGGAAATTGAATTTAAAAAATAAACTAAGTAAGCATACATTCTTAAGCGAGTCACAACCGACCCTAGTAGCAATTTTTCCTCGGGCGGTGATCGGAATTCCATCCCCAGGTGAATCGCCGGTGATTGGCGATTCGCCGGAAACTCACCCTAAACTTATCTTTCCCTTGGCAACTAATCCATTTTGTCCCCGTGGCCGGCCATTGGCCGATGTTCCGAAACTGATCGAATTCGAGGAGAAGCCGACAAGAATTGATTTGAAGGCCGAGGGAAAAGGGGGAAATACGAGCACTATCCGAGGAAAATTTTGCTCTCAAGAAATATCGAAACGATGGTTGTTATTTTGTCGAAAATATCAATTAATAAACATTAAATAATTATAAAGATGTAAGTATCGAATATTAAAAACGACAAGTTAAATTAATGCAAAACTAAAATATTCACCCAGAGCGCGTAATTCTTATATTGTAGTATTTCCAGTGACATATTACGAGTACAAATCGAAGTTATAACACCACCAAATTACTCACGCCAGAATTGTCTAAATTGCTTACCCAGGCATCGAACCGAGGACATCGTCTCCGAAGCGCGCTATCTTGGCTACTAGACTGTCGGTACTTGCAATTTTTGTTATAGCAATTCTATTTTAGTACAAAACTCTACTATCATAGAGACTTTGCAAGGAAATTGACCGACATTTTTTTTTTTTTATATATATATGGGGAATTTTCGGAAAATAGCAAATCTTCCATAAATTTGGGAAAATGATATTAATTTATTTATTATAGAAAAAAAATATATAGTGTCATAATAAATAGTGTCGCCATCTATTTTGTAAAATTTTAACTAATTGACGTGTAAATTTTATGATATTTTTTGAAATGCAATTTAAGAGTTTATTTAATAATTTTGACATTTGAAAAAATATATTTAATTTTTAGATTTCTTTAAAAACTATATTCAGTTTGATTAACTTTTTGAAACATATAAACATATTTTTATTTTACTTAAAAGATGTTTAAAAAACGGACCAAAATGAGTTCAGCAAATTATAATGAAAACTATTTAAAAACAAGGACTAGAAAATTGTTCCTACATTTTTTTACTATATAAAAACTTTTATTTATTATTGACGTATTAGATAAGCAATAGATATTTATGTGGTTTGCATTTTTTCAAAATATATTTTTACATTTAAAATTTTTCGTACACTTATTTTTAAAATATTTTTCACTTATTGCCAAAGCGAAATGTTTAGCAAATTGTATACTTGATTTAAATTTGAAATGCATTCAAGGATCGCCTCTAATTCAGTGGAATTGCAAGAAAAAGAAACATAAGTTTTTTTATCGCCTGTCACCGATGTCGTTCCGATATCTTTTGCCGATCTAAAAACGATGATCAGAAATTCCACCGGCCACCGATGTTGGGAAGGTATCTTTTGCCGATGAGTTTAGGGTCATCGGCAGACGAGGAAATACGGGTGTGTTTATATATCAGTCTGGGGAATCGCCGATGACTTTGATGAATTCCGATCATTGGCCGACGAAACGCCATGCAGTGATTGCTACTAGGGCAGAGTTGTAATCAGAGGTTGGCCATTTTTTATATCACTGTGTTTGTGGCTGAAAATTTTCATCATGTTTATGATTTTTTTACTGTAAGAAAGTTTTTTGTATTTTTGAGGTTGGTGGTTCTTCTACTTTTCAAAAGTGTTTTTTTGGGGGATATCATAACTTTTTTTAAACACTGGCGACTTCTCTTTTTTGAATTTGTACATTTCATCGTTTTTCTATTTATCACCTATGGTACTAGGGATATTCATAATTCTTCAAACTGAGTTCGACGATACCTTACATGCAATAAAATTGATTAACCGGAAGTTGTACCAATAGCATACCTGGTACTTTAAACATTCATAATTCATCAAAACAAAAGTCCAACATGCCATATTTATCTTGGAAATTGATAAACCGAAAGTGGTACTACCTATGCTATAACTGGTATCTTAAACATTCATAATTTTTCAAGACAAGCCCAACGACACTCAACATGCCATATGTATCTTCAAAATTGATAAACCAGAAGTAGTACCACCTATGGTACACCTGGTACCATGAATATTCATAATTTTTCAAGTTGAGTTCAATGATATCTTACATGCTAAAATCTACTTGAAAATTGACAAATTGGTTGAATGCGGATGGCAGTAACCATCAAAATCGACCACGAACGAGTAATAGAAACTTGTGTACGGCAACTCAACTCCCAAAACTTAAAGAAATACGTTGCCATCGACAAAGAGCCTGTCTGCCAAGTTTCAGCTCGATTGGTTAGTTTGTACGCACAACGACCTATTTTAGTGCATAATAACGACTAATCAGTCCAGGACCCACAACTTAACTTGGATTCCGAATCACAACGAACATCCACACCTAACCCAGGAATCAAATCCGGCACCTTACATCCACCAATACATCCCACTGAAAATTTATTCTAATAAATTGTTACAAATAAATATTACAAGTTTTTTACAGCCTAAATATTGCGGTATAAATTATTTTTATTATACCAAGCATTATTTTGGTTCACATAATAACCCATTGATATTTGACAAAATTTTAAATATTTTCTTAACAACAATTTTAAAATTCACTATGAAATTACAGTTTTGATGATATTTGATTCTATGATTTCATTTTACAACGGTAAACAAAATCAACACATCTTTAAAAACGAATGACATTTTTGCAAATTCCATTAGCCAATCGCAAGGCGTGGTTTATTTAGTCCTATGTAATGAATTGACTGTGACGTCAGCTCGCATAAGCTCCACATTTATACTTTGTATTCAGCCCATAGTATTTTGCAACAAAATGTGATTGTTTTCATTTTTCAATGGAGATTTCCCGAAATTAAAATGTTTTTGAAAGTTAACTTTCTCTAAATTGTCATACAGTTCAAATAACACATGCAACTTGAAGAATAAATATTTCTCTTTAATTCTGTCTCTTCAAAAATTAAATTATTTAAATTTTAAAGATGGTTATAAGCCATTTTGTTATAGTCCAATTTGTTCTGCCTATATTTTAATATTACGTTCACTCTCACTTAAGCCTAACATGTCGGAAAAACTAACTTCGAAATGATAGCAAACCTGTTTGGCAACTTTTGGCATATATATCTGAACCTCAATTACAAGCTGATCGCCTTTATCTGTCGCTAAATTATGAAATGAAAAAAAGTGGTTTTAAATTAATTAAAAATAGAAAGAATTACTTAATGAAGTTCAAACCAGCGTAAGATTTTAAGTTGAAACATTTCCCATCCTATAATTCAATCCGTTTGAAGATCTATAGCTTAGTTAGGGCTGGACGTTTGTCTAAATTTTTACATCAAAATCGGGCTAGAACTCGTTTTTTTATTTTGTTTTGGAAATTTCAATATTTTTTTTCTTCGTTGTCTTTTATCCTAGGTACTCAATTTTTTTTTTTTTTGTACTTACGTATTAACGCAACCAGGCCAAAATTCGCATAAATCGCCAAATTTTTCAACCCTACGTGTTATACGTGGTTTTTCGTAAAGAAATTATTTTGCTTACTGGTTAGATTGAATGCCGTCAAATCGCGCCAACCTGGTTGCGATAATACGTAAGTACCTTTTTTTTCTTTGAAAGATATCACCGAGACGAATCTATGGTATTTTTTGTATAATTATGTAAGCGCGCTAGAAAATAGTCAATTTCGGCTTTTTCGCTGGAAGTTGTGCAGAGAATAGATACTTACTGTCGTTTCTGCCTTTTTAAGGTTGGCGGCGAAACGACCGTTTCGTCTGATAAAATTCAACTGTAAATACTTCAAATTTTCACCTGAAAATCGTTTTTATAGTAACTGCAAAAAAGTGGTTGCCAGTTACATAAAAGTTATGAATATTTATTTTATGATATGGTCTTTTTGCAGACGTTATCATTAATACGTTATACACCCATTTAACAAAGCCGTTTGTTTCATAAGTTAATTAATACTTTGGAATTTTAATGTACTTCAATAAATTTGTGAATTTTTCAAATATATAAATTAGGAGCATCTAATAGAAGAGAATCGTAGGATAAAAAAAAATATTAATTGAAAGCCAGTTGATAACATATTTTTAACACTTTGTTGAGGCTCATTTAGCTTTTTATGTGTTTTTAAATTAATACAGATCTTTAAAAATGCGCATAAATTGAAATTAGCAATCGATGGAATGGTCCTTTTCGCTTTCTTTAAAGTCACGTCCTATTTGACTTTTAAACCATTCATAATTTATTCACGAAGAGTCTTTGAATGCCATCCTTTTTAAGAACGATTCATGTATTTATTTTAACATGCCATTTAGAAATAATGCTAGTTATTACTATTATATTTAAAGGGGTCTTACTAAACCTTCCTAATCCCTAAATATCTTTAAAACCTCCAGAACTTCAATTTCATAATTATGTAATTTCCTTTCTCTTGTACATTTTTAATAGGTACACGATGCACTTGGGCATGACAAACTGTGCAGCGCATTCCAAATACGTTATGGTGGGTGTAAAGGAATGTTGGTGATTGATCCCACTTTGCAAGACGTCGACATAGTTTTTCGCAAAAGTATGAAAAAGTTCGATTCGCCTCAAAACACGCGACTCGAAATAGCTAAAACAAGTTCTCCAAGTGAGTACATATTTTTTTCAGCATTTTTTTTTTTTTTTTTTTTAATTCTCATTATATAGATATAAGTGTTAAGTACGATATTATTATTTATATTTTAAAGGAAAATAAGGACTTTTTTTTTGCCTATAATCATTAAACATATAGTGTGTAAGAGGAAATTTATAGAACTACTGGTTTCACATCTTCCAATCGTACGATAAGGAGAAGCAGTATTTTGAAATGTTATTTTGTTTTATTAGTTTGTTACAATAGTTTCAATTTAAGACATTTCAGCGTATTATAATATAGATAGATTAAGATTATGTTAATCGTTATGTTCCATCTGATAAGTTATCCACCACATTAGATACCAGATATAACTATTATTAAGTTAGACCTGAAATTGGGGCAATATACTTGAAAAGAATAGAAACGACACAGCTTTTATGTAACATGCTATTAATATTCCGTTTTAGATAAACAATATGTATAATTTTTTGTATCAAGTATTTTGTAATATTTTATACTCATCTGTATATGACGGGCGGATGAAATTACAAACAGTCTAGGTTTTTTTTTGTTTTTTGAGTTATTGATATCTTGGCATGGCGCTTTACTATACCATACCATAGTGTTAGAAGAAAAGGGTCTAGATAGATAGCCCATTCTGTGCCAATGACCAAAGAGTTCACTTTCAGGAGACCTTTAACATTAAAACTGTGTCTTGATTAGAAAAACATAAGAAATTTCCACCATGCCAAATAGCCATGTAAACGCTGGTGAAATGTGCAATGTTTGAGAGAAATTTCGGGTGGAAAAAAAAATGTATTTTGAAGGAATCGTTAAGCCTGGACATTTTCTGCGCCTCTGGTGTGATTTCTTACCTCTTTACTTTCTCTTTCTCAGTATAATCTTCCTTACATTATAGAATGTTATATACAGTATATTTTCCTACAGTGTATTCGGAAATTCTTCTAAATTATTCGTGAAAACGTAATTGTGAAAGTGAAATGAAATAAGTAATATGTTTCTCTTTTTTTGGCAGCCAGTCTGCAGCTTAACAGGCCTTTCATCACCCTTCTGAGTGATATGGGAGTTCGTTACAGAACATTTCTAAAGCTCCAAGAAGAAATGCTTAAAACATTGACTGATATGCTCTTCGAAGAAAAGAAGGCGGCTGCGTTCTTAGAATCCAAGACACCCAACGAACTGTTTGGTTATAGAGATTTATCACACTCTGGAATATATTTAACAACTGAACCTTTCTTCAGATCACTGCTACTTGCTCTTCATCGGCATCATGTTGGTAAGAAACATACATCACTGTGATGTTTTCACTTTATTTGACGTATATTGAATAGTCACAATATATAAAGGCACAGGGTTCCCACGGTCATTGAAAGTCATTAAAAGTGCTTAATATTTTTGAACCTGTTTTCAAGGCTTTGAAAGTACTTGAAAATGCTTAGAGGTCCTTAAAAGTCCTTAATTTTTGTGTATGTTGACCAACTTCAAAATGTACAAAAATGCAACTCAGACTTGCTATCCCCGCGTGTCCGCCACTTATCCTCATTATATCGGAATTTTCTGACATATTTGTATTACACATGCGCCAACTTGTAACTGTTTTGGTAGAATATACTTTATAAATTTTTTTTATACAGACATGATGCCTGAAAACAAATTTTTTAAGGTCCTTAAAAACATTAATTAGGTCCTTAAAAGTCATTGAAAAGTCATTTATTTTCATTCTGTGATTTGAGTGGGAACCCTGAGGCAGTATGTGTCTATTATAAAAGTCTTTGCTCATGAAAAAAAAAAAAAAATTATACATGATGAAATTTTCCCAAACTTTATTTTCAGAAAAAATAAAGTCAAGAGCAAATATAGCTATTGATCCTAGTCAAGGAAGAAATATGTTGGGTGTTTTAGATGAAACTGGAATATTGGATCCGGGCGAGGTATTCGTCCAATACACTAAAGATATTTCGTTTGGGGAAACCACAAGAGATACGAAAATTTTAAAAAGTATGTGTTAAATATTAACATCTTTCCTTATTTAATGTATTTATACCAATATTATTTTTTAAGTTGTCCAAAATAAATGCAACAATTTATATCTTATCAACTTAGGCGGAAAATTATAAATTTTTAAATCAATTAACAGATATGAAACTTGAATTATTTAATTAGTTTCGAGTTACTGGAAGTCAGTTGTATCTAATTTTATATATTCTCATAAATCCAATGGACTTCGAATATAATTTAGAAGGTTCAATCTTAATTTTTTAACTTGCAATGTTTCTTCTTTTCTTAGGAACTGTACTTGTTACCAAGAATCCTTGTCTGTTAGCCGGAGATGTAAGGAAGTTTAAGGCCGTTGACGTTCCGCAGTTACATCACATTGTTGACTGCATTGTATTTCCTCAAAGAGGGACGAGACCGCATCCAAATGAAATGGCTGGTACGCCGAGCTTTGCTGTTTTGACACACTATAGAAACTCCCTCCCTCTAGGCTAGTTAAGAAGCGGATTGCTAACGCAAACCTTTGGTTTGCTTCGCAATCTTCAAGTTGCCTATATTGAATTATTTAAACTTCATTTAGAAATCACACAGAAAGTAATAACAATAATAATGGTATAAAATAATTAACTCTAATAACTGTACGACTAATTTACAATCTAAACAATTTGAAATCCAATTTAAACGAATTTCAAATCATTTATAGACAACTTACAAAAGAAGAGATATAAACAATCAAAAAATAAATTTTCCCATAGACAATCCGAGAACAGCCGAACCCGAGCCCGCTGCGCTTGAATAATACCAAATAAGGTACAATTAATAATATAACCCGTAAAAAAAAAGAGTTTTTAAACAATCCTTTATATGCCATGTCAATTTTTATATTCATTAACATAGTGCTGATATTAAAAACATTTCTATTAGTAAAATGTGCGACAAAATACATCTCAAAATTTATTTATTAAAAATGAACATGAATTTATGCTCTCACATCCATATATCATGTATGTATTCTGATTAAAGTAATTTTATTATTTATTTATTTAAAAAAATGGCAACAGGAGCAATGCCATTTTAACGCTATTGGATGACGGCCTATTGGTTTATTAGTATTCCGTAAAAGCGACTTTTTAGTGACAGTAATAGCCCCAAAATTTGGTAGAATGCTTTGTCATCGACATCGAACCTATCTCCCAAGTTTCAACCCGATTGGATGACGGCAAAGGGGTTAATTAGGCGTCCGCAGAATTGTCTCCCATCGGCAAACGTACACATGCAAAATAGTTAATACAAACGATTTAAAAAATCAACTCTCCCTTCTTCCCACCATCAAGTTACGGTCCGAAAATCTTTTTTTGCCTCGCTTGATCTCCCGATTTAGGCATTGGCGATGTTGATTTCAATACCATCGTTATTGCATTCCGTGCTTTTCATCTTGACGATGCGGCTTTATGGTCGCCACCAGGAAAGTGCTAAACCTCTCCGAAATTTGAAAATTAAATGTTAAGTGGTTCTGAACAGGGTTCCCACGGTCATTGAAAGTCATTAAAAGTGCTTAATATTTTTGAACCTGTTTTCAAGGCCTTGAAAGTACTTGAAAATGTTTGGAGGTCCTTTAAAGTCCTTAATTTTTGTGTATGTTGACCAACTTCAAAATTTACAAAAATGCAACTCAGACTTGCTATCCCCGCGTGTCCGCCACTTATTCTCACTATATCGGAATTTTCTGATATATTTGTATTACACATGCGCCAACTTGTAACTATTTTGGAAGAATATACTTTATAAAAAAAAAATTATACAGACATGATGCCTGAAAACAAATTTTTAACGGTCCTTAAAAACATTAATTAGGTCCTTAAAAGTCATTGAAAAGTCATTGATTTTCATTCTGAGATTTGAGTGGGAACCCTGCTGAATCACTGAAGAATAGGGATATCAAAAAGGTTTTAAAGTACTCAATAAAACAAAAATTTATTTGGATAAATATTTTTTAAACATCTCATTAAGAAATCCAATTAAAAAAAAATCAAAGTTTGAGTAAAATTTAACCACCTTGCATTCCTTAGAGTATGATCTGCATCCCCCCCCCCCCCCCGGAAATAATCATACCGGCGCTCATCTGGTGCTTAAGTGGTGTTGTTGAAATTTAGAATTTCTCAATTTAAAAATTTATTTTTAAAAACTAAGTAAAATTTTAACAATTTACCGGTCAAGTGCTCCCAATTACTGAGGTCTTCTATACTAAACTTCAACTTAACTAGACATCACTTAGACGGTAGATCGTCACAGTGTTCATAGGTATTTAATCCATTTTGGCGGAGTGAAGATATAATTCTCGCCAAACCTTATAGTCTTTTATTCTCTACAGGGTTGTGGTTTGGCGAGCATTATGCTTTCACGCCGCCAAAATGGATTAAATACCTATGAGCACTGTGACGATCTACCGTCTAAGTGATGTCTAGTTAAGTTGAAGTTTAGTATAGACGGTAGATCGTCACAGTGCTCATAGGTATTTAATCCATTTTGGCGGCGTGAAAGCATAATGCTCGCCAAACCACAACCCTGTAGAGAACAAAAGACTATAAGGTTTGGTTAGAATTATGTCTTCACTCCGCTAAAATGGATTAAATACCTATGAGCACTGTGAAGATCTATCGTCTAGTGATGTCAAGTTAAGTTGGAGTTTAGTATAATTATGCTTAATAGGAAGAAATAAACTAAACTACCGTTATTCTCTTGATGGATTCCGTTATGCTTTTGTCTCGAATTTATCTGGGTTCAAGTACTTAGACACAGGGTTTCCGCGCATATGGAAAGTCAGGAAATGTCCTGGTAAATCATGAATTTGGACATTGGTAAATTTTGTCATGTAAAGTCATGATTTTAAGCAAGAAAATTACCATGAAAGTCATGAAAAAAACCTGTGAATGTTATGGATTGCTAAACATTTTAATTAAAATCGCGTGACAATGACGGCATAAACCGCAAGATCGCTATTCAGCTCTTTGAAGAAGTCCATCTGCGTTTTTATTTATATTTTGAAAAGACAACGGTCGCAGTTAAAGACCTCGAACAATACAAACATTTCTGAACTCCAAACTTTGTGACACGAGTAAGGTCTCATTGGTGAAATTCATAATATAGGAATTAAATTGAACCGATTTGATGAGCTTGCGTTTACAATTTGAATTTTTTTCCCCCTTTTGTCTTCTTTCTTAACATAGTGCACTTCAGTTTTGAATTGTTGGTATGAAAACATTTGATTTTTGAATATATAATTTAGTATGCTATTATTAGCTTATTCCTTCTTCAAATATATCCTTATTATTAAAGCTTGATTAACAGTTCAAAGAATGGAAAATTGTTTCTCCCTTTTTCTTCAGATTTCTGAGGATCTTTGTTACTGAAACAAGGATTTTTTTGCCTATTATAAAATAAACTTTATAGAAATCATTTTATGGTATGATTCGTTTCAGTAAAATTCATATGGGTTAAATTTTTTTTGTGGGATGCGATTTCTTGAGTCGTGGAAAATTATTTGATTTGGTCTCGGAAATTCCTGAAAAGTCATGGATTCGCAACATTTTATTTTGGTAGAAACCCTGTAGACACATTTTTATTCGTTCATTTCATCAAGTTAATGCTGATTTAGAAGATAATGTATTAAAATTTAGATTTTATGAACTCTAAAAATGTAAATCATAACTTAATTATTTTGTAGGATCTGATATGGATGGTGATGAATATGCTGTTCTGTGGAACGACGACCTAATTTTCCATCGTGATAATGAAACCCCGGGTGATTTTCCAAGTGCTGCAGAATCTTATAAATCATGTATAACTGTAAGTTACTTAGTTTAACTATTTTTAAAAATTATTAAGATTCTAAGAAAAATAATAAGTGCAGGGCTGCCACAGGCGACTAAAAAGGCTACTAAAGCGACTATTTTTGTAACCAGGCGACTATGGCGACTATTTTAGTGAAAAAAGGGCCCAAAACGACTATTTTAAGCAAAACCTTTAACTATTTTTGTGCTAAGGCTACTATTTTTTTTTTTTAAAAGTAGATACTGCCGTCTGATAGTAGGACGGAAAAAAAATCGTCTTTAAGGTACTAACGTAGTTTTGTAAAAATAGCGATATTTTTATGGGGGGAGTGAACTCTACTGAAATTGGTGTTAATTTTAGTTGATGTTTGCCGATCGAGTGGTAACCTCGTTAGTCCGACGATAGTATCTCTCTGGTCATCACACACTTGCAATTATTATTGTCTACCTGTTAGGTTCCAATGTTTTATCTTTCGCAGTGCAGGGCGCAACAACATGCACTATTATATTATCAAATTATTTTGCCTTAAATTACTTTACTTGACAAGAACGAATTTGTGAAATTTGCCTTGGAACACCCGAAGAAAATGCCATCAGTACGGACAGCTTCCGTAACCTGTTGTTATTTTTTAATTGAAATCTTTTATCTGCTTAAAATTACCAATTGAAATGTACATTTAGCAATTGAGGGTTGCCACGTAAACCAATGGAGCATTACTTTGACCCAATTTAAATGGTTTGATAATGTCATCGTAAATCATCTTTCTTCTCTTGTTAAAAAAGTCATCTAACTTTGTCAAGGTCATTGCATTAATATTTAATTACAAAAAAAAACCTTGTTATTTTCCTAAATTTCGATACAGAATGACGGCTAATCAGGCCGGGACCTACAGCTTAACGTGGATTCTGAGCCACAACGAACATCCATGCCTAACCCGGAATTCGAACCCGTCACCTTTGGCATGCGAGGCCAGAGCGCTAACCCCACAGCCATCAGGCGAGCATTTCAATATTGTAGATAAATTTATAACTACTAATAATTTAAATTTTGAAGCAATTTATTTAATTACTTTGAATGTAGCTTAAAAAAACTGGAAAACTGGACTTAATTAAATTCGCCCGTCATTTTCGATATAGTATAATTATTTAAACATTTTGAAAGAAGAAATCTTTATAAGTTATAAAAAGCGAGGCTACTATTTTCAACGTCTAAGACTGCTATTTTGGCTACTATTTTTAACATCTGAGGCTACTAAAGCAACTATTTTCAAGGCTTATAGTCAGTGAAAGCCCTGTAAATGCAGATTAGTATAAGCCACTATTCGTATATAAACCATGCCGTGACATTCTTAATGCTGTTTTAATATAGGGTCATTCCATGTCAAATCAACACGGCTCCCAACCCGACCCCTTTAGAATTTCATAAAATTTGGTTCACTTATTAGATTCATTGAGAAAAGAAAAAATGCCAAATATTAAGTTTGAATCTCGTTTGGTTTCCGAAATATAGAGTTTCAAAAATGGACCAAAAGGGCAAAATTTCGTATTTCTTGCTTTACATATTTGGGTATAATTTTTTACCTAATTATCATAAAATACTGATTTTGGTGTCAAAAGAAAGAAAAAGATTTGATCTTTCTAATGATGTAATATTTACGTGTATTTTTTAAAATTTTCATGGTCAAACAATTTGATCTTTGACCTTGAATATCTCAAAAAAGGGTATTTTTTATTTTTTTCAAAAAAATATATATTATTCTTACATCAATTCTCTACACAAATATATTAGTCCCATTTTGGGACCGCGATGGGATGCCAAGTTATAAATTTCAATCGTAACTGTAGTCCCACTCAAATCCTACAAAAACTGTTTATATGTAAATAGCTTTTCCTTTTAAAATCTCTTTATATACATGTAATGCAAATAAAACTTTAGCCTTAATTATTAGCTAAAAATTATAATTATTTATCTTTGATTTGTTATAACTTTCTAACTTTGAGAACAAAAACTAATTGTTTACTTATACATTGAAAAAATTACATTTTTCAGCATTGCATTAAGTATGCAAACATCGTTTGCTGTAAAATTAAAAAACATGACATAGCTAATTGGTACTAATGAGCTTTTTAGATAATTATTTAAAAGGAATGTTGCATGCAATCAGAAACATTTGTTCATACAAATTATTTGGAAAAAATCATATTTCGAAATTAGAAAATAGAAATACTTAGTTTTTTTATTAATACGTTACTATTGTTGATACTACGTTACGTTACTATTGTTGATACTATTGTTGAAACTAATTTATCAGATATATAAGTAACTTCCTTGCATATGTAACTTCTATTAATTATTGTGATTCTTTTTCACTTGATTCATTGCTTATGTAACTATTGATTTTATAATTTCTTTTCTTGTTTGACTTTTTTTCGACCATGGAATTAGAATACATTTTGCACAGAAGTTGGTTGATAGAAATGGGTCTGAATGCATGCAATTTTTGAGTACTTGGAATAGTTCGGGCGGTTAAGAATCGTTTCTGAAGGAAGATTTTTTTTCTTTTTCATACTGTAAGGAAGTTACATATGCAAACTGCTTTCCTTCAATATTGGCAGTTGCCCATTCAAATAACTGTCGAGAAGTCATTATCTGATCTTTATATGGGCGCCGCAAACTGGCACGAGCGGCTAGCCCTTTTATGGTACCTCCAATGCCATCTGAAAGTCCTTTACCATAGGCAGTGGCAAAAAAAATCCATTCTGCTTGAATTCCAAAATCTTTTTTATAGAAACACAGGTTTATAACAAATTTTCGATTTTTGTAGTGAGAAGCTGCATCATCAGAAAAGTACAAAAGTTTGTTAGGTTTCACTTTGAATTTTTTTCCGATGAATTCAATCAAATACCTTTGGAATAAGTGAAATGCTGTTGCGTCATGGTGGAGACAGAAACTACTACGAAATTAAAATTGTCTACGACTTGGTCAGTGTCTCTTCTATAATAAACGACAAATGGATGTATAATCGCTTGCGAATTATTCCAGTGGAATCCTTGAATTGCATCTTGAAGAATAAAGGAGTAATTTTCAGAAAAATCACAAACTACTACATATTCACCTGATTTCAGATTTTGTTGATAAGCACTAAATAAAGACGACTGTTCCTTAGCAATGAATGAATGCCGCATAAGTTTATCCAGAAACGAATCAATAAAGTCATCAGAAGGGCTCGACAAAGTTTCAAGGGTAGACCTATCAACATTAATCCACTGCTTGTACGTAATTCTTGTAATATGGTGTTAATATGGCTTGGGTGTATGGGATATGTTCCCCTGGCTACGCAACTGAATAAAAGAACCAAATCTTCACCATTTCCTTCCTTTTTGAAACTAGTCAATTTACACTCAATTCCCCGTATATTCGACTACATTAGGATATGCGAATATGGGATTCTTCAGTTCGCACTCAAAGACGATTATTGCGTGGAATTAAGGACAAGAGTTCACATTTGAATTTATATTATGGCATCCCATTGCGGTCCCATTATGAAACTAACGTATTTGTGTAGAGAATTAATGTAAGAATAACATATATTTTTTTGAAAAAATAAAAATACCCTTTTTTGAGATATATATATCGTTTGACCTTAAAATGAAAATTTAAAAAAATATCCATAAATAATACATCTTTATAAAGATCAAATCTTTATCTTTTTTTTTGACATCAAAATCAATGTTTTATGATAATTAGGGACACAATTATAACCAGATATATAAAGCAAGAAATGCGAAATTTTGACCTTTTGGCCCATTTTTGAAGCTCCGTATTTCAGAAACCAAACGATATTCAAACCTAATACTGGCCATTTTTTCTTTTCTCTATAAACCCAACAAGTGAGCAAAATTTTATTAAATTCTGAAGGGGTCGGGTTGAAAATGTCACTTTTTTGTGTTGATTTGACATGGAATGACCCTATAATTAAAAGTATTTACGGATAAAAATGTCAAAAAAAGTGTTTTTTATTGTATACATATAATCTTACATAGCAAACGTAACTCTTTGAATAAGGTGTTTTGTCACAGCGGTGATAAAAGTTTTTCGCCTGCAAGAAATATTGGGGCGTGTCTTTTGTTGCTTAGTAGAAATTGACTTTCCTACTGTATAAGAATTTCACAAGTACAAGATTAGCATATTCACAATATGTTTTTATTCACAATTTGAGAGACATTTTCTTTCCATTGTTCCCAAAATAAATTATTAATGAATAATTCTTTGTACTGTTTTTTATTAAAATTCTCCATATCATGTAACAGCTATGGGTGTTTTAGAATCAACGGAAAATGCATTTAAATTCGTAATTCTCAAACATTTTTTAATCGTTTGCTTTGAGTTTTTATAGATTGTATTTGCCATTAAGTTGCATATTGACAAAATACGCTTTCCGAAATTTTTCAAAAAAGTGCGGGAGATCCGATATAATATTAAATGCTACTGATTTTATCAATAATCAAAAATTAAATAGAATTTGAAATAGTAAATCGTTCTTGAAACATTTTCACATTGGACAGGGTTCCCACGGTCATTGAAAGTCATTAAAAGTGCTTAATATTTTTGAACTTATTTTCAAGGCCTTGCAAGGGCTTGAAAATGCTTAGAGGTGCTTAAAAGTCCTTGAAAATGCTTAGAGGTCCTTTAAAGTCCTTAATTTTTACAGATGCTGTTCAGCTGCAAAATTTATAAAAATACAGCTCGGACTTGCTATCCCCGCGTGACCCCCACTTATCTGCACCGTATCAAAATTTTCCAACATATTTGTATTGCGCATCCACCAACTTGTAACTTTTTTGGTAGAATATACTTTATTAAAAATTTAAATATAGATATGATGCCTGAAAACGAATTTTCATAGGTTTTTAAAAACTTTAATTAAAAGTCATTGATTTTCATTCTGTGATTTGAGTGGGAACCCTGTTGGAGAATGTTCTGTTATAGGGTTGAGCATCTCGTGATCATCTCGTGAAATACGATATCGATTAACATTTTGCTTACAGATCTAATTACTGTATACTAATTCTAAGAAAGGATTTTAGTACCCTGTTTTGTTTACGTAAACTAAATATCCCAACATGCAATTAATTGTAATTTTTACTTTCAATTTTATTGCATTTAAGGGAAAAATCAGGGGGTTTTTTTTGGGGGGGAGGGGGTTCGTATTTTTGCAGTTTTTGGAACGTTCCGAGTTCTAAAAATTAGTCTAGAAAAAATTATTGTGATCCGCATAACTCCCGAGCGGATTGACTTGCAACGTTAAATTTTTGTATACTGGCTAGTGGACCTGTCATAAAGGTTTTCGTCAAAATTGTACACAGGCATAAGGTATCTGCCAATGAAAAATGTACGTTTTTCTGAAATTCATTGCCAATAAACGGCTGTTACGATAAAAAAACAAAAAAAAAAACACGATAAATTATTAAAAAAAACTATATATTCTAGAAAAACTAGATGGAGGTTCATAACATTAGGAATGATTTTGTGAACAATTTCCGACAATTATTTCTTTTCTTGGAATCATAAAACTCGAGTTATCACAGTTCAAAAATATGCTAATTATAACGAGTTAAATGTTAATTAATAGTTAATTAATTTTTGAATGAAACCTATATTTTTTTGCATTTAAACATCATTACTAATTATGCACATTTATGTGCAAAAATATCCAATTTTTATAATGATAATTTAAAAGAAAGTTCAAGTGTGATTTTGGAAAGTGTGTGTGTGGTTGTTGGGAAGTCGCATGCTTTCGGCTGCACCAACATTTTCATCCACGGGCCGCCACCTGAAGTCAGTGCCAAATTATAAAAGATTACTTTTCTTTACGTCAACAAATTGGTTGGTAATTGATTCATTCAATTCGATCTACAGGGTTCCCACTCAAATCACAGAATGAAAATCAATGACATTTCAACGACTTTTAAGGACCTTTGAAAATTTGTTTTTTAGGCATTATGTCGATAAAGAGCTTGATGTTCCTCCAGATGAGAAATGGGGATTTGGCTAAATTTATGTGTTTTTAAAAATAGTATAATTGTTTGGTTATATAACTGTTATTTTGGTGAAAAGTTCAATTTTTGAAAAATCAGCATTTTTTCGCTGATATTGAAACAAACTTTGGAAAAAATATGCCCATGTTAGGAACCTATATCAGCATCAGAAGAAATGTACCTAAATGTTTTTCAATTATATTTTATGAAATATCCTTAAAATTTTATGAATTATCCCTAAAATGATCCTGAAATTTTTGGAAATACAATAAAACCCCGATTATCCGAGCCCCGGTTATCCGAGTTTCCGCTTTAACTGAGCCAGATAATATTTCTTTAATTTTTTTTTACCCCTGATATTTTCCTTTGTCAAAACTAGTACCGAAAAAAATTGGTACTTGATCTCTCAAACACTCAAGGAAACAAAATGTTCACATTCCTTTTCATTGTATGACACTGATCCTCCTATCGCGTCGCTCAAGGTCTTAAGGCTTAAGTAAAAGAACTCTTTAAGCATTACTATATATTATTTATTGCATGTGGTTTACCTATAGTATAACATTTGTACTCTTCAAAACATACATTTAAACCGATACGATTTATTTTATTTTTCGCTTTAACCGAGTTTTTCGGTTATCCGAGTTGGGCTTGGTCCACATTAACTCGGATAATCAGGACTCTACTGTATCTCTAAAATTCCTATCTAAATTTTTTAGAAAACTCACTGCAACCCCTACATATTAAAAAATAAATAAAAAAATCCTGAGATCTCCTACACCGTCTATTTACTTTACTCTTTTCTTTAGGAAAAAATAAGAAGTGTTGATCTGCTTTTTAATTTATTAAAATCCACTTTTAAACAGAATTCAAATAGTAAAAGCCGCTGACACAAGCTTGATTTTTAAAACATAGATTGCCTACTCATCTTCATGATAATTACAGCTTTATTTCATTGCTTAGTTTTTTAATTGTAGTAGTTTGCATGAAAATTGTAATCGAAATCAAAAAATTGACACAAATCAATAAATCTCAATTGTTTATTTGCACCAAACCAGTTACATCTACAATGGAATAACATATTTTATATTAAGTGTAATATTTTACAATTTACAATATTTTTATTTATAACTTTTTTCATCACTATTCTCCTTTTCGATTTGTATGCTCTTTTTATAAATGTAGGTTTGAGAAAAGTTTAGATCGAGCATTTGTACCAAACAAGTTAAAAAACAGTTACAGTGAGTCACATTTTACAATATGCAAGTTTTTTATTTATAACATCCTTCATCCAGAGTTCATCCTAGAAATGAAAAAGGGCAGGGTGCTATTTTCCAAAAAAGGGCACTTCCTGTTTACAAGGGCACTTTCATGGCAAATTGCAGAAATATGCGTTTTCTGCCACAATTTCAATATTGTTATACTTTTCTACCTCGATAAATAATTTTCAATATTCTGAAGGAAAAAAAATTGTAATGCAAAAATCCGTGAATCAAAAACTCACTCAGAAACTTAAAAGATATCAAAATACTGATAAAATGCTTCAGTCCTAATTCTGCTGGAATGCTACTGAGAAAATTATCAAAATTAAAGTGCAATATACACAGTAAAAATTTCATCAAATAGTAATTTTTATAAAATTATCAATTTATAATACAGTAAAATTAAGATAAGAGTGTTTTAGTATAATGAAAATGTGTTAAGATAAGAACTTTTCACTCTTTCAAATTTTTATAAAGTTTGAATGAATCAACCTTAAACTTCATCGCTTAGTTTTGCTATTGTCAGATAGAGAATAGAGTTTCTCCAAATTTAACATTATTCATTGTGGGATATCACAAGGAGTATTCCGACTAAAGAACTTGGACTATGTCCTGAAATGTTTGCATTTTTTTATTTTCAAAATCGGATCAAATTTAGCGTCAAAACGGCGATTTTTTTGCCGTGCATGCCGCTATTATGTAAGCTATAATAGAAGTTTTATTTTTTTAAAAATCGGAAATAATCTGGGATTTTGGTCGCATTCCTGTTATGTTTAATTTTAAATATGAAACGGATGTCTAGAAATTAATTGGTAACAGGCAAATTACCATAAACACACCCTAAATATAACAGGAGGACATCGCGATTACGCGTGTCCAAACGGAAGTATTCTTTTGAAATTCTTAGTGTAAACATTTGATAGTTATAAACCTTTAACTAAGTTATTCAAGTCTTTCAAATTCCTTTCTTCACTATTTTGAAGGAGGCATGGTGAAAATCCAGCGAAATACACTTAATCAAAACACGTACGAAATGGCCATCGGAGTTTACTAATGTGCACTTGGGAAATTGTAAGACGGCGCCCTACAATCCACCTACTAATGAAATGAAGCACGTTATATAGACTATAGACATTTACTCAATGGTTTTAGGTCCCTGATATATACGTTGCGCTTTTGAACATGAATGCGCATGCGCGACAGCCGATTTCAGTAGGGGTGATCCACATATTGCTTACTGTTGGGAAGGAAAAAACGAAAGTTTTTCGAATTCTTTCAGGATGAAATTTTTTCTGGAAAAGGGCAGGAAGGGCGCTATTTTTATAAAAAAAGGGCAAGAAGGGCGCTATTTTTATAAAAAAAGGGCAAGAAGGGCGCTATTTTTATAGAAAAAGGGCAGGCAGGGCGCGCCGCCCCTCGAAAAATGCCTAGGATGAACTCTGCTTCATCAACGGCAACCTTTTGCATTTTTAAGCTATTTTCAGAAGTGTATGAGAAAGATGCAACTTTTCAGTTACGTTATTAAATAATTTTTATTACAAACTGTTGAAATTCATGTACATAGTCACATGTAAAATATAATATTATTTATACGTCTATGAGTAGCAAAATATTAAAATGTAACATTATTTATAAGTATATGTTCTCAAGCATTTTAGAATAAAATCATATTGGAGATCTTTTCAACAAGCGTGAAATAGATTTGATTCCTTTAGATAATGTCATATTTCTTTCTCAATTTAACCTTTAGTAATATTTATACTGTTACAATCTAATGTTTTAGGTTGACAAATCTGGTAATACAGCTTCAATAATATTATAATAAATATTATATGTGTATTTTATAAAATATTTGAGGTTTACGTTTTTCTGCAGATACTACAGGGTTTGCACTGTCATTAAAAGTTCTTAATATTTTCTCAACTTGTTTTGTAGGCCTTAAAAGTACTTGAAAATGCTTAGACGTCCTTAAAAGTCCTTAATTTTTGGGGCCGACCAAACGGTATAGTGGTTAGCATGCTAACTTCTAGACTGCGAGGTTCTGAGTCCCGTGTAAGGCATGGGTGTTTGTAAATGTATGTTGGCTTGTCAAATGACGAATGTTTCGACGCATTATAGCCCTCGTGTTGCTGACGGCGCCAGATAATCTGAAAACCACCAACCAACCTTAATTTTTGGTGATGTTGTGTGCTCAATTGCAATATTTAAAAAAAAAAAATCAACTCGCTTATCCTCACGGGATCTCTACTTATCCACTCCACATTGGAATATTCGTATATTTCTATTATGCAACTCGTACGTCGTTTGGTTTGTGTTTGCCGATTGGTGAAGTGGAATTGAAACAAGAGTTACACACTGTACTGTGCAAGATGTACTTTGGGGAAGCAGTGCTGTCTTAGGAGCCAAAAGACCACCAATGAGTGCAGTTTTTATTTTAGCAGAAGCAACTAACGAATACTATGCCCGGAAAGTGCACATTTAATGAGCTGTAGCTAAAGCACAGTGGATGTGAAAAATGGATTGTAACATCATTAAAGTCTGTTCTTAACTCTTTGAATACCAGTTTTTTCTTTTAAAAAAAATAAGTAGATTAGTAGTTTAATAAGTCAAATACAGTAGAAATAGCAATATTCTGTTGAAATAGAAGCTACAAATAACTGGGAGGGGGGACATAGAGGGGATTGGGACACATGTGTCCCACTGGTGTTTTTAGATAAGACTCGTATGTCCCAGCTGTGATTTGGTACTGTGAGCAGGACACATATGACCCTATGGGGCCGAAAGAGTGGAGGCAAAATTGTGTTTGTGCTTAACCCCTTGGGTACATTTGACGTCTGAGACACGTCATTCACTTTTTTCCCCTAGGAGCGGATTACGTGTCTAAGATGTCAAACCAAAATTCCTTTGGGTACATTTGACGTCTGAGATTCGTCATGCACTTGTTTTGCCTGTTAATAATGACGAACCTAATTCGTCATTCAAACTAGTTTGATTGGATAGATTTTAATGTCACAAGAGCCATGATTGGTTAAGTCAAACATCGGTTGGTTTACCTATACTTTAAAAAAATAATTTGTTTGGCTGTATTCCTTTAAAGTTCCTTTATTGTTTTGAACCAACCGTTCAAAACGCAAGAATTTTCCCCAATAAATCCGTACCCAAGGGGTTAACAGATTTTGATATTAGCAGTGTAGCTGTAAAGTCACACATTAAAGATGTGACTGAAAACAAATTTTCTAAGGTTCTTAAGAATGTTATTTAGGTCCTTGAAAAGTCATTAGTTTTCTTTCTGTTGTTTCAGCGGGAACCCTGTGACTAATCTTCACCTTGAGAGAGGCTCATCATGGAATGGGAAGGAAATATCCCACCACAAGGACCTACTGATGCTGTTACTCTGACAGGAGATTTAAAAGGAATAAGTAGAATTAATTTTTTTTTTACAAGTTTTAAGTGTTGTGCGAGTAAGACAATTGAGTAATTTAAAAAAAAAATATCCAGGGTTCCCACTGTCATTGAAAGTCATTAAAAGTGCTTAATATTTCTGAATTTGTTGTCAAGGCCTTGAAAGTGCTTGAAAATGCTTAGAGGTGCTTAAAAGTCCTTGAAAATGCTTAGAGGTCCTTAAAAGTCCTTAATTTTTGCAGATGTTGTCCAACTGCCAAATTTATAAAAATTTCAAGTCAGACTTCTACTTATCGACCGCCACTTATCTGCACCGTATCGGAATTTTCCGACGTATTTGTGTTATGCATCCACCAATTTGTAACTCTTTTGGTTGAATATACTTTATTAAAAATTTATATATTGACATAATGCCTGAAAACATATTTTCAAAGGTCCTTAAAAGTCATTGATTTTCATTCTGTGATTTGAGTGGGAACCCTGATATCATAATTTAAAAAGTGAGAAAGTTAAATCAAATTTTTGCCAAAATAGCAATAAGAAAGCTGTAATTGGTTTTTGTTGTCAAAGTAATGTACTGCTTCAAGACAAGAGGTTTTTTTTTTTGTTTGTGGAATAATAGTTAAATATAATAATATTCCAGAAATGTATCTTTATGGATAGTAGATTGAATAATTACTGGCATGGAAGAAGCTTGACTTGGTTCTGATAAATCCATGTCAAATAAACATCCTAGATAAAAAAAAAAATTACTGTAGGTCTCCTCTACAATTACAAATAGTGGTTTAAAATTGTTTTATTTTGTTAACTTGAAGTATATATGCTTTGCCATCCTAAAAAATATTCTTTAATTGTTAATTAAACAACATTGTTAACTAACATTTCCCTTTTTAAATATATCTTCTGAAAAAAAAAGTCCTAGTCCACCTGATAGCTGAGTAACTAGTGCTTTGACCTTGCTTGCTAATAATGCTTTGTTCGAAACCTGGGTTAAGCAGGGATGTTCGTTGTAGTTCGGAATGCACATTAAGCTGTAGGTCTCGGCCTGATTAGCTGTATTTGTGCATAAAAATAGTTTGTTGAGCTTATCAATCAACCAACAAAAAGACAGCCCAATCACCCTTGATATATGATGTTGGAGGTTTGATTTTGTAACAGACCTTGAGCAAAGAAAATTCAATATAACTGATTTAATCAACAAACTCAGTCACTCAGATTGTAAAAGACTTATTAATTAACTTCCAAGTTTTTTTTGCAAAGTCACTGGAATACATCATGAGAAACACTAATGCATAATGGCCAAATAACTTTATATTTTGTTTCCTTATTTATAACTTATATTGCATTCTTATTTAAATTCCTCAAATTTATGCTTTTACAACTATGAAGAGCAGATATTCATACTCATTGTCAATTTCTATACAACTGTTTAATCAATTTATTTAGGACTACTCTTTATATTACCTTAAAATTTAAAATTGATCTGAATTTGAGCGATTTAAGTTGCGGCATCCAATCATGTGGCACCAGACAGGCGCCTCTCGAGCGCTAAAGGGTAATAATAATATGCTTTGTCGAAACAATACCCTTGCCTGCGTTTGGCATTTCCGATTGCATTCAATTTTTTGTATTTTCTTTTATTTCATTCAAAACATTAACTGCCAAAACTCGAAATCCTTAAAAAACACGGTCAGTATTCATAACATTTGTGATTGTAGGGTCATATATAACATATTTAAAGAAAAAGTTGTAATATTTTACTTATCTTTAGAGAAATTGACTGTTGCATTGGCACAACGTCAGCGTAAAACCGAGTTAAAATCAGCGGTTTTCAAGAATTTCATATTCCGTTAATGTTGAATATTGAACGACTGTAATTAACCGTAGGCGATATTTTAAAGCTTTTTTTCAAAAATATAAACTTTTCGTACTCTGTAAGTACATACATTTATTTATAATGTCTTATTTTGTATGAAAATATTGACTACATTCTTGATGTAAAGCCACTTCACAACCATTACAGCGATACATAATTTGACTGTGGCAATGTTTACTGCGAAGTCTTTTATTGTCAATTGATCGTATAAGAAAATTTCTTTTTTGATTTTGTACTGCCAAAGAAAGACTTAATTGCTTGATCTACCAGTAGTTGATCTAACAAAATCCATCAACACAAAAACCATCACGTGATGCAAGGGCCAAGTTTTATAACCGAATCATACAGGTTTTCCTTTTAGGAACATTTATGCAGAATGTTTTACACTATAAGGAATCATTTGTTCATCTGTACTTAGGTCGTGTGCAAATATTTGAAACTATTAAAATTTCTTATTCAACATATTTCACTCTTGTACTCTCATTCTGTACAATTTGTAATTTTTGTCAATATTGATGTTATCTGCTAAATGCAAATTTTGATTTATATTCCTGTACTGAATACGTGACATTGACTCCCTAACAAACGGGACCGATATATCTTTATATTATGACTAATACATTTCTTCTTGTGGCAATGTATGGTATCCAGTAAGAAGAAGCAAACCAATAAACCTTTTTAGGTAACTCTCGGAAGCAAAAAAAGTCAGTCCGATTATTTTGCTGAGCATTTATATTAGTTTGATTAAAGAGCAATGCATAAATTTCAGAGTTAAAAAACTTAATGAAAATTTCCTCACAACTTAAATTTTCTAACTCTCTTTTCAGTTTTTCAACTTGGTGTTTTCTTCATTTTTTGGTATTGATGTATAAATAGGATCTATTTTCTTCCATTTCAAAGGCTCAATTTTTTTTTTGTCTTGGTATTATCCGTATTATTTTTGTCCTTATCTTTCATATTTGAATGTATTTTAACCTCACCAGAAATGTCATTTGGTAAAACGTTCGAGTCACTTATTACTGTATGGTCCCCTTCTTCCTTGTTAGTAACTTTGCCAAATTCTGGTGAAATAATAGCAATGTTCGTTTTATTGTCATCTGAATCAATTGTGTAAAAAGTATTCAGAGTTTCACTAAGCGTAAGATAGTGCTTTCAAGGTATTTCAAATCAAAATGATGCAGTTGTAATCGCACACGGTGAGAAAAGAGTTCAGAAAATTTTAACCCTCTTTTCCTCTGACGAAGCGCAAGCGCAAAACTAGTATTTCCAGCATCGTAACTCGAAGATGAATTCATCAAAACATTTTTTATTAGTGTGTGACCTTCAAGTTAACTATGGAGATATAAAATGTTATGTCTAATAAAAATTATTTTCCTTTTTTTTTTTTTTTTTGGAATCGATTTAGCAATGTCAGTCTAACTTAGCGAATTTCGGAAATGTTTAAGTTATTACTAAGAGAAAAAATAAGGTTTAGAATAATTTTTATTGTTCCAAATTAAAGTGTGTAGCCTTACCAATGAACATAAATCTCCAAATATTAGTTTAAAATTGATTAAATATTTATTGTAGTTATGTTTTCTAAGCGTTGCGTGAACGCAACGCCCGCTGTTAATGGGTTAATAAATACAAATGTTTAATTTTTTTTATTTTCACTATGCCTTTCCTTGATGTTTATTAGGGTCATCACAGAATCGGACAGGACTCTTCGCTCTCGTGAAGAGGATTCGACTACTGAAGCTCAATCAGTCAAGTTTCACTCACCCCATTGGTAACCTGGCTTAAATAATTTCTTTTTATGAACTTTTTCTTCTTATGTTGTGTGAGGCTTTACGATCAAAGCTTTTTTTATTTATTTAAAACAAATGCTTATGGCCTCTCTGTCTATCCTTTAATCAGGGTTCCCATGGTCATTAAAATGCTTAATATCTTTAAACTTATTTTCTGTGCCCAGAGTTCCCACGGTCAATGAAAGTCATTAAAAGGGCTTAATATTTTTGAACTTGTTTTCAAGGCCTTAAAAGTGCTTGAAAATGGTTAGGGGTGCTTAAAAATCCTTAGAGGCCCTTAAAAGTCTTTACTTTTTGCTGATGTTGTATGCCCAACTGTAAAACTCTAAAAAATATAACTTGAACTTGCTATTCCCACATGACCCGTATCAGAATTCACCGACATATTTGTATTACGCATCCATCAACTTGTAACTTTTTTGGTAGAATATACTTTATTAAAAATTTATTTATAGACATGATACCTGAAAACAAATTTGCAATGGTCCTTAAAAACATTATTTAGGTGCTTAAAAGTCCTGGAAAAGTCATTGATTTTCATTCTGTGATTTGAGTGGGAACCTTGGTGCCTTAAAAGTAATTGAAAATCCATAGAGATCCTTAATTTCCACTGATGTTTGTGCCTGACTGTAATATTTATAAAAATTCTTCTCTGACTTGCTTTAGCCACCGCAGGATCGCCTCTTATCCACACTGCACCGAAATGTTCTAGTATTACGCAAGCGTCAAGTTGTACGTCGTTTGGTACATATTTTCTGATTAGTGGCATGGAATTCAAACAGAGTTTTAGTTACACACTGTACTCTGTGAGACGAACATGCTGGCGTAGTGTTTATGTTTTTAGAGCCAAAATAGTTTGCATTCAACAAGGTATTTCTTTTTGCAAAAACAACTTACGTAAACTATGCCTGAAAATTAATGTGCTATGGCTAAACGCACAGTGCATATGAGAAATGAACCGCGACAACCTCAAAGTCTGTTCATAAAGCAAATTGCAAACTGTGCATGAAAGATTTTAATATTAGCCCTATGGGCTAAGAATCCGTAAAGTCACACGTTGGAGACACAAAGACAAGTTTTCGAAGGTCCTTGAAAATTAACGATTTTCATTCTCTGATTTCAGTCGGAAACTGTTTTTGTGTGTTTTTAAAATTATACAGTGCTCTTCTAATGTGTAACATCTCGTAACTAATCCCAGAAGAGTTTTACATGCTGCATTTAGTGACTTCATCCAACCTGTTTCCTTTTCATGTATTTATTGTACTTCTTTTATGTGTAGCTTTATAATAAGTTTATTTTAACACAGGTTCTCTCGACCGACTCATCTACTTGAATGGCTTTGTAGAAGACATTTCTTCCTTGCTGAATTAGAGATTGCTCTCTCGAAAGTCGTTCAAGAAGAGGCTTTCACGTAAGGCATTGGGTAAGATTCCTTTATGGAATTCCAAGTAATGTATTTGTTGTACATGTATTGTGTGTTCGTTCAAAGTTTCCTTACACTGTCTTTCATTCCTCTTGCTCTGATATCGTATGAAGAAGATTTTGTACTGTTTGAAGAAAATGTCTCTTGTGTATTCTGCTTTTGAAGTAGATCCTGTTCCACATGCGCTGCAGTGAGTGATGCTGCGTGATTCCATTTATGTCTTGTTTGTATTGTGTGAGACAGTCAAGGCTTCCTTTTATTGAACAGCACAGTTCTCTTCTTGACTTTAATGGTGCTTGTAGATTGCGGCTCTTCTCCCTCCATGCAAAGAGTGTTTCACACGCAGGGTAACTTGCAGAATTCCTATCAATGCATTTTGTGATGCCTTACATTCAAAACGAACGGGGGGGTTAAGCTGTGTCTCTAGTTTGAAAAAAAGTAAGGATTTCTTGTATTTACAGATATTTGTTCCTTTAATTAGCAGTAGGAAAGATCAGGGATTCGCGGCAGTATGCCCCTTGCGCCATTAAACTTCAACCAACCAACCAGGGATTCGAGCTTTGTATTCAAACTGTAGAAGGCATGAAATCAATCTTGATGCATCCAATTTGGATATTTTTTTCTTACCTGTTTGTAACTAAAAATAATATATATTTTTCTTAGTACTTTAAGAGTGCATGACTATTTTTTAGCATATATATAAAAAAAAACTAACCAAATGTGTCTTTTTTTTTTTGTATGGATTACACAAAACTCTGACTTAAGATCATTTTGTTTCCATTGACCTTGAGATTTCACATGGGAACCCCATATAATCCATTTAGACAATGGAGAGTGTTAGAAAACAAACCACAAATTAATTTTCAGCTTGCCTTGTTTTAATTTATTATTTAATTACATTAGAAGTTATTTTTTTATATAAATTAAATGCTAGTATAATTGTCAAATTTCAGTTAGAGGTTTTAATTTTTTTGAGTTAAAAAAAATTATCTTCCAATAAACAAATAGCCCTAAAAAAAAACCTGCTAAGTGGATCTATCAGTCCAAACAAGTTATGAAATCTAATGCTTGCCGCTAAGCAGCCTTGTTTCACTTTTTTTGCATGGGGGGGGGGGGGGACTACTTTGTATCGTATTAAATTATTTTGGGATATCGGGAAGAACTTCTATAGTTAAGTGCTAGGCAGACTAGAGTTTTTAAAGAAGAAAATCTTATTTCATCAGTTGTTAAAAGTAGCTCTAACTGAGATTATTTCAAAAAACTTTCAGTGATGAACCAAACCTTATGATTGGTTAGTTAGTTTTTGTCTTGCAAAAGCAACACTTGGGCCATGCTGTGCCCCGAACCTTATGATATCATGTCATCATTGAAAACTTCCTAATATTTTAATTGTTGGCAAAGAGGTTAATAAATGTCATGCTTTTTAATTTATTTTTTGAGTAATGCATCAAATTAATTAATGTAAATTTAGAATGCAATTGTATTTATATAATGAACAAGGTACACCTTTCTTTTACTTTAAATTAACTTGAAATATCAAGGTTGAAATATACAAAAATATTTGCGTCATCACTAATTTAAATTCAATAATTTACTGCTCCCAAACCACATTTTGCTGCTCCAAAATCGTATTTTTACTGCTCCGACGGTGCTCCAAAATTAAATTTTGGCACTTACATCACCGTATAATGGATAATAGTTTAAAAGTTCAAGCATTTTTTTTATATAATAGTTTAAAATTAATTGACTTGTGCAACTGTGTGAAAATTTGAAGTTTTTTTCTTTGGCCATGTGAGTTACATGCAGAACCCCCCTCCCTTAATTCTTAACAACAGAAATGTTTGTGACAAGCAGTCGTGCTTAAAGTAAACTATTAAACTGCATGCCTAGGTTCATTCCTTTTTCTTTTTATCTGCTGAGGTTTAGACCTTCATATTTATGTATCACTTGTTAAACAATTTTATGTCTTTTTTCTCGCCTAAAAAAAATATAAATAATCTTTTCTTCCTATTTTTAAAGTACATAATCTAATTCTTACATGATGATTAGATACTTTTTAATTTAATTTTTTTTTGTAATTTGTAAAATTAGTTCAACATACTACTTGGTGGGGGTATACTTTGGAAAATGTGGTGGTAATTAATTGGTTGCGAGAAGGGTCCTTGAAAATTTTTGGGATGAGCCTTGAAATTCTTGAAATATGCTTGAATTTTTTTCAGAAATTTTGCTGGACACCCTGTAATGATTAGAAGTTTAATAATGTTATGGAATAATATGAACTTTTCATTGCCGCCAAAACTGTTTAAAAAAAATGGCATATTATCTCTTTAGAATACATGTTCTATTTCATCAGGGTGTCTACACATCTGGAAAATTTAAAAAAAAAAGTTTGCATAAAATCAATGAATTTTTTTAGGAATCCATCTTCTGTCTTTTTTTCCTGAATTTTGTTGCTACCTTGTGTAATGTTAACCTTTTGCCTTTTTCGTATGTAGGAACCACCAACTCGAGATGTTTTGCAGCATTTTTGGTTCGGTTTGTGGTTGTGGATCCGCTTCAAAGAAACTAAACACAGTCATTGCCTTGCATCGAATTTCCACATTAAACCTAGCGGTCCTCTCGAGTTGCGGCATCCAATCATGTGGCACCAGACAGGCGCCTCTCGAGCGCTAAAGGGTAATAATAATATGGTTTGTCGAAACAATACCCTTGCCTGTGTTTGGCATTTCCGATTGCATTCAATTTTTTTGTATTTTCTTTTATTTCATTTAATACATTAACCTATTAACCGCCAAAACTCAAAATCCTTAAAAAACATGGTCAGTATTTATAACATTTGTGATTTTAGGGTCATATATAACATATTTAAAGAAAAAGTTGTAATATTTTACTTATCTTTAGAGAAATTGACTGTTGCATTGGCACAACGTCAGCGTAAAACCGTTAATCAGCGTACGTTAAAATCAGCGGTTTTCAAGAATTTCATATTCCGTTAATGTTGAATATTGAACGACTGTAATTAACCGTAGGCGATATTTTAAAGCTTTTTTTCAAAAATATAAACTTTTCGTACTATGCAAGTACATACATTTATTTATAATGTCTTATTTTGTATGAAAATATTGACTACATTCTTGATGTAAAGCCACTTCACAACCATTACAGCGATACATAATTTGACTGTGGCAATGTTTACTGCGAAGTCTTTTATTGTCAATTGATCGTATAAGAAAATTTCTTTTTTGATTTTGTACTGCCAAAGAAAGACTTAATTGCTTGATCTACCAGTAGTTGATCTAACAAAATCCATCAACACAAAAACCATCACGTGATGCAAAGGGCCAAGTTTTATAACCGAATCATACAGGTTTTCCTTTTAGGAACATTTATGCAGAATGTTTTACACTATAAGGAATCATTTGTTCATCTGTACTTAGGTCGTGTGCAAATATTTGAAACTATTAAAATTTCTTATTCAACATATTTCACTCTTGTACTCTCACTCTGTACAATTTGTAATTTTTGTCAATATTGATGTTATCTGCTAAATGCAAATTTTGATTTATATTCCTGTACTGAATACGTGACATTGACTCCCTAACAAACGGGACCGATATATCTTTATATTATGACTAATACATTTCTTCTTGTGGCAATGTATGGTATCCAGTAAGAAGAAGCAAACCAATAAACCTTTTTAGGTAACTCTCGGAAGCAAAAAAGTCAGTCCGATTATTTTGCTGAGCATTTATATTAGTTTAATTAAAGAGCAATGCATAAATTTCAGAGTTAAAAAACTTAATGAAAATTTCCTCACAACTTAAATTTTCTAACTCTCTTTTCAGTTTTTCAACTTGGTGTTTTCTTCATTTTTTGGTATCGATGTATAAATAGGATCTATTTTCTTCCATTTCAAAGGCTCAATTTTTTTTTTTTGTCTTGGTATTATCCGTATTATTTTTGTCCTTATCTTTCATATTTGAATGTATTTTAACCTCACCAGAAATGTCATTTGGTAAAACGTTCGAGTCACTTATTACTGTATGGTCCCCTTCTTCCTTGTTAGTAACTTTGCCAAATTCTGGTGAAATAATAGCAATGTTCGTTTTATTGTCATCTGAATCAATTGTGTAAAAAGTATTCAGAGCTTCACTAAGCGTAAGATAGTGCTTTCAAGGTATTTCAAATCAAAATGATGCAGTTGTAATCGCACACGGTGAGAAAAGAGTTCAGAAAATTTTAACCCTCTTTTCCTCTGACGAAGCACAAGCGCAACACTAGTATTTCCAGCATCGTAACTCGAAGATGAATTCATCAAAACATTTTTTATTAGTGTGTGACCTTCAAGTGAACTATGGAGATATAAAATGTTATGTCTAATAAAAATTATTTTCCTTTTTTTTTTTTTTTTTTGGAATCGATTTAGCAATGTCAGTCTAACTTAGCGAATTTCGGAAATGTTTAAGTTATTACTAAGAGAAAAAAATAAGGTTTAGAATAATTTTTATTGTTCCAAATTAAAGTGTGTAACCTTACCAATGAACATAAATCTCCAAATATTAGTTTAAAATTGATTAAATATTTATTGTAGTTATGTTTTCTAAGCGTTGCGTGAACGCAACGCCCGCTGTTAATGGGTTAATAAATACAAATGTTTAATTTTTTTTATTTTCACTATGCCTTTCCTTGATGTTTATTAGGGTCATCACAGAATCGGACAGGACTCTTCGCTCTCGTGAAGAGGATTCGACTACTGAAGCTCAATCAGTCAAGTTTCACTCACCCCATTGGTAACCTGGCTTAAATAATTTCTTTTTATGAACTTTTTCTTCTTATGTTGTGTGAGGCTTTACGATCAAAGCTTTTTTTATTTATTTAAAACAAATGCTTATGGCCTCTCTGTCTATCCTTTAATCAGGGTTCCCATGGTCATTAAAATGCTTAATATCTTTAAACTTATTTTCTGTGCCCAGGGTTCCCACGGTCAATGAAAGTCATTAAAAGGGCTTAATATTTTTGAACTTGTTTTCAAGGCCTTAAAAGTGCTTGAAAATGGTTAGGGGTGCTTAAAAATCCTTAGAGGCCCTTAAAAGTCTTTACTTTTTGCTGATGTTGTATGCCCAACTGTAAAACTCTAAAAAATATAACTTGAACTTGCTATTCCCACATGACCCGTATCAGAATTCACCGACATATTTGTATTACGCATCCATCAACTTGTAACTTTTTTGGTAGAATATACTTTATTAAAAATTTATTTATAGACATGATACCTGAAAACAAATTTGCAATGGTCCTTAAAAACATTATTTAGGTGCGTCCTGGAAAAGTCATTGATTTTCATTCTGTGATTTGAGTGGGAACCTTGGTGCCTTAAAAGTAATTGAAAATCCATAGAGATCCTTAATTTCCACTGATGTTTGTGCCTGACTGTAATATTTATAAAAATTCTTCTCTGACTTGCTTTAGCCACCGCAGGATCGCCACTTATCCACACTGCACCGAAATGTTCTAGTATTACGCAAGCGTCAAGTTGTACGTCGTTTGGTACATATTTTCTGATTAGTGGCATGGAATTCAAACAGAGTTTTAGTTACACACTGTACTCTGTGAGACGAACATGCTGGCGTAGTGTTTATGTTTTTAGAGCCAAAATAGTTTGCATTCAACAAGGTATTTCTTTTTGCAAAAACAACTTACGTAAACTATGCCTGAAAATTAATGTGCTATGGCTAAACGCACAGTGCATATGAGAAATGAACCGCGACAACCTCAAAGTCTGTTCATAAAGCAAATTGCAAACTGTGCATGAAAGATTTTAATATTAGCCCTATGGGCTAAGAATCCGTAAAGTCACACGTTGGAGACACAAAGACAAGTTTTCGAAGGTCCTTGAAAATTAACGATTTTCATTCTCTGATTTCAGTCGGAAACTGTTTTTGTGTGTTTTTAAAATTATACAGTGCTCTTCTAATGTGTAACATCTCGTAACTAATCCCAGAAGAGTTTTACATGCTGCATTTAGTGACTTCATCCAACCTGTTTCCTTTTCATGTATTTATTGTACTTCTTTTATGTGTAGCTTTATAATAAGTTTATTTTAACACAGGTTCTCTCGACCGACTCATCTACTTGAATGGCTTTGTAGAAGACATTTCTTCCTTGCTGAATTAGAGAGTGCTCTCTCGAAAGTCGTTCAAGAAGAGGCTTTCACGCAAGGCATTGGGTAAGATTCCTTTATGGAATTCCAAGTAATGTATTTGTTGTACATGTATTGTGTGTTCTTTCAAAGTTTCCTTACACTGTCTTTCATTCCTCTTGCTCTGATATCGTATGAAGAAGATTTTGTACTGTTTGAAGAAAATGTCTCTTGTGTATTCTGCTTTTGAAGTAGATCCTGTTCCACATGCGCTGCAGTGAGTGATGCTGCGTGATTCCATTTATGTCTTGTTTATATTGTGTGAGACAGTCAAGGCTTCCTTTTATTGAACAGCACAGTTCTCTTCTTGACTTTAATGGTGATTGTAGATTGCGTCTCTTCTCCCTCCATGCAAAGAGTGTTTCACACGCAGGGTAACTTGCAGAATTCCTATCAATGCATTTTGTGATGCCTTACATTCAAAACGAACGGGGGGGGGGGTTAAGCTGTGTCTCTAGTTTGAAAAAAAGTAAGGATTTCTTGTATTTACAGATATTTGTTCCTTTAATTAGCAGTAGGAAAGATCAGGGATTCGCGGCAGTATGCCCCTTGCGCCATTAAACTTCAACCAACCAACCAGGGATTCGAGCTTTGTATTCAAACTGTAGAAGGCATGAAATCAATCTTGATGCATCCAATTTGGATATTTTTTTCTTACCTGTTTGTAACTAAAAATAATATATATTTTTCTTAGTACTTTAAGAGTGCATGACTATTTTTTAGCATATATATAAAAAAAAACTAACCAAATGTGTCTTTTTTTTTTTGTATGGATTACACAAAACTCTGACTTAAGATCATTTTGTTTCCATTGACCTTGAGATTTCACATGGGAACCCCATATAATCCATTTAGACAATGGAGAGTGTTAGAAAACAAACCACAAATTAATTTTCAGCTTGCCTTGTTTTAATTTATTATTTAATTACATTAGAAGTTATTTTTTTATATAAATTAAATGCTAGTATAATTGTCAAATTTCAGTTAGAGGTTTTAATTTTTTTGAGTTAAAAAAAATTATCTTCCAATAAACAAATAGCCCTAAAAAAAAACCTGCTAAGTGGATCTATCAGTCCAAACAAGTTATGAAATCTAATGCTTGCCGCTAAGCAGCCTTGTTTCACTTTTTTTGCATGGGGGGGGGGGGGGGGACTATTTTGTATCGTATTAAATTATTTTGGGATATCGGGAAGAACTTCTATAGTTAAGTGGTACTAGGCAGACTAGAGTTTTTAAAGAAGAAAATCTTATTTCATCAGTTGTTAAAAGTAGCTCTAACTGAGATTATTTCAAAAAACTTTCAGTGATGAACCAAACCTTATGATTGGTTAGTTAGTTTTTGTCTTGCAAAAGCAACACTTGGGCCATGCTGTGCCCCGAACCTTATGATATCATGTCATCATTGAAAACTTCCTAATATTTTAATTGTTGGCAAAGAGGTTAATAAATGTCATGCTTTTTAATTTATTTTTTGAGTAATGCATCAAATTAATTAATGTAAATTTAGAATGCAATTGTATTTATATAATGAACAAGGTTCACCTTTCTTTTACTTTAAATTAACTTGAAATATCAAGGTTGAAATATACAAAAATATTTGCGTCATCACTAATTTAAATTCAATAATTTACTGCTCCCAAACCACATTTTGCTGCTCCAAAATCGTATTTTTACTGCTCCGACAGTGCTCCAAAATTAAATTTTGGCACTTACATCACCGTATAATGGATAATAGTTTAAAAGTTCAAGCATTTTTTTTATATAATAGTTTAAAATTAATTGACTTGTGCAACTGTGTGAAAATTTGAAGTTTTTTTCTTTGGCCATGTGAGTTACATGCAGAACCCCCCTCCCTTAATTCTTAACAACAGAAATGTTTGTGACAAGCAGTCGTGCTTAAAGTAAACTATTAAACTGCATGCCTAGGTTCGTTCCTTTTTCTTTTTATCTGCTGAGGTTTAGACCTTCATATTTATGTATCACTTGTTAAACAATTTTATGTCTTTTTTCTCGCCTAAAAAAAATATAAATAATCTTTTCTTCCTATATTTAAAGTACATAATCTAATTCTTACATGATGATTAGATACTTTTTAATTTAATTTTTTTTTGTAATTTGTAAAATTAGTTCAACATACTACTTGGTGGGGGTATACTTTGGAAAATGTGGTGGTAATTAATTGGTTGCGAGAAGGGTCCTTGAAAATTTTTGGGATGAGCCTTGAAATTCTTGAAATATGCTTGAATTTTTTTCAGAAATTTTGCTGGACAGTAATGATTAGAAAAATTGAAAAAAATGAAAATTGTTAAAAAAAACCTTGTAAATAATCTGTTTAAAATTTTTTGTCAGTAACATGTTTGAAAATGTCTTTATCTATTTATAACGTGCCAA
Organism: Linyphia triangularis; assembly: GCA_963978545.1. Classification (NCBI taxonomy): domain Eukaryota; kingdom Metazoa; phylum Arthropoda; class Arachnida; order Araneae; family Linyphiidae; genus Linyphia; species Linyphia triangularis. The sequence continues at coordinate 105,305,085 of OZ021725.1, forward strand.
ACAATTTGTTAAAATAAACCAGGGTTCCCACGGTCCTTGAAAGTCCTTGAATTTTTAAGTGATCACTGATAATCTCCGTTTTGTATTTTTGTGTCTAAAGTATGTAATTTTCTGGTCCTTGATTTTTCCCACAGGGTGTCCACAGATCGGAAAAAGTCAGGGAATTCAGCATTTCGGGAATTATCAGGGATTTTGTCAAAAAAATTTTAAGGAATCAAGGAATTTTCCGAAATTAAACTGAGTCTTTTAATTTTGTTAGTTGAAGATACACTAGCACCTGCTAGCAAAAATACCAAAAACAATTTGTAAACAAATTAGAAAATTTTTTAAAAACGAAAAAACGGCAGAATCGCCAATGGAATGATTACTTTCCCCCTCATTTTTCTCTTATATCATAGCCTCTATCGGCATTACTTACCTTGGTATCTGGTCATTTTTCTGAACGTTACGGTGATGAAAGGGCCGATATTTTCGTGATTATTAGAGAGCGCTATGGCCGCGAATTACGTTCTTGCGTGCTGCTCATTTTCATTGTGACCAAAGATTGCACTGTTAGCCATGGTACAGTTCTGCTGAAGCCTGCATTTCAGCTCTTTTTTGGCTGAAATTTTGATCATCCCTGAGACCGATACAAACCTGCATTACAATATTATTGCGTTTACTTGCTTGTCTGACAACCAGTGAACCTGCATACGTACAAACTTCTGATGTATTGACACTTTTCTTGCAGATTGCCAGCATCTATCTCTGTTATTTTTGTTGGTGTGTGGTGGCTAGTATCGTCGAACTTTACGTTGGTGTTAGTGCTATTATTGCAGAGATTTACGCTGCTAAGACGGGAGCTATCACCGAGACTTACATAGTTGTGATGTTCATTTTAGTCCCTATTAGTCACTATTCCGATGGTTTGAACCTCAAAAGTTGTCGCTATCGGCGAGATTTGCGGTTGTGATTGTCAATTTCATAGATTGTGACGTCGATATAATTTACTCTGTTTCAGTAATCTCTATATATATAAGGCAAAGCCCTCACTCACTCACTCACTCACTCACTCACTCACTCACTGACTCACTCATCACTAATTCTCCCACTTCCCACATAGTCACAACTCTGAAAATCGGCACAAATATCAACAATGGTAAAAATAGAAAAAGTAAACTATTCCGATCTCGATTAACACACTTTAAGGGGTCGAAAAGGGGTCAAACGTTCCAAACGGGGGACATTCGAAAATCCTACTTCCCACATAGTCACAACTCTGAAAATCGGCACAAATATCAACAATGGTAAAAATAGAAAAAGTAAACTATTCCGATCTCGATTAACACACTTTAAGGGGTCGAAAAGGGGTCAAACGTTCCAAACGGGGGACATTCGAAAATCCTACTTCCCACATAGTCACAACTCTGAAAATCGGCACAAATATCAACAATGGTAAAAATAGAAAAAGTAAACTATTCCGATCTCGATTAACACACTTTAAGGGGTCGAAAAGGGGTCAAACGTTCCAAACGGGGGACATTCGAAAATCCTACTTCCCACATAGTCACAACTCTGAAAATCGGCACAAATATCAACAATGGTAAAAATAGAAAAAGTAAACTATTCCGATCTCGATTAACACACTTTAAGGGGTCGAAAAGGGGTCAAACGTTCCAAACGGGGGACATTCGAAAATCCTACTTCCCACATAGTCACAACTCTGAAAATCGGCACAAATATCAACAATGGTAAAAATAGAAAAAGTAAACTATTCCGATCTCGATTAACACACTTTAAGGGGTCGAAAAGAGGTCAAACGTTCCAAACGGGGGACATTCGAAAATCCTACTTCCCACATAGTCACAACTCTGAAAATCGGCACAAATATCAACAATGGTAAAAATAGAAAAAGTAAACTATTCCGATCTCGATTAACACACTTTAAGGGGTCGAAAAGGGGTCAAACGTTCCAAACGGGGGACATTCGAAAATCCTACTTCCCACATAGTCACAACTCTGTAAATCGGCACAAATATCAACAATGGTAAAAATAGAAAAAGTAAACTATTCCGATCTCGATTAACACACTTTAAGGGGTCGAAAAGGGGTCAAACGTTCCAAACGGGGGACATTCGAAAATCCTACTTCCCACATAGTCACAACTCTGAAAATCGGCACAAATATCAACAATGGTAAAAATAGAAAAAGTAAACTATTCCGATCTCGATTAACACACTTTAAGGGGTCGAAAAGAGGTCAAACGTTCCAAACGGGGGACATTCGAAAATCCTACTTCCCACATAGTCACAACTCTGAAAATCGGCACAAATATCAACAATGGTAAAAATAGAAAAAGTAAACTATTCCGATCTCGATTATCACACTTTAAGGGGTCGAAAAGGGGTCAAACGTTCCAAACGGGGGACATTCGAAAATCCTACTTCCCACATAGTCACAACTCTGAAAATCGGCACAAATATCAACAATGGTAAAAATAGAAAAAGTAAACTATTCCGATCTTGATTAACACACTTTAAGGGGTCGAAAAGGGGTCAAACGTTCCAAACGAGGGACATTCGAAAATCCTACTTCCCACATAGTCACAACTCTGAAAATCGGCACAAATATCAACAATGGTAAAAATAGAAAAAGTAAACTATTCCGATCTCGATTAACCCACTTTAATGGGTCGAAAAGGGGTTAAACGTTCCAAAAGAGGAATATTCGAATGTCCTACTTCTCATTTCTTCACAACTCTAAAAATTGGTGAGAATATCAATAAAGACAAACGAAGAAAAAGTAAGTTATTCCGATCTCGATTAACCCACTTTAAGGGGTGGAACAGGGGTTAAACGTTCCAAACGAGGGATATTCGAATGTCCTACTTCCCCTTTCGTCACAACTCTGAAATCTGGTGCAAGTATCAACAAAAACAAACGTATAAAAAGTAAGCTATTTCGATCTCTATTTACCCACTCTAAGAGGTCAAAAAGGGGTTAAACGTTCCAAACGAGGGACATTCGAATATCCTACTTCTCACATAGTCACAACTCTAAAAATTGATACAAATGTCAACAATGGTAAACATAGAAAAAGTTAGCTATTCCGATCTCGATGAACCCACTTTAAGAGGTCAAAAAGGGGTTAAACGTTCCAAACGAGCGATATATTCGAATGTCCTACTTCTCATATTTTCACAATTCTGAAAACTGGTGTGAATATCAATAAAGACAAACGCAGAAAAAGTAAACTATTCCGATCTCGGGTGGATCAAGGGGTGGAAAAGGGGTTAAACGTTCCAAACGAGGAATATTCGAATGTACCACTTCCCATATGGTCACAACTCGGAAATTTGGTACAAATGTCAAAAAAGATTAAACATAGAAAAAGTAAGCTATTCTGTTCTCGATTAACCAACTTTAAGGGGTCGAGAAGGGGTTAAATGTTCCAAACGAGGGATATCCGAATGTTCCTCTTCCAATGTAGTCATTTTTCTGATTTTTTTTTGCAAATGTTAAAAAAATAAGTCATTCCAATATCGATTAACGAATTTTTAAGGGATGAAAAGACGACTCAACATTGAAACTATACGAGGATTAACTTAATGTCTAATTAACTTAATTCCAACACAGCTACTACTTTGAAATTTAGAACTAAGAGCAAACATAAACACAATAAACTATACCAGTTTACTATTCACAATTATAAATTTCGTTTAAAATGTCAACAAAGGAAAGTTCCTATTTTGATAAATCAATTTGTCGGGATCGAAATGGGAGCAAACGTCTGAAGTGTAGAATACATGAATGTCTTTTGATCGCTAAAATGCTAATGGTAAAATTTCGTAGCGCAGCACGGGTATTCAGCTAGTACCAACTATATTTTGGGTATTAATGTTTATATTTAAGTTGGTGTGATGGTCATTTTTGCCGATTGTTGCCTTAATGCAGGTTTGTGATTTCTTCTGCCGATCTGCGGAAAGAATCAAAGAAGGAAGGATTTTTTTTTTATTTCATATTTGTTTGCTTTTTTGAATTTTTCTTATTTATCCGCTTATCAAAGTTTTCCTACAAATTTCCCATTGATCTCGCGGTGATTAAAATTTACTGACAATCATGGAACCTGTATACGTTTAGACTTCCCCTATTACTATTCTCCCCCTCATTTTTCTGTAATGTTTTAGCCTCTATCGGAATTATTTACGTTGGCATGTGATAGCCATTTTCCTGAGCGTTATGCTGATGAAATGGCCGTTATTCGTGTGAATAATGCCATCGTTATCGCCATTATTACGTTGCTGTGTGATGCTCATTTTCGCAGGCCTTACTCCAATATAATAGTTACTGACGTTATTGTAGAGATTTGCACTTGTCGGACGTCAGCTAAAACTCGGTTTCAACTCTTTCTTTTATTTGAAATTTCTATCATTTCTGAGTTTGATACAAATCTGCATTACGATTTTGTTGGGCTTGCCTTCAAGTTTGACAATCATGGAACCTGCTTACTGTGCATTTTGCTTGCACCAGTACGGCAATTTTTGCCAATTGTTGGTTTAATGTATTTGCTGAGATTTGCACCGGTATGGTGGCCGTTATACCGATATTTACATTGGAGAAGTTTTAATTTTCACTTAGGTTCAAGCCATTTTAATAGTAGCTATTGGCGAGATTTGCAATGTTATTTTAGTTTCATTCACCTGGGCTTCCGCTGATGTGAAAGCTGCAATGTCCGTGATTTATGTGTGCAGGGTTCCCACTTTCATTGAAAGTCATTAAAAGTGCTTAATATTTTTGAACTTGTTTTCAAGGCCTTGAAAGTACTTAGAAGTGTTTGAAAGTCCTTGAAAATACTTAGAGGTCCTTAAAAGTCCTTAATTTGTGCAGATGTTGTGAGGCCAAGTGCAAAATTTATAAAAATGCAACTAGGACTTGCTATCCCTGCGTGACCGCCTCTTATCTGCACCGTATTGGAATTTTCCGACGTATTTGTATTAAGCATCCAACAACTTGTAACTTTTTTGGTAGAATATACTTGGTTAAAATTTTTTTACAAAAACATGATGCCTGAAAACAAATTTTCTAAGGTCCTTAAAAGTCATTGATTTTCATTCTGTGATTTGAGTGGGAACCCTGGTGTGTGTGAGGATCGTTTTCACCATTTGGTTTGAGTCAATGCTGAATGATTAGAATTTTAATTTAATTTGCGCCAGAAATTAATCCCAATTGCCAAATTTTACTGTGTATCCTTATTTAAAATTATAATCTTAAGTGCTATTGAATGTAAAATTGTTTATTTTAACATGAAATACAATTTTACATTTTAACTATAGATATAAGTAATAGTTTAAAAGTTAAAGCATTTTTTTTTATTTATAATTTTTTTAAATTATTGTATTATTAATTTTTTTTTCATTTTGTAAAATTTTTGCCTGGATACTGTACCTTAACAGTGGCAACAGCTGAACTTAGGCAAAAAAAAATAATATTGCAAGTGATTAAATTGAACAATTTGGACAATGAAATTATGCAAACTGAAAATGGTGTAACTCCCCTAATTCCATTTACAATTGAAGGCAGTTTTTTTTTTAAGTACATAAATTGATGTATAATATTTTTACCAATTTTATTTGAGGCATAAAACATAAAAAATTCACATTACAAAATGTTTTTAAAGTAATTATTGATTTTATAAATTTTTATTAAAATTATAAGTTTTCAGAAAACAAAAATAGTTAATATATAGAGTATTTTGTTGAATGTTTCATCCACTTTGACATGATTTATGGTTTGTCTTTTCCTTTAAAATTTTACTTAGAAAACAGCTTTTTAAATCTGAAATTTAATACTAGTGTCCTCTTTTCTTGAGATTAGACTGTAATAAAAAAAAAGGGGGATTTTAAAGTATAATTGCACATGCACAGTACAGGTACACTATACATACACTGCCCTGCACAGAGCAATTTGCTGTTTGCGCCATAAATGTGTAAAGGTAAACAGTACATGATTCATAATTATTTTTATGATGGTGAGTTTGAATGTTCTTTTATTTGAAAGTTATAGTATATGTATATTTTGTTGATGACTTAATCAGGGGATTTCAAAATAACTTTTTTGCTGACACTCTGTTCCAAAATAGGTCCTTGAATTTTCTTAAAAAGGTCCTTGAATTTTTTTTCTTCAATAAGAGTGGGAACCCTGTAAAACAATTTGTTGTGCAAAGCAAATTGTTTAAAAATCCATACAACTTAATAGTTAAAAAAATTATTCAAATAAAAATAATCTAATTTTTTTTTCTTTTAAATTTTTGAGTTGCTCATAATCTGTTTTGAGATTATTAAAGTAGTATTAATAAAGTTATTTATTCTTAGTTGTCAGTTTTACTTTTCCCCTACCCCACAGTAAAAAAGTATACGTTTGTAACGACGTGACTTGGCGTTCCCAAACCTTTTTACTTTATACTACACCACTGTTTGTGTATCTTTAAAAAACAATGAAAAGTGCTTGAAAACCTTGAATTTTTTAAAAATCAGGAAGAAGTTTTTTTCGCCATGTGGGGGAATTCTGCTTTTTTAAATTTAAAATAATAATAATAATTTTGCTTTTTCAAAGAAAGTTTCACTTTTCTAGTTCCTGAAAAAAAATCCATCTCTATCTCACAGAAAAATAACCTTTTTTCTAAGGCTGAATCGCGAAGCAGCTTCCCTTCCGCCCGATCGGGAAGAGCGGAAAACCTACGGCATTCCTGCCCCAAATACAAAAATCTATTGAAATGCATTTTTTTTACTTAGGTTGGCGCTTAAACTTACATATTATACTTTTTCAACTGCGCGGTAATTTTGTGCCATTTTTCCTCTTCCCAAAATGTAATTTCCTTCATACTAATTCACACGATTAACGTATACGAATAATGTGCTTGCTTTCAAGTCTGACATCCATGGAATTATCGTTTGTTGTACGTTGGTATGTAATGCTTGTTTTCACTAATCGTTAGGTTGATCTAATGTCTATTACTGCCGAGATTTGTGTGGCTATGACGTGCGTTAACGCTAGGATTTAAGTTGTTATGGTTTTCATTTTCGTGGAGTATTACGTCAATATAACGACATTATTGCCGAGAATTGTTCAGTATATTCTGCGCTAACATTGATATTTACATTTATTTGGTGGTCATTTTCGCTGAGTGTTACCTTGTTGTAAAATCTGAGATTTGCACCGATGTTACCGAAAGGAAGTATGTTATCATGATGAATTGCGCTATCGCCGAGATCTACGTTGCTGTGATTGTAATTATCGTCAAATGTTATACCGATATAATCGTGTTATTGTTGAAAGTTGCCCCGGTATATTTGGCTCCAACTTTGATATTTCTGTTGGCATGAGAATAATTTTTAAATTGACAAATCCAGTGAACTTTCGCAGGCTTTGAGGTGCTCGGCAAGTTGTGGATCGTTGCGTTGTTCCGAAGCCAAATCAGTTATTGCAGCAAGGGACTCGCTCTCAGGCATGGCTTCATCAGGAACAGAATTTAATGAGGTGAGAGAAAAAAAATTACGTAGTATTCAAAATCTATCCTTATCTTCAAAGTGTATTAGAAGACAGTTTTATCACTAAGAATTTTGTATTATTATTTAACAAAAGTTTCAATATGATGAAACAAGAAAAACAAATGGATATTCACATCCAGAATTGGCATATTAACCATGTGAGTGCTACCTACTTTACTAACCTTACTTCTGTTTTGTAAGGGACATAGTACTACTTCTGATATTCTCAAAGGTTTTCATTTTCTATTGTAACCTTAAAGCTTTCTTCTATTGAAACCTAAATACCATTTTTTTGTATTTACTGGATTTGAACATGTACATTGAATTTTTTTCTCCTTCAAGTGTACGAACCTTGTGAAAAGGCAAAATCTTTGCTAAAAAATTACGATACATCTCTGTAATCATTTCATAAAAATTATTTTTTAACAAATTTAGCAGTGCCGATTCCTTCAACTTGATTACATAACCTGTGCATCATTTGTTCAAGTTAAAAAAAATTCTATTTCTTACTCGAAAAATCCTGAATATGCCAATAGTAAAGTGGAAGACATGAAAAATTCAGTTACGGTTTGACTAGATCGCTAAATTTAGACACATGTTACAGCTCAGTGAAAACGATGATTTAAGCTTTTTTACCCAAATTTCAGTTCCTTGAATGTAGCTTAAAAATTTAGAAAACTGGATTTAATTAACTTCGATGTTTGTCGACATAGGATAATTGTTTTTTAAATCGTATGATTTCTGAATTTTCTTTTTGAATTTGACTGGTTTTCATTGCTGTTGCTTGTTATTCAAAAGCTGTATCATGTCTGTAAAAACAAGTATTTAAAATCCATGTATGTGTCGTATATTGTTTCCTGTTTAACCGATACAGTATTTTTTCTGTCCTATAATATTTTTAGTATTTATTTTTTAATTTGTGTAACTTGGTTTTAGGACAAATGTTGACTCATTTTTTTATTTTTAGGGGATGGGGAATCGGAATTAGTTCTCAACCTGCTTGGCAGAACTCCGGTATTTGCGAAATTACAAATTTTAATAATCATATCTCTAGGTAAGTTAAACTTTAAATACCCTTGATCATTATAAACTTTGTCTTACCACTTGTGTGTCTTGGGTAGTTGCATGCTTTCTGAAGGATATTAGGTTAAACAATTGTTCTTTTTGGTTGAAGCACTTAAAAAGATATGAAACTATTGCTTTGTTATTACTTTTGCTATATTTTTTATATCTTATGGTAATATATAATGTATTTTATGTCCTTGTAACTGAGTTTTTTTACATGACTTGTTTAATGAAAGCATGTTAATCTTAAAATTTTAAAGTGCTAAATCTGATAAAGGAAATTAATGTTTTAAATTAACATGATACTGATCCATAGTGTTAGCAGCAGACTTTCTGTTTCTAGCTAAATGTGTCATAGAATAATTCTAAATTTTTGAATTCCAGAAAGTTTATCTTTTTTTTTCTTTTTATTAAAGTATCATTTTACTTAATCAAATCGCAAAGTCTAGTTATAAGAGTTTTGATGTATACTGATACAAAGCAGAAAATGTGATCTCAAGCTTTCTGCACAAGTATACTTTGTAAAAATTGATGGTCTAATTGAAGCTTCTTGAAAGAATTTAATTTTAAATTATGGATAAAGTTTGATTAATTTTTATTATTATTGAATCTAAAATATATTTAAAATTGACAATGCTGTTAATAAATAGCAAAATATTTTATTTCAGATTAATGCACTATATTTGACAGTTTACACTATCCTTAAATCCTTTTCTGATATTAAAATTTAAAAAAAAAAAAAAAAAAAAAAAAACTCAATGCAGGTGATAGCTATTTTTAGACTGGGAATATTGATGGGATTTTTCAAATATAAATAATGGGATATTTAGGTGTTTGATTGCCAAAATTAAGATGATCTTTGTCAATATTTCTGCCTTTTTGTCGTGTCAATTTCGAGATTTAGACAATGGAAATGGCGAAAGAAATAGTGTTTTTTTTCCAACAAACTGAAACGAGTTTCATGTATTCAAGCGGGATCACTACTTTTTCCCACTGCATAGACATATTGCCACAGCTTCCTAAACACATTATCTCTATTGCTTTGTGACTTGTTATGATTTTGTTGTCTACAGTAACGCTGTTATAGTTAATGGGCCCTTTCGAAATTGTTTGCGTTAACCGAAATTCAAATTAAGCAAATAAATTAACATTACGTTATCTGTATACATCCTGCCAGCCTCGACTTTCTGTTAAAAAACCTATTTTAACCCATTAACCTCCAAAACTCGAAATCCTTAAAAATCATGGTCAGTATTTATAAGATTTGTGATTTTAGGGTCATAAATAACATATTTAAAGAAAGAGTTGGAATACTTTAATTACCTTAAGAGAAAATGACTGTTGCGTTGGCGCAACGTCAGCGTAAAACCGAGTTAAAATCGGCGGTTTGCAAGAATTTTATATTCCGTTAATGTTGAATACCCAAAGAGTGTAATTAACCGTAGGCGATATTTTAAAGCTTTCCTTCAAAAATATAAACTTTTGGTACTATGTAAGTACATACATTTATTTAATATGTCTTATTTTGTATGAAAATATTGACTACATTCTTGGTGTAAAGCCACTTCACAACCATTACAGCTATATATAGTTCATTGTGACAATGTTTACTACAAAGTCTTTTATTGTCAATTGATCGTATAAGAAAATGACCTTTTTGATTTTGTACTGCCAAAGAAAGACTCAGTTTGCTTGATGTACCAGTAGATGATCTAACAAAATCCATCATCACAAAAAAATCACGTGATGCAAGGCTCCAAGCTTTATAACCGAATCTTACAGGTTTTCCTTTTAGCAACATTTTTGCAGAATGTTTTACACTATAAGGAATCATTTGGTCGTCTCTACTTAGGTCGTGTGCAAATATTTGAAACTATTAAAATTTCTTATTCAACAAATTTCACGTTTGTACTCTCACTTTGCATAATTTGTCATTTTTATCAATATTATATGCAAATATATTAACATTATATGCAAATTTTGTTTTATATACCTGTACTGAATATGTGACATTGACTCCTTAACAAACAGGACAGATGCATCTTTATATAATTACCAATACATTTCTTCTTGTAGCAATGTATGGTATCCAGTAAGAAGAAGCAAACCAATAAACCTTTTTAGGTAACTCTCTCAGAAGCAAAAAAAGTCAGTCCTATTATTTTGATGAGCATATATATTAGTTTGATTAATGAGCAATGCATACATTTCAAAGTCAAAACACTTATCGAAAATTTCCTCACAACTTAAATTTTCTAACTATCTTTTCCTTTTTTCAACTTGGCGATTCTTCTTCATTTTTTGGTATCGATGTATGAATAGGATACATTTTCTTCCATTTCAAAGGCTCAAATTCTTTTCTTTGTATTATCCACATAATTTTGGTCTTTCCTATTTGAATGCAATTCAACCTCACTAGAAATGTCATTTGGTAAAACGTTCGAGTCACTTATTACTGTATCGTCCCCTTCTTCATTCTCAGTAACTTTGCCAATTTCTGGTGATATAATAATGTCCATTTCATTGTCATCTGAATCAATGGTGTAAAAAGTATCCAGAGCTTCACTAAGCGTAAGATAGTGCTTTCGAGAAATTTCAAATCAAAATGAAGAGTTGCGATCACACGCAAGTCCGAAAAAAAGTTTAGAAAATGTTGACTCTTTTTTCCGCTGGCGATGCGCGAGCGCAACACTAATATTTACAACATCGTAGCTCGAAGATGAATTCATCAAAACATTTTTTATTTGTGTGTGACCTTCAAGTGAACAATGGAGATATGAAATGTTATGACTAATACAAATTATTTCCCTTTCTTTATTTTTTCGGGATTGATTTAGCAATGTCAGTGCAACTTAGCAAATTTCGGAAATGTTTAAGTTATTACTACCAGAAGACAATAAGGTTTAGAATTATTTTTATTATTCGAAATTAGAGTGTGTAACCTTACCAATGAACATAAACCTCCAAATGTTAGTTTAAAATTGATTAAATATTTATTGTAGTTATGTTTTTTAAGCGTTGCGTGAACGTAACGTCAGCGGTTAATGGGTTAAGATATTAATAATAAATATGCTCTTAATTTTCTTCAACTTCCATCGACTAGCTTCTCTTATTCTATCTACAACAAACAATTTTGAATAGTGTGTCCACTAATCTGATCTGAAAAATATTAAGACAGGCTGATGATCGTTTTAAAATATTCAATTACCCATCTTTTGACTGTGTCGAACTTTTTGACAGGTGGGCGAAATTGAGGTTTGCCATGGTGCCCTACACCATTGTCCTGGAGCCCTTGTCTGAGTGCATGGTGCTTGGGCACTGAATGTGTTATTCCAGTGGGATGTATTCGTGGTCTACTTGGTGCTTGCGTGGCTCATACTAGACTGGATACTACTCAACGTTGTGCAGGTAAGGTTATTTATATGCACTTAAATAAGGATTAATTTATTTTTTTACCATTATTTTGTAGTAGCTAGCTTTATGTGCAAACTTCCATTCCATGTATTTAATTGACTTTCTAAAGAATAATCTAGTCCAGAATTGTGAGAAATAAATCATACCCGCTTTCTTGGAACAGTGATGCAATTTTCGAAAAGTGGAATTTCAGAAAACGTAAAAAGCTGAATTGATTTTACTTTACACTTAGTGGTGCTTATCATGTTGGAAGTAGCGTAATATTGTTACAATTAAGTGTTACAGTTCCTTCTTGGTTCTCCTTGATTTTCTAGGTATTTTTTGCACAATTGAGATATTAACTCGGTTTTAACAAATTTGCAGTTCCGTCTTTATTCCATCATAGTGGCGATATAATGTTGTGGAATTTCCTGGAAAATGAAAGATCTTATTATAATTTTTTAATAACTGCTATAGTTTTAGTTTAGATTGCCCTTGTAGTTTTGTTTCCTTTTTATTTATTATCATATACATTAAAATAGGCTGTAGGGTGTAGCCCAGAAGCAGAATAATATATAATGTTCTGCAATGGGACTTTTGACAGTTACAAATGTTCTGCAGACATTTTTTCCAAATTACCAATATGATACAAAAGAAAAAACCCATAAAATTAATACTACACATTTATTACAAAATAATAATGACGAAAAAAATTATTTTTCAAACCAAGGCATACATTCAAAATTTTTAACTTGTCAATTACTTTGGAAGTTAAATATTTAGACATTGATACAGAACCGCTGTGTATAAAATGTTTGTGGTAAGTTGGTCCATGTAAAGAAATAAGGGCTGCTTTAAGATGTTTTCTTAAAAAACATTTGGTCGCTTAGCAACAATTTTATCAATTGTGGATCCCCAAGATTCACAAATTGCTTCTGAAATGGGCACAGAAAAAATGAAAACAAGAAATTTGATGAATCTGGGAATCTCTATCTTCAGTTCTTCTATGGCATGCTTTAAAAGCTCTTTTGGCTGGAATAAAGACTCACTACTCCTACACTCCTCAAGACATATGTACACCCAATTATTAAAAACAGTGTATTCAAAATACAATTCAGTAGTTTTTTCTTTTGAATGTTCAATGAAAGGAAAATCTTTCATAAAACTTATGAAATTAGGAAGAAGTTCCAATTCTTCTTCTCACTCGCGGGCATGTGTTCCAAACTTAAAATTGTTCTGCAAGGATTCTGATTGTTCTGCGACGTACGTCGCAGTTTTAGGCACTTTCTGCTTTCGGGGGGTGTAGTTACTTTATTGTTTTATGTCACAAGAACTGCCACTGTTAAGGTTGCTTAATAAGAGCAAAATCATTATGAATAACGTATAACAGTAGCAGTTCTTGAGATATAAAACAGTAAAGCAACTATACCTTGCAGCCTATTTTTATTTTCTTTACTGTAGATCTCCTCATTTTTAAATGTAGCCACATTTTTATTTTATTGGGAGCATAACCACTAAAAGCATCTTGTGTTTGGTCTGCTTTTGTGCCAAAGCAAAACCCAATAGCAGACTGCATTGGCAGAAATCATCAGTTCCATTTAGTACCACTTATAAAGGTTTAACTTTCAAATTTGATCTAACGAATTGAATTGTACTTATATGATGTTAAATATCAATTTTAACTTGTGCTTTTGTTTAGCTGTCTGGAACTGCTGTCTGAAGAATCAGAAACATTGTGTATGAAAATATGGAAGAAAATTTGGTAACTGAAAGAATTTTCTACATATTTTCATACACAAGATTTCAATATTTTTGATTCTTCAGACAGTTACACAAAAGCACAAATTAAAATTGATATTTAACATCATATGTAATTTTGAAAAGTAAGTGTTGAAGTGAAGATGGAAAAGTTAATTGTTGCCCCATGGTTTTGTATGGCACTCCCACAATTTTTTAACAAACTGTGCTTTTGGCTAAAATATTTTAACTATGAAATAGCCATAATGCTTGCATTTAGTTTTTAGTTGCTGACATTAAAAGCTGTCCATGTACAAAAGATGTCTTATTTACTATTTAATGTATCAAAGTTCTTCTAGCGGCCTAGTGTGATTTGACTACTGATGAATTTTGTTGGAGGATTCCAAATTATAATCTCTGCTTTGTCAAAACGTCACTGCATACAGGGCTGCCACTGGTGACTAAAAAGGCTACTAAAGCGACTATTTTAGTGACCAGGCGACTATGGCAATTATTTTAGTGAAAAAAGGGCCCAAAACGACTATTTTAAGCAAAACCTTCAACTATTTTTGGGCTGAAGCTACTATTTTTTTTAAAAAAGTAGTACAGACAGCTTCCTTAACCTGTTCTTTTTTAATTGAAATCTTATGTCTGTTTAAAAATATCAATTAAAATGTACATTTAGCAATTGAGGGTTACTACGTAACCAATGAAGCCTTACTTTGGCATAACTTAAATGGCTTGATAATGTCATCGTAAATCACCTTTCTTCTCTTGTTAAAAAATTCGCCTAATTTTGTCAAGGTCATTGCATTAATATTTAAATACAAAAAACCCTTATCAATTTCCTAAATCAATCAAAGGAGCTAAGTGTATGACATTTTGGGACTGCACATCACTAAATGTAAGCAATGCTCCGAAGTGGAAGTTACTTATTGTGTATGAAAGGGAAGCAAGACTTGTGAAAAGCAAGCTTTTGTTTCTTAACATACAGATAAGTACATGAAATCCACACTAAAAATCACACATAGTATAGTTTGCTAATGTGCTGATTTCAGCTTTTTTTTGGCAAAATTTCCCGAGATCGATGCAAATCCGCATTAAAATTTCAAGGGGATGCATGTGTGTACTTGCTTACAAGTCTGTTCGCCACAGACCCTTGCCTGCATTCAGAATTTCCAAATTCTTCAATGGAATGACTACTTTTATCGGTGCTTTCTCTACTGTTTGTCTCTATCATCAATATTTATGTTAATGTGTGATTGTTAATTTCATGTAATCGCATAGTCCAGACGTGGATGGGCTATTAACTCATTACTATAATGGCCCGCCAAGATCGTTGGCGACAGAGTATATATTGTTCGGACATCTTAAAAGCAGAAACTTTAAGTAAAGCTTCTCGGGGGGTCAATTTTTTGAGGCGGTAAAGACTAGCTCTAATTACATTACTAGTCCAACGGAATCGACAAATAATGGAACACAAGTCACAACACCGAGAAAAGAGTGGTCGTTGTTTTGTTAGAGGCCATTTCTATTTCACAAATTGGTATGGTTCCATGCGAAGCTAAGCTGGTAGCAATTACATACTATAGTCAATACTAAACGAAAATGTTGCAACTGATTACATAAAACTTCAAATATACATTTCAAGTAAGTGTCTTTATTTTAAATTATTTATATATAATGGTTCTTAATTCTTAAAAACTTGAAATGAATTAATCTAATTCATACGTAAAATTATGTTTACTAGAGAAAAGATTTTTATTTAAATTTTATCTCTCCATATACGTATAAAATTCAATGTTTATCTATGTTTATTTACGCCTATAACTCCAGATTAACTGAACCAATTTGGATCATGTTTGCGTTTATTTATAACTTTTTAATACGAATATAAACACATTTAACATTGCATTGTGTTAGTGATCTGCCTGAAATTGTGGGTTTAGAGTACAATTCAAAATCTAAGCTTTTTATACGTTTTGTTTTCGAAATCAGAAAAATTAAATTTTCTGTATTACACATTTTCCATTCATAGTTATTTTTTGAAGTCCGTATAATCTTTTTTTAAAAAAAATGTAGTACTATTAATTAAGATTTATTGAGAGTGATTTAATTGTAAATAAAAATTATTAATAATTATTAATATTAAATTAATAATTATTAATAAGAGATACATCTCTTATTATAATCATAAGTATACAATTTTATGTAGATAATTTGATTCACTCCAGAGACAAGGGGTAATTATTTAATTTTGTGTCGTAATGCAATTTCATTTTGTTTAAAATTATTTAAATAGAATAGAATGACAATTGGGTATGTGCCAAACAATCTTCCATTATTAACTGTTTAAAAATAATTATTAAAAAAAAGAAATTAAGTAGTGGTAAATTTAAAAAAGGATAAAATCTTAATAGAAATTCATGAGTTTAACCAATAACACATTAAAGTATATTTCGTAGAAATCAAAGTTATCTGTTGAAGAAATTAGAAAGTTAAGATATGTTTGCTAAAAACCTAACTGAAATGTCAGAGCATTAAAACTTGATAAACCTATTTATATATGCAAGTTCCTCAATTTATGTATACGTTTAATTATAACAGTATTGTCCCGAATTTGTGCATGTTATGATCCATCACATATTTTTCTATATCTGAACTCTGCCCTTCTTCTTTCCTTCCTCGTTCTCCTCAATATTTTTTAATAATTTACGCCTAACTTTACGCCATCACGTAATTTTTAAAAGTCCCAAGTTTCCGATTAATTTTGCAACAAAAAGGATTTGAAAGTTTTTTTTAAAGACAGTTTTTATTTATTTAGATTTTTGTCTAATTAGGTAAAATGGACGGTAAAAAAAGAAAATGTCTTGCAAAACAAGCAAAGCAATGTTTATCTGTAAAAATTATGTTCTTTGGATCAACGGATAAAATTATTGTTACAAATCATAACGTAGCAATCGACACTACTGAGATTAATAATCATTTAAACAAAACTTTAGAAGTTTCATCTACGTGTGCAGATACAGAACTAAACAGCAATGATATTTGTTCAAATGACAAAGATCTCTAGTATTACAACTCTTTACTTATTTTATACCTTTTAAAGTTAAGTATATAGTATAATTTCGAATGTCATTTTCTTATAAACATTTTTTATAAACCTAAGCATTCTTTATTTTGCAATTTAGATATTGTTTTATTTTGTAACAAACTATCAATAGTTTATTAAACCAAGTTCACTCAAAGGGGATATAAGGATTAAAAACAGAGAAAATTTAGTTAATTAAAATAATTATTAAAACAATTTAATTATAAAAATTTATAAATAAATTTATATAATCATCGAAATTAATTATTCATTATAAATATTTAAATAATAAAATTTATTAGTTATTCAAAATATTTCATTATTAAAATTAATTAATTAGTGGAATTTTATTAATAAAAAAGTTAAAATTTGATAATTGATTATAATTAAAATTTGGGCTTGCATAAATTTAAAATCACCGGGCCGCTTTTATGTTCCAGTACGCCCCTGGTCGGAAGGCTTTATCGAGTCCATCTTAAAAAGGCCTTTTTTATGTACCTTTACTCAGAATTACTCGTAGCATCAGCTTAAGATTTTGTACAGCCAATATTAAAATACTTTGACATAGACAAAGATATCCTCTTGTAAAACAAAAAAAAATTTGTTTAGGATTTTTGATGTTTTGTAATTATTTAATAAATTTTCCAAAAAAAACCAACATGGTTAGGATTTTTTTTTTTTTTAAATCTAATCAATATTTCTGTAAAAGCATATGTCTGTTTGTGTAAAAATACAATATGTATGAGGAAAAAAAATTTCAAAGCAAAATATCGACCCCCACTTGTCCAGAAAATACCTATCTGTCTCCCCACTTCTAAAAACACTGAAAAACAACCCCCCACTTCTAAAACTACCGAAATCTATTTTCCCAATTTTAAAAAACATTCAATCCGTCCTAAAACTAAAAGGGGAGAGGAAAACAAAAATAGAATTAACTATTTTCATTACTTCTGCTTTCTGCCTGTTTGTTATTTTTTATACTTTCATTTTTGTCTTGTTTAAAGCAGATTCAGTAAATTTTTCTTGGAAATGCGCCGCGAGTTTCGGCGCCCGTTGTCTGGGATTATTGAGGAGTGGATAGAAAAAGACATATTTATTGCACTATCATTTCCTGTTTTGTCCTCGATCATTTACTTTAAAATGTTTTGCGTTTTGTTGATTATTAATTAGAAGAAAACCGTGTATTCCTCCAACTTAACCATTAACTCTTACTTCTGATTCTAAACGGTATTTGTATTCGTAATCCATCCAGTACAAAACAAGATGAGATTGATATATTTGGCTTCAAAATTGTAAGAAAAATGACTCCAATACAATACAGAACGTTGAGGAAGGAGCAGTGGAAAATGTGCAAGTGCATTAAGTTGAAGAGACCATGTGGAGAGAGAATCTAGCACGTGGCAGCAACAGTAAGCAAAAACGCACTGAAGTAATGATTATCCAAAGTATTGGACACAAAATGATACGCACCTTCAGAAATACAACTAGTATCCGTGGCTTACTTGTGAAGAACAAAAACTTGGATGCAACACATACAAAAGGCTGCTAAAAAGCTTGGAACCAGAAAAAAACAAGGTTTGAAACTTTCAAACGACTGGGTAGGGTGCCACATGGAGACAAGGAATTTGACTAACGAGAATCCTTAAGAAAGCAGATTTTTAAACATAAAACCGGTAAAACTCATAAATGTGCAGGAAAAATTATCCATGAAGCCAAAAGAGACAGCTGAAAAATGCAAACATTTCTTTTAAGAAGGTAAAATATAATTTTGCAATTTTTTTACTTTCAATTTTTGAATGCACGATACAATACTAGTATATACTATCAATGCCAAAATTGTTGAAACAAATTCATCTTATCACTGTCTTCCGAGTCATGTAATCCAAAATTGTAAAAAAAAAATTATTTATTCCCGACTATATTTTTCAGTTTTTATCACTAATTTTGTTTATAAATTTCTTTGAACATCAAGCAATACTGGGCATGGGATATTAGATAGTACTAAAATTAATTAAGCATAGATTTTCTTCTTAAGAAATATACCAAGCATGTAGGGAAATGCGAAAGAAAAAGTTTTAAGTCACTGAAAAAAAAAAAACTATTTAAATCATAGTGTTATAAAAATGTATTATACTACTTTGTATAAAGATATAGGTATTTTTACTTGGTCAAATTTTAACTTTGGAAGAACTAGAAAAAAAATATAAAGACAAAGTATTTAAAAAAAAAATTAGAATTCCTTATTAATTTAATTTTATGAAAGTATGCTTATTTAGAGGCAATATTTAAATCTAAATTAACAGTTATGTATATAATGTTGAATTATTACTTCACTTCATCTCTTACTTCCTAGTAAAAAAACTAAGTCGCAGAATATTCATTAAAATAACAATAAATTTTGGGCCCTTGTTCGTGTTGAAAATTGTTTCCTTTCTACTAGTTAATTTTATTTATTTAATTGTTATAAATTTATTGTTATTAGAAACGAAATTATAAAATGTATCGTTGAGGGGGTTCACTTGTCACCAACTTTTGGTCGTCCCCCCACCTTTTTTTCCCCACTTCTACCACTGTATATCTATAAAAACTGTAGACAAATTAACCATAAATATAGTATGTTTATTTAAAACTGGCATCTCAAATGATAATATACATTTAGTCAGAGGCTATAAGTATAAAAAGTCGCAATAAGATAAGATAATATAAAAATATTAGTGCATCTATTTTTTTAGAACCTCTTATCATCCCTACGAAAAGAAGCCGACCAAACGGTACGGTGGTTAGCGTGCTAGCTTCTAGACCGCGAGGTTGCGGGTTCGAGTCCCGTGTAAGGCATGGGTGTTCGTAAATGTATGTTGGCTTGTCTAATGACGAATGTTTCGGAGCATTATATCCCTCGTGTTGCTGACGGCGATAGATAATCTGAAAACAACCAACCAACCAACTTACGAAAAGAAAGTCAGTGAGGTGGGAGTGATTGGAATTTGAATGCATAGGTTTTTTTAAGTAAACGTTAAGGAAGGCAACTACTTATAACGAGAATTTAAAAAAAAAAAATAAGTAATCAAAACTATACCATACCGGACCGGCCCATTCTTTACAAATACTGACCGACCCGGTGATTGCACCAGCCAACCCTATGGTCAGTACGCCCCTGCCCCTCACAAGTGGCCATCGCATCCGGCCTTGTAGTAGCCCAGTGACTGCGAGCACTTGCAAGTGACTGGTACTGGAAGTGTATAAAATAACTGGCTAACATCATCCATTTTGAATCACTTTATAATCCCCTCAATTTTTGAATCTTTTAGTTTTTGGAGACTATATTGTCAACATTTTAGGTACTCATTAAGTATAATTCCGTCGACAGTTAGCGAAATTTTGGCTGGTGACAAAAAGTTCGAACCACCTGGCCTCTTTAGAGGTCCGGGGTTCAGCTCGGAGTAGCGTCGGTTAGTGGGTTGGTTCAACGGCCTATACTTGTGCACAGTAACGGCTAATCAAAGCCAGGATCTACAGATTAACATGGATTTTGAACAACAACGAGCATCCATGCCTAACCCGCGATTCGAACCCGTCCCCTTTAGCATGCAAAGATAGATCTCCAACCACACAGTCATCTAGTTATTATTATTATTTTTTTTTTTTTTGAAAACCATGTATAGGTACCTACACTGAGTGCCAAAAGTATTCGTGCACGTAAGTTTTGCTATTAAATAACTCGCTAATCATTCAAAATAATAAATAATTTTTTTTTTAAACAATGAACTAATGCCGTGGCAACCAATGTGTAAATTACTACTATTTTTGAGAAAAAGACATTAAACACGACTATAGTCCTGCGAACTTCAGCAATATAAACTTGAAACGAATAGTTCGGCGCAGTATGGCCTTTAAGTTGCTCAAAACCCCAAACCAAACCAAACTTGAAACGAACAGAAATTGTTTGGCGACGTAGAACCTAAGTGTTGCCTCTTGCGTCACTGAAAAACAAAACAAAAAAAACCCAACTAAAATGAACAGTAAGTCAACGCTTCAAAAGTATAATTACAGTTCAAATTTCTGTCCTTGACCAACAAGACTAGACGAAGTAGCGCATCTATAAATAAATTGCTGGATTGCTTTGGGTTTGCATCAAGGTTTTCATCGTAATCGATTCAAATCTCAACAAAGAACTATCGGAAGACCTCGTTCTACAATACAAAATTTTACCGGTCGACATTGCCGAAAAAATTCTATCCAAAACAAAATATACCGCGAAGTGGTTTCCCGAAAATACGGGTAAGGTACTCTTAAAATACGGTAATTAACAAAAAATCCAAAAGTTAATCGCTCCCTCCGAAAGTTATTTTCAGTCTCGGAAACAACCATCTTGAACTTGAAAGAAGTACTGAAAAACTGAGATACTCTTTCGTCACGTCAGAATGGCCTTGAGGTGTGTCTGAGATGGATGATAAGACAGTTTGAGGGTAAAAAGACCCCCTTTCTCGATGTCCTTCAAACCAAGGAGGTTGAAACTCAAAAAAGAACTTGTTGCCATGTCCTTTCACTTCCTGTTTTTTGTGTATTATCCAAAAGGAAGGGAATCAATTTACTGACATTCGTGGATGGTCGGCCTAGGACGATGATCGGTAGTTGAGCTGAAGCGAAGTTGAGAACCAGAGAGAATAGATATTGCAATTATGCAAGGCTAAAGAACATAGAAAGAGTGGTAATTTTTCAAAAGCTCAAGGTCACGGTAAGATAATTTTTGTCCTTTATTTTAAAAATATAAGCGTAAGTTGTTGTTATTTTGCAATGAATTAGTTTTTACACAGAATTGCGATTTTTCTTAATATAATTGAAAACTTGCATTCCGTCCGGATGATCGGTCCGACCAAACGGTATAGTGGTTAGCGTGCTATCTTCGCGAGGTTGCGGGTTCGAGTCCCGTGTAATTGCATGGGGGTTTGTAAATGTGTGTTGGCTTGTCAAATGAATGTTTCGGTGCATTATAGCCCTCGTGTTGCTGATGGCGCCAGATAATCTGAAAACAATCAACCAACCGGATGATCGGAAGTGATGATGTGTAGTATTGTGTTCGATAATCTACGTGAATCGCATTCCAATGTCAACAATAGGTAGATTTCTAAAACGACCTATTAAAAATTTAAATGTTTTTTTTTTGTTTGACCAATCACATGTATGCTTTATTTGTGGAAATAGCTATCTTTTTAGGGGCAGGTTTACGTCACGTAAAAATTTTCTTTTTTGACACTTCCCCTTCTCTCATGTCACGCTTGATCGACCTCCAACCCCTAAAATTACGTCTTGTTGTTGCCCCCCTTTCTTAAAATTAATTTAATGTTACCATTCTGGCTATATATCTTAACATTTTATAAAATGCGTACCATAAAACGGAGTGAATAGGAACGAAACTACATGAAATTACAAAGAAATTATTAAATAAGTTTTTACACAGAAAGGCAAGTTTTCGAAATATGTTTGGAAACTTGTAGATCGCTTTCGACCATCCAGACAAAATACATCACGGCACACTGATGTATTGTAATGTGTTAATGTGTACAATAATCTACTTAAATCCCATTCCACTGTCAGTAACTAGTACTAATGTCAGCAACTAGTATAACTAGTACTAAAAATATAAATGTATTGTGACGCAACAACTTCTAAATTATAGAAATGTGTGTGTTTTTTTTTTTGTTTTTTTTTATTTATTTTTTAAATAGAGTAGTGAAATATCGAGTTTAGGCAAACCTAGTATTGGAAGCAATTCCACGAACATTTGAATCTACTTACTACTAGGGATGAGCTTAACAGTTATTGTTAAATAACTGCAGTTACATTAAAATTATTAGGGAATAACGAAATATTATAACCGTTATCCGTTATTTTTAAAGTAAAAGGTAAATAAAAATAAATACATGGAATAAATAAAACATACCTGTTTTTCTACAACATTCTCTTTAGATATCAGTTAATCGATTTTAAATTAGAACATCTTTCAATATAAATTTGTAAAAATATCAAAATAAAAGAAATCATTTATAGTTTTGAGGTTATTTTATAAGAATTTTGTTTTTTAATTTTTTTATTTTTATGATTTAACAATAAATTGGAGAAAGAATTTACAATACAACATAATTCATAACTGATACATATAAAATGAAAGTGATTTTTAAATGAAAACACATTTTGAAACATTTTACGTGCACAGGCTTTAAAATTATTACTTACATATAAATTTTATGTAATATTGTGAGAAAAATGTACATTTTCAGAGGAATCTTTGAAGTATAAAAAATATATGTTTTAAATATAGGGATATTATTATTATTTCAATAACTATATTTTTGAAATTATTGTAAATTAATTATGGCGCGTCAAAACTATTTACAGAAATTATGTATTTTATAAATAATTGTGCCGTCACGACCACATTTATGTATACATAAATTCATGAAATAAAAATTTATAAACAAAAATTATAAATTTAAGTTACGATATTAAACCCGAATAAAAATATTTTTAATAAAAAATTTGAAGTAAAATTCAAATATTATAAAGTTAATCAAACTAAAAAAGATGAATGTCATGTTTATTTAAAAAATTCAATTCATAATTAATCAAGAAAAGCAATTTTACAAATAATAAATTCCCTTTATTTAGTTCAAATTGAAAAATGATCATAAAAAAATTAAAAACCTCTCAGGTAATGCGTTAAATATAAAAAATATATGCATAAACAAATTTTTGTTTAACATTAAAACCTATTTAACTACGCTCCAAATTTACTACACAATCTTTTGATTATATCGATTTGAAATTAGAAGCTTGCTTTACAAGGAAAAGAACATAATTTATTTTCCATCAAAAGGAAAAACTCAAATCCTACGCTCTCTTTATTTTTTATATATAGTATCATTTTCTTATTCTAAAACAATAGCGAAAAATTTTCTTACCTCCAACCAATACGAAAGAAACACAGCGAGTCTTTAAAAGTCTCATAAGAAGACTGAAATGAAATGCGAACGTAACGTTCAAAACCTCTCCCACCAAAGGAATTCTTATAACATAAAAAAAAAGAGCCTTCAGCAAAAACACGCATGCATTTCTTCCTAAATCCTTAATCCTAATCCCCCACCTTCTTTCCCCCATCTCTGTCATTTAAACCCAAAGAATGTTGCGTCAGATACTCCCCCCCCCCACGCACATTCCTCTTCACCCTACCACTCATAATGTGCATCAAATCATAACGAACTAACAAAAATCAACGAAAAAAAAAAAAAAAAAAAAAAAAATCGAAACGAAATTTAAAATACCATCTTGAAAAGCAGCGCTAACAAAGAATGGTCCAAAAGTTATTCCAATACAAAAACTTCTGTGTCAGATATAAGTAACAGTTATATCTACTTTTATTGAAAATTATGTCAATATCAACTGATACCAATCGGACAGTTAGTTATTCCAGGAATAACGACCAGGATCCTAATATCAGAATCACGATAAAAAAATATATTTTTCCGTTCACCGTTATTAGAAAAATATATTTTTCCGAATCACCGTTATTAGAAAAATATATTTTTATTTCGTGATTCTGATATTTTGATCTTCAATAACAGAAATATATGGACATACTAGCGCCATCTATTGCATTTATAATAAATGAATAACTGTTACTTAGAAAATTAGGTAACTGTTAGTTCGCGTGAGTTTAAGTATCAATAACTTTTAACTGTTATTAAAATATGGCTCATCCCTACTTACTACTTGCGCCTCCTATGAGCACTAGCGATCATCCAGTGAAACTTAAACTTGACAGACACGCTGTCGATGACAATGCATTTTATCAAGATTTGAAGCGGAATCTACGTTTTTCTTCGTAGTGGTCAAACACTATGAAAACTCGAGCTCATAATCGAAACGGGCCGTTGCACGTAAAAATTGACAATGCATATAAAGGATTAATAATTGTTATTTTTGTGGGTTAATTTTTTGTTTGTTATTAAATCGAGTTGGTTTGTACGCTCAACGACCTATTTTTATGCACAATAACGGCTAATTAGGTCGGAGCCTACAGCTTAACGTGAATTCCAAACGACAACGAGCGTGCTAGCTTCTAGACCGCGAGGTTGCGGGTTCGAGTCCCGTGTAAGGCATTGGTGTTTGTAAATGTATGTTGTCTTGTCTAATGACGAATGTTTCGGCGCATTATACAGGGATGCCAGTTTTCCTCCTTTTGGAGGATTTCCTCCTTTTTGGTTTTTTATGTAACATTTTCCTCCTCTTTGTCCCTGTTTCGAGGATCCACATTTTTCTGATTTGAACCAGTTTTTCCTGCAAAAAGTATACTTTTCCTCATATCTAAACAAAAGATTTTCCCTCTTGGCTCCCCTTTCCTCCCAGATTACTTCACTAACTCCTAATATTTGAAATGTAATTATTATATAGTATGAGAAATTTCATTGTATCTTTAAAATTATTGAATCATTCTTCCTGCATACTCTTTTGTTGAATTTTTGTGTATTCCATCTGAGAGATTTATCAACGAATTTTTGAATTTCCTCCTTTTTGCTCTCTGATCACTCTCATCCCTGATTATAGCCCTCGTGTTGCTGACGGCGCCAGATAATCTGAAAACAATCACCAACGAACGTCCATGCCTAACCCGGGATTCAAACCCAGCAACTTTGGCATGCGTGGGCAGAGCGCTAACCTCACAGCCATCAGGTGGGCTTATTAAATAGAAAGACAGTTCTTCTGCAAAACTTCACACTTTTAAATCAAACAATTTTCGTGCTGTGGGACAGAAAAAGCGCACGCGGTGGACAAATTCTAAAAAAAATGGCGATAGCTACTTTTTTTTTAAATTTATTATTATTATTTTTTTTTTTAATACAGATAGAACTCGAAATTATGTGTTTGAAACTAATATAAGATATTAGACTTACCGAATATGACGTGACTATCTTAATGGTGATAAGAATAGTGATAAGAACATTAATTTTTTTTAGTTTTACCTGCGTGAGATGAATGTCAAAGGAATTAATTATAAGGTAAAATTTAATTGGTGAATAAAAAAAAGTTCCGCAATGAACATGTTTATGTTGGCAGTTTAAGTGTATCTTGGGAATGTGTTTGCGGTTTAACCCTTTTCACTCGTATGTCCCCGTATGAGGGACATCACTCGTTTTACCATCGCGCTCGTATGTCCCCGTACAGTTGACATCGCATCTGTATTGGGCAAACTGTGATAACTCAACCAAAACATTTCTGTTCGAAGTATTTCTAAGTTAATTTGCTTTGGTGGAGGTGCCGGCATTACGTTTCGACCCTAAATATTGTTTATATAGTTTGTTCATGTTATTACATTTCTTAGATTTTTAACCTTTTGCACTCCGAACCATTCTGGACGGCTACCAGCAGCTCAGCCCTTGCGCCAGTAAATTTCAACAAACCCAACCATAGACAAACTCCTTATCGCTCCGCCGACCAAACGGTATAGTGGTTAGCGTGCTTGCTTCTAGACCGCGAGGTTGCGGGTTCGAGTCCCGTGTTGGCATGGGTGTTTGTAAATGTATGTTGGCTTGTCTAATGACGAATGTTTCGGCGCATTATAGCCCTCGTGTTGCTGACGGCGCCAGATAATCTGAATACAACCAACCAACTTTATCGCTCCTTTCAAATGCCGCAGAAAAGGACCGTCGTGAACCAACATTTCTCACGTTCTCTTTTGACACAAATCCCCGCTGAAATGTTTTTTTATACATCATGGTAATTTTACCATATTTTGATTTGATTTCTTGTGCCATTTCAAGAGAAAACTTCAGGGAAACATGTATTTCTAAAAAAGTTGTGCTGGAAAAATTTAATTCTCCGTAATCACTAATAAACTTTAATGTCCCCTGAGAGTGCACATCCGAGTGATATGCTAGAATTACGATGTCCCCTAAGAAGGGACAGCGGAGTGCAAAGTGTAAATGCGGTGTAGTGTAATATACTTAAGTATTCTTAGTAGTTTCAATAAATTATTTTGACAACGTTGAAAAATAAAATATTATGTGGATACGTTCCCATCCTTGGTCAAGGGGTGTATTCAGGGGCTATATTTTTAAATTTTTGATTTAAGGATGGTAAACCTTCTAGTTAAATTGGAACACATTTCCATAAAAAAAATTCATCTTGATTGAACATGAAAAAAAATTCCGAGTTATTTGCTAACTTTCTAAAGCATAATTACGAGGGCAAAGGGTTACAAGATATGATTAATTATGTGAATGATAGGATAGGCTTTAAGTGGTAGCTCCTTCCCCTCTCCCTTCTTTTCGGAACACTATCGCCGTTATAATAGACAGCAATGTTATAATAAACATAGTTCCCCACTTTACTGACGTCTAAATCCGTCCTTGAACATTTATCATCCGAATGCCGATCAAGCAGGGGCGCAACCAGAAAATTTCTGTGGAAGGGGTTTTCCATCAAGTTTGAGCCCACCTGGTGGCTGTGTGGTTAGCGCTCTGGTCTTGCATGCCTAAAGTGCCAGGTTCGATTCCCGGGTTAGGCATGGATGTTCGTTATGGTTAGGAATCCACGTTAAGCTGTAGGTCCTGCCCTGATTAGCCGTCATTGTGCATAAAAATAGGTCGTTGAGCATACAAATCAACCAACCAACTCCATCAAGTTTGCTTCCATATTTATCTTTCAAAAAACAACTTCTACGCACAAATTCCTCATTCCATCTGTGTCACTTACCATAAATACTTTTGCAGTTTCTTAATCTGCCTCCTATATATGCCAAAATACTAAAATGGTTTTTATCCAGTTTTCGAGTTATACAAAACATCCCAATGTGGCACAACATTTGATCTAGATCCCGTATTATCCATATTAACTAGACTATACATTAATACGAAATTTTTCTTGTTTGTTTAAATTCAATTTGTTGGTTGGTTTGGGCGCTCAACGACCTATACTAGTGCCAAAATAACGGCTAATCAGGCCGGGACCTACAGTTTCACGTGGATTCCGAATTGCAACGAACATCCATACCTAACCGCGATTCCTCGAGCCCTAATAAACCTTCCCTTTGGGTGCGTTCCTGCGATCAACACAAACAGACAACAAATTCAGAATTTTGGTTGGTTGTATTCAGATTATCTGGCGCCTTCAGCAACACGAGGGCTATAATGCGCCGAAACATTCATCATTTGACAAGTCAACATACATTTACAAACACCTATGCCTACACGGGACTCGGAACCCGTAACCTCGCGGTCCAGAAGCTAGCACGCTAACCACTATACTTAGATTTAACTCAATTACCATTATACTACATATTTTTTTCATCACTTCTCTAAAGTCTTGTTATGTGACCAATTTTAGAAAGAAAATTTAAAGTGGGACATAAAGCATGAGATTGAGCGCAGCATTGCCTTCAAAAGAGCATACCTGTGAGTATTTTAATTGTTATTTTACTTTGTTACTTACACATATTTCATTACAAGTGCTAAATTTTAATTATTAAAATAGATTCAGTTGTTTCTTTTAAGTAATAAAATATAACGAAAAAACAAAGAGTCTGCATATCTGTTCCTCTACTCTATAGGAAGTTACTTCTAATGGGTGTAGGGTTATGAAATTTTCAAGATATTTTTGACCTTCTAGTTGAACTTTTGAGAAATAGAGACCAAGGTGCAAGAGAGGAATAAATAATAAAAACACTAAACATGTTTCACAAATTTTTATTTCAATAAAAATCAGCCCATCTGTTGGCTGTGGGGTTAATGCTCTGGCCTCGCATGCCAAAGGTGCCGGGTTCGAATCCCGGGTTTGTCATGGTAGTTCGTTGTGGTTCGGAATCTACAATAAGCTGTAGGTCCCGGCCTTCGTTGTGCATAAAAATAGATCGCTGAGTGAACAAACCAACCAATCAATAAAAATCAACATTTACAAATGTGATGAAAAGAAAGGGAGACTCTCCAAGCCGTTACTTTTGGAACAATTTGAGTCGATGAAACATATAATAAATTGTGATTCCTTTAAATTTCTGTTGGCAACCAAATACAAACAAAGTAATTTTTTTTTTAAAGATGTTTTATTGAATAAAAAAAGTCTGTAGTTTATTTTACAATGAAGCGTTAGACATTTCATACATCTTTAAATAAAAGCTATTGAAGCTTTTCGATTGCTTAATATTAGAACAACGATAGAAAAGGAAGGGTGTTTCTCTTGCACAATTCTTTGGTGAATTTATTAGGGCTTTGTTCATTATTATACGTTTCATTTGTATTTCACAGCCTCTCAAACTATTTTCTCGAGTGATTCTATATTTTAAAAACATAATTACTGTGTAAAAGGAAATTTACTAAAATCCAGCAAACCCATATTTTAACAAATTTCTAGTTCGTTACTATTGCACTTGCAACTATATTGCGAAGAAAAATGTATCTCTTCATTTAAACAAGAAAGGAAAACTGTTACTAGACGTTTTAACTCTCATTTATAGAGCTTGTAAGTACTCATAATTTTGTGAATGAGTTTTTTTCATACAAAAAACTGCTGTGTATATTTTTGTTTGGCATTGTTTGTGTTTGAGTTGTGCAGGAAATAAAAAAACACACCCTTTTTTTCGAATTTATTTTTTGTAAAATCTTTAAAAAGGTTTGAATAAAGTATTCAACATTTTAAAACTTTTATTCAGTATTTTCACCATGCCATCGTAATTTGCAAATAAAAACAAAATTTAAAATCGAGAAATGTAGTTCTGGAATAGAAATGTATAGAAGCGGTTATTGAGTTGACTGTCGCCAAAACATGTTTACTTACACAGATTCTCTAGTTTGTTTAACTTCTTTGTAAAAATATAAACTTAACCACCATTTATGAAAGCACCATTTATAGCCGCGAACATCAATTAAACAAAGAGCTGAGGCAGGAGAGAAATGCAATGAGGATGGAAGAAGAGAGGAGAGAAGCGGCCCTTGTTCCTTTACCACCATTAGTAGATTATTAATATTAGTGAGTCAGTTTTGTGCGTCCATAAAAGCAATGCTTATCTTAAATAAATAATATAATACATTCAAAACGTTCCGCATAAAAAATAAAAGAGAGGGCATTTAGATTTGTTTGCTAAATCAGCAATTTTTGGTTAAAAATAATATTGCACGTATTAAATTATTTGCAAGATATAAATGTTCCGCCAAGTGGCTACAAAGCTTTTAGGATTGAGCTTGTCAGGCATTTCGGAATTTTGGCATGACATCACAAATCCAATTCATTGAGCGATGCTATCCGAAATCTACTAATTTCATCGAAATCTGATCCGCCGACAACCTGTTGTAGAACAATGTTACCAGTCCTCCCTACTCCTCAATCAGTGCGTTCGTCGCGTTTTCCGTATTTCTCTCGGCTTTGAGATTACATACTAAATTTATATAAAGCTCTTTCCTAACAAAGAACTAATTAATTACTTTTTCAGTTAATTCTTAGATTGAGTTGTTTAGAACGAGCCATAAAAATATACAAGTGAATAGCCACATGTGGCTCGCTAACTACTGCCTACTGGCCTAGAGGCATCGGGCATACAGAATTCAAAAGCAAAATGAATGTAGTTGTCTTCATTAAATGGTGGCATACTCTCAATTCCTGATGCTAACAGTAATTTAAGCCAATCGCTACCAATTTAGACACGTTTATTATTATTAATTTTTTATTTAAAAATTATTTTTTTATCTTTTACTCACTTGTGATATTCCTTCTTTTATGTAGATTTGAATTGGACGAGCTGGATCCTATTCAAGCTGTGTAAGTAAAAAATTGTCTTTAATTTAAATTCATATATAATATGTCTCACATACCTGGCCAATTTTTCAAAAGGGGATGGTTGAATATTAGGGAAAGATTAAAAATGTTCTTTACGACTTGCAAGTGGACAGGAAATATTGCAGAGTAGCTACAGAACCTGGAAATAAGGAAAATGTCGGGGAGCTTTTAGATTGTGGAAAAATGTCAGGGAATTTTTTTAAATTTCTTGAAAATCGGGGAAATTTATGGTTTGACTAAGACGTTTCCCCACTCATCCAGCTGTATTTGCTGTACCCATCAAAAATTTTATTATAAATTCCTTGTATGCATTGATAGTTAACACAGCACCAATTCTGTAAACAGCATGCTCTTGGTATTTGCATCTAATTTTAAGTATCAAAAACATTTCTATCATCAAAATGTGCGGCAAATTACTTTTCAAAATTTATTTATGAAAAGGAACATGAATTTATGCATTCACATCCAAGTATTATTTATTCTGATTAAAGTAATTGTATTATTTTATTTATATTATAAAAAAAATTGGCGACAGGAAAGAGTTTCTTCAGTGGTCGGTTAAATGCTATTTTAGCGTGATTGAAAGTTGGTAATTAGTATTCCCTAAAAGCGCCCGTTTAGTGGCAGTTAACGCTGTCAAAATTTGATAGAATGCATTGTCATCGAATCTAGCTGCCGAGTTTCCGTGATTTGCGTCGATATGGCGAGCGCCATCACCAAGATTTATGTTGCGTGATGACAATGTAATAGCCACTATTGTCGAAATTTACCCCTATATATTGAGTATTTAAACTGATTTTTGTATAGGTGTGAAGACATTTTGCTTGAGAGCTGTTGTAATATACAATATTATAGCCAAATTTACCATTTTTATTTAAATGAGTAACAGTATGATAATAAAACATTAAATAACACCATAAATTTCAATGCAATGGCCAATATTATAGTGTAATTGAAAGTTGTGCAATGTTACACACCCCTAGTTTTTTTAATAGCATGAATTGTCATTTTGTAATGAGGATTTAAAAAGTGTAAAAATATCTATTAAAAACAAACAAACTTGGGTTTGAAGTAATGAGGTGAAGAAAATTAATTCTGTTTTGAATGAATAATGGAGAAGCTTTAAGAGCAGAGTCTTTTCTTTACGTTTTGGAACGTTCTACTTCAAAAAAGTGGTTTAGAATAAAAGTATGTGTCAGTGTGTACTTGGTCAGCATGAACAAATTGTCCTACTATGTTCAAATTGTGTGTATGACGACCTACCAAATCGTCAAAATTGCACAAGTTCGTAAGATAACAGCCATTGAAAAAAAATCATATTTTTCAGTATCTGATAAAAAAACTATTTTGATCGAAATCGCTGTGGTAGTGCCTCCTAAGCTGTTTAAAACGTCCCCACCTACAAAATATCTATAAAAATGCAATAAAGGCATAATAAATTGAAAAACAAATGTCTTCAACATACAGTTCTATTCCCTTGAGCGTCGCTCATCCACGGCCGTTTTTATCCTTTCGATGTTTCACTTACAAGAAAGGTTAATTGTAAGATTTGTCGAAAAGTATACTGACAAAATAACTATTTTGGGATGTTTCTTTTTAAAGTAACGTGACAGAGTTGTTGCCAAAAATAACTAGTAATTTTTTCTAAATGAATGAGGAAAATATTAATAGGGATAATAACACAAATGCGCGTCAGTATAATAGTGTAATTGAAAGTTCATCCCTAGTTTTTAGTGGTTTTGTAGGTCAGGTAAGTTCAGATGTTTTTTCTTTCTGAAACACCCTGATAGAACATTTTGTGAGTTTTGAAATATCCCAACATGATTACTGATTTGTAATGATTTTTTTTATAAGGACATGATGGAATTAATGGAAGAAATAAGGATTTTAAGAGCCGAGGTAAGAAACGTGAAAGATTTGGTTTTTCATTCTTTACGATTTTGGTGCCTTTTTAGATTGTCAGCCTGTCGTATATATGCCTAATGCTTAAGGGGAAGGACAATTCCCTATACTCGTTATGTTACAATCTTCTAACCCAGCTCATTTGGAATCTACTTTGTCATTAAGTGAATAGGTACAAAAATGATCACATAATAAAATAAACATAAATTGTTTTCATTTGATGTCTATCTATCATAAATGAAAATAGCAAAAGACTATTGCAGATGGCTCACCTGCATAGGCATTGACGTAATTATTTCAAGTATAAAATAAAATATATTGGATGCTATTTTCGAGTTTTTAATTTGTGTCATTTCATTTGGTGATCATTTTCGTCACCTAATGTCAAGGTGGTTATAGAAAGTAGTTTCTAAGTGCATTGGGACTGTAACATAGCTAGTATAAGGAATGACTTTTACTAGGACTTCCTCTTAAATGTCTTATATATTTCATGACTGAAATTTTCAATGTGTTTAGTAAGCACCCCAAAATAATTGCTAAATAACTGCATGCCTAAAAAAATACGATATAAATTTTATACCAAGTTTTTTGGATGACCATTTTTACAGTTTGAATGGTTCTTTTTACTCACTTGAAAGGTAGAATATGCTAATCCTCTTGTAACTGATAGCCATTTTTTTTAAAAACATCGAACCGTCTAAAAAAATGGGGGGGGGAGCGATTTTTAACGCTAATTTCATCAACTTTGCAACGTTTTGTTCGTTAGAAAATCTCCAAATTGGCAGTGCATCATACATCGTCAATTTTAAACGGGTAATGATGGGAGAGGTTTCAGTCATATAGTACCTATCATGTATGTCATTCTTATATATAAGAATAAAAGAATAAGGTATATAAGTACCAGCTTTTGGCGCTTAGCTCGTTGTAAGGTTCATTGACACATAAGCACTGGGCTGTAGTCTTGTTAGGTGCAGGGCTGCCACAGGCGACTAAAAAGGCTACTAAAGCGACTATTTTAGTGGCCAGGCGACTATGGCGACTATTTCAATGAAAAAAGGGCCTAAAACGACTATTTTTAACAAAACCTTCAACTATTTTTGGACTGAGGCGACTATTTTTTAAGAAATTGGATACTGTCCGATGGTAGCACGAAAACAAATCGGCACTAAGGTGCTAACATTTTCGGTGATTTTTTTCAAGGTAGGAGAGAGCAAATACTACCGAAATAGTTGTTCATATTCGCGGGTACAGTGATCATTTTGCTAGTTCTACGATAGTTACCGCTCACGCGAGATTGTTGTTTTTTACGGCAACCGCGGTCATTTTCGCCTGCCTGTTGTTCCAATGTTTTATCTTTCGTCGTGCAAGGCGCAAGAGTATCATACACTGTTATATTCTGAAATATCAAATTATTTCGCTTTATTTACTCTACTTAACAAAAATGAATTTGTGGTGAGCGCCCGGAAGAAAATGCTATCAGTATGGACAGAATTGATGTTATATAGACGTTATGTCCGAGATTAGTGACGATTTCGCCGTATAGGTCAATCGATGCAGAATGATTAGAATTTCAATGTTGTAGCTAAATTTATAAATAATAAAATAATTTAAATTTTGAGGCAATTTAATTACTTTGAATGTAGTTTAAACAGGGTGGCGACAAAATCGGGAATTCAGGCAAATGTCAAGGTATTTCGTAAAATTACTCTTTAGTCAAGGAATTTAAAAAATTTTCAGTTTCCCTTCTCGTATTCCCCGTGCGGGTGCGGACATCTATCCCGGCTCGCGTCACAAGAAGTGGATGCCGTGTCATCGGTACTTTGAATAATACAGGTTTCTTCATGTGCTTTTTCGTAAAAGTCTCTCAATATCTGGCTAGTTGGCCGATTTGGGAGTACGAGGTTTTCGACCTTTTCCTACTCTCAGCAGCTGAGCCAAACTGGCCAAACCCTTGTCCTCGGCCCACAATCGTATGTTCATGTTCCGTGGTTTTTTTTTTTTTTTTTTTTTTTTTTTAACTTTCTGAAATCACTGTTATTCTTGGATCAATTATTTACACATTATTTCTGTTAGATTTTTGGTTATCTTATAGCTTCGCGACCGCCGGCGCATTATTGTTAAAAAAAAATCCTCAAATTTAAATCTGATTGCATCCTTTACAGACATGATTGTTTTTCTTCTTGTCTTGTGTTTTTTGTCCGTAGAATTATTAGAACCCTAAATTTCTTAATATTTCAAATTGATTCCATCATATTTTTTTGTTTTTATTAACCCTTTACTGCACTGCTATAAATGTGCATAATATTTTTGTTGTACAAAATTTTATTTCCATATATCTATGAGTAATTAATATTTATAAGAAGCTATTAATTTCAAGTCTTTCTTACATGCAATATATGTTATTTATCTTTTTTCAACTTTAAAATACAAAAGGCATAATTTTTTAGGAAATATTATACCTAGTGAAATTTATGACTGAATAGCAAAATGCTGATTATTTAAGTTTCATGCTCATGCATGCCCAAGTTTAGTAAATATTTAGGGCACTGTTTAAAATTTATGAACAGGATAAAGCCTATGACATATATTAAAGAAAATAATGTGTTTTATTTGTAATATTTTTTTAATTAAAAAGAAAAGTATTGTACTAATTTCTTTTCCTTGAAGTTAGTAAGTATGGGTGTAGTTTGTAAATTGGTTTATGTGAATTTTGTATTTTTTTTTATTAATGTTTTCCATTTTTTTCATGCTCTAAAGATGCTTGTTTTGATTTTTAGCAGAAATTTATATTTTGGTTCAATTATACTTTGATAAGTAAATGTAATTGTAAATAGTCAAATTTATATATTTTTAAACTGGTCATATTTTCTTCGTTTTTTTAATGATAACGTCGACAGAGATGCACATCAGGGAAGTTTCTGGAAATTAGGGAAATGTTGAGGAATTTTGTTTCTCAAATTCTATAGCTATGCTTTGAAAAATTTAAAAACTGGTCTTAATTAAATTTGCCTGTCAATTTCAATATATAGTATAATTGTTTAAATATAAAACCTTGTTTTTCTGTCAAAAAGTTGTTTTACTTTGAAAATTAAAAATACATATATCTTGTTTTGCCAATCAATTTTTAACGTCGCTTTTGCGTGAAGTTTAGCTTTTTTTGCTTAGGTGCTGTCTGGGAGTAATGTTGAGTTGCAAACTTCCATCACAGTTATGTAAATACGATAGCCCCCCCCCCCCCCCCCCATACCTTTTACCGTATGGGATGTTATATATTAGACACTATTTGAATTGAAAGAAGAGTGTCTCTGAGTTTTCGTGTTTAAGTAAATCAACAGTTTTATTCCGATCTTGATGATAACTTAAAACCTTTAAAACAAGAGGAAGGTCTTTACCGACTTAAAAAAACAATCGTTATGAAAAGTGAGGCTACTATTTTCAACGTTTGAGACTACTATTTTCAATGTTTGAGACTACTATTTTGGCTACTATTTTTAACATCTGAGGCTACTAAAGCAACTATTTTCAAAGCTTACAGTCGGTGGCAGCCCTGTCAGGGCTGCCACAGGCGACTTAAAAGGCTACTAAAGCGACTATTTTAGTGGCCAGGCGACTATGGCAACTATTTCAATGAAAAAAGGGCCCAAAGCGACTATTTTGAACAAAACCTTCAACTATTTTTGGGCTCAGGCGACTATTTTTTTAAAAATTGGATACTGTCCCTTAGAAGACAAAAAAAAACGCCACTAAGGTACTAACAATTTTATCAAAATGGTGATTTTTTTTACCCCACTTATTTTTATTCCCATATTAGATTTTGTGTTTATTTATTATTATTATTATTATTATTTTTTAAAGATTCCAGTTCATCTAAGTTTATAGGCGCCAACTTTTCACTTTTTTTGGTGATTAAACTCGTCGATATTTGATGGCAAGATTTGGTGGATAAACTCGTTGGGGTGAGGGGGATTAACCCAATATTTTTGGTCACCTTTATTCAAGATCTATTTACTAAGAATATTGAACTTAATCTCCATACCAGACAATGAATTATTATCGAACTGTTTGATTCATGTTGCAAAGTTATTTGTATAGAATTAGCTCGGAAACATTTTATGGTAAAAGTAAGAGCACTAACCAGGTAATTTATCATGATAAAATAACTTATTTCAAAATCGTTCATACAGTATTTTAAAAGATATACTTTTAAGATATTGCAATAACATGAAAGAAGAAATTTTTTATAATTCTGGATAATAATCAATGAAAAAGGAGCTTATATCAGAGCTCGTCATTGCCAAATTACATATTCGAATGTCATACAATACTTTAAAATATATGTTTTTATGAAATTGTGCAAAAGAGCTGCTAGACTTACTCGATTTTCATTAGGAAGAGAGGAGAGGATAGTGTCTGTGTGTTACCAAAAAAGTGTGTTTGCTTTTTTTTATGTGTTTTTTTCTTTAGAACGTTCTAAAATGTTTTTTGTTTTTTTTTAATTTTTTTTAAAAGCAGTATTTTATATTGGAAAAACAAATTTTTGAAGCGGGGTTGAAATGATACCTTTTCCCCCGCTGTTGGCGGAGCAAGGGGGCAATTGACCCCTCTGCCCCCATCTAGTTGGTGCCTATGTCAAAGTTATCAAGATTAATATACCTAAGAAATTAGGAACTGCATTATCAGGGCTGCCACAGGCGACTAAAAAGGCTACTAAAGCGACTATTTTAGTGGCCAGGCGACTATGGCGACTATTTCAATGAAAAAAGGGCCCAAAACGACTATTTTTAACAAAACCTTCAACTATTTTTGGACTGAGGCGACTATTTTTTAAGAAATTGGATACTGTCCGATGGTAGCACGAAAATAAATCGACACTAAGGTATTAAATTTTTTTTCAAAACGGTGATTTTTTTAAGGTAGGAGAATACTACCGAAATAGTTGTTCATATTCGCGGGTACAGTGGTCATTTTGCTAGTTCGACGATAGTTACCGCTCACGCGAGATTGTTGTTTTCGACTGCAACCGCGGTCATTTTCACCTGCCTGTTGTTCCAATGTTTTATCTTTCGCCGTGCAAGGTGCAAGAGCATAATACACTGTTATATTCTGAAATATCAAATTATTTCGCTTTATTTACTCTACTTAACAAAAATGAATTTGTGGTGAACGCCGGAAGAAAATACTATCAGTATGGACATAATTGATGTTATATAGACATTATGTCCGAGATTAGTGACGATTCCGCCGTGTAGGTCAATGGATGCAGAATGATTAGAATTTCAATGTTGTAGCTAAATTTATAAATAATAAAATAATATAATTCTGAGGCAATTTAATTACTTTGAATGTAGCTTAAATAGGGTGACGACAGAATCGAAAATTCAGGCAAATGTCAAGGTATTTCGTAAAATTACTCTTTGGTCAAGGAATTTTGAAATTTTTGAGTTTCCCTTCTCGCATTCCCCGTGCGGGTGCGGACATCTATCCCTGCTCGCGTCACAAGAAGTGGATGCCGTGTCGCCGGTGCGTTGAATAATACAGGTTTTTTCATGTGCTTTTTCGTTTTTTTCGCTTTTTCTCAATATCTCTGGCTAGTTGGCCGATTTGGGAGTACGAAGTTTCCGACCTTTTCCTACTCTCAGCAGCTGAGCCTAACTGGCCATGTCCTCGGCCCATAACCGCATGGTCATGTTCCATTTTTTTTTTTTTTTTAACTTTCTGAAATCACTGTTTATGCTTGGAAGAATTATTTACAAATTATTTCTGTTAGATTTTTGGTTATCTTATAGCTCCGCGATCGCCGGCGCATTATCGTTAAAAAAAAGTCCTCAAACTTAAATCTGACTGCATCCTTTACATACATGATTGTTTTTCTTCTTGACTTGTGTTTTTTGTCAATAGAATATATTAGAACCCTAAATTCCTTAATATTTCAAATTGATTCCATCATATTTTTTTTTTTTTTTTATTAACCCTTTTCAGCACTGTTGTAGATGTGCAACAAATCTATAGGCATTAATAAGCAAAAAGGGTTAGATCCTGTACTTGATTATTATTATTTTTTTTAATTATATTTTTTATTATTATTATTTTTTGTACTTTAATTTTGACATTTTATTAAACATAATTAACTAAAAGTAATATGTGTTTTTGATTTATATGTTTAATATAAATCAAACAAAGAATTGAAACATCCTCCTCCCCCGCCAAAAAATAAAAAATCTGAATGTGCTACTGCATACATTCAGGCAAAGAGTCATGGAATTTTTTAAAAAGTCCTTGCATCTTATTCCCCTGCCGAATGCTATGCTTGTCAGGTTTTATGAAAACGATTTTTTGCCTCATTTAATATGTACTTTAGTGGTTTAAGATAATATTTTTGTTGTACAAAATTTGATTTCCATATATCTATGAGTAATTAATTTTTACAAGAAGCTGTTAACTTCAAGCCTTTCTTCTTCAACTTCAAAATCCAAAAGATATAACTTTTTATGAAATATTATACCTAGTGAAATTTGTGACTGATTAGCAAAATGCTGATTATTTAAGTTTCATGCTCATGCATGCCCAATGTTTAGTAAATATTTAGGACACTGTTTAAAATTTATGTTATGAACATTGACATGACATTCCTATGACATTTTTAAAGAAAATAACATGTTTTATTTGTGTTATTTTTTAAATTTGGAGAAAAGTATTGTGCTAGTTTCTTTTCCTTGAAGTTAGCAAGTATGGGTGTAGTTTGTAAATTGGTTTATGTGATTTTTTAAAAAAATTTTTTAATTAATGTCCCCCCCCCCCCCCCCCCTTTTTTTTTCTTCCTTTTTTTCTTTTTTTCCCATGCTCTAAAAGATGCTTGTTTTGATTTTTAGCCGAAATTTATATTTAGGTGCAATTATACTTTAATAAGTAAATGTAATTGTAAATAGTCAAATTTATATATTTTTAAACTGGTCTTATTTTCTTCGTTTGATTACTTAATGACAACGTCGACAGAGATGCACATCAGGGTTAGTTTCTGGAAATTAGGGAAATGTTGGGGGATTTTGTTTCTCAAATTCAGTAGCTATCCTGTTAAAAATTTAAAAACTGGTCTTAATTAAATTCGCCTGTCATTGTCAATATATAGTATAATTGTTTCAAAATAAAACTTGTTTTTCTGCCAAAAAGTTGTTTTACTTTGGAAATTAAAAAAAAATATTTATGTCTTGTTTTGCCAATCGATTTTTACCGTCGCTTTTGCGTGAAGTTTAGCTTTTTTTGCCTAGGTGCTGTCTGGGAGTAAGGTTGAGTTGTCAACTTCCATCGCATTATGTATATACGATAGCGCCTCCCTCAAGACACATGCCTTTTACCGTATGGGATGTTATGTATTAGACACTATTTTGAATTAAAAGAAGAGTATCTCTGGGTTTTCGGGTTTATGTAAATCAAGTTTTATTCCGATCTTGATGATAATTTAAAACCTTTAAAACAAGAGGCTTACCGACTTGAAAAAACAATCATTATGAAAAGTGAGGCTACTATTTTCAACGTCTGAGACTACTATTTTCAGTGTTTGAGACTACTATTTTTGCTACTATTTTTAACATCTGAGGCTACTAAAGCAACTATTTTCAAAGCTTAGAGTCAGTGGCAGCCCTGCATTATAAACATGTAGAAATGACATTGAAATGACTTTCGTAATTAAACATTTATACAAAACCTAATTATTGTAACTTCTTGTTAAGTATACTATAAAAATGGACATGCTATTTATGCAATCTTTTCTTTATTATAGGCAACAACCAGCTGCTGCAGAACCAGAGTAAGTATAAATCCTTCAGAAATTTAAAAAAAAAAAAAGTGTTATTTATTTAAAATAAAAACTTCACTTATTACAAAACTTTCAGATTTTAAATTTTAGCACAAAAATTCTTATTCGAATGTAGAATCATGATTGCTTTGGTCTTGTTATTTAATCTTGATTATCAATTCAAATTTCATTCGTCTGCTACCTTTTAAATGGTACAAACTGCTCCTGTGCTTTCAGTAAAACAAATAAAATACAGGACTAAATTAAATCGGCGCTTTTGAAAATTTCGGGAACTCTGTGAAGAAACGCAATTCAATCAGATTTTTTTTTTTTTTCCTGATTAGGGCATTGTCAGAAAAATTCCAATCGTTTTTCTAGGAAAATGATTTCAGGGTGCGTACGGGGCCTGGAAAGTCCTTGAATTATATTATTTTTTTTCAAGGCCTTGAATAGCCTGGAAAAATAGGATTATTTCCCAAAAAACCTTGAAAGTCCTTGAATTTTCAATTCTGAAACCGCAAAATTCCAGTCTTACCAGAACTCTGACGTCACGCTTTTACGTCACGTTCCCGTCTCCGTGCTCACTTTCTGTAGATCTGTTAATCACAGTTGAATCAGTTCCCTCCCATTTCTTGCTTTCGGTGAATAGTGACCGTTCGTTACATGGTTTGCGTTTTGAACGGTGCCGGCTTCGGCGTGTCGTCTGATATCCTGTTTAGTTCTGCCTGCTGTCGTTATTCTTTGAATTTAAATTGTCCATTCAAGAAAGTTTGTTTTCATTGTGAAAATTCTGACTCTAAAGAGTGTTTTTGGCGGTTTGTTTTTTTCCATTACAAAAACCTCTTTTCGTTCAAGATTACGCCGAACTGCTCCAAAAGACCATTTTTTGGCTTAAAAACTACTTTGCGAGAATTTCGGCACGAAATTTTTCAAAATTATCATGGAATGTCGCCAACAAAGCGTTAGAGAGTATTTTGCACTTTAAGGGCGTTTTTCGTTGGTTAACGTGCCGGAAAGGGTTAGCACTTGAAAATAGAAATTACAATCTCTCAGTTTTGTTGTAGGTTTTTCAAACTGTAAAGAAGTAGTAAATGAATATGTGTGCATCTGATTTAAATATGTTTTCTTGGCTGATTTTAGTTATAGAAAATTAGTATTATTTTTTTATACTTATAGAATACATGATTATTTTTAGATATTTTTTTACTGAGGCTCCGTGCTAAAAACGGAATACAAGTATTGTATTTTTCACACAAGCAATCGTAGTGCATCTGGTTTAGATTTGCTCTCTTGCCTGGTTTCAATAATTAAGAAATACATAGCTTTCTTAAGGCTTAAAGAAAACTCTAATATTTTTTAAATTTCTAAACTTCTTAATTGAATTAACAGCATCCCCCCCCCCTCCCCTCCCCACACACTTCCGGGCTTAATTTCTAAGTCATCGGTAAAACGGGATTTGAACTTGCTGTGGTGATTAGGTGGAAGGATTGGTGAGTATTAGTAAATGATTTTTTGGCAACCCTCGATGTTGGATCATGGTTTTGACTTGGTCACAAACGGGAAAACGCATATTACGTCATTCTTTTATTGTAGCCAGTTCCCAGAAAAAGCGCCAAGTCGTACCGTAGACTTGAAATTTTACGAAGAACTTGAATGGGGGGATTTAAGCTATGTCTTTTTTTATTTAAAAAAAAAGTAAGGATTTCTTGTATTTACAAATATTTGTTCCTTTAAATTAGCTGTAGGAAAGATTCGCGGCAGTATGGCCCTTGCGCCCTTCAACCAACCAACCAGAAATTTACGCTTTGTATTCAAACTGTAGAAGACATGAAATCAATCTTTATGCATCTAATTTGGAATTTTTTTTCTTGCCTAAAGTAATAAATATTTTTCTAAGAGTACATGATTATTTTTTAACATATATTTAAAAAAAAAAAAAAAAAAGTTTCCATTGACCTTGAGATTTCACATGGGAACTCTATAATCC
Organism: Linyphia triangularis; assembly: GCA_963978545.1. Classification (NCBI taxonomy): domain Eukaryota; kingdom Metazoa; phylum Arthropoda; class Arachnida; order Araneae; family Linyphiidae; genus Linyphia; species Linyphia triangularis. The sequence continues at coordinate 105,347,395 of OZ021725.1, forward strand.
ATTTAGACAATGAAGAATGCTAGAAACCAAACCATTACAAAAGTTGCTATTTTTCAACTTGCTTTGTTGTAACTTATTATTTAAGTACATTAGAAGTTATTTTTTTTATATAAATTAAATGCTAGTATAATTGTCAAATTTCAGTTAGAGATTTTAATTTTTTTTAGTTAAAAACAATTATCTTCCAATATACAAATAGCCCTAAAAAAAACCTTCTAAGTGAAGCTATCAGTCCAAGCAAGGTATGAAATCTAATGCTTGCTGCTAAGCAGCCTTGTTTCACTTTTTTTCCCATGGGGGGGGGGGGAGAGTACTTTGTATAGAATTGAATTATTTTGGATTATTGGGAAGAACTTCTATAGGTAATTTTGGTACTGGGCAGGCAAGAGTTTTTTTTTTTTTTTTTAAATCTTGTATAATCAGTTGTTAAAAGTTGCTCTAACTGAGATTATTTTGAAAAACTTTCAGTGATGAACCAAACCTCATGATGTCATTGAAACTTCCTAATATTTTAATTGTTGGCAAAGAGGTTAATAATTTTTTATTTCTCAAGTATTAAAAAAAAAAAAAAAAAAATACAACATTAGTGCCTTGTTTGTAAATGAATGTCATGCTTTTTAATTTATTTTTTGAATATTGTTATCAAATTAATTAATGTAAATTTAGACTGCAAACATATCTGTATAGCGAACAAGTTATACCTTTTTTTTTACTTTAAGTAAATTTAAAATATCAAGCTTGAAATATACAAAAATATTTGGGGCATCACTAATTTTAATGTAATAAATAATTTACTGCTCCAAAATCGTATTTTTACTTCTCTGACAGTGCTCCAAAATCACATTTTGGTACTTACATCATTGCAAAACTCAAATTATAAAAAATGTACTGGAAAAGATTTCTCCAATCTTCATCCCGCAATAAATATTTATGGTTGCATCTTTGCTGTTTGGTAACATTTTATATTTTAAACTTCAGACAAATTCATTAATTAAAAAAAAAGGAAGTTGAAAATTGCAATTTTTGTACCGACTCTGCGATGGTAAAATATGGCCTTGATTTTTTTTTAATGTCCTTGAAAAAGGCCTTGAAAGTCCTTGAATTTCACTTCCAATAAAGTGTACACACCCTGCGATTTGAATTTGGCATTGCTATGATATGAAGAGGGAAAACTCTTCATATCATAACATTACCACCAGCATATTACCTCTAAGCTGTGAGCTTGAGTGGCATCAAATTATAATTTTCCTGAGGTAAATGGCTTATTCTTCAAGGGAGTCTTCATATACCCTAAAATTCGTAACATTCTAGGATCGTAGCCAGAGGGAGGGCTTTTCCTGCCCGAAATTTGTCTTTTCACTATTAGAGCTCCAAAATTAAAGTGTTTTATTGTTTAAAATGGTACATTTATTCAAATTTTTAAATTTCGAAACATGCATAGAATAAATATAGAGTGGCCACAGAACCGGGAAATCCTGGAAATGTAGGAGAGCTTTCTGATTCTGAAAAAAAAAAAAATTGAAATGTCTGGGAATTTTAAAAAATTTCATAAAGATCAAGGGAAATTTTTTATTGTTCATCTTGTATTGTTTTGTATCTTTTATCTATATTTTGGTACTATTTACCCGGAGATTTGTCGTGGTAATCGTTAGAAGTTTAATACTATGGAATAATTTAAACTTTTCATTTCCAGTAAAACTATTTAAATTTTTTTGTCCATATTATCTCTTTAGCATACATTTTCTATTTGATGAGTTTGTCTAGACATCTGAAAAACCTAAAAAAATTGACAAAATTTGAAAAAAAAAAATGTTTGCTCTAAAATCAGGGAATTTTTTAGAAATCTGTCAGGGAAATCAGGGAACTTCTTTTCCTGAACTTTGTGGCCACAATAAAATATCTGGCATTAATAATAAAAATGATAATCAAGACTTATAATTTCATATCGCCCCCCCCCCCTCAAAAAAACCTCTGGCTACGCCCTTGTAATATTCCTTGCATTTTTGTTTCTCCCTGAAATTCCTAAAGGGATCCAGTGCCCAAAACTTCCGAGATTTTATTTTTATGTCATTTCATTAAGTGGACATTTTGGGCTGTGTAGCCCAGTCAGGAGAGTATCGTTCTTGCAACCAGACCAACTAAAGACTCCTGTGTTCGCTAGTGGTGACTGTGGTACATTAAATCAGTGGTGGTCCTCCAAGTTCCCATACAAATCAATACTTCTGGGGGTGGCAAAGCCAACTCTTCCGCTTGAGTCTTCTGCTTGGTCTAAATTGGAAAGCTCCACATACGGTTGGTAATGCTGCCATCTACCGGGTAGCCACCAAACGAGGTAGAAACGAACTCTTCGGTGGTTATAGAAGGACTTGCACGCCCCCTCTCACGAGCAATTTTGATCAAAATCCCTGTCTTGTGGTAATACCTCGTAAGATTTTCTTAACATCCTCACCACCGAAATTCCCGTAAAAATTCAAAAATGGCATTGCAATTAAAAACTAAAGTATTTAACACAGATTTCTTTTCACTCTCAAGAGCGAGTGTGTGCTTATATCCCACGCAGCACTGGCTCACTACCTGTACTGGATATGGGGTTGCCAGAAAATGCTTAAAAAAAGCAGAGGTACTTTATCCCCATAATCCTTGATAAGAAGAAGTGGTCATTTTCGTACCTACTCACTAAATTTTAAGTGTTTTATACAACGTAGTTTCTAAATGGGGCTGGACTAGAAGATTGTAACATTTAGTGGGTATTATCCTTATTAAAACTTTCTCTTTTAACTCTTTGTAGTAAATGTCTGTACTATACTTGAGATAGAGAACATTATATAATTTTCCCGAATTTTACTTACGAAGATATTTAAGGATTAAGAACTGTTCTTTCAATTGTAACCCTTTAAACAGTGTTTGGCCAATAATTATTAAAAAAAAAAATTCTTTCGCAAAAGAAGAAACCATCGTCGATGGATAATGCTCAATGGAAAAGAAATCTGTGTTAAAATACGTTAATTTTTAATTTTCATGTCATTTTTGAATTTTTACGGGAATTTCGGTGGTGAGGAGGTTTAGAAAATCTTACGAGGCTTTACCACAGAACTGAGATTTTGATTAAAATCGCTAAAGCATTTTTTCCCCTTCTTTTGGCATTGGCCATATAACATGAATATTTCAATGCAGCTACCTTATGTGCATGGGAGTTATACTGAACACAGAAATGCTGAATATACTAAACGAGGAGAAAGGAATATAAAAGAGGGTTTTTTTGGTTTCCAAGTGCAATACTTCCATTGAACTATTATATGTTAGAAGAGCTAAAAGTAAAGTGACTAACTTTATTGTAAAGCTACACGCATGCGCTATTTTGATACATGCGCATGCACTATTCGGGCTGGAAGAGATTGTGTTGCATACCTCTTGAAATCGAAACATAATTATCTCATATCTTCAAAAAATAAAGAAAAAACATTTGACAAATTTAATTTTTAATTCAACAATCAAATGTGACCAACATGAATGCTATGTTACAACTTTCTCGCCCAGATTTCATTTAGAAATTACTTTTCATAAAATCTTTAAATTTGGTGAATAAATGCCAAAATATTTACTTAATGAAATTACATAAATTAAAAACTCGAAAATTGAGTCGAAAAATATTTTATTTTATACTTGGAATCCTTACACCAATCCCTATGCAGTAGCGCCATCTGCAATAGCATGGGCTCCGCCATGAGAATGCAAAGGGATGCACTTGCACTCTTCTGGCTTTTGAAAATTAAAATGAAATTGGAAAAACGTGTCAATTCAAGAAAAAAGTCAGCAGACATAAGACTTTTATATCTAGTTTTAGAACTCAATTGATCCTTTCCATTGTGTTTGATTTTTGATTCTTTTTTTATTATTTCTTCAACTTGAAAGAAATAAAGTATTACTCTTTTGTATGGTTTGTTTGTGTGGTGTTCAAATCGGTGGAGGGCTAATTAACCCATTTACTGTCATCCGATCGAACTGAAATTTGGTAGACTGGTTTGCTGTCAATTACAATGCATTCTATCTAGTTTTGGGAGCTGTCACTATCACTAAAAGTCGCTTTTTCACTTCTATTGTCGCTTTGGATGAATAACACACTTCCCTTCTTCCAATCAAGCTGAAACTTGGCTATGTCTTACTTTAGATTTATCTGCTTTTGATCACGTTCTATTATCCAAATAACCAACTTAATTTAAAGATGTTCAATTTGGCAATATCCAGTGACTGAAACCTTCCTATGTTAAGATTGACGATGCAAAATCTTCAGTGGGTAATTAACCCACTTGCCTTCATTCAACCTGTTAAAATTTGGCAAATAAACTCGTTGTGGATAACAATGCATTCAATAAAATTTTGGGGGCAAAAAAGTTGGGGCCTTACGTGCAATTTGCTTACTGGTAAAGGTGCCGTGCCCTCATCGTGGATCTTTTGCTCTTAGTGGTCAAACACTACGAAATCTCGAAATGAGCTAAAAAAGTTGCAATTGCACATAGCAATTGGCAATGCATTTGAATGATTTAAATTAAAAACTTTGTTTTGTGGGTTATTTGTAGTGGCTTCTGGTTCTTCTGCTCAAAACACTGTTATTTGAATATTGCGAGTAATACTAGGAAGATAAAAAAAAACCAGTAACATATGAAATTCGTTTTTTGTGTGTGTGTGTATACAAGAATTGTTTTTTAACAAGCCAAAGTTCACGGTTTTATACTAAGTAGTTTCTAAATATTACATCATAGCAAGAGATGGCCCATGTGATATAGCCGCAACTACTGGCCTTTGGTGCAATTTACTTACTCATAAAGGTGCTGTGCTCTGATCCACGGATCACAATTTTTTTTTTGCACATTTTACGCAGTTTTAGCTAATAAATGTTAAAATTTAAAATATTTTTTTAATCATTTCAGTAAGTTCTTGATTATTTTGCTCTGATTTTTCCACTAGCTGGAGCGATCCTCTTGTTTGCGTCGAATTAGAGATGGAAGTTCGTCACTCGTCATATCCACAATGAACCGACCGACCACCCGCATTTCTTTAAGAAGGGAAATATGAAACTCTAGGCAGTAAGTACTCAAACTCCTTTTAGTTCTTCTGCTTTAGTTTTCTAAGGGGAAACGGGAAGGGGGGGGGGGGGGGGGGGGAGGTGTTCGATATTTATAGGCCAAAGAGTGCATCTGTATTGAACTTTTATGAAATCTTAAATAGGAAAAGTGTCTGAAATTTCCTGTTAGTGTAAACATTTTGTGCATTTTTTCATTTTCACCCACTATTCTTAATTGCTTAACGAACAAATTCAATATTTATAGGCCAACGAGTGCAGCTGTATAATATTGTTAATTAAAAAATTCATAGCTGTCAGTAGTTTTATGTACAATTGTGCTCTTGGGGAGAAATGCAACAAATTATCAGTTTCGTATTTTAGTAATTTTCATTTCCTACTCTCATTTTCTGTGTCTGCTTTCTGTATCAATTTGTTGCATTTTGCATACCTGCCAACTTGTACGAATTTTCCGTACAATGTACGGATTTTTACTATTTTGTACGGGTGTACGAACAGTTAAAAAAATCTTACGGATTTCACGGTACTTTTCGTTTTTTCCCTAAAACTGTGTTTTTTTTGTTTTTTTAAAAATATTTTTTCAAGTCACCAACGAAACCGAAACGATTTTCCAAAGCTGCCGCATCAGTCAAAATATTTATTCACACTCCAAGATTGCGCATATGTTCAGCACTTAAGCGCGTTAGCGAGGATGCATTGTTTTCTTTTCTGTTGCCGACTTGATTTGGCTAACCAAACCACTGCTTTGATTTTTCGGGCTTTACAGGTTAATAAAGAAGCAGAAAACCGAAAGTGCTTTAGTTTTTTAACTCTACCTTCTTTTGGACTGGACTCCAAAACGTAAATAATAGTTCTGGACTTGCGCGTAAATAATAGCACTAAACCATGGCGCCGGGGATGCACTGTTTTCATTTGTGTTGACGACGGGACCTGGCGAACCAAACAACTATTGCATTGCCTCAGACTTGAGAGATTAACAAAGAATCTGAAAACCAAAAATGCTTTAGATTTTGGTTCTTCCTTCTGTTTGGACCTTACAATAATGTTGCGCATATATAATAAAAGCACTTAAGCGCGGCTCCGGAAATTCATTGTTTTCATCTGTGTTGCCGACGGGATTTGCCGAACCAAGCAACTGTTTCGTTGTCTTGAACTTTAGAGGTTAATAAAGTAGAAAACTGAAAGTGGCTTTATTTTTATTTCTTCTTTTGGACCGTACTCCAACGCTGCGCACATTTAGTGCGCAGCGTTGGAGTACGCGACGACGCCGTTTTCAATTGCTTTGGTGGCACTCGCCGAACGACTGTTTCGTTTTCCCTGACTTTAGAGATTAAAGCACTTTCGGTTTTCAGCTTCTTTGTTAGTCTTAACAGGGCTGCCACTGGCGACTATAAAGGCTAATAAAGCGACTATTTTAGTGACCAGGCGACTATGGCGACTATTTTAGTGAAGAAAGGGCCCAAAACGACTATTTTAAGCAAAACCTTCAACTATTTTTGGGCTAAGGCTACTATTTTTTTAAAAATGTAGATATACTGTCTGATAGTCGGACGGAAAAAAAATCGGATCTAAGGTACTAACGCAGTTTTGTAAATATAGCGATCTTTTTATGGGGGGGGGGGGAGTGAACTCTACCGAAATGGGTGTTAATTTTAGTTCATGTTCGCGGATTGAGTGGTTACCTCATTAGTCCGACGACAATATCTAACTGGTAATTACACACACTCAATTATTATTTTCGCCTAACTGTTAGGTTCCAAAGTTATATCTTTCGCAGTGCCGAGCGCAACAACATACACTATTACATTCTCAAATATCAAATTATTTTGCCTTTGCCTTTATTCACTTTACTTGACAAGAATGAATTAGTGAAATTTGCCTTGAGCACCGGAGGAAAATGCCATCAGTACGGACAGCTTCCTTAACCTGTTCTTTTTTAATTGAAATCTTATATCTGCTTATAAATACCAATTGAAATGAACATTTAGCGATTGAGGGTTGCCAAGTAACCAATGGAGCATTACTTTTGTGCAACTTAAATGGTTTGATGATGTCATCGTAAATCATCTGTCTCTTGTTAAAAAAGTCGCTTAACTTTGTCAAGGTCATTGTATTAATATTTAAGTAAAAAAAAAACTTGTTATTTTCCTAAATCAATCAAGGAGCTAAGTGTATGACATTTTGGGACTACACATCACTAAATGTAAGCAATGCTCTGAAGTGGAAGTTACTTATTGTGTGTGAAAGTGAAACAAGACTTGTGAAAAGCAAGCTTTTGTTTCTTAACATACAGATAAGCACATGAAATCCACACTAACAATCACACATAATATAGTCTGCGGATGTGCTGATTTCAGCTTTTTTTTAGACTAAAATTTCTTGAGATCGATGCAAATCCACATTAAAATTTCAAGGGGTTGCATGTGTGTACTTGCATACAGGTCTGTTCGCCACAGACTTGCCTGCATTCAGAATTCCAAAATCTCTGGTGGAATGACTACTTTTATCGCTGCTTCCTCTAATGTTTGTCTCTATCATTAATATTTATGTTAGTATGTGACTGTTAATTTCATTGAGAATTACGCCGATGTAATGGCCGCTATTGCTGGTTTTTGGGCTTGTATGCTGGGCGATCAGCGAGATTTATGTTTTTGCGACGGTTAATTTCACCTCATATTACGCTGATGTAATAGACCATTGCGAGATTTACTCCGTTATGATGTACTCTATGGCTAATATTTACTTTCTTGTGATGATAATTTTCACCAAGTATTACGTTGATGTAGTAGACTATTGCCGAGATTTGAGTCGTTATGAAAGGAGCAATCACCGATATTTACATTGGAGTGATAGTCATTTTTATCAAAGATTAAGCTGATTTGACGGTTTAACAGCTGTATTTTCGATATTTGCGTCGCCGCGCCGTTTTGATGCTGATGTTATAACTGATTTGTATTCTTGCAACGGGTGTTTTTGCCAAGGCTTCCGTTGGTGTTGTAAGACACTATGTCCATGATTTGTGCAGGTGTGATGATCGATTTCGCTATGTAGTTCAATCGATGCAGAATGACTAAAATTTCAATATTATAGCTAAATTTGTAACTACTAATAATTTAAATTTTAAAGCAATTCATTTAATTGCTTTGAATGTAGCTTAAAAAACTAGAAAATTGGGCTTAATTAAATTCGCCTGTCATTTTCGATATAGTAGTATAATTCTTTAAACATTAAGAAAAAGAAATCGTTATTAAGTTATGAAAAGTGAGAATACTATTTTCAACGTCTGAGACTACTATTTTGGCTACTATTTTTAACATTTGAGGCTACTAAAGCAACTATTTTTAAGGCTTATAGTCAGTGGCAGCCCTGTCTTAATTATTTATTTTAAAATATCCAAGTTAAACAATCCTGGTGTAAGACTCCAGAAAATATCAAGTTTTTTTGTAGTTTACTTCAAACCAAGCAGTTTACTTCTAATCATCAGAAATTCAAACAAAGAAACAAATTTTGCAGTCTGCTCTATCTATGCATCTGATATTAAGATTTCTCATGTAGGATTTACTGATGTTGAAGTTCATATCAATTCTAAAATGCACAGTGACAACATCAAATGTAATAATAAGAATTCGAAAGCCTGCATAATTGATATTTGTGCATGTTATTAAACACTTTGAATACCACCAACTCATTGTATGTTTCACTAGAGTTTTTGTGTCATAAAGCATGTTTTATTTAGTTGTAATGTAGACTAAATCATAAACCTCATCAGAGATTTCATCGTAAAGTTTAAATTTGATTTATTTTTAAATCCAAGTTAGTTTTTTATTTTATAATTTCCATTTAGTGCTAAAATGTAACAATTTGTTATATTTGAGAGCAATTTAATATGATACAATTTTTTTTTTTTTTATTAATTTTGCATTTGTAATAGAATTACTATTATTTCTATATTACATTCATAAATATTGCTGCTATTTGACTTTTCATAAGTCATAGGAATGCAAATATTTGTTCCGTAAAAATTGTACTAATTTGAAAATTCCAATGTTGGCAGGTATGATTTTGCTGAAAATTGATATGTGCAGTATATGATATCATGTGCAAACTTTTATGTCTTAAAATATTGTTTTTGTTCTACATTTGTTTAATTTAATTGAGATTAAGAAGACAAAGAATCGTCAGCAAAGTATCGAGAAAAGTTAAATCTATCTCCGGAATGCGAGAATATTATTTTTAAACTTTTTTTTTTAATAAAATAGAGAGAGATTTGGTAAAAGATCTGTCACTAATTCTATTAAAGAATGTTAAATTCATTCCCGAATATATATTTCAAAGGCGGATTCAATGTCCCACCAGGTAAAGAGATTCAAAATAAACAAAATTAGGTTTACCATGCTTAATGTTGGAGTTTTTAGAAAGTTAGTGGTGCAATTTTAAACTGGCTTAATTTATAGTTTAAATCAGTATCGAGTAACGTAACTCACATACAAAAATTTGGTTTATATTTCATCTATGAACAGAACATAAATTAACATTTGGTAATTATTTTTCCTTTGCATTATAGATTTTAATTTCTCCAACCACAAAAAAAGAAAAGAAAGAATAAGCTGGTTCGCCAATATTTTTATACAACCCTTCTTTTATTTAGTTTGACAATGGCACAATGTTGCTGATGTTACAGCTTACCGATGATTTTACTTTTAAACGCTTTTAAAATAATTATATTGTTACAAAAAAAATATTCGGGTAATTCTTTAAAAAATCACTTAATTTCTTACATACTATACTTTTTTGAGTGCAAACTAGAAAAATCAAAAAATAATTTAAATGTATCCATTGTGATTAATTTTTATTTTGGAGTCATAAATTTAAGTTTTCAATTAATGTTTTGTTTACTTCTTTAATGTATTCTTTTTTTTTCTTCTTACAGATAAACACTTCCTGATCCAGATAAACACATCCACATTCTGAAACTATACCCGAGTTAAAACCGTGGCCCATTAAAACATTTCTGAACTCCAAATTTGTGACATCACACGAGTAAAGTCTCGTAGGTGAAAAAAAATTAAATTCATAATACTTTTGTATTTTCTAGTGTTATCCAACGAATATATTGAGCAGTGCAATTAGTTTTTATCTTTATGCTTTCAATTAATAAAAAATCGAGTTTGAAATTAGCCAAAATCAAATGCGCGTTGACGTCTCACGCAAAAGTGGCTTTTTCCTGCCAAATCGCAAAGTGAAAAACTAAATATTATTTTTAACTATATCTATCCGAGCTCAAATTTTGAAAGAATGGTATTGTTTTTCATGATTTTTTTCTCTACTTTTATTTAAAATAAAACCAAAAAAAAAGTGAAAGTTCCTCATTGTCATTAAAATAGTACTGAAAATAAATTAGTACAATTTTCCCCCTATAAAATTAACTCAGTGTGTCAAAACATAAAGGAGTTTTAAGAACAAAGTTGGCTCTTTTTCATTGGCTTATATGAGCAGCAAACTTATCATGTTCAAAAAGTTTGCTGTAGCACTTTTCAATCAACAAGTAAAAGAGAAGGTTCATTCCCATTGGTCTTCTAAGCGCTGTCCAATTTCCAGCGAGCACAGGATGCATGTTCAATTAGGTGGCTTAGACTTGCCGCTCTCTCTCCCCACTCTCCGCCAGTTGTGACGGTTCACTAACAACACCCTGGAAACAGGTATAGGAAAATAACTTTATGGTATTTCCCCAAATTGAAGAGAACTAACTCAACAAGGCGCTGATTAATTGATAAAGTTCTATTAATTCGAGGTGGCAGGCGTTGCATGTCATCACATCACATTCATCTTGTGATGATAATTTTCACCAAGTATTACGTTGATGTAGTAGACTATTGCCGAGATTTGAGTCGTTATGAAAGGAGCAATCACCGATATTTACATTGGAGTGATAGTCATTTTTATCAAAGATTAAGCTGATTTGACGGTTTAACAGCTGTATTTTCGATATTTGCGTCGCCGCGCCGTTTTGATGCTGATGTTATAACTGATTTGTATTCTTGCAACGGGTGTTTTTGCCAAGGCTTCCGTTGGTGTTGTAAGACACTATGTCCATGATTTGTGCAGGTGTGATGATCGATTTCGCTATGTAGTTCAATCGATGCAGAATGACTAAAATTTCAATATTATAGCTAAATTTGTAACTACTAATAATTTAAATTTTAAAGCAATTCATTTAATTGCTTTGAATGTAGCTTAAAAAACTAGAAAATTGGGCTTAATTAAATTCGCCTGTCATTTTCGATATAGTAGTATAATTCTTTAAACATTAAGAAAAAGAAATCGTTATTAAGTTATGAAAAGTGAGAATACTATTTTCAACGTCTGAGACTACTATTTTGGCTACTATTTTTAACATTTGAGGCTACTAAAGCAACTATTTTTAAGGCTTATAGTCAGTGGCAGCCCTGTCTTAATTATTTATTTTAAAATATCCAAGTTAAACAATCCTGGTGTAAGACTCCAGAAAATATCAAGTTTTTTTGTAGTTTACTTCAAACCAAGCAGTTTACTTCTAATCATCAGAAATTCAAACAAAGAAACAAATTTTGCAGTCTGCTCTATCTATGCATCTGATATTAAGATTTCTCATGTAGGATTTACTGATGTTGAAGTTCATATCAATTCTAAAATGCACAGTGACAACATCAAATGTAATAATAAGAATTCGAAAGCCTGCATAATTGATATTTGTGCATGTTATTAAACACTTTGAATACCACCAACTCATTGTATGTTTCACTAGAGTTTTTGTGTCATAAAGCATGTTTTATTTAGTTGTAATGTAGACTAAATCATAAACCTCATCAGAGATTTCATCGTAAAGTTTAAATTTGATTTATTTTTAAATCCAAGTTAGTTTTTTATTTTATAATTTCCATTTAGTGCTAAAATGTAACAATTTGTTATATTTGAGAGCAATTTAATATGATACAATTTTTTTTTTTTTTATTAATTTTGCATTTGTAATAGAATTACTATTATTTCTATATTACATTCATAAATATTGCTGCTATTTGACTTTTCATAAGTCATAGGAATGCAAATATTTGTTCCGTAAAAATTGTACTAATTTGAAAATTCCAATGTTGGCAGGTATGATTTTGCTGAAAATTGATATGTGCAGTATATGATATCATGTGCAAACTTTTATGTCTTAAAATATTGTTTTTGTTCTACATTTGTTTAATTTAATTGAGATTAAGAAGACAAAGAATCGTCAGCAAAGTATCGAGAAAAGTTAAATCTATCTCCGGAATGCGAGAATATTATTTTTAAACTTTTTTTTTTAATAAAATAGAGAGAGATTTGGTAAAAGATCTGTCACTAATTCTATTAAAGAATGTTAAATTCATTCCCGAATATATATTTCAAAGGCGGATTCAATGTCCCACCAGGTAAAGAGATTCAAAATAAACAAAATTAGGTTTACCATGCTTAATGTTGGAGTTTTTAGAAAGTTAGTGGTGCAATTTTAAACTGGCTTAATTTATAGTTTAAATCAGTATCGAGTAACGTAACTCACATACAAAAATTTGGTTTATATTTCATCTATGAACAGAACATAAATTAACATTTGGTAATTATTTTTCCTTTGCATTATAGATTTTAATTTCTCCAACCACAAAAAAAGAAAAGAAAGAATAAGCTGGTTCGCCAATATTTTTATACAACCCTTCTTTTATTTAGTTTGACAATGGCACAATGTTGCTGATGTTACAGCTTACCGATGATTTTACTTTTAAACGCTTTTAAAATAATTATATTGTTACAAAAAAAATATTCGGGTAATTCTTTAAAAAATCACTTAATTTCTTACATACTATACTTTTTTGAGTGCAAACTAGAAAAATCAAAAAATAATTTAAATGTATCCATTGTGATTAATTTTTATTTTGGAGTCATAAATTTAAGTTTTCAATTAATGTTTTGTTTACTTCTTTAATGTATTCTTTTTTTTTCTTCTTACAGATAAACACTTCCTGATCCAGATAAACACATCCACATTCTGAAACTATACCCGAGTTAAAACCGTGGCCCATTAAAACATTTCTGAACTCCAAATTTGTGACATCACACGAGTAAAGTCTCGTAGGTGAAAAAAAATTAAATTCATAATACTTTTGTATTTTCTAGTGTTATCCAACGAATATATTGAGCAGTGCAATTAGTTTTTATCTTTATGCTTTCAATTAATAAAAAATCGAGTTTGAAATTAGCCAAAATCAAATGCGCGTTGACGTCTCACGCAAAAGTGGCTTTTTCCTGCCAAATCGCAAAGTGAAAAACTAAATATTATTTTTAACTATATCTATCCGAGCTCAAATTTTGAAAGAATGGTATTGTTTTTCATGATTTTTTTCTCTACTTTTATTTAAAATAAAACCAAAAAAAAAGTGAAAGTTCCTCATTGTCATTAAAATAGTACTGAAAATAAATTAGTACAATTTTCCCCCTATAAAATTAACTCAGTGTGTCAAAACATAAAGGAGTTTTAAGAACAAAGTTGGCTCTTTTTCATTGGCTTATATGAGCAGCAAACTTATCATGTTCAAAAAGTTTGCTGTAGCACTTTTCAATCAACAAGTAAAAGAGAAGGTTCATTCCCATTGGTCTTCTAAGCGCTGTCCAATTTCCAGCGAGCACAGGATGCATGTTCAATTAGGTGGCTTAGACTTGCCGCTCTCTCTCCCCACTCTCCGCCAGTTGTGACGGTTCACTAACAACACCCTGGAAACAGGTATAGGAAAATAACTTTATGGTATTTCCCCAAATTGAAGAGAACTAACTCAACAAGGCGCTGATTAATTGATAAAGTTCTATTAATTCGAGGTGGCAGGCGTTGCATGTCATCACATCACATTCATCCCAGGAGCTCTAGTGTCCGGTTCTGACAAGGCTCTGCAGCTATTCACGAACTTCACAGGTTTGTAGCTGCTTTTGGCAGTTTATCCCCACCACAGTTCTGGGTAATGTAACCCTTCACTAAATTCATTGAAATCTGGTTCTTTCTTCTGGGGTGTTTGAAAAGTGGTTCTTTCATGGATTATTTCACATGCTTCGAAAATTAGTTCCAAGCTTCCAAACAAAATTGTAGCCTATTGGCTCTTAAAACTTTTGAAAACGTTTGATTTTGTGCGTGATTCCATCGTTCAGTGCGAAAGTTTTTATTAAGGATTTCCCTTTCATTTAACAAATAACACTGTTAACATATCTTTTTTTTTTTTTTCAACCGTATTAAATGCATTTTGCATAATCCACCCCACAATTGTATATCTAAAGTACAACCCTTAGCTAAAAGTTATCTATCTCCAGTGCATATGTTTATATCAGTGGTTATTTTTCTACAAACTCAGTTTATTCAATAAACTAAAGAATTATATTTTAAAATATGTTATTACATTAAGTAAAAGAATTTATACAGGGTGTCACAAAAGGTCATGTCCAAACGGCACACATGGTTGTGTCAGGTCATGATTAAGCAGAATTACATAGGAAAGGGGGGTCGGAAACGCGATCGTAATCCGCTAGAGGGCAATAATCTCTAGCAGACGAAAGCGCGGGCAGTCGGATTAATCGAAGCGCGGACGTTGCAGAGAGCCGGCACAGTACCGTGGCCAAAACGATCCCCGGACCTAACCCCCCTGGATTTTTACCTCTGGGGATACCTGAAGTGTCTGGTGTACGAGACACCCGTTCCATTGGACATGGACCTCATCGCACGTATCGTTGAAGGGGCGGCACGTGTCCGGGAGACTACTGGCCAATTCGAACGAGTTCGCGATTCCATGCGTCACAGATGTGAAGCATGCATCACAGCTGATGGGGCCAATTTTGAGCACTTACTAAGATTTGTAGCATTTTTCTTTTTTATTTGGTACTGTTTTGTTGTAAAATAGAGATTTTTTACACCGTTTGTTATCTTTTCTTTGCGTGACGGTTACGATGAAATTTCACTGTCAAAATTGCATTTCTGACCCCCCTTTCCTATGTAATTCTGCTTCCTCATGACCTGACACAACCATGTGTGCTGTTTGGAGATGACCTTTTGTGACACCCTGTATAGACGATATCAATGACAGTTAACTTCAACAATTGCACATGCAAGTAAAATGAAATTGCAAAAGAAAAGTTTGTGATTATCGGGAAAAAAAAGTATGAAAGAAAAAGGTGCAATATTTATATTCTGTTGGTTCTCGTCTAAATGTAATTGAGTAGATTTTATTAATGTGCGTCATTTTTAAATGGTGATATTTCCTTCCAGTATTTTTCTAAATGTAATGCATTTTCTTCACATCTGTTCATATTGTTTTTCAAGATATTTCTGAATATTTTCCATTGGATCGAGGTCCAAACTATTTGTGGGTCACATCATTGGCTGTAATTGATAATTTTCTTGATCTAACTTCGATAAAAATTCCACATTGTCGAAATGAAAACTGAAACCGGAGAAATACTTCCTCAAAATTGGGAATCAAAAAATTCTCTAAACTGTCTATATATATATCAGTATTCAGAATTTTTTCCATTTCTTCAAATGACATGCAACTATAATAAGAACATTATCATCGAAAGATATTTTTTGTTTTCATGTGTGATCTTTTAATTTTTCATCAGCTCTTCTCCTCATAAAGGTTCTAAAATCATCCACTGTTCCAAGACAAGTTCGAAATTCGACCTTAAAAGAAACTCTTTTTCAATCACCAAAACACCAACTTCCATGATTTGGCCTTGCATGCCAAAGATGCTGGGTTCGAATCCTGGGTTAGGTATGGAGGGATTTTGTTGTTAGGAATCCATGTTAAGCTGTAGGCTCCTGTCTGATTATCTGCAATTGTACTAAAAAAAAGAAAAAGATTTTTGAGCTTACAAGCCAACTAACCGTTCCCCAAAGGTCGAATGCTTTCTTGATGATATTGAGCCAACCTGATAGCTGTGGGGTTAATATTCTGACCTCGCATGCCAAAGGTGCCAGGTTTGAATCCTGGGTTAGATATGGATGTTCATTGCTGTTCGGAATCCACGTTAAGCTGTAGTTTCCGGCCTGATTAGCCATTATTGTGCACAAAAATGTGTTGAGCGTACAAACAAACCAAACCTTGATGAAATCGTTGATCAGAATTTTATAATTTTGAGACATAATTAGATTCTTTTAAAAAATGCATCATATTTTATACTGCAACACTAAGGTTTAGACAGTGAATAATTTCACACAGATTTCAAAATAAATTTAATTTATTTCCTTAATACAGTTTCTGCTCTATGCATACCTAATATTATTTTTTAAAATAAAACTTAATTGTGTTTGTGTGGCAAGTTGTAAATTGGTGCATATTAACAGTTTCAAAAGTTTAGACACATATTAAATTAAAATAAACACGATTTAAAAACTTAATTATGCATCCATTCTTGTTGATTAGTTCTTATATCAACAAGTTTCAATCGAAGAAACTAATTCCTTGGGACTTGATTTAGAACTACTTTCCTTTAAAGATATCTTGAGTACAATGCAGGGTTCGCATTCTTGACTTGAAATTCCTATTATTCCTTCAATTTTTGTTTCTTAAACTTGTACTTAAATTTGTCGTTAATTCTGAAAAATAATTATGAACACCAAATCTTCCCTATTTTCCTCCAAAACTTGCGGAAAAATATTAAAATTTTAAATATTTTCTAACTATTTTAAATTGTAGCAAAACTCGTGTTTGTTTAATTTTTAAAGTTGAAGCAATATTCTCTTTTACATACTTTGAATATTGCTTAAAAATGAAACAAGTGGATTTATTTAACTTTGTATGTTTGTCAAAAGACTAAATTGTTTAATTATATAACTGTTGTTTTGTTAAAAATTAATTTGCTGTTAATTTGGTTTTAAATCATTTTTTTACCTGTATTGAAACAAGTTTTGCAAATATTATGTTTGTGTAAGGAGTTTCTATCAGCTTTTAAAGAAACATCCCTAAATTTTTTTAAAAATATCCCCAAAATTCTTACTTAAATATTAAGGAAATTTACTGCGTTCCCTGCTTCCGACTCGTGAGGTCACACTGCTCGTAGATAGAATATTCCTGGTCAGCCGAGTACCGCAGTTCTTCTTTCCGGGTCGCGAGGTCACTTTACATGTAGCTGGAATTTACCCGGTCAGCCGAGTACCGCAGTTCGGCTTTCCGGGTCGCGAGGTCACTTTACACGTAGCTGGAATTTACAAGGCGAGCCGAGTACCGCAGTTCGGGTCGCAAGTTCACGATACATGTAGCTGGAATCTTGCTAGTCAGACGAGTACCGCAGTTCGGCTTTCCGGATCGCGAGGTCACACTACTCGTAGATTGAATATTCCCGGTCAGCTGAGTACCTTAGTTCGGCTTTCTGGGTCACGAGGTCACTTTACACGTAGCTGCTATTTTCCCGGTCTGCTGAGTACCGCACTTAAGCTTTCTGGGTCGCGAGGTCACACTACCCGTAGATTGAATATTCCTGGGCAGCCGAATACAGCAGTTCGGCTTTCTGGGTCGCGAGGTCACTTTACACGTAGCTGCTATTTTCCCGGTCTTCCGAGTACCGCACTTAAGCTTTCTGTGTCGCGAGGTCACACTACCCGTAGATTGAATATTCCTGGGCAGCCGAATACAGCAGTTCGGCTTTCTGGGTCGCGAGGTCACTTTACACGTAGCTGCTATTTTCCCGGTCAGCTGAGTACCGCACTTAAGCTTTCTGGGTCGCGAGGTCACATTACCCGTAGATTGAATATTCCTGGGCAGCCGAATACAGCAGTTCGGCTTTCTGGGTCGCGAGGTCACTTTACACGTAGCTGCTATTTTCCCGGTCTTCCGAGTACCGCACTTAAGCTTTCTGGGTCGCGAGGTCACACTACCCGTAGATTGAATATTCCTGGGCAGCCGAATACAGCAGTTCGGCTTTCTGGGTCGCGAGGTCACTTTACACGTAGCTGCTATTTTCCCGGTCTGCCGAGTACCGCACTTAAGCTTTCTGGGTCGCGAGGTCACACTACCCGTAGATTGAATATTCCTAGGCAGCCGAATACAGCAGTTCGGCTTTCTGGGTCGCGAGGTCACTTTACACGTAGCTGCTATTTTCCCGGTCTGCCGAGTACCGCACTTAAGCTTTCTGGGTCGCGAGTTCACACTACCCGTAGATTGAATATTCCTGGGCAGCCGAATACAGCAGTTCGGCTTTCTGGGTCGCGAGGTCACTTTACACGTAGCTGCTATTTTCCCGGTCAGCTGAGTACCGCACTTAAGCTTTCTGGGTCGCGAGGTCACACTACCCGTAGATTGAATATTCCTGGGCAGCCGAATACAGCAGTTCGGCTTTCTGGGTCGCGAGGTCACTTTACACGTAGCTGCTATTTTCCCGGTCTTCCGAGTACCGCACTTAAGCTTTCTGGGTCGCGAGGTCACACTACCCGTAGATTGAATATTCCTGGGCAGCCGAATACAGCAGTTCGGCTTTCTGGGTCGCGAGGTCACTTTACACGTAGCTGCTATTTTCCCGGTCAGCTGAGTACCGCACTTAAGCTTTCTGGGTCGCGAGGTCACACTACCCGTAGATTGCATATTCCTGGGCAGCCGAATACAGCAGTTCGGCTTTCTGGGTCGCGAGGTCACTTTACACGTAGCTGCTATTTTCCCGGTCTGCCGAGTACCGCACTTAAGCTTTCTGGGTCGCGAGGTCACACTACCCGTAGATTGAATATTCCTGGGCAGCCGAATACAGCAGTTCGGCTTTCTGGGTCGCGAGGTCACTTTACACGTAGCTGCTATTTTCCCGGTCAGCCGAGTACCGCACTTAAGCTTTCTGGGTCGCGAGGTCACACTACCCGTAGATTGAATATTCCTGGGCAGCCGAATACAGCAGTTCGGCTTTCTGGGTCGCGAGGTCACTTTACACGTAGCTGCTATTTTCCCGGTCTTCCGAGTACCGCACTTAAGCTTTCTGGGTCGCGAGGTCACACTACCCGTAGATTGAATATTCCTGGGCAGCCGAATACAGCAGTTCGGCTTTCTGGGTCGCGAGGTCACTTTACACGTAGCTGCTATTTTCCCGGTCAGCTGAGTACCGCACTTAAGCTTTCTGGGTCGCGAGGTCACACTACCCGTAGATTGAATATTCCTGAGCAGCCGAATACAGCAGTTCGGCTTTCTGGGTCGCGAGGTCACTTTACACGTAGCTGCTATTTTCCCGGTCTTCCGAGTACCGCACTTAAGCTTTCTGTGTCGCGAGGTCACACTACCCGTAGATTAATATTCCTGGGCAGCCGAATACAGCAGTTCGACTTTCTAGGTCGCGAGGTCACTTTACACGGAGCTGCTATTTTCCCGGTCTGCTGAGTAACGCACTTAAGCTTTCTGTGTCGCGAGGTCACACTACCCGTAGATTGAATATTCCTGGCAGCCGAATACAGCAGTTCGGCTTTCTGGGTCGCGAGGTCACTTTACACGTAGCTGCTATTTTCCCGGTCTGCTGAGTACCGCACTTAAGCTTTCTGGGTCGCGAGGTCACACTACCCGTAGATTGAATATTCCTGGGCAGCCGAATACAGCAGTTCGGCTTTCTGGGTCGCGAGGTCACTTTACACGTAGCTGCTATTTTCCCGGTCTGCCGAGTACCGCACTTAAGCTTTCTGGGTCGCGAGGTCACACTACCCGTAGATTGAATATTCCTGGGCAGCCGAATACAGCAGTTCGGCTTTCTGGGTCGCGAGGTCACTTTACACGTAGCTGCTATTTTCCCGGTCTTCCGAGTACCGCACTTAAGCTTTCTGTGTCGCGAGGTCACACTACCCGTAGATTAATATTCCTGGGCAGCCGAATACAGCAGTTCGACTTTCTAGGTCGCGAGGTCACTTTACACGGAGCTGCTATTTTCCCGGTCTGCTGAGTAACGCACTTAAGCTTTCTGTGTCGCGAGGTCACACTACCCGTAGATTGAATATTCCTGGGCAGCCGAATACAGCAGTTCGGCTTTCTGGGTCGCGAGGTCACTTTACACGTAGCTGCTATTTTCCCAGTCTGCTGAGTACCGCACTTAAGCTTTCTGGGTCGCGAGGTCACACTACCCGTAGATTGAATATTCCTGGTCAGCCGAATACAGCAGTTCGGCTTTCTGGGTCGCGAGGTCACTTTACACGTAGCTGCTATTTTCCCGGTCTGCCGAGTACCGCACTTAAGCTTTCTGGGTCGCGAGGTCACACTACCCGTAGATTGAATATTCCTGGGCAGCCGAATACAGCAGTTCGGCTTTCTGGGTCGCGAGGTCACTTTACACGTAGCTGCTATTTTCCCGGTCAGCTGAGTACCGCACTTAAGCTTTCTGGGTCGCGAGGTCACACTACCCGTAGATTGAATATTCCTGGGCAGCCGAATACAGCAGTTCGGCTTTCTGGGTCGCGAGGTCACTTTACACGTAGCTGCTATTTTCCCGGTCAACTGAGTACCGCACTTAAGCTTTCTGGGTCGCGAGGTCACACTACCCGTAGATTGAATATTCCTGGGCAGCCGAATACAGCAGTTCGGCTTTCTGGGTCGCGAGGTCACTTTACATGTAGCTGCTATTTTCCCGGTCTGCCGAGTACCGCACTTAAGCTTTCTGGGTCGCGAGGTCACACTACCCGTAGATTGAATATTCCTGGGCAGCCGAATACAGCAGTTCGGCTTTCTGGGTCGCGAGGTCACTTTACACGTAGCTGCTATTTTCCCGGTCAGCCGAGTACCGCACTTAAGCTTTCTGGGTCGCGAGGTCACACTACCCGTAGATTGAATATTCCTGGGCAGCCGAATACAGCAGTTCGGCTTTCTGGGTCGCGAGGTCACTTTACACCTAGCTGCTATTTTCCCGGTCTTCCGAGTACCGCACTTAAGCTTTCTGGGTCGCGAGGTCACACTACCCGTAGATTGAATATTCCTGGGCAGCCGAATACAGCAGTTCGGCTTTCTGGGTCGCGAGGTCACTTTACACGTAGCTGCTATTTTCCCGGTCAGCTGAGTACCGCACTTAAGCTTTCTGGGTCGCGAGGTCACACTACCCGTAGATTGAATATTCCTGGGCAGCCGAATACAGCAGTTCGGCTTTCTGGGTCGCGAGGTCACTTTACACGTAGCTGCTATTTTCCCGGTCTGCTGAGTACCGCACTTAAGCTTTCTGGGTCGCGAGGTCACACTACCCGTAGATTGAATATTCCTGGGCAGCCGAATACAGCAGTTCGGCTTTCTGGGTCGCGAGGTCACTTTACACGTAGCTGCTATTTTCCCGGTCTGCCGAGTACCGCACTTAAGCTTTCTGGGTCGCGAGGTCACACTACCCGTAGATTGAATATTCCTGGGCAGCCGAATACAGCAGTTCGGCTTTCTGGGTCGCGAGGTCACTTTACACGTAGCTGCTATTTTCCCGGTCAGCTGAGTACCGCACTTAAGCTTTCTGGGTCGCGAGGTCACACTACCCGTAGATTGAATATTCCTGGGCAGCCGAATACAGCAGTTCGGCTTTCTGGGTCGCGAGGTCACTTTACACGTAGCTGCTATTTTCCCGGTCTTCCGAGTACCGCACTTAAGCTTTCTGGGTCGCGAGGTCACACTACCCGTAGATTGAATATTCCTGGGCAGCCGAATACAGCAGTTCGGCTTTCTGGGTCGCGAGGTCACTTTACACGTAGCTGCTATTTTCCCGGTCTGCCGAGTACCGCACTTAAGCTTTCTGGGTCGCGAGGTCACACTACCCGTAGATTGAATATTCCTGGGCAGCCGAATACAGCAGTTCGGCTTTCTGGGTCGCGAGGTCACTTTACACGTAGCTGCTATTTTCCCGGTCTGCCGAGTACCGCACTTAAGCTTTCTGGGTCGCGAGGTCACACTACCCGTAGATTGAATATTCCTGGGCAGCCGAATACAGCAGTTCGGCTTTCTGGGTCGTGAGGTCACTTTACACGTAGCTGCTATTTTCCCGGTCAGCTGAGTACCGCACTTAAGCTTTCTGGGTCGCGAGGTCACACTACCCGTAGATTGAATATTCCTGGGCAGCCGAATACAGCAGTTCGGCTTTCTGGGTCGCGAGGTCACTTTACACGTAGCTGCTATTTTCCCGGTCTTCCGAGTACCGCACTTAAGCTTTCTGGGTCGCGAGGTCACACTACCCGTAGATTGAATATTCCTGGGCAGCCGAATACAGCAGTTCGGCTTTCTGGGTCGCGAGGTCACTTTACACGTAGCTGCTATTTTCCCGGTCAGCTGAGTACCGCACTTAAGCTTTCTGGGTCGCGAGGTCACACTACCCGTAGATTGAATATTCCTGGGCAGCCGAATACAGCAGTTCGGCTTTCTGGGTCGCGAGGTCACTTTACACGTAGCTGCTATTTTCCCGGTCTGCCGAGTACCGCACTTAAGCTTTCTGGGTCGCGAGGTCACACTACCCGTAGATTGAATATTCCTGGGCAGCCGAATACAGCAGTTCGGCTTTCTGGGTCGCGAGGTCACTTTACACGTAGCTGCTATTTTCCCGGTCAGCTGAGTACCGCACTTAAGCTTTCTGGGTCGCGAGGTCACACTACCCGTAGATTGAATATTCCTGGGCAGCCGAATACAGCAGTTCGGCTTTCTGGGTCGCGAGGTCACTTTACACGTAGCTGCTATTTTCCCGGTCTGCCGAGTACCGCACTTAAGCTTTCTGGGTCGCGAGGTCACACTACCCGTAGATTGAATATTCCTGGGCAGCCGAATACAGCAGTTCGGCTTTCTGGGTCGCGAGGTCACTTTACACGTAGCTGCTATTTTCCCGGTCAGCCGAGTACCGCACTTAAGCTTTCTGGGTCGCGAGGTCACACTACCCGTAGATTGAATATTCCTGGGCAGCCGAATACAGCAGTTCGGCTTTCTGGGTCGCGAGGTCACTTTACACCTAGCTGCTATTTTCCCGGTCTTCCGAGTACCGCACTTAAGCTTTCTGGGTCGCGAGGTCACACTACCCGTAGATTGAATATTCCTGGGCAGCCGAATACAGCAGTTCGGCTTTCTGGGTCGCGAGGTCACTTTACACGTAGCTGCTATTTTCCCGGTCAGCTGAGTACCGCACTTAAGCTTTCTGGGTCGCGAGGTCACACTACCCGTAGATTGAATATTCCTGGGCAGCCGAATACAGCAGTTCGGCTTTCTGGGTCGCGAGGTCACTTTACACGTAGCTGCTATTTTCCCGGTCTTCCGAGTACCGCACTTAAGCTTTCTGTGTCGCGAGGTCACACTACCCGTAGATTAATATTCCTGGGCAGCCGAATACAGCAGTTCGACTTTCTAGGTCGCGAGGTCACTTTACACGGAGCTGCTATTTTCCCGGTCTGCTGAGTAACGCACTTAAGCTTTCTGTGTCGCGAGGTCACACTACCCGTAGATTGAATATTCCTGGGCAGCCGAATACAGCAGTTCGGCTTTCTGGGTCGCGAGGTCACTTTACACGTAGCTGCTATTTTCCCGGTCTGCTGAGTACCGCACTTAAGCTTTCTGGGTCGCGAGGTCACACTACCCGTAGATTGAATATTCCTGGGCAGCCGAATACAGCAGTTCGGCTTTCTGGGTCGCGAGGTCACTTTACACGTAGCTGCTATTTTCCCGGTCTGCCGAGTACCGCACTTAAGCTTTCTGGGTCGCGAGGTCACACTACCCGTAGATTGAATATTCCTGGGCAGCCGAATACAGCAGTTCGGCTTTCTGGGTCGCGAGGTCACTTTACACGTAGCTGCTATTTTCCCGGTCAGCTGAGTACCGCACTTAAGCTTTCTGGGTCGCGAGGTCACACTACCCGTAGATTGAATATTCCTGGGCAGCCGAATACAGCAGTTCGGCTTTCTGGGTCGCGAGGTCACTTTACACGTAGCTGCTATTTTCCCGGTCTTCCGAGTACCGCACTTAAGCTTTCTGGGTCGCGAGGTCACACTACCCGTAGATTGAATATTCCTGGGCAGCCGAATACAGCAGTTCGGCTTTCTGGGTCGCGAGGTCACTTTACACGTAGCTGCTATTTTCCCGGTCTGCCGAGTACCGCACTTAAGCTTTCTGGGTCGCGAGGTCACACTACCCGTAGATTGAATATTCCTGGGCAGCCGAATACAGCAGTTCGGCTTTCTGGGTCGCGAGGTCACTTTACACGTAGCTGCTATTTTCCCGGTCTGCCGAGTACCGCACTTAAGCTTTCTGGGTCGCGAGGTCACACTACCCGTAGATTGAATATTCCTGGGCAGCCGAATACAGCAGTTCGGCTTTCTGGGTCGTGAGGTCACTTTACACGTAGCTGCTATTTTCCCGGTCAGCTGAGTACCGCACTTAAGCTTTCTGGGTCGCGAGGTCACACTACCCGTAGATTGAATATTCCTGGGCAGCCGAATACAGCAGTTCGGCTTTCTGGGTCGCGAGGTCACTTTACACGTAGCTGCTATTTTCCCGGTCTTCCGAGTACCGCACTTAAGCTTTCTGGGTCGCGAGGTCACACTACCCGTAGATTGAATATTCCTGGGCAGCCGAATACAGCAGTTCGGCTTTCTGGGTCGCGAGGTCACTTTACACGTAGCTGCTATTTTCCCGGTCAGCTGAGTACCGCACTTAAGCTTTCTGGGTCGCGAGGTCACACTACCCGTAGATTGAATATTCCTGGGCAGCCGAATACAGCAGTTCGGCTTTCTGGGTCGCGAGGTCACTTTACACGTAGCTGCTATTTTCCCGGTCTGCCGAGTACCGCACTTAAGCTTTCTGGGTCGCGAGGTCACACTACCCGTAGATTGAATATTCCTGGGCAGCCGAATACAGCAGTTCGGCTTTCTGGGTCGCGAGGTCACTTTACACGTAGCTGCTATTTTCCCGGTCAGCTGAGTACCGCACTTAAGCTTTCTGGGTCGCGAGGTCACACTACCCGTAGATTGAATATTCCTGGGCAGCCGAATACAGCAGTTCGGCTTTCTGGGTCGCGAGGTCACTTTACACCTAGCTGCTATTTTCCCGGTCTTCCGAGTACCGCACTTAAGCTTTCTGGGTCGCGAGGTCACACTACCCGTAGATTGAATATTCCTGGGCAGCCGAATACAGCAGTTCGGCTTTCTGGGTCGCGAGGTCACTTTACACGTAGCTGCTATTTTCCCGGTCAGCTGAGTACCGCACTTAAGCTTTCTGGGTCGCGAGGTCACACTACCCGTAGATTGAATATTCCTGGGCAGCCGAATACAGCAGTTCGGCTTTCTGGGTCGCGAGGTCACTTTACACGTAGCTGCTATTTTCCCGGTCTTCCGAGTACCGCACTTAAGCTTTCTGTGTCGCGAGGTCACACTACCCGTAGATTAATATTCCTGGGCAGCCGAATACAGCAGTTCGACTTTCTAGGTCGCGAGGTCACTTTACACGGAGCTGCTATTTTCCCGGTCTGCTGAGTAACGCACTTAAGCTTTCTGTGTCGCGAGGTCACACTACCCGTAGATTGAATATTCCTGGGCAGCCGAATACAGCAGTTCGGCTTTCTGGGTCGCGAGGTCACTTTACACGTAGCTGCTATTTTCCCGGTCTGCTGAGTACCGCACTTAAGCTTTCTGGGTCGCGAGGTCACACTACCCGTAGATTGAATATTCCTGGGCAGCCGAATACAGCAGTTCGGCTTTCTGGGTCGCGAGGTCACTTTACACGTAGCTGCTATTTTCCCGGTCTGCCGAGTACCGCACTTAAGCTTTCTGGGTCGCGAGGTCACACTACCCGTAGATTGAATATTCCTGGGCAGCCGAATACAGCAGTTCGGCTTTCTGGGTCGCGAGGTCACTTTACACGTAGCTGCTATTTTCCCGGTCTTCCGAGTACCGCACTTAAGCTTTCTGTGTCGCGAGGTCACACTACCCGTAGATTAATATTCCTGGGCAGCCGAATACAGCAGTTCGACTTTCTAGGTCGCGAGGTCACTTTACACGGAGCTGCTATTTTCCCGGTCTGCTGAGTAACGCACTTAAGCTTTCTGTGTCGCGAGGTCACACTACCCGTAGATTGAATATTCCTGGGCAGCCGAATACAGCAGTTCGGCTTTCTGGGTCGCGAGGTCACTTTACACGTAGCTGCTATTTTCCCAGTCTGCTGAGTACCGCACTTAAGCTTTCTGGGTCGCGAGGTCACACTACCCGTAGATTGAATATTCCTGGTCAGCCGAATACAGCAGTTCGGCTTTCTGGGTCGCGAGGTCACTTTACACGTAGCTGCTATTTTCCCGGTCTGCCGAGTACCGCACTTAAGCTTTCTGGGTCGCGAGGTCACACTACCCGTAGATTGAATATTCCTGGGCAGCCGAATACAGCAGTTCGGCTTTCTGGGTCGCGAGGTCACTTTACACGTAGCTGCTATTTTCCCGGTCAGCTGAGTACCGCACTTAAGCTTTCTGGGTCGCGAGGTCACACTACCCGTAGATTGAATATTCCTGGGCAGCCGAATACAGCAGTTCGGCTTTCTGGGTCGCGAGGTCACTTTACACGTAGCTGCTATTTTCCCGGTCAACTGAGTACCGCACTTAAGCTTTCTGGGTCGCGAGGTCACACTACCCGTAGATTGAATATTCCTGGGCAGCCGAATACAGCAGTTCGGCTTTCTGGGTCGCGAGGTCACTTTACATGTAGCTGCTATTTTCCCGGTCTGCCGAGTACCGCACTTAAGCTTTCTGGGTCGCGAGGTCACACTACCCGTAGATTGAATATTCCTGGGCAGCCGAATACAGCAGTTCGGCTTTCTGGGTCGCGAGGTCACTTTACACGTAGCTGCTATTTTCCCGGTCAGCCGAGTACCGCACTTAAGCTTTCTGGGTCGCGAGGTCACACTACCCGTAGATTGAATATTCCTGGGCAGCCGAATACAGCAGTTCGGCTTTCTGGGTCGCGAGGTCACTTTACACCTAGCTGCTATTTTCCCGGTCTTCCGAGTACCGCACTTAAGCTTTCTGGGTCGCGAGGTCACACTACCCGTAGATTGAATATTCCTGGGCAGCCGAATACAGCAGTTCGGCTTTCTGGGTCGCGAGGTCACTTTACACGTAGCTGCTATTTTCCCGGTCAGCTGAGTACCGCACTTAAGCTTTCTGGGTCGCGAGGTCACACTACCCGTAGATTGAATATTCCTGGGCAGCCGAATACAGCAGTTCGGCTTTCTGGGTCGCGAGGTCACTTTACACGTAGCTGCTATTTTCCCGGTCTGCTGAGTACCGCACTTAAGCTTTCTGGGTCGCGAGGTCACACTACCCGTAGATTGAATATTCCTGGGCAGCCGAATACAGCAGTTCGGCTTTCTGGGTCGCGAGGTCACTTTACACGTAGCTGCTATTTTCCCGGTCTGCCGAGTACCGCACTTAAGCTTTCTGGGTCGCGAGGTCACACTACCCGTAGATTGAATATTCCTGGGCAGCCGAATACAGCAGTTCGGCTTTCTGGGTCGCGAGGTCACTTTACACGTAGCTGCTATTTTCCCGGTCAGCTGAGTACCGCACTTAAGCTTTCTGGGTCGCGAGGTCACACTACCCGTAGATTGAATATTCCTGGGCAGCCGAATACAGCAGTTCGGCTTTCTGGGTCGCGAGGTCACTTTACACGTAGCTGCTATTTTCCCGGTCTTCCGAGTACCGCACTTAAGCTTTCTGGGTCGCGAGGTCACACTACCCGTAGATTGAATATTCCTGGGCAGCCGAATACAGCAGTTCGGCTTTCTGGGTCGCGAGGTCACTTTACACGTAGCTGCTATTTTCCCGGTCTGCCGAGTACCGCACTTAAGCTTTCTGGGTCGCGAGGTCACACTACCCGTAGATTGAATATTCCTGGGCAGCCGAATACAGCAGTTCGGCTTTCTGGGTCGCGAGGTCACTTTACACGTAGCTGCTATTTTCCCGGTCTGCCGAGTACCGCACTTAAGCTTTCTGGGTCGCGAGGTCACACTACCCGTAGATTGAATATTCCTGGGCAGCCGAATACAGCAGTTCGGCTTTCTGGGTCGTGAGGTCACTTTACACGTAGCTGCTATTTTCCCGGTCAGCTGAGTACCGCACTTAAGCTTTCTGGGTCGCGAGGTCACACTACCCGTAGATTGAATATTCCTGGGCAGCCGAATACAGCAGTTCGGCTTTCTGGGTCGCGAGGTCACTTTACACGTAGCTGCTATTTTCCCGGTCTTCCGAGTACCGCACTTAAGCTTTCTGGGTCGCGAGGTCACACTACCCGTAGATTGAATATTCCTGGGCAGCCGAATACAGCAGTTCGGCTTTCTGGGTCGCGAGGTCACTTTACACGTAGCTGCTATTTTCCCGGTCAGCTGAGTACCGCACTTAAGCTTTCTGGGTCGCGAGGTCACACTACCCGTAGATTGAATATTCCTGGGCAGCCGAATACAGCAGTTCGGCTTTCTGGGTCGCGAGGTCACTTTACACGTAGCTGCTATTTTCCCGGTCTGCCGAGTACCGCACTTAAGCTTTCTGGGTCGCGAGGTCACACTACCCGTAGATTGAATATTCCTGGGCAGCCGAATACAGCAGTTCGGCTTTCTGGGTCGCGAGGTCACTTTA
Source organism: Linyphia triangularis (assembly GCA_963978545.1). Lineage (NCBI taxonomy): Eukaryota > Metazoa > Arthropoda > Arachnida > Araneae > Linyphiidae > Linyphia > Linyphia triangularis. The sequence continues at coordinate 105,376,073 of OZ021725.1, forward strand.
CACGTAGCTGCTATTTTCCCGGTCAGCTGAGTACCGCACTTAAGCTTTCTGGGTCGCGAGGTCACACTACCCGTAGATTGAATATTCCTGGGCAGCCGAATACAGCAGTTCGGCTTTCTGGGTCGCGAGGTCACTTTACACGTAGCTGCTATTTTCCCGGTCTGCCGAGTACCGCACTTAAGCTTTCTGGGTCGCGAGGTCACACTACCCGTAGATTGAATATTCCTGGGCAGCCGAATACAGCAGTTCGGCTTTCTGGGTCGCGAGGTCACTTTACACGTAGCTGCTATTTTCCCGGTCAGCCGAGTACCGCACTTAAGCTTTCTGGGTCGCGAGGTCACACTACCCGTAGATTGAATATTCCTGGGCAGCCGAATACAGCAGTTCGGCTTTCTGGGTCGCGAGGTCACTTTACACCTAGCTGCTATTTTCCCGGTCTTCCGAGTACCGCACTTAAGCTTTCTGGGTCGCGAGGTCACACTACCCGTAGATTGAATATTCCTGGGCAGCCGAATACAGCAGTTCGGCTTTCTGGGTCGCGAGGTCACTTTACACGTAGCTGCTATTTTCCCGGTCAGCTGAGTACCGCACTTAAGCTTTCTGGGTCGCGAGGTCACACTACCCGTAGATTGAATATTCCTGGGCAGCCGAATACAGCAGTTCGGCTTTCTGGGTCGCGAGGTCACTTTACACGTAGCTGCTATTTTCCCGGTCTTCCGAGTACCGCACTTAAGCTTTCTGTGTCGCGAGGTCACACTACCCGTAGATTAATATTCCTGGGCAGCCGAATACAGCAGTTCGACTTTCTAGGTCGCGAGGTCACTTTACACGGAGCTGCTATTTTCCCGGTCTGCTGAGTAACGCACTTAAGCTTTCTGTGTCGCGAGGTCACACTACCCGTAGATTGAATATTCCTGGGCAGCCGAATACAGCAGTTCGGCTTTCTGGGTCGCGAGGTCACTTTACACGTAGCTGCTATTTTCCCGGTCTGCTGAGTACCGCACTTAAGCTTTCTGGGTCGCGAGGTCACACTACCCGTAGATTGAATATTCCTGGGCAGCCGAATACAGCAGTTCGGCTTTCTGGGTCGCGAGGTCACTTTACACGTAGCTGCTATTTTCCCGGTCTGCCGAGTACCGCACTTAAGCTTTCTGGGTCGCGAGGTCACACTACCCGTAGATTGAATATTCCTGGGCAGCCGAATACAGCAGTTCGGCTTTCTGGGTCGCGAGGTCACTTTACACGTAGCTGCTATTTTCCCGGTCAGCTGAGTACCGCACTTAAGCTTTCTGGGTCGCGAGGTCACACTACCCGTAGATTGAATATTCCTGGGCAGCCGAATACAGCAGTTCGGCTTTCTGGGTCGCGAGGTCACTTTACACGTAGCTGCTATTTTCCCGGTCTTCCGAGTACCGCACTTAAGCTTTCTGGGTCGCGAGGTCACACTACCCGTAGATTGAATATTCCTGGGCAGCCGAATACAGCAGTTCGGCTTTCTGGGTCGCGAGGTCACTTTACACGTAGCTGCTATTTTCCCGGTCTGCCGAGTACCGCACTTAAGCTTTCTGGGTCGCGAGGTCACACTACCCGTAGATTGAATATTCCTGGGCAGCCGAATACAGCAGTTCGGCTTTCTGGGTCGCGAGGTCACTTTACACGTAGCTGCTATTTTCCCGGTCTGCCGAGTACCGCACTTAAGCTTTCTGGGTCGCGAGGTCACACTACCCGTAGATTGAATATTCCTGGGCAGCCGAATACAGCAGTTCGGCTTTCTGGGTCGTGAGGTCACTTTACACGTAGCTGCTATTTTCCCGGTCAGCTGAGTACCGCACTTAAGCTTTCTGGGTCGCGAGGTCACACTACCCGTAGATTGAATATTCCTGGGCAGCCGAATACAGCAGTTCGGCTTTCTGGGTCGCGAGGTCACTTTACACGTAGCTGCTATTTTCCCGGTCTTCCGAGTACCGCACTTAAGCTTTCTGGGTCGCGAGGTCACACTACCCGTAGATTGAATATTCCTGGGCAGCCGAATACAGCAGTTCGGCTTTCTGGGTCGCGAGGTCACTTTACACGTAGCTGCTATTTTCCCGGTCAGCTGAGTACCGCACTTAAGCTTTCTGGGTCGCGAGGTCACACTACCCGTAGATTGAATATTCCTGGGCAGCCGAATACAGCAGTTCGGCTTTCTGGGTCGCGAGGTCACTTTACACGTAGCTGCTATTTTCCCGGTCTGCCGAGTACCGCACTTAAGCTTTCTGGGTCGCGAGGTCACACTACCCGTAGATTGAATATTCCTGGGCAGCCGAATACAGCAGTTCGGCTTTCTGGGTCGCGAGGTCACTTTACACGTAGCTGCTATTTTCCCGGTCAGCTGAGTACCGCACTTAAGCTTTCTGGGTCGCGAGGTCACACTACCCGTAGATTGAATATTCCTGGGCAGCCGAATACAGCAGTTCGGCTTTCTGGGTCGCGAGGTCACTTTACACCTAGCTGCTATTTTCCCGGTCTTCCGAGTACCGCACTTAAGCTTTCTGGGTCGCGAGGTCACACTACCCGTAGATTGAATATTCCTGGGCAGCCGAATACAGCAGTTCGGCTTTCTGGGTCGCGAGGTCACTTTACACGTAGCTGCTATTTTCCCGGTCAGCTGAGTACCGCACTTAAGCTTTCTGGGTCGCGAGGTCACACTACCCGTAGATTGAATATTCCTGGGCAGCCGAATACAGCAGTTCGGCTTTCTGGGTCGCGAGGTCACTTTACACGTAGCTGCTATTTTCCCGGTCTTCCGAGTACCGCACTTAAGCTTTCTGTGTCGCGAGGTCACACTACCCGTAGATTAATATTCCTGGGCAGCCGAATACAGCAGTTCGACTTTCTAGGTCGCGAGGTCACTTTACACGGAGCTGCTATTTTCCCGGTCTGCTGAGTAACGCACTTAAGCTTTCTGTGTCGCGAGGTCACACTACCCGTAGATTGAATATTCCTGGGCAGCCGAATACAGCAGTTCGGCTTTCTGGGTCGCGAGGTCACTTTACACGTAGCTGCTATTTTCCCGGTCTGCTGAGTACCGCACTTAAGCTTTCTGGGTCGCGAGGTCACACTACCCGTAGATTGAATATTCCTGGGCAGCCGAATACAGCAGTTCGGCTTTCTGGGTCGCGAGGTCACTTTACACGTAGCTGCTATTTTCCCGGTCTTCCGAGTACCGCACTTAAGCTTTCTGTGTCGCGAGGTCACACTACCCGTAGATTGAATATTCCTGGGCAGCCGAATACAGCAGTTCGGCTTTCTGGGTCGCGAGGTCACTTTACACGTAGCTGCTATTTTCCCGGTCAGCTGAGTACCGCACTTAAGCTTTCTGGGTCGCGAGGTCACATTACCCGTAGATTGAATATTCCTGGGCAGCCGAATACAGCAGTTCGGCTTTCTGGGTCGCGAGGTCACTTTACACGTAGCTGCTATTTTCCCGGTCTTCCGAGTACCGCACTTAAGCTTTCTGGGTCGCGAGGTCACACTACCCGTAGATTGAATATTCCTGGGCAGCCGAATACAGCAGTTCGGCTTTCTGGGTCGCGAGGTCACTTTACACGTAGCTGCTATTTTCCCGGTCTGCCGAGTACCGCACTTAAGCTTTCTGGGTCGCGAGGTCACACTACCCGTAGATTGAATATTCCTAGGCAGCCGAATACAGCAGTTCGGCTTTCTGGGTCGCGAGGTCACTTTACACGTAGCTGCTATTTTCCCGGTCTGCCGAGTACCGCACTTAAGCTTTCTGGGTCGCGAGTTCACACTACCCGTAGATTGAATATTCCTGGGCAGCCGAATACAGCAGTTCGGCTTTCTGGGTCGCGAGGTCACTTTACACGTAGCTGCTATTTTCCCGGTCAGCTGAGTACCGCACTTAAGCTTTCTGGGTCGCGAGGTCACACTACCCGTAGATTGAATATTCCTGGGCAGCCGAATACAGCAGTTCGGCTTTCTGGGTCGCGAGGTCACTTTACACGTAGCTGCTATTTTCCCGGTCTTCCGAGTACCGCACTTAAGCTTTCTGGGTCGCGAGGTCACACTACCCGTAGATTGAATATTCCTGGGCAGCCGAATACAGCAGTTCGGCTTTCTGGGTCGCGAGGTCACTTTACACGTAGCTGCTATTTTCCCGGTCAGCTGAGTACCGCACTTAAGCTTTCTGGGTCGCGAGGTCACACTACCCGTAGATTGCATATTCCTGGGCAGCCGAATACAGCAGTTCGGCTTTCTGGGTCGCGAGGTCACTTTACACGTAGCTGCTATTTTCCCGGTCTGCCGAGTACCGCACTTAAGCTTTCTGGGTCGCGAGGTCACACTACCCGTAGATTGAATATTCCTGGGCAGCCGAATACAGCAGTTCGGCTTTCTGGGTCGCGAGGTCACTTTACACGTAGCTGCTATTTTCCCGGTCAGCCGAGTACCGCACTTAAGCTTTCTGGGTCGCGAGGTCACACTACCCGTAGATTGAATATTCCTGGGCAGCCGAATACAGCAGTTCGGCTTTCTGGGTCGCGAGGTCACTTTACACGTAGCTGCTATTTTCCCGGTCTTCCGAGTACCGCACTTAAGCTTTCTGGGTCGCGAGGTCACACTACCCGTAGATTGAATATTCCTGGGCAGCCGAATACAGCAGTTCGGCTTTCTGGGTCGCGAGGTCACTTTACACGTAGCTGCTATTTTCCCGGTCAGCTGAGTACCGCACTTAAGCTTTCTGGGTCGCGAGGTCACACTACCCGTAGATTGAATATTCCTGGGCAGCCGAATACAGCAGTTCGGCTTTCTGGGTCGCGAGGTCACTTTACACGTAGCTGCTATTTTCCCGGTCTTCCGAGTACCGCACTTAAGCTTTCTGTGTCGCGAGGTCACACTACCCGTAGATTAATATTCCTGGGCAGCCGAATACAGCAGTTCGACTTTCTAGGTCGCGAGGTCACTTTACACGGAGCTGCTATTTTCCCGGTCTGCTGAGTAACGCACTTAAGCTTTCTGTGTCGCGAGGTCACACTACCCGTAGATTGAATATTCCTGGGCAGCCGAATACAGCAGTTCGGCTTTCTGGGTCGCGAGGTCACTTTACACGTAGCTGCTATTTTCCCGGTCTTCCGAGTACCGCACTTAAGCTTTCTGTGTCGCGAGGTCACACTACCCGTAGATTAATATTCCTGGGCAGCCGAATACAGCAGTTCGACTTTCTAGGTCGCGAGGTCACTTTACACGGAGCTGCTATTTTCCCGGTCTGCTGAGTAACGCACTTAAGCTTTCTGTGTCGCGAGGTCACACTACCCGTAGATTGAATATTCCTGGGCAGCCGAATACAGCAGTTCGGCTTTCTGGGTCGCGAGGTCACTTTACACGTAGCTGCTATTTTCCCGGTCTGCTGAGTACCGCACTTAAGCTTTCTGGGTCGCGAGGTCACACTACCCGTAGATTGAATATTCCTGGGCAGCCGAATACAGCAGTTCGGCTTTCTGGGTCGCGAGGTCACTTTACACGTAGCTGCTATTTTCCCGGTCTTCCGAGTACCGCACTTAAGCTTTCTGTGTCGCGAGGTCACACTACCCGTAGATTGAATATTCCTGGGCAGCCGAATACAGCAGTTCGGCTTTCTGGGTCGCGAGGTCACTTTACACGTAGCTGCTATTTTCCCGGTCAGCTGAGTACCGCACTTAAGCTTTCTGGGTCGCGAGGTCACATTACCCGTAGATTGAATATTCCTGGGCAGCCGAATACAGCAGTTCGGCTTTCTGGGTCGCGAGGTCACTTTACACGTAGCTGCTATTTTCCCGGTCTTCCGAGTACCGCACTTAAGCTTTCTGGGTCGCGAGGTCACACTACCCGTAGATTGAATATTCCTGGGCAGCCGAATACAGCAGTTCGGCTTTCTGGGTCGCGAGGTCACTTTACACGTAGCTGCTATTTTCCCGGTCTGCCGAGTACCGCACTTAAGCTTTCTGGGTCGCGAGGTCACACTACCCGTAGATTGAATATTCCTAGGCAGCCGAATACAGCAGTTCGGCTTTCTGGGTCGCGAGGTCACTTTACACGTAGCTGCTATTTTCCCGGTCTGCCGAGTACCGCACTTAAGCTTTCTGGGTCGCGAGTTCACACTACCCGTAGATTGAATATTCCTGGGCAGCCGAATACAGCAGTTCGGCTTTCTGGGTCGCGAGGTCACTTTACACGTAGCTGCTATTTTCCCGGTCAGCTGAGTACCGCACTTAAGCTTTCTGGGTCGCGAGGTCACACTACCCGTAGATTGCATATTCCTGGGCAGCCGAATACAGCAGTTCGGCTTTCTGGGTCGCGAGGTCACTTTACACGTAGCTGCTATTTTCCCGGTCTGCCGAGTACCGCACTTAAGCTTTCTGGGTCGCGAGGTCACACTACCCGTAGATTGAATATTCCTGGGCAGCCGAATACAGCAGTTCGGCTTTCTGGGTCGCGAGGTCACTTTACACGTAGCTGCTATTTTCCCGGTCAGCCGAGTACCGCACTTAAGCTTTCTGGGTCGCGAGGTCACACTACCCGTAGATTGAATATTCCTGGGCAGCCGAATACAGCAGTTCGGCTTTCTGGGTCGCGAGGTCACTTTACACGTAGCTGCTATTTTCCCGGTCTTCCGAGTACCGCACTTAAGCTTTCTGGGTCGCGAGGTCACACTACCCGTAGATTGAATATTCCTGGGCAGCCGAATACAGCAGTTCGGCTTTCTGGGTCGCGAGGTCACTTTACACGTAGCTGCTATTTTCCCGGTCAGCTGAGTACCGCACTTAAGCTTTCTGGGTCGCGAGGTCACACTACCCGTAGATTGAATATTCCTGGGCAGCCGAATACAGCAGTTCGGCTTTCTGGGTCGCGAGGTCACTTTACACGTAGCTGCTATTTTCCCGGTCTTCCGAGTACCGCACTTAAGCTTTCTGTGTCGCGAGGTCACACTACCCGTAGATTAATATTCCTGGGCAGCCGAATACAGCAGTTCGACTTTCTAGGTCGCGAGGTCACTTTACACGGAGCTGCTATTTTCCCGGTCTGCTGAGTAACGCACTTAAGCTTTCTGTGTCGCGAGGTCACACTACCCGTAGATTGAATATTCCTGGGCAGCCGAATACAGCAGTTCGGCTTTCTGGGTCGCGAGGTCACTTTACACGTAGCTGCTATTTTCCCGGTCTTCCGAGTACCGCACTTAAGCTTTCTGTGTCGCGAGGTCACACTACCCGTAGATTAATATTCCTGGGCAGCCGAATACAGCAGTTCGACTTTCTAGGTCGCGAGGTCACTTTACACGGAGCTGCTATTTTCCCGGTCTGCTGAGTAACGCACTTAAGCTTTCTGTGTCGCGAGGTCACACTACCCGTAGATTGAATATTCCTGGGCAGCCGAATACAGCAGTTCGGCTTTCTGGGTCGCGAGGTCACTTTACACGTAGCTGCTATTTTCCCGGTCTGCTGAGTACCGCACTTAAGCTTTCTGGGTCGCGAGGTCACACTACCCGTAGATTGAATATTCCTGGGCAGCCGAATACAGCAGTTCGGCTTTCTGGGTCGCGAGGTCACTTTACACGTAGCTGCTATTTTCCCGGTCTTCCGAGTACCGCACTTAAGCTTTCTGTGTCGCGAGGTCACACTACCCGTAGATTGAATATTCCTGGGCAGCCGAATACAGCAGTTCGGCTTTCTGGGTCGCGAGGTCACTTTACACGTAGCTGCTATTTTCCCGGTCAGCTGAGTACCGCACTTAAGCTTTCTGGGTCGCGAGGTCACATTACCCGTAGATTGAATATTCCTGGGCAGCCGAATACAGCAGTTCGGCTTTCTGGGTCGCGAGGTCACTTTACACGTAGCTGCTATTTTCCCGGTCTTCCGAGTACCGCACTTAAGCTTTCTGGGTCGCGAGGTCACACTACCCGTAGATTGAATATTCCTGGGCAGCCGAATACAGCAGTTCGGCTTTCTGGGTCGCGAGGTCACTTTACACGTAGCTGCTATTTTCCCGGTCTGCCGAGTACCGCACTTAAGCTTTCTGGGTCGCGAGGTCACACTACCCGTAGATTGAATATTCCTAGGCAGCCGAATACAGCAGTTCGGCTTTCTGGGTCGCGAGGTCACTTTACACGTAGCTGCTATTTTCCCGGTCTGCCGAGTACCGCACTTAAGCTTTCTGGGTCGCGAGTTCACACTACCCGTAGATTGAATATTCCTGGGCAGCCGAATACAGCAGTTCGGCTTTCTGGGTCGCGAGGTCACTTTACACGTAGCTGCTATTTTCCCGGTCAGCTGAGTACCGCACTTAAGCTTTCTGGGTCGCGAGGTCACACTACCCGTAGATTGAATATTCCTGGGCAGCCGAATACAGCAGTTCGGCTTTCTGGGTCGCGAGGTCACTTTACACGTAGCTGCTATTTTCCCGGTCTTCCGAGTACCGCACTTAAGCTTTCTGGGTCGCGAGGTCACACTACCCGTAGATTGAATATTCCTGGGCAGCCGAATACAGCAGTTCGGCTTTCTGGGTCGCGAGGTCACTTTACACGTAGCTGCTATTTTCCCGGTCAGCTGAGTACCGCACTTAAGCTTTCTGGGTCGCGAGGTCACACTACCCGTAGATTGCATATTCCTGGGCAGCCGAATACAGCAGTTCGGCTTTCTGGGTCGCGAGGTCACTTTACACGTAGCTGCTATTTTCCCGGTCTGCCGAGTACCGCACTTAAGCTTTCTGGGTCGCGAGGTCACACTACCCGTAGATTGAATATTCCTGGGCAGCCGAATACAGCAGTTCGGCTTTCTGGGTCGCGAGGTCACTTTACACGTAGCTGCTATTTTCCCGGTCAGCCGAGTACCGCACTTAAGCTTTCTGGGTCGCGAGGTCACACTACCCGTAGATTGAATATTCCTGGGCAGCCGAATACAGCAGTTCGGCTTTCTGGGTCGCGAGGTCACTTTACACGTAGCTGCTATTTTCCCGGTCTTCCGAGTACCGCACTTAAGCTTTCTGGGTCGCGAGGTCACACTACCCGTAGATTGAATATTCCTGGGCAGCCGAATACAGCAGTTCGGCTTTCTGGGTCGCGAGGTCACTTTACACGTAGCTGCTATTTTCCCGGTCAGCTGAGTACCGCACTTAAGCTTTCTGGGTCGCGAGGTCACACTACCCGTAGATTGAATATTCCTGGGCAGCCGAATACAGCAGTTCGGCTTTCTGGGTCGCGAGGTCACTTTACACGTAGCTGCTATTTTCCCGGTCTTCCGAGTACCGCACTTAAGCTTTCTGTGTCGCGAGGTCACACTACCCGTAGATTAATATTCCTGGGCAGCCGAATACAGCAGTTCGACTTTCTAGGTCGCGAGGTCACTTTACACGGAGCTGCTATTTTCCCGGTCTGCTGAGTAACGCACTTAAGCTTTCTGTGTCGCGAGGTCACACTACCCGTAGATTGAATATTCCTGGCAGCCGAATACAGCAGTTCGGCTTTCTGGGTCGCGAGGTCACTTTACACGTAGCTGCTATTTTCCCGGTCTGCTGAGTACCGCACTTAAGCTTTCTGGGTCGCGAGGTCACACTACCCGTAGATTGAATATTCCTGGGCAGCCGAATACAGCAGTTCGGCTTTCTGGGTCGCGAGGTCACTTTACACGTAGCTGCTATTTTCCCGGTCTGCCGAGTACCGCACTTAAGCTTTCTGGGTCGCGAGGTCACACTACCCGTAGATTGAATATTCCTGGGCAGCCGAATACAGCAGTTCGGCTTTCTGGGTCGCGAGGTCACTTTACACGTAGCTGCTATTTTCCCGGTCTTCCGAGTACCGCACTTAAGCTTTCTGTGTCGCGAGGTCACACTACCCGTAGATTAATATTCCTGGGCAGCCGAATACAGCAGTTCGACTTTCTAGGTCGCGAGGTCACTTTACACGGAGCTGCTATTTTCCCGGTCTGCTGAGTAACGCACTTAAGCTTTCTGTGTCGCGAGGTCACACTACCCGTAGATTGAATATTCCTGGGCAGCCGAATACAGCAGTTCGGCTTTCTGGGTCGCGAGGTCACTTTACACGTAGCTGCTATTTTCCCAGTCTGCTGAGTACCGCACTTAAGCTTTCTGGGTCGCGAGGTCACACTACCCGTAGATTGAATATTCCTGGGCAGCCGAATACAGCAGTTCGGCTTTCTGGGTCGCGAGGTCACTTTACACGTAGCTGCTATTTTCCCGGTCTTCCGAGTACCGCACTTAAGCTTTCTGGGTCGCGAGGTCACACTACCCGTAGATTGAATATTCCTGGGCAGCCGAATACAGCAGTTCGGCTTTCTGGGTCGCGAGGTCACTTTACACGTAGCTGCTATTTTCCCGGTCTGCCGAGTACCGCACTTAAGCTTTCTGGGTCGCGAGGTCACACTACCCGTAGATTGAATATTCCTGGGCAGCCGAATACAGCAGTTCGGCTTTCTGGGTCGCGAGGTCACTTTACACGTAGCTGCTATTTTCCCGGTCAGCTGAGTACCGCACTTAAGCTTTCTGGGTCGCGAGGTCACACTACCCGTAGATTGCATATTCCTGGGCAGCCGAATACAGCAGTTCGGCTTTCTGGGTCGCGAGGTCACTTTACACGTAGCTGCTATTTTCCCGGTCTGCCGAGTACCGCACTTAAGCTTTCTGGGTCGCGAGGTCACACTACCCGTAGATTGAATATTCCTGGGCAGCCGAATACAGCAGTTCGGCTTTCTGGGTCGCGAGGTCACTTTACACGTAGCTGCTATTTTCCCGGTCAGCTGAGTACCGCACTTAAGCTTTCTGGGTCGCGAGGTCACACTACCCGTAGATTGCATATTCCTGGGCAGCCGAATACAGCAGTTCGGCTTTCTGGGTCGCGAGGTCACTTTACACGTAGCTGCTATTTTCCCGGTCTGCCGAGTACCGCACTTAAGCTTTCTGGGTCGCGAGGTCACACTACCCGTAGATTGAATATTCCTGGGCAGCCGAATACAGCAGTTCGGCTTTCTGGGTCGCGAGGTCACTTTACACGTAGCTGCTATTTTCCCGGTCAGCCGAGTACCGCACTTAAGCTTTCTGGGTCGCGAGGTCACACTACCCGTAGATTGAATATTCCTGGGCAGCCGAATACAGCAGTTCGGCTTTCTGGGTCGCGAGGTCACTTTACACGTAGCTGCTATTTTCCCGGTCTTCCGAGTACCGCACTTAAGCTTTCTGGGTCGCGAGGTCACACTACCCGTAGATTGAATATTCCTGGGCAGCCGAATACAGCAGTTCGGCTTTCTGGGTCGCGAGGTCACTTTACACGTAGCTGCTATTTTCCCGGTCAGCTGAGTACCGCACTTAAGCTTTCTGGGTCGCGAGGTCACACTACCCGTAGATTGAATATTCCTGGGCAGCCGAATACAGCAGTTCGGCTTTCTGGGTCGCGAGGTCACTTTACACGTAGCTGCTATTTTCCCGGTCTTCCGAGTACCGCACTTAAGCTTTCTGTGTCGCGAGGTCACACTACCCGTAGATTAATATTCCTGGGCAGCCGAATACAGCAGTTCGACTTTCTAGGTCGCGAGGTCACTTTACACGGAGCTGCTATTTTCCCGGTCTGCTGAGTAACGCACTTAAGCTTTCTGTGTCGCGAGGTCACACTACCCGTAGATTGAATATTCCTGGCAGCCGAATACAGCAGTTCGGCTTTCTGGGTCGCGAGGTCACTTTACACGTAGCTGCTATTTTCCCGGTCTGCTGAGTACCGCACTTAAGCTTTCTGGGTCGCGAGGTCACACTACCCGTAGATTGAATATTCCTGGGCAGCCGAATACAGCAGTTCGGCTTTCTGGGTCGCGAGGTCACTTTACACGTAGCTGCTATTTTCCCGGTCTGCCGAGTACCGCACTTAAGCTTTCTGGGTCGCGAGGTCACACTACCCGTAGATTGAATATTCCTGGGCAGCCGAATACAGCAGTTCGGCTTTCTGGGTCGCGAGGTCACTTTACACGTAGCTGCTATTTTCCCGGTCTTCCGAGTACCGCACTTAAGCTTTCTGTGTCGCGAGGTCACACTACCCGTAGATTAATATTCCTGGGCAGCCGAATACAGCAGTTCGACTTTCTAGGTCGCGAGGTCACTTTACACGGAGCTGCTATTTTCCCGGTCTGCTGAGTAACGCACTTAAGCTTTCTGTGTCGCGAGGTCACACTACCCGTAGATTGAATATTCCTGGGCAGCCGAATACAGCAGTTCGGCTTTCTGGGTCGCGAGGTCACTTTACACGTAGCTGCTATTTTCCCAGTCTGCTGAGTACCGCACTTAAGCTTTCTGGGTCGCGAGGTCACACTACCCGTAGATTGAATATTCCTGGGCAGCCGAATACAGCAGTTCGGCTTTCTGGGTCGCGAGGTCACTTTACACGTAGCTGCTATTTTCCCGGTCTTCCGAGTACCGCACTTAAGCTTTCTGGGTCGCGAGGTCACACTACCCGTAGATTGAATATTCCTGGGCAGCCGAATACAGCAGTTCGGCTTTCTGGGTCGCGAGGTCACTTTACACGTAGCTGCTATTTTCCCGGTCTGCCGAGTACCGCACTTAAGCTTTCTGGGTCGCGAGGTCACACTACCCGTAGATTGAATATTCCTGGGCAGCCGAATACAGCAGTTCGGCTTTCTGGGTCGCGAGGTCACTTTACACGTAGCTGCTATTTTCCCGGTCTTCCGAGTACCGCACTTAAGCTTTCTGGGTCGCGAGGTCACACTACCCGTAGATTGAATATTCCTGGGCAGCCGAATACAGCAGTTCGGCTTTCTGGGTCGCGAGGTCACTTTACACGTAGCTGCTATTTTCCCGGTCTGCCGAGTACCGCACTTAAGCTTTCTGGGTCGCGAGGTCACACTACCCGTAGATTGAATATTCCTGGGCAGCCGAATACAGCAGTTCGGCTTTCTGGGTCGCGAGGTCACTTTACACGTAGCTGCTATTTTCCCGGTCTGCCGAGTACCGCACTTAAGCTTTCTGGGTCGCGAGGTCACACTACCCGTAGATTGAATATTCCTGGGCAGCCGAATACAGCAGTTCGGCTTTCTGGGTCGTGAGGTCACTTTACACGTAGCTGCTATTTTCCCGGTCAGCTGAGTACCGCACTTAAGCTTTCTGGGTCGCGAGGTCACACTACCCGTAGATTGAATATTCCTGGGCAGCCGAATACAGCAGTTCGGCTTTCTGGGTCGCGAGGTCACTTTACACGTAGCTGCTATTTTCCCGGTCTTCCGAGTACCGCACTTAAGCTTTCTGGGTCGCGAGGTCACACTACCCGTAGATTGAATATTCCTGTGCAGCCGAATACAGCAGTTCGGCTTTCTGGGTCGCGAGGTCACTTTACACGTAGCTGCTATTTTCCCGGTCAGCTGAGTACCGCACTTAAGCTTTCTGGGTCGCGAGGTCACACTACCCGTAGATTGAATATTCCTGGGCAGCCGAATACAGCAGTTCGGCTTTCTGGGTCGCGAGGTCACTTTACACGTAGCTGCTATTTTCCCGGTCTTCCGAGTACCGCACTTAAGCTTTCTGGGTCGCGAGGTCACACTACCCGTAGATTGAATATTCCTGGGCAGCCGAATACAGCAGTTCGGCTTTCTGGGTCGCGAGGTCACTTTACACGTAGCTGCTATTTTCCCGGTCTGCCGAGTACCGCACTTAAGCTTTCTGGGTCGCGAGGTCACACTACCCGTAGATTGAATATTCCTGGGCAGCCGAATACAGCAGTTCGGCTTTCTGGGTCGCGAGGTCACTTTACACGTAGCTGCTATTTTCCCGGTCTGCCGAGTACCGCACTTAAGCTTTCTGGGTCGCGAGGTCACACTACCCGTAGATTGAATATTCCTGGGCAGCCGAATACAGCAGTTCGGCTTTCTGGGTCGCGAGGTCACTTTACACGTAGCTGCTATTTTCCCGGTCTTCCGAGTACCGCACTTAAGCTTTCTGGGTCGCGAGGTCACACTACCCGTAGATTGAATATTCCTGGGCAACCGAATACAGCAGTTCGGCTTTCTGGGTCGCGAGGTCACTTTACACGTAGCTGCTATTTTCCCGGTCTTCCGAGTACCGCACTTAAGCTTTCTGGGTCGCGAGGTCACACTACCCGTAGATTGAATATTCCTGGGCAGCCGAATACAGCAGTTCGGCTTTCTGGGTCGCGAGGTCACTTTACACGTAGCTGCTATTTTCCCGGTCAGCTGAGTACCGCACTTAAGCTTTCTGGGTCGCGAGGTCACACTACCCGTAGATTGAATATTCCTGGGCAGCCGAATACAGCAGTTCGGCTTTCTGGGTCGCGAGGTCACTTTACACGTAGCTGCTATTTTCCCGGTCTGCCGAGTACCGCACTTAAGCTTTCTGGGTCGCGAGGTCACACTACCCGTAGATTGAATATTCCTGGGCAGCCGAATACAGCAGTTCGGCTTTCTGGGTCGCGAGGTCACTTTACACGTAGCTGCTATTTTCCCGGTCAGCTGAGTACCGCACTTAAGCTTTCTGGGTCGCGAGGTCACACTACCCGTAGATTGAATATTCCTGGGCAGCCGAATACAGCAGTTCGGCTTTCTGGGTCGCGAGGTCACTTTACACCTAGCTGCTATTTTCCCGGTCTTCCGAGTACCGCACTTAAGCTTTCTGGGTCGCGAGGTCACACTACCCGTAGATTGAATATTCCTGGGCAGCCGAATACAGCAGTTCGGCTTTCTGGGTCGCGAGGTCACTTTACACGTAGCTGCTATTTTCCCGGTCAGCTGAGTACCGCACTTAAGCTTTCTGGGTCGCGAGGTCACACTACCCGTAGATTGAATATTCCTGGGCAGCCGAATACAGCAGTTCGGCTTTCTGGGTCGCGAGGTCACTTTACACGTAGCTGCTATTTTCCCGGTCTTCCGAGTACCGCACTTAAGCTTTCTGTGTCGCGAGGTCACACTACCCGTAGATTAATATTCCTGGGCAGCCGAATACAGCAGTTCGACTTTCTAGGTCGCGAGGTCACTTTACACGGAGCTGCTATTTTCCCGGTCTGCTGAGTAACGCACTTAAGCTTTCTGTGTCGCGAGGTCACACTACCCGTAGATTGAATATTCCTGGGCAGCCGAATACAGCAGTTCGGCTTTCTGGGTCGCGAGGTCACTTTACACGTAGCTGCTATTTTCCCGGTCTGCTGAGTACCGCACTTAAGCTTTCTGGGTCGCGAGGTCACACTACCCGTAGATTGAATATTCCTGGGCAGCCGAATACAGCAGTTCGGCTTTCTGGGTCGCGAGGTCACTTTACACGTAGCTGCTATTTTCCCGGTCTGCCGAGTACCGCACTTAAGCTTTCTGGGTCGCGAGGTCACACTACCCGTAGATTGAATATTCCTGGGCAGCCGAATACAGCAGTTCGGCTTTCTGGGTCGCGAGGTCACTTTACACGTAGCTGCTATTTTCCCGGTCAGCTGAGTACCGCACTTAAGCTTTCTGGGTCGCGAGGTCACACTACCCGTAGATTGAATATTCCTGGGCAGCCGAATACAGCAGTTCGGCTTTCTGGGTCGCGAGGTCACTTTACACGTAGCTGCTATTTTCCCGGTCTTCCGAGTACCGCACTTAAGCTTTCTGTGTCGCGAGGTCACACTACCCGTAGATTAATATTCCTGGGCAGCCGAATACAGCAGTTCGACTTTCTAGGTCGCGAGGTCACTTTACACGGAGCTGCTATTTTCCCGGTCTGCTGAGTAACGCACTTAAGCTTTCTGTGTCGCGAGGTCACACTACCCGTAGATTGAATATTCCTGGGCAGCCGAATACAGCAGTTCGGCTTTCTGGGTCGCGAGGTCACTTTACACGTAGCTGCTATTTTCCCGGTCTGCTGAGTACCGCACTTAAGCTTTCTGGGTCGCGAGGTCACACTACCCGTAGATTGAATATTCCTGGGCAGCCGAATACAGCAGTTCGGCTTTCTGGGTCGCGAGGTCACTTTACACGTAGCTGCTATTTTCCCGGTCTTCCGAGTACCGCACTTAAGCTTTCTGTGTCGCGAGGTCACACTACCCGTAGATTGAATATTCCTGGGCAGCCGAATACAGCAGTTCGGCTTTCTGGGTCGCGAGGTCACTTTACACGTAGCTGCTATTTTCCCGGTCAGCTGAGTACCGCACTTAAGCTTTCTGGGTCGCGAGGTCACATTACCCGTAGATTGAATATTCCTGGGCAGCCGAATACAGCAGTTCGGCTTTCTGGGTCGCGAGGTCACTTTACACGTAGCTGCTATTTTCCCGGTCTTCCGAGTACCGCACTTAAGCTTTCTGGGTCGCGAGGTCACACTACCCGTAGATTGAATATTCCTGGGCAGCCGAATACAGCAGTTCGGCTTTCTGGGTCGCGAGGTCACTTTACACGTAGCTGCTATTTTCCCGGTCTTCCGAGTACCGCACTTAAGCTTTCTGGGTCGCGAGGTCACACTACCCGTAGATTGAATATTCCTGGGCAACCGAATACAGCAGTTCGGCTTTCTGGGTCGCGAGGTCACTTTACACGTAGCTGCTATTTTCCCGGTCTTCCGAGTACCGCACTTAAGCTTTCTGGGTCGCGAGGTCACACTACCCGTAGATTGAATATTCCTGGGCAGCCGAATACAGCAGTTCGGCTTTCTGGGTCGCGAGGTCACTTTACACGTAGCTGCTATTTTCCCGGTCAGCTGAGTACCGCACTTAAGCTTTCTGGGTCGCGAGGTCACACTACCCGTAGATTGAATATTCCTGGGCAGCCGAATACAGCAGTTCGGCTTTCTGGGTCGCGAGGTCACTTTACACGTAGCTGCTATTTTCCCGGTCTGCCGAGTACCGCACTTAAGCTTTCTGGGTCGCGAGGTCACACTACCCGTAGATTGAATATTCCTGGGCAGCCGAATACAGCAGTTCGGCTTTCTGGGTCGCGAGGTCACTTTACACGTAGCTGCTATTTTCCCGGTCAGCTGAGTACCGCACTTAAGCTTTCTGGGTCGCGAGGTCACACTACCCGTAGATTGAATATTCCTGGGCAGCCGAATACAGCAGTTCGGCTTTCTGGGTCGCGAGGTCACTTTACACCTAGCTGCTATTTTCCCGGTCTTCCGAGTACCGCACTTAAGCTTTCTGGGTCGCGAGGTCACACTACCCGTAGATTGAATATTCCTGGGCAGCCGAATACAGCAGTTCGGCTTTCTGGGTCGCGAGGTCACTTTACACGTAGCTGCTATTTTCCCGGTCAGCTGAGTACCGCACTTAAGCTTTCTGGGTCGCGAGGTCACACTACCCGTAGATTGAATATTCCTGGGCAGCCGAATACAGCAGTTCGGCTTTCTGGGTCGCGAGGTCACTTTACACGTAGCTGCTATTTTCCCGGTCTTCCGAGTACCGCACTTAAGCTTTCTGTGTCGCGAGGTCACACTACCCGTAGATTAATATTCCTGGGCAGCCGAATACAGCAGTTCGACTTTCTAGGTCGCGAGGTCACTTTACACGGAGCTGCTATTTTCCCGGTCTGCTGAGTAACGCACTTAAGCTTTCTGTGTCGCGAGGTCACACTACCCGTAGATTGAATATTCCTGGGCAGCCGAATACAGCAGTTCGGCTTTCTGGGTCGCGAGGTCACTTTACACGTAGCTGCTATTTTCCCGGTCTGCTGAGTACCGCACTTAAGCTTTCTGGGTCGCGAGGTCACACTACCCGTAGATTGAATATTCCTGGGCAGCCGAATACAGCAGTTCGGCTTTCTGGGTCGCGAGGTCACTTTACACGTAGCTGCTATTTTCCCGGTCTGCCGAGTACCGCACTTAAGCTTTCTGGGTCGCGAGGTCACACTACCCGTAGATTGAATATTCCTGGGCAGCCGAATACAGCAGTTCGGCTTTCTGGGTCGCGAGGTCACTTTACACGTAGCTGCTATTTTCCCGGTCAGCTGAGTACCGCACTTAAGCTTTCTGGGTCGCGAGGTCACACTACCCGTAGATTGAATATTCCTGGGCAGCCGAATACAGCAGTTCGGCTTTCTGGGTCGCGAGGTCACTTTACACGTAGCTGCTATTTTCCCGGTCTTCCGAGTACCGCACTTAAGCTTTCTGTGTCGCGAGGTCACACTACCCGTAGATTAATATTCCTGGGCAGCCGAATACAGCAGTTCGACTTTCTAGGTCGCGAGGTCACTTTACACGGAGCTGCTATTTTCCCGGTCTGCTGAGTAACGCACTTAAGCTTTCTGTGTCGCGAGGTCACACTACCCGTAGATTGAATATTCCTGGGCAGCCGAATACAGCAGTTCGGCTTTCTGGGTCGCGAGGTCACTTTACACGTAGCTGCTATTTTCCCGGTCTGCTGAGTACCGCACTTAAGCTTTCTGGGTCGCGAGGTCACACTACCCGTAGATTGAATATTCCTGGGCAGCCGAATACAGCAGTTCGGCTTTCTGGGTCGCGAGGTCACTTTACACGTAGCTGCTATTTTCCCGGTCTTCCGAGTACCGCACTTAAGCTTTCTGTGTCGCGAGGTCACACTACCCGTAGATTGAATATTCCTGGGCAGCCGAATACAGCAGTTCGGCTTTCTGGGTCGCGAGGTCACTTTACACGTAGCTGCTATTTTCCCGGTCAGCTGAGTACCGCACTTAAGCTTTCTGGGTCGCGAGGTCACATTACCCGTAGATTGAATATTCCTGGGCAGCCGAATACAGCAGTTCGGCTTTCTGGGTCGCGAGGTCACTTTACACGTAGCTGCTATTTTCCCGGTCTTCCGAGTACCGCACTTAAGCTTTCTGGGTCGCGAGGTCACACTACCCGTAGATTGAATATTCCTGGGCAGCCGAATACAGCAGTTCGGCTTTCTGGGTCGCGAGGTCACTTTACACGTAGCTGCTATTTTCCCGGTCTGCCGAGTACCGCACTTAAGCTTTCTGGGTCGCGAGGTCACACTACCCGTAGATTGAATATTCCTAGGCAGCCGAATACAGCAGTTCGGCTTTCTGGGTCGCGAGGTCACTTTACACGTAGCTGCTATTTTCCCGGTCTGCCGAGTACCGCACTTAAGCTTTCTGGGTCGCGAGTTCACACTACCCGTAGATTGAATATTCCTGGGCAGCCGAATACAGCAGTTCGGCTTTCTGGGTCGCGAGGTCACTTTACACGTAGCTGCTATTTTCCCGGTCAGCTGAGTACCGCACTTAAGCTTTCTGGGTCGCGAGGTCACACTACCCGTAGATTGAATATTCCTGGGCAGCCGAATACAGCAGTTCGGCTTTCTGGGTCGCGAGGTCACTTTACACGTAGCTGCTATTTTCCCGGTCTTCCGAGTACCGCACTTAAGCTTTCTGGGTCGCGAGGTCACACTACCCGTAGATTGAATATTCCTGGGCAGCCGAATACAGCAGTTCGGCTTTCTGGGTCGCGAGGTCACTTTACACGTAGCTGCTATTTTCCCGGTCAGCTGAGTACCGCACTTAAGCTTTCTGGGTCGCGAGGTCACACTACCCGTAGATTGCATATTCCTGGGCAGCCGAATACAGCAGTTCGGCTTTCTGGGTCGCGAGGTCACTTTACACGTAGCTGCTATTTTCCCGGTCTGCCGAGTACCGCACTTAAGCTTTCTGGGTCGCGAGGTCACACTACCCGTAGATTGAATATTCCTGGGCAGCCGAATACAGCAGTTCGGCTTTCTGGGTCGCGAGGTCACTTTACACGTAGCTGCTATTTTCCCGGTCAGCCGAGTACCGCACTTAAGCTTTCTGGGTCGCGAGGTCACACTACCCGTAGATTGAATATTCCTGGGCAGCCGAATACAGCAGTTCGGCTTTCTGGGTCGCGAGGTCACTTTACACGTAGCTGCTATTTTCCCGGTCTTCCGAGTACCGCACTTAAGCTTTCTGGGTCGCGAGGTCACACTACCCGTAGATTGAATATTCCTGGGCAGCCGAATACAGCAGTTCGGCTTTCTGGGTCGCGAGGTCACTTTACACGTAGCTGCTATTTTCCCGGTCAGCTGAGTACCGCACTTAAGCTTTCTGGGTCGCGAGGTCACACTACCCGTAGATTGAATATTCCTGGGCAGCCGAATACAGCAGTTCGGCTTTCTGGGTCGCGAGGTCACTTTACACGTAGCTGCTATTTTCCCGGTCTTCCGAGTACCGCACTTAAGCTTTCTGTGTCGCGAGGTCACACTACCCGTAGATTAATATTCCTGGGCAGCCGAATACAGCAGTTCGACTTTCTAGGTCGCGAGGTCACTTTACACGGAGCTGCTATTTTCCCGGTCTGCTGAGTAACGCACTTAAGCTTTCTGTGTCGCGAGGTCACACTACCCGTAGATTGAATATTCCTGGCAGCCGAATACAGCAGTTCGGCTTTCTGGGTCGCGAGGTCACTTTACACGTAGCTGCTATTTTCCCGGTCTGCTGAGTACCGCACTTAAGCTTTCTGGGTCGCGAGGTCACACTACCCGTAGATTGAATATTCCTGGGCAGCCGAATACAGCAGTTCGGCTTTCTGGGTCGCGAGGTCACTTTACACGTAGCTGCTATTTTCCCGGTCTGCCGAGTACCGCACTTAAGCTTTCTGGGTCGCGAGGTCACACTACCCGTAGATTGAATATTCCTGGGCAGCCGAATACAGCAGTTCGGCTTTCTGGGTCGCGAGGTCACTTTACACGTAGCTGCTATTTTCCCGGTCTTCCGAGTACCGCACTTAAGCTTTCTGTGTCGCGAGGTCACACTACCCGTAGATTAATATTCCTGGGCAGCCGAATACAGCAGTTCGACTTTCTAGGTCGCGAGGTCACTTTACACGGAGCTGCTATTTTCCCGGTCTGCTGAGTAACGCACTTAAGCTTTCTGTGTCGCGAGGTCACACTACCCGTAGATTGAATATTCCTGGGCAGCCGAATACAGCAGTTCGGCTTTCTGGGTCGCGAGGTCACTTTACACGTAGCTGCTATTTTCCCAGTCTGCTGAGTACCGCACTTAAGCTTTCTGGGTCGCGAGGTCACACTACCCGTAGATTGAATATTCCTGGGCAGCCGAATACAGCAGTTCGGCTTTCTGGGTCGCGAGGTCACTTTACACGTAGCTGCTATTTTCCCGGTCTTCCGAGTACCGCACTTAAGCTTTCTGGGTCGCGAGGTCACACTACCCGTAGATTGAATATTCCTGGGCAGCCGAATACAGCAGTTCGGCTTTCTGGGTCGCGAGGTCACTTTACACGTAGCTGCTATTTTCCCGGTCTGCCGAGTACCGCACTTAAGCTTTCTGGGTCGCGAGGTCACACTACCCGTAGATTGAATATTCCTGGGCAGCCGAATACAGCAGTTCGGCTTTCTGGGTCGCGAGGTCACTTTACACGTAGCTGCTATTTTCCCGGTCTTCCGAGTACCGCACTTAAGCTTTCTGGGTCGCGAGGTCACACTACCCGTAGATTGAATATTCCTGGGCAGCCGAATACAGCAGTTCGGCTTTCTGGGTCGCGAGGTCACTTTACACGTAGCTGCTATTTTCCCGGTCTGCCGAGTACCGCACTTAAGCTTTCTGGGTCGCGAGGTCACACTACCCGTAGATTGAATATTCCTGGGCAGCCGAATACAGCAGTTCGGCTTTCTGGGTCGCGAGGTCACTTTACACGTAGCTGCTATTTTCCCGGTCTGCCGAGTACCGCACTTAAGCTTTCTGGGTCGCGAGGTCACACTACCCGTAGATTGAATATTCCTGGGCAGCCGAATACAGCAGTTCGGCTTTCTGGGTCGTGAGGTCACTTTACACGTAGCTGCTATTTTCCCGGTCAGCTGAGTACCGCACTTAAGCTTTCTGGGTCGCGAGGTCACACTACCCGTAGATTGAATATTCCTGGGCAGCCGAATACAGCAGTTCGGCTTTCTGGGTCGCGAGGTCACTTTACACGTAGCTGCTATTTTCCCGGTCTTCCGAGTACCGCACTTAAGCTTTCTGGGTCGCGAGGTCACACTACCCGTAGATTGAATATTCCTGGGCAGCCGAATACAGCAGTTCGGCTTTCTGGGTCGCGAGGTCACTTTACACGTAGCTGCTATTTTCCCGGTCAGCTGAGTACCGCACTTAAGCTTTCTGGGTCGCGAGGTCACACTACCCGTAGATTGAATATTCCTGGGCAGCCGAATACAGCAGTTCGGCTTTCTGGGTCGCGAGGTCACTTTACACGTAGCTGCTATTTTCCCGGTCTTCCGAGTACCGCACTTAAGCTTTCTGGGTCGCGAGGTCACACTACCCGTAGATTGAATATTCCTGGGCAGCCGAATACAGCAGTTCGGCTTTCTGGGTCGCGAGGTCACTTTACACGTAGCTGCTATTTTCCCGGTCTGCCGAGTACCGCACTTAAGCTTTCTGGGTCGCGAGGTCACACTACCCGTAGATTGAATATTCCTGGGCAGCCGAATACAGCAGTTCGGCTTTCTGGGTCGCGAGGTCACTTTACACGTAGCTGCTATTTTCCCGGTCTGCCGAGTACCGCACTTAAGCTTTCTGGGTCGCGAGGTCACACTACCCGTAGATTGAATATTCCTGGGCAGCCGAATACAGCAGTTCGGCTTTCTGGGTCGCGAGGTCACTTTACACGTAGCTGCTATTTTCCCGGTCTTCCGAGTACCGCACTTAAGCTTTCTGGGTCGCGAGGTCACACTACCCGTAGATTGAATATTCCTGGGCAGCCGAATACAGCAGTTCGGCTTTCTGGGTCGCGAGGTCACTTTACACGTAGCTGCTATTTTCCCGGTCTTCCGAGTACCGCACTTAAGCTTTCTGGGTCGCGAGGTCACACTACCCGTAGATTGAATATTCCTGGGCAGCCGAATACAGCAGTTCGGCTTTCTGGGTCGCGAGGTCACTTTACACGTAGCTGCTATTTTCCCGGTCAGCTGAGTACCGCACTTAAGCTTTCTGGGTCGCGAGGTCACACTACCCGTAGATTGAATATTCCTGGGCAGCCGAATACAGCAGTTCGGCTTTCTGGGTCGCGAGGTCACTTTACACGTAGCTGCTATTTTCCCGGTCTGCCGAGTACCGCACTTAAGCTTTCTGGGTCGCGAGGTCACACTACCCGTAGATTGAATATTCCTGGGCAGCCGAATACAGCAGTTCGGCTTTCTGGGTCGCGAGGTCACTTTACACGTAGCTGCTATTTTCCCGGTCAGCTGAGTACCGCACTTAAGCTTTCTGGGTCGCGAGGTCACACTACCCGTAGATTGAATATTCCTGGGCAGCCGAATACAGCAGTTCGGCTTTCTGGGTCGCGAGGTCACTTTACACCTAGCTGCTATTTTCCCGGTCTTCCGAGTACCGCACTTAAGCTTTCTGGGTCGCGAGGTCACACTACCCGTAGATTGAATATTCCTGGGCAGCCGAATACAGCAGTTCGGCTTTCTGGGTCGCGAGGTCACTTTACACGTAGCTGCTATTTTCCCGGTCAGCTGAGTACCGCACTTAAGCTTTCTGGGTCGCGAGGTCACACTACCCGTAGATTGAATATTCCTGGGCAGCCGAATACAGCAGTTCGGCTTTCTGGGTCGCGAGGTCACTTTACACGTAGCTGCTATTTTCCCGGTCTTCCGAGTACCGCACTTAAGCTTTCTGTGTCGCGAGGTCACACTACCCGTAGATTAATATTCCTGGGCAGCCGAATACAGCAGTTCGACTTTCTAGGTCGCGAGGTCACTTTACACGGAGCTGCTATTTTCCCGGTCTGCTGAGTAACGCACTTAAGCTTTCTGTGTCGCGAGGTCACACTACCCGTAGATTGAATATTCCTGGGCAGCCGAATACAGCAGTTCGGCTTTCTGGGTCGCGAGGTCACTTTACACGTAGCTGCTATTTTCCCGGTCTGCTGAGTACCGCACTTAAGCTTTCTGGGTCGCGAGGTCACACTACCCGTAGATTGAATATTCCTGGGCAGCCGAATACAGCAGTTCGGCTTTCTGGGTCGCGAGGTCACTTTACACGTAGCTGCTATTTTCCCGGTCTGCCGAGTACCGCACTTAAGCTTTCTGGGTCGCGAGGTCACACTACCCGTAGATTGAATATTCCTGGGCAGCCGAATACAGCAGTTCGGCTTTCTGGGTCGCGAGGTCACTTTACACGTAGCTGCTATTTTCCCGGTCAGCTGAGTACCGCACTTAAGCTTTCTGGGTCGCGAGGTCACACTACCCGTAGATTGAATATTCCTGGGCAGCCGAATACAGCAGTTCGGCTTTCTGGGTCGCGAGGTCACTTTACACGTAGCTGCTATTTTCCCGGTCAGCTGAGTACCGCACTTAAGCTTTCTGGGTCGCGAGGTCACACTACCCGTAGATTGAATATTCCTGGGCAGCCGAATACAGCAGTTCGGCTTTCTGGGTCGCGAGGTCACTTTACACGTAGCTGCTATTTTCCCGGTCTGCCGAGTACCGCACTTAAGCTTTCTGGGTCGCGAGGTCACACTACCCGTAGATTGAATATTCCTGGGCAGCCGAATACAGCAGTTCGGCTTTCTGGGTCGCGAGGTCACTTTACACGTAGCTGCTATTTTCCCGGTCAGCCGAGTACCGCACTTAAGCTTTCTGGGTCGCGAGGTCACACTACCCGTAGATTGAATATTCCTGGGCAGCCGAATACAGCAGTTCGGCTTTCTGGGTCGCGAGGTCACTTTACACCTAGCTGCTATTTTCCCGGTCTGCCGAGTACCGCACTTAAGCTTTCTGGGTCGCGAGGTCACACTACCCGTAGATTGAATATTCCTGGGCAGCCGAATACAGCAGTTCGGCTTTCTGGGTCGCGAGGTCACTTTACACGTAGCTGCTATTTTCCCGGTCTGCCGAGTACCGCACTTAAGCTTTCTGGGTCGCGAGGTCACACTACCCGTAGATTGAATATTCCTGGGCAGCCGAATACAGCAGTTCGGCTTTCTGGGTCGCGAGGTCACTTTACACGTAGCTGCTATTTTCCCGGTCTTCCGAGTACCGCACTTAAGCTTTCTGGGTCGCGAGGTCACACTACCCGTAGATTGAATATTCCTGGGCAGCCGAATACAGCAGTTCGGCTTTCTGGGTCGCGAGGTCACTTTACACGTAGCTGCTATTTTCCCGGTCTTCCGAGTACCGCACTTAAGCTTTCTGGGTCGCGAGGTCACACTACCCGTAGATTGAATATTCCTGGGCAGCCGAATACAGCAGTTCGGCTTTCTGGGTCGCGAGGTCACTTTACACGTAGCTGCTATTTTCCCGGTCAGCTGAGTACCGCACTTAAGCTTTCTGGGTCGCGAGGTCACACTACCCGTAGATTGAATATTCCTGGGCAGCCGAATACAGCAGTTCGGCTTTCTGGGTCGCGAGGTCACTTTACACGTAGCTGCTATTTTCCCGGTCTGCCGAGTACCGCACTTAAGCTTTCTGGGTCGCGAGGTCACACTACCCGTAGATTGAATATTCCTGGGCAGCCGAATACAGCAGTTCGGCTTTCTGGGTCGCGAGGTCACTTTACACGTAGCTGCTATTTTCCCGGTCAGCCGAGTACCGCACTTAAGCTTTCTGGGTCGCGAGGTCACACTACCCGTAGATTGAATATTCCTGGGCAGCCGAATACAGCAGTTCGGCTTTCTGGGTCGCGAGGTCACTTTACACGTAGCTGCTATTTTCCCGGTCAGCTGAGTACCGCACTTAAGCTTTCTGGGTCGCGAGGTCACACTACCCGTAGATTGAATATTCCTGGGCAGCCGAATACAGCAGTTCGGCTTTCTGGGTCGCGAGGTCACTTTACACGTAGCTGCTATTTTCCCGGTCTGCCGAGTACCGCACTTAAGCTTTCTGGGTCGCGAGGTCACACTACCCGTAGATTGAATATTCCTGGGCAGCCGAATACAGCAGTTCGGCTTTCTGGGTCGCGAGGTCACTTTACACGTAGCTGCTATTTTCCCGGTCAGCTGAGTACCGCACTTAAGCTTTCTGGGTCGCGAGGTCACACTACCCGTAGATTGAATATTCCTGGGCAGCCGAATACAGCAGTTCGGCTTTCTGGGTCGCGAGGTCACTTTACACCTAGCTGCTATTTTCCCGGTCTTCCGAGTACCGCACTTAAGCTTTCTGGGTCGCGAGGTCACACTACCCGTAGATTGAATATTCCTGGGCAGCCGAATACAGCAGTTCGGCTTTCTGGGTCGCGAGGTCACTTTACACGTAGCTGCTATTTTCCCGGTCAGCTGAGTACCGCACTTAAGCTTTCTGGGTCGCGAGGTCACACTACCCGTAGATTGAATATTCCTGGGCAGCCGAATACAGCAGTTCGGCTTTCTGGGTCGCGAGGTCACTTTACACGTAGCTGCTATTTTCCCGGTCTTCCGAGTACCGCACTTAAGCTTTCTGTGTCGCGAGGTCACACTACCCGTAGATTAATATTCCTGGGCAGCCGAATACAGCAGTTCGACTTTCTAGGTCGCGAGGTCACTTTACACGGAGCTGCTATTTTCCCGGTCTGCTGAGTAACGCACTTAAGCTTTCTGTGTCGCGAGGTCACACTACCCGTAGATTGAATATTCCTGGGCAGCCGAATACAGCAGTTCGGCTTTCTGGGTCGCGAGGTCACTTTACACGTAGCTGCTATTTTCCCGGTCTGCTGAGTACCGCACTTAAGCTTTCTGGGTCGCGAGGTCACACTACCCGTAGATTGAATATTCCTGGGCAGCCGAATACAGCAGTTCGGCTTTCTGGGTCGCGAGGTCACTTTACACGTAGCTGCTATTTTCCCGGTCTGCCGAGTACCGCACTTAAGCTTTCTGGGTCGCGAGGTCACACTACCCGTAGATTGAATATTCCTGGGCAGCCGAATACAGCAGTTCGGCTTTCTGGGTCGCGAGGTCACTTTACACGTAGCTGCTATTTTCCCGGTCAGCTGAGTACCGCACTTAAGCTTTCTGGGTCGCGAGGTCACACTACCCGTAGATTGAATATTCCTGGGCAGCCGAATACAGCAGTTCGGCTTTCTGGGTCGCGAGGTCACTTTACACGTAGCTGCTATTTTCCCGGTCAGCTGAGTACCGCACTTAAGCTTTCTGGGTCGCGAGGTCACACTACCCGTAGATTGAATATTCCTGGGCAGCCGAATACAGCAGTTCGGCTTTCTGGGTCGCGAGGTCACTTTACACGTAGCTGCTATTTTCCCGGTCTGCCGAGTACCGCACTTAAGCTTTCTGGGTCGCGAGGTCACACTACCCGTAGATTGAATATTCCTGGGCAGCCGAATACAGCAGTTCGGCTTTCTGGGTCGCGAGGTCACTTTACACGTAGCTGCTATTTTCCCGGTCAGCCGAGTACCGCACTTAAGCTTTCTGGGTCGCGAGGTCACACTACCCGTAGATTGAATATTCCTGGGCAGCCGAATACAGCAGTTCGGCTTTCTGGGTCGCGAGGTCACTTTACACCTAGCTGCTATTTTCCCGGTCTTCCGAGTACCGCACTTAAGCTTTCTGGGTCGCGAGGTCACACTACCCGTAGATTGAATATTCCTGGGCAGCCGAATACAGCAGTTCGGCTTTCTGGGTCGCGAGGTCACTTTACACGTAGCTGCTATTTTCCCGGTCAGCTGAGTACCGCACTTAAGCTTTCTGGGTCGCGAGGTCACACTACCCGTAGATTGAATATTCCTGGGCAGCCGAATACAGCAGTTCGGCTTTCTGGGTCGCGAGGTCACTTTACACGTAGCTGCTATTTTCCCGGTCTTCCGAGTACCGCACTTAAGCTTTCTGTGTCGCGAGGTCACACTACCCGTAGATTAATATTCCTGGGCAGCCGAATACAGCAGTTCGACTTTCTAGGTCGCGAGGTCACTTTACACGGAGCTGCTATTTTCCCGGTCTGCTGAGTAACGCACTTAAGCTTTCTGTGTCGCGAGGTCACACTACCCGTAGATTGAATATTCCTGGGCAGCCGAATACAGCAGTTCGGCTTTCTGGGTCGCGAGGTCACTTTACACGTAGCTGCTATTTTCCCGGTCTGCTGAGTACCGCACTTAAGCTTTCTGGGTCGCGAGGTCACACTACCCGTAGATTGAATATTCCTGGGCAGCCGAATACAGCAGTTCGGCTTTCTGGGTCGCGAGGTCACTTTACACGTAGCTGCTATTTTCCCGGTCTGCCGAGTACCGCACTTAAGCTTTCTGGGTCGCGAGGTCACACTACCCGTAGATTGAATATTCCTGGGCAGCCGAATACAGCAGTTCGGCTTTCTGGGTCGCGAGGTCACTTTACACGTAGCTGCTATTTTCCCGGTCAGCTGAGTACCGCACTTAAGCTTTCTGGGTCGCGAGGTCACACTACCCGTAGATTGAATATTCCTGGGCAGCCGAATACAGCAGTTCGGCTTTCTGGGTCGCGAGGTCACTTTACACGTAGCTGCTATTTTCCCGGTCTTCCGAGTACCGCACTTAAGCTTTCTGGGTCGCGAGGTCACACTACCCGTAGATTGAATATTCCTGGGCAGCCGAATACAGCAGTTCGGCTTTCTGGGTCGCGAGGTCACTTTACACGTAGCTGCTATTTTCCCGGTCTGCCGAGTACCGCACTTAAGCTTTCTGGGTCGCGAGGTCACACTACCCGTAGATTGAATATTCCTGGGCAGCCGAATACAGCAGTTCGGCTTTCTGGGTCGCGAGGTCACTTTACACGTAGCTGCTATTTTCCCGGTCTGCCGAGTACCGCACTTAAGCTTTCTGGGTCGCGAGGTCACACTTCCCGTAGATTGAATATTCCTGGGCAGCCGAATACAGCAGTTCGGCTTTCTGGGTCGTGAGGTCACTTTACACGTAGCTGCTATTTTCCCGGTCAGCTGAGTACCGCACTTAAGCTTTCTGGGTCGCGAGGTCACACTACCCGTAGATTGAATATTCCTGGGCAGCCGAATACAGCAGTTCGGCTTTCTGGGTCGCGAGGTCACTTTACACGTAGCTGCTATTTTCCCGGTCTTCCGAGTACCGCACTTAAGCTTTCTGGGTCGCGAGGTCACACTACCCGTAGATTGAATATTCCTGGGCAGCCGAATACAGCAGTTCGGCTTTCTGGGTCGCGAGGTCACTTTACACGTAGCTGCTATTTTCCCGGTCAGCTGAGTACCGCACTTAAGCTTTCTGGGTCGCGAGGTCACACTACCCGTAGATTGAATATTCCTGGGCAGCCGAATACAGCAGTTCGGCTTTCTGGGTCGCGAGGTCACTTTACACGTAGCTGCTATTTTCCCGGTCTGCCGAGTACCGCACTTAAGCTTTCTGGGTCGCGAGGTCACACTACCCGTAGATTGAATATTCCTGGGCAGCCGAATACAGCAGTTCGGCTTTCTGGGTCGCGAGGTCACTTTACACGTAGCTGCTATTTTCCCGGTCAGCTGAGTACCGCACTTAAGCTTTCTGGGTCGCGAGGTCACACTACCCGTAGATTGAATATTCCTGGGCAGCCGAATACAGCAGTTCGGCTTTCTGGGTCGCGAGGTCACTTTACACCTAGCTGCTATTTTCCCGGTCTTCCGAGTACCGCACTTAAGCTTTCTGGGTCGCGAGGTCACACTACCCGTAGATTGAATATTCCTGGGCAGCCGAATACAGCAGTTCGGCTTTCTGGGTCGCGAGGTCACTTTACACGTAGCTGCTATTTTCCCGGTCAGCTGAGTACCGCACTTAAGCTTTCTGGGTCGCGAGGTCACACTACCCGTAGATTGAATATTCCTGGGCAGCCGAATACAGCAGTTCGGCTTTCTGGGTCGCGAGGTCACTTTACACGTAGCTGCTATTTTCCCGGTCTTCCGAGTACCGCACTTAAGCTTTCTGTGTCGCGAGGTCACACTACCCGTAGATTAATATTCCTGGGCAGCCGAATACAGCAGTTCGACTTTCTAGGTCGCGAGGTCACTTTACACGGAGCTGCTATTTTCCCGGTCTGCTGAGTAACGCACTTAAGCTTTCTGTGTCGCGAGGTCACACTACCCGTAGATTGAATATTCCTGGGCAGCCGAATACAGCAGTTCGGCTTTCTGGGTCGCGAGGTCACTTTACACGTAGCTGCTATTTTCCCGGTCTGCTGAGTACCGCACTTAAGCTTTCTGGGTCGCGAGGTCACACTACCCGTAGATTGAATATTCCTGGGCAGCCGAATACAGC
Organism: Linyphia triangularis; assembly: GCA_963978545.1. Lineage (NCBI taxonomy): Eukaryota > Metazoa > Arthropoda > Arachnida > Araneae > Linyphiidae > Linyphia > Linyphia triangularis. The sequence goes on from OZ021725.1 coordinate 105,406,240, forward strand.
AGTTCGGCTTTCTGGGTCGCGAGGTCACTTTACACGTAGCTGCTATTTTCCCGGTCTGCCGAGTACCGCACTTAAGCTTTCTGGGTCGCGAGGTCACACTACCCGTAGATTGAATATTCCTGGGCAGCCGAATACAGCAGTTCGGCTTTCTGGGTCGCGAGGTCACTTTACACGTAGCTGCTATTTTCCCGGTCAGCTGAGTACCGCACTTAAGCTTTCTGGGTCGCGAGGTCACACTACCCGTAGATTGAATATTCCTGGGCAGCCGAATACAGCAGTTCGGCTTTCTGGGTCGCGAGGTCACTTTACACGTAGCTGCTATTTTCCCGGTCTTCCGAGTACCGCACTTAAGCTTTCTGGGTCGCGAGGTCACACTACCCGTAGATTGAATATTCCTGGGCAGCCGAATACAGCAGTTCGGCTTTCTGGGTCGCGAGGTCACTTTACACGTAGCTGCTATTTTCCCGGTCTGCCGAGTACCGCACTTAAGCTTTCTGGGTCGCGAGGTCACACTACCCGTAGATTGAATATTCCTGGGCAGCCGAATACAGCAGTTCGGCTTTCTGGGTCGCGAGGTCACTTTACACGTAGCTGCTATTTTCCCGGTCTGCCGAGTACCGCACTTAAGCTTTCTGGGTCGCGAGGTCACACTACCCGTAGATTGAATATTCCTGGGCAGCCGAATACAGCAGTTCGGCTTTCTGGGTCGTGAGGTCACTTTACACGTAGCTGCTATTTTCCCGGTCAGCTGAGTACCGCACTTAAGCTTTCTGGGTCGCGAGGTCACACTACCCGTAGATTGAATATTCCTGGGCAGCCGAATACAGCAGTTCGGCTTTCTGGGTCGCGAGGTCACTTTACACGTAGCTGCTATTTTCCCGGTCTGCCGAGTACCGCACTTAAGCTTTCTGGGTCGCGAGGTCACACTACCCGTAGATTGAATATTCCTGGGCAGCCGAATACAGCAGTTCGGCTTTCTGGGTCGCGAGGTCACTTTACACGTAGCTGCTATTTTCCCGGTCAGCCGAGTACCGCACTTAAGCTTTCTGGGTCGCGAGGTCACACTACCCGTAGATTGAATATTCCTGGGCAGCCGAATACAGCAGTTCGGCTTTCTGGGTCGCGAGGTCACTTTACACCTAGCTGCTATTTTCCCGGTCTTCCGAGTACCGCACTTAAGCTTTCTGGGTCGCGAGGTCACACTACCCGTAGATTGAATATTCCTGGGCAGCCGAATACAGCAGTTCGGCTTTCTGGGTCGCGAGGTCACTTTACACGTAGCTGCTATTTTCCCGGTCAGCTGAGTACCGCACTTAAGCTTTCTGGGTCGCGAGGTCACACTACCCGTAGATTGAATATTCCTGGGCAGCCGAATACAGCAGTTCGGCTTTCTGGGTCGCGAGGTCACTTTACACGTAGCTGCTATTTTCCCGGTCTTCCGAGTACCGCACTTAAGCTTTCTGTGTCGCGAGGTCACACTACCCGTAGATTAATATTCCTGGGCAGCCGAATACAGCAGTTCGACTTTCTAGGTCGCGAGGTCACTTTACACGGAGCTGCTATTTTCCCGGTCTGCTGAGTAACGCACTTAAGCTTTCTGTGTCGCGAGGTCACACTACCCGTAGATTGAATATTCCTGGGCAGCCGAATACAGCAGTTCGGCTTTCTGGGTCGCGAGGTCACTTTACACGTAGCTGCTATTTTCCCGGTCTGCTGAGTACCGCACTTAAGCTTTCTGGGTCGCGAGGTCACACTACCCGTAGATTGAATATTCCTGGGCAGCCGAATACAGCAGTTCGGCTTTCTGGGTCGCGAGGTCACTTTACACGTAGCTGCTATTTTCCCGGTCTGCCGAGTACCGCACTTAAGCTTTCTGGGTCGCGAGGTCACACTACCCGTAGATTGAATATTCCTGGGCAGCCGAATACAGCAGTTCGGCTTTCTGGGTCGCGAGGTCACTTTACACGTAGCTGCTATTTTCCCGGTCAGCTGAGTACCGCACTTAAGCTTTCTGGGTCGCGAGGTCACACTACCCGTAGATTGAATATTCCTGGGCAGCCGAATACAGCAGTTCGGCTTTCTGGGTCGCGAGGTCACTTTACACGTAGCTGCTATTTTCCCGGTCTTCCGAGTACCGCACTTAAGCTTTCTGGGTCGCGAAGTCACACTACCCGTAGATTGAATATTCCTGGGCAGCCGAATACAGCAGTTCGGCTTTCTGGGTCGCGAGGTCACTTTACACGTAGCTGCTATTTTCCCGGTCTGCCGAGTACCGCACTTAAGCTTTCTGGGTCGCGAGGTCACACTACCCGTAGATTGAATATTCCTGGGCAGCCGAATACAGCAGTTCGGCTTTCTGGGTCGCGAGGTCACTTTACACGTAGCTGCTATTTTCCCGGTCTGCCGAGTACCGCACTTAAGCTTTCTGGGTCGCGAGGTCACACTACCCGTAGATTGAATATTCCTGGGCAGCCGAATACAGCAGTTCGGCTTTCTGGGTCGTGAGGTCACTTTACACGTAGCTGCTATTTTCCCGGTCAGCTGAGTACCGCACTTAAGCTTTCTGGGTCGCGAGGTCACACTACCCGTAGATTGAATATTCCTGGGCAGCCGAATACAGCAGTTCGGCTTTCTGGGTCGCGAGGTCACTTTACACGTAGCTGCTATTTTCCCGGTCTTCCGAGTACCGCACTTAAGCTTTCTGGGTCGCGAGGTCACACTACCCGTAGATTGAATATTCCTGGGCAGCCGAATACAGCAGTTCGGCTTTCTGGGTCGCGAGGTCACTTTACACGTAGCTGCTATTTTCCCGGTCAGCTGAGTACCGCACTTAAGCTTTCTGGGTCGCGAGGTCACACTACCCGTAGATTGAATATTCCTGGGCAGCCGAATACAGCAGTTCGGCTTTCTGGGTCGCGAGGTCACTTTACACGTAGCTGCTATTTTCCCGGTCTGCCGAGTACCGCACTTAAGCTTTCTGGGTCGCGAGGTCACACTACCCGTAGATTGAATATTCCTGGGCAGCCGAATACAGCAGTTCGGCTTTCTGGGTCGCGAGGTCACTTTACACGTAGCTGCTATTTTCCCGGTCAGCCGAGTACCGCACTTAAGCTTTCTGGGTCGCGAGGTCACACTACCCGTAGATTGAATATTCCTGGGCAGCCGAATACAGCAGTTCGGCTTTCTGGGTCGCGAGGTCACTTTACACCTAGCTGCTATTTTCCCGGTCTTCCGAGTACCGCACTTAAGCTTTCTGGGTCGCGAGGTCACACTACCCGTAGATTGAATATTCCTGGGCAGCCGAATACAGCAGTTCGGCTTTCTGGGTCGCGAGGTCACTTTACACGTAGCTGCTATTTTCCCGGTCAGCTGAGTACCGCACTTAAGCTTTCTGGGTCGCGAGGTCACACTACCCGTAGATTGAATATTCCTGGGCAGCCGAATACAGCAGTTCGGCTTTCTGGGTCGCGAGGTCACTTTACACGTAGCTGCTATTTTCCCGGTCTTCCGAGTACCGCACTTAAGCTTTCTGTGTCGCGAGGTCACACTACCCGTAGATTAATATTCCTGGGCAGCCGAATACAGCAGTTCGACTTTCTAGGTCGCGAGGTCACTTTACACGGAGCTGCTATTTTCCCGGTCTGCTGAGTAACGCACTTAAGCTTTCTGTGTCGCGAGGTCACACTACCCGTAGATTGAATATTCCTGGGCAGCCGAATACAGCAGTTCGGCTTTCTGGGTCGCGAGGTCACTTTACACGTAGCTGCTATTTTCCCGGTCTGCTGAGTACCGCACTTAAGCTTTCTGGGTCGCGAGGTCACACTACCCGTAGATTGAATATTCCTGGGCAGCCGAATACAGCAGTTCGGCTTTCTGGGTCGCGAGGTCACTTTACACGTAGCTGCTATTTTCCCGGTCTGCCGAGTACCGCACTTAAGCTTTCTGGGTCGCGAGGTCACACTACCCGTAGATTGAATATTCCTGGGCAGCCGAATACAGCAGTTCGGCTTTCTGGGTCGCGAGGTCACTTTACACGTAGCTGCTATTTTCCCGGTCAGCTGAGTACCGCACTTAAGCTTTCTGGGTCGCGAGGTCACACTACCCGTAGATTGAATATTCCTGGGCAGCCGAATACAGCAGTTCGGCTTTCTGGGTCGCGAGGTCACTTTACACGTAGCTGCTATTTTCCCGGTCTTCCGAGTACCGCACTTAAGCTTTCTGGGTCGCGAGGTCACACTACCCGTAGATTGAATATTCCTGGGCAGCCGAATACAGCAGTTCGGCTTTCTGGGTCGCGAGGTCACTTTACACGTAGCTGCTATTTTCCCGGTCTGCCGAGTACCGCACTTAAGCTTTCTGGGTCGCGAGGTCACACTACCCGTAGATTGAATATTCCTGGGCAGCCGAATACAGCAGTTCGGCTTTCTGGGTCGCGAGGTCACTTTACACGTAGCTGCTATTTTCCCGGTCTGCCGAGTACCGCACTTAAGCTTTCTGGGTCGCGAGGTCACACTTCCCGTAGATTGAATATTCCTGGGCAGCCGAATACAGCAGTTCGGCTTTCTGGGTCGTGAGGTCACTTTACACGTAGCTGCTATTTTCCCGGTCAGCTGAGTACCGCACTTAAGCTTTCTGGGTCGCGAGGTCACACTACCCGTAGATTGAATATTCCTGGGCAGCCGAATACAGCAGTTCGGCTTTCTGGGTCGCGAGGTCACTTTACACGTAGCTGCTATTTTCCCGGTCTTCCGAGTACCGCACTTAAGCTTTCTGGGTCGCGAGGTCACACTACCCGTAGATTGAATATTCCTGGGCAGCCGAATACAGCAGTTCGGCTTTCTGGGTCGCGAGGTCACTTTACACGTAGCTGCTATTTTCCCGGTCAGCTGAGTACCGCACTTAAGCTTTCTGGGTCGCGAGGTCACACTACCCGTAGATTGAATATTCCTGGGCAGCCGAATACAGCAGTTCGGCTTTCTGGGTCGCGAGGTCACTTTACACGTAGCTGCTATTTTCCCGGTCTGCCGAGTACCGCACTTAAGCTTTCTGGGTCGCGAGGTCACACTACCCGTAGATTGAATATTCCTGGGCAGCCGAATACAGCAGTTCGGCTTTCTGGGTCGCGAGGTCACTTTACACGTAGCTGCTATTTTCCCGGTCAGCTGAGTACCGCACTTAAGCTTTCTGGGTCGCGAGGTCACACTACCCGTAGATTGAATATTCCTGGGCAGCCGAATACAGCAGTTCGGCTTTCTGGGTCGCGAGGTCACTTTACACCTAGCTGCTATTTTCCCGGTCTTCCGAGTACCGCACTTAAGCTTTCTGGGTCGCGAGGTCACACTACCCGTAGATTGAATATTCCTGGGCAGCCGAATACAGCAGTTCGGCTTTCTGGGTCGCGAGGTCACTTTACACGTAGCTGCTATTTTCCCGGTCAGCTGAGTACCGCACTTAAGCTTTCTGGGTCGCGAGGTCACACTACCCGTAGATTGAATATTCCTGGGCAGCCGAATACAGCAGTTCGGCTTTCTGGGTCGCGAGGTCACTTTACACGTAGCTGCTATTTTCCCGGTCTTCCGAGTACCGCACTTAAGCTTTCTGTGTCGCGAGGTCACACTACCCGTAGATTAATATTCCTGGGCAGCCGAATACAGCAGTTCGACTTTCTAGGTCGCGAGGTCACTTTACACGGAGCTGCTATTTTCCCGGTCTGCTGAGTAACGCACTTAAGCTTTCTGTGTCGCGAGGTCACACTACCCGTAGATTGAATATTCCTGGGCAGCCGAATACAGCAGTTCGGCTTTCTGGGTCGCGAGGTCACTTTACACGTAGCTGCTATTTTCCCGGTCTGCTGAGTACCGCACTTAAGCTTTCTGGGTCGCGAGGTCACACTACCCGTAGATTGAATATTCCTGGGCAGCCGAATACAGCAGTTCGGCTTTCTGGGTCGCGAGGTCACTTTACACGTAGCTGCTATTTTCCCGGTCTGCCGAGTACCGCACTTAAGCTTTCTGGGTCGCGAGGTCACACTACCCGTAGATTGAATATTCCTGGGCAGCCGAATACAGCAGTTCGGCTTTCTGGGTCGCGAGGTCACTTTACACGTAGCTGCTATTTTCCCGGTCAGCTGAGTACCGCACTTAAGCTTTCTGGGTCGCGAGGTCACACTACCCGTAGATTGAATATTCCTGGGCAGCCGAATACAGCAGTTCGGCTTTCTGGGTCGCGAGGTCACTTTACACGTAGCTGCTATTTTCCCGGTCTTCCGAGTACCGCACTTAAGCTTTCTGGGTCGCGAGGTCACACTACCCGTAGATTGAATATTCCTGGGCAGCCGAATACAGCAGTTCGGCTTTCTGGGTCGCGAGGTCACTTTACACGTAGCTGCTATTTTCCCGGTCTGCCGAGTACCGCACTTAAGCTTTCTGGGTCGCGAGGTCACACTACCCGTAGATTGAATATTCCTGGGCAGCCGAATACAGCAGTTCGGCTTTCTGGGTCGCGAGGTCACTTTACACGTAGCTGCTATTTTCCCGGTCTGCCGAGTACCGCACTTAAGCTTTCTGGGTCGCGAGGTCACACTACCCGTAGATTGAATATTCCTGGGCAGCCGAATACAGCAGTTCGGCTTTCTGGGTCGTGAGGTCACTTTACACGTAGCTGCTATTTTCCCGGTCAGCTGAGTACCGCACTTAAGCTTTCTGGGTCGCGAGGTCACACTACCCGTAGATTGAATATTCCTGGGCAGCCGAATACAGCAGTTCGGCTTTCTGGGTCGCGAGGTCACTTTACACGTAGCTGCTATTTTCCCGGTCTGCCGAGTACCGCACTTAAGCTTTCTGGGTCGCGAGGTCACACTACCCGTAGATTGAATATTCCTGGGCAGCCGAATACAGCAGTTCGGCTTTCTGGGTCGCGAGGTCACTTTACACGTAGCTGCTATTTTCCCGGTCAGCCGAGTACCGCACTTAAGCTTTCTGGGTCGCGAGGTCACACTACCCGTAGATTGAATATTCCTGGGCAGCCGAATACAGCAGTTCGGCTTTCTGGGTCGCGAGGTCACTTTACACCTAGCTGCTATTTTCCCGGTCTTCCGAGTACCGCACTTAAGCTTTCTGGGTCGCGAGGTCACACTACCCGTAGATTGAATATTCCTGGGCAGCCGAATACAGCAGTTCGGCTTTCTGGGTCGCGAGGTCACTTTACACGTAGCTGCTATTTTCCCGGTCAGCTGAGTACCGCACTTAAGCTTTCTGGGTCGCGAGGTCACACTACCCGTAGATTGAATATTCCTGGGCAGCCGAATACAGCAGTTCGGCTTTCTGGGTCGCGAGGTCACTTTACACGTAGCTGCTATTTTCCCGGTCTTCCGAGTACCGCACTTAAGCTTTCTGTGTCGCGAGGTCACACTACCCGTAGATTAATATTCCTGGGCAGCCGAATACAGCAGTTCGACTTTCTAGGTCGCGAGGTCACTTTACACGGAGCTGCTATTTTCCCGGTCTGCTGAGTAACGCACTTAAGCTTTCTGTGTCGCGAGGTCACACTACCCGTAGATTGAATATTCCTGGGCAGCCGAATACAGCAGTTCGGCTTTCTGGGTCGCGAGGTCACTTTACACGTAGCTGCTATTTTCCCGGTCTGCTGAGTACCGCACTTAAGCTTTCTGGGTCGCGAGGTCACACTACCCGTAGATTGAATATTCCTGGGCAGCCGAATACAGCAGTTCGGCTTTCTGGGTCGCGAGGTCACTTTACACGTAGCTGCTATTTTCCCGGTCTGCCGAGTACCGCACTTAAGCTTTCTGGGTCGCGAGGTCACACTACCCGTAGATTGAATATTCCTGGGCAGCCGAATACAGCAGTTCGGCTTTCTGGGTCGCGAGGTCACTTTACACGTAGCTGCTATTTTCCCGGTCAGCTGAGTACCGCACTTAAGCTTTCTGGGTCGCGAGGTCACACTACCCGTAGATTGAATATTCCTGGGCAGCCGAATACAGCAGTTCGGCTTTCTGGGTCGCGAGGTCACTTTACACGTAGCTGCTATTTTCCCGGTCTTCCGAGTACCGCACTTAAGCTTTCTGGGTCGCGAAGTCACACTACCCGTAGATTGAATATTCCTGGGCAGCCGAATACAGCAGTTCGGCTTTCTGGGTCGCGAGGTCACTTTACACGTAGCTGCTATTTTCCCGGTCTGCCGAGTACCGCACTTAAGCTTTCTGGGTCGCGAGGTCACACTACCCGTAGATTGAATATTCCTGGGCAGCCGAATACAGCAGTTCGGCTTTCTGGGTCGCGAGGTCACTTTACACGTAGCTGCTATTTTCCCGGTCTGCCGAGTACCGCACTTAAGCTTTCTGGGTCGCGAGGTCACACTACCCGTAGATTGAATATTCCTGGGCAGCCGAATACAGCAGTTCGGCTTTCTGGGTCGTGAGGTCACTTTACACGTAGCTGCTATTTTCCCGGTCAGCTGAGTACCGCACTTAAGCTTTCTGGGTCGCGAGGTCACACTACCCGTAGATTGAATATTCCTGGGCAGCCGAATACAGCAGTTCGGCTTTCTGGGTCGCGAGGTCACTTTACACGTAGCTGCTATTTTCCCGGTCTTCCGAGTACCGCACTTAAGCTTTCTGGGTCGCGAGGTCACACTACCCGTAGATTGAATATTCCTGGGCAGCCGAATACAGCAGTTCGGCTTTCTGGGTCGCGAGGTCACTTTACACGTAGCTGCTATTTTCCCGGTCAGCTGAGTACCGCACTTAAGCTTTCTGGGTCGCGAGGTCACACTACCCGTAGATTGAATATTCCTGGGCAGCCGAATACAGCAGTTCGGCTTTCTGGGTCGCGAGGTCACTTTACACGTAGCTGCTATTTTCCCGGTCTGCCGAGTACCGCACTTAAGCTTTCTGGGTCGCGAGGTCACACTACCCGTAGATTGAATATTCCTGGGCAGCCGAATACAGCAGTTCGGCTTTCTGGGTCGCGAGGTCACTTTACACGTAGCTGCTATTTTCCCGGTCAGCTGAGTACCGCACTTAAGCTTTCTGGGTCGCGAGGTCACACTACCCGTAGATTGAATATTCCTGGGCAGCCGAATACAGCAGTTCGGCTTTCTGGGTCGCGAGGTCACTTTACACCTAGCTGCTATTTTCCCGGTCTTCCGAGTACCGCACTTAAGCTTTCTGGGTCGCGAGGTCACACTACCCGTAGATTGAATATTCCTGGGCAGCCGAATACAGCAGTTCGGCTTTCTGGGTCGCGAGGTCACTTTACACGTAGCTGCTATTTTCCCGGTCAGCTGAGTACCGCACTTAAGCTTTCTGGGTCGCGAGGTCACACTACCCGTAGATTGAATATTCCTGGGCAGCCGAATACAGCAGTTCGGCTTTCTGGGTCGCGAGGTCACTTTACACGTAGCTGCTATTTTCCCGGTCTTCCGAGTACCGCACTTAAGCTTTCTGTGTCGCGAGGTCACACTACCCGTAGATTAATATTCCTGGGCAGCCGAATACAGCAGTTCGACTTTCTAGGTCGCGAGGTCACTTTACACGGAGCTGCTATTTTCCCGGTCTGCTGAGTAACGCACTTAAGCTTTCTGTGTCGCGAGGTCACACTACCCGTAGATTGAATATTCCTGGGCAGCCGAATACAGCAGTTCGGCTTTCTGGGTCGCGAGGTCACTTTACACGTAGCTGCTATTTTCCCGGTCTGCTGAGTACCGCACTTAAGCTTTCTGGGTCGCGAGGTCACACTACCCGTAGATTGAATATTCCTGGGCAGCCGAATACAGCAGTTCGGCTTTCTGGGTCGCGAGGTCACTTTACACGTAGCTGCTATTTTCCCGGTCTGCCGAGTACCGCACTTAAGCTTTCTGGGTCGCGAGGTCACACTACCCGTAGATTGAATATTCCTGGGCAGCCGAATACAGCAGTTCGGCTTTCTGGGTCGCGAGGTCACTTTACACGTAGCTGCTATTTTCCCGGTCAGCTGAGTACCGCACTTAAGCTTTCTGGGTCGCGAGGTCACACTACCCGTAGATTGAATATTCCTGGGCAGCCGAATACAGCAGTTCGGCTTTCTGGGTCGCGAGGTCACTTTACACGTAGCTGCTATTTTCCCGGTCTTCCGAGTACCGCACTTAAGCTTTCTGGGTCGCGAGGTCACACTACCCGTAGATTGAATATTCCTGGGCAGCCGAATACAGCAGTTCGGCTTTCTGGGTCGCGAGGTCACTTTACACGTAGCTGCTATTTTCCCGGTCTGCCGAGTACCGCACTTAAGCTTTCTGGGTCGCGAGGTCACACTACCCGTAGATTGAATATTCCAGGGCAGCCGAATACAGCAGTTCGGCTTTCTGGGTCGCGAGGTCACTTTACACGTAGCTGCTATTTTCCCGGTCTGCCGAGTACCGCACTTAAGCTTTCTGGGTCGCGAGGTCACACTACCCGTAGATTGAATATTCCTGGGCAGCCGAATACAGCAGTTCGGCTTTCTGGGTCGTGAGGTCACTTTACACGTAGCTGCTATTTTCCCGGTCAGCTGAGTACCGCACTTAAGCTTTCTGGGTCGCGAGGTCACACTACCCGTAGATTGAATATTCCTGGGCAGCCGAATACAGCAGTTCGGCTTTCTGGGTCGCGAGGTCACTTTACACGTAGCTGCTATTTTCCCGGTCTTCCGAGTACCGCACTTAAGCTTTCTGGGTCGCGAGGTCACACTACCCGTAGATTGAATATTCCTGGGCAGCCGAATACAGCAGTTCGGCTTTCTGGGTCGCGAGGTCACTTTACACGTAGCTGCTATTTTCCCGGTCAGCTGAGTACCGCACTTAAGCTTTCTGGGTCGCGAGGTCACACTACCCGTAGATTGAATATTCCTGGGCAGCCGAATACAGCAGTTCGGCTTTCTGGGTCGCGAGGTCACTTTACACGTAGCTGCTATTTTCCCGGTCTGCCGAGTACCGCACTTAAGCTTTCTGGGTCGCGAGGTCACACTACCCGTAGATTGAATATTCCTGGGCAGCCGAATACAGCAGTTCGGCTTTCTGGGTCGCGAGGTCACTTTACACGTAGCTGCTATTTTCCCGGTCAGCTGAGTACCGCACTTAAGCTTTCTGGGTCGCGAGGTCACACTACCCGTAGATTGAATATTCCTGGGCAGCCGAATACAGCAGTTCGGCTTTCTGGGTCGCGAGGTCACTTTACACGTAGCTGCTATTTTCCCGGTCTTCCGAGTACCGCAGTTAAGCTTTCTGGGTCGCGAGGTCACACTACCCGTAGATTGAATATTCCTGGGCAGCCGAATACAGCAGTTCGGCTTTCTGGGTCGCGAGGTCACTTTACACGTAGCTGCTATTTTCCCGGTCTGCCGAGTACCGCACTTAAGCTTTCTGTGTCGCGAGGTCACACTACCCGTAGATTGAATATTCCTGGGCAGCCGAATACAGCAGTTCGGCTTTCTGGGTCGCGAGGTCACTTTACACGTAGCTGCTATTTTCCCGGTCTGCTGAGTACCGCACTTAAGCTTTCTGGGTCGCGAGTTCACACTACCCGTAGATTGAATATTCCTGGGCAGCCGAATACAGCAGTTTGCCTTTCGGGGTCGGGAGGTCACACTACAAGTAGCTGGAATTTTCTGGTTAGCAGAGTTCCGCGGCTTGGCCTTCTTGGTCGCGAGGTCACTATACACGTAGCTGGAATTTTTCCACTTAGCCAAGGACCGACATCATCAGGATTCACATTCACCCTAAAATTTTTAACGTTCCTTAAATTTTTGTTTCTCTCTAAAATTCTTACTATTGTATTTAAATTTTTCGCTAATTCCTAAGAAGAACTAAGAACTTCCCGATTTTTGTATTCCGTTAACAAATTCCATTAGTCTTCCCAAGTAAAATAGTTTCTGAAGTTTTAATTATTCCAATTTTGATTTTGAACAAACTATTTTAATTTTTAGTAAAATTCATATTAGTTTTTGTTTTTAAATTTAAGCAGTTTTTTTTAAGTACTTTGAATGTTGCTTAAAAATTAAATAAGTGAATTAAATTAAATTAGTATGTTTGTTAAAATAGTATAATTAATTATTTAACTGTGATTTTACTAAAAAGTTGTTTGAAGTTAATTTTTTTTTAATTGCCATTTCTTTGCAAAGAATATGTTTGTGTTAGGAGCTTCTGTCAGCTTTTAAAGAAATATCCCAAAATTTTTGTAATTGTCCCTAAAATGTTCAATATTTTAGTGATAATTATAAAAAAAAATTCTTTAAAATATTCCTAAAATTTTTTGGAATTATCCCTGAAGTTCCTACCTAAGTAATTTAGAAAATTTTCTACGAGCCCTGCATTTGCAAAAGAGTCTTGTCTAACTCAACAACATATTTTAACTCAAAAGATTATTCATTGGATTAAAGTATGGGCTACACGCTGGCCAATCGAGAACATTTATGTACACTGAAAATTAAACCAGATTTTTTTTTATTGTTTGCTGTAAGGACTGACTTTGGACCACCTAGAAGCTCAGCAACTATCTGAAGGTTATCCATCAATGTCTTTGTGTAGTGTTTTGTAGTTTGGTGACCACTGAAAAAGTGCAGAGACACTTGTCCGTTGTAGTAAAAGGCTGCCTTAACTATCACCAATGTGTTTTGGACAAAAATATATATTTATACTGAGGTTGTATGAGTTAGTCATGCCAGCATGATGCTCTGCCATCTTGACCATCCAAATTTAACTTTTTCTCCATTGCTAAATATCAATTGTTGGCATTTATGTCCATATGAGATATGATTGTATAGGTTTATGGGTAGATTTGATTTGTGACTTACGATATATCTTCAGAGCTGATTTCTTTTTAATTTTGCAACAAACCATTTTTCCTGTTTCCAAAATTCATCTATAAATCGTATCCGAGATCGTATCTTAAGATTTCACGTACAATTGTTTACTGGGCACTCGTCAGTCTTAAGATCTCACGAACAATCGTTCGTTGGGCGCTAGCCTATCTTTAGATCTCAAGAACAATCTTTTGCTGGACACTTTCCTGTTTCAAGGTCTCGCGATCATCGCGTCCATTTGTTGTACTCGTGGCCTTCAATATCTGCATGTTGCTTTGTATTTGCATCCATTGGATGTTGTTCGATAAATTGATTTCTTTGGTCAAGTAATAATGGCTGAAATTTTCGAAGCTAGCTTACCTTCAGCCTTCAACTGCCAAATCTCCGTAACGTTACCTTCTGGAATTCATTTACCACGTTGCATCTAGACTATTCAAAGCATTTTTTGTTTGAAGTATTTGGAAGTCTGTAACGTCATCGGGAACTTTTAAATCGTGTCTAAACTTTTGCCACAAGAGCATTTCTGATTTTACTACAAAAATTAATATTATAGCCTATCAAATAATTGTGTTTTGATTATAGTATGCTATAAGAGTGTTTGAGTATGTTTAAAAACTTTTGTAATTTCTACTATCACAATTCTAAATTTTACTGTCTAATGTCTTCATTGTCTAAACTTTTGTGTCATGGCGTATTGACAAATAAGTACATTCAGGTATTAAGTCTTTTTTTTTCAAGCGCATCAATTAACCTTCTATACCTTAAATTTTAAATTTTTGGATGACTTTTTAATAAAGCATAATTTTTAAATCCTCTATGTTAACTTCGTTTTTAGATGTGTGTCGGTGGTGGCAAATCTTTGAATGGATAATTAATGCGTTTGCCTTCATCCAATGGAGCTGAAACCGTTATTGATGCCAATACATTTTATCAAGTTTAGAGGATAAAAAAAATTGTCATGAAAAAATGGATAATGGTTAGTCAAAAGCACGGAATCGGCACATTACTGTATAGTATAAAACCGTGACTGAATTTTATCTCCTATAGAAGATGCTTAGCTACTATTTAGTTTATCTTACTTAAGTCCGCGGTAAAAATTTGATTGTTGTTCAGTTTCTAGGTTACTGAATTCAAATGCTTTTATAATGACAATAACCATAAGATTATCTATGTCATAGGTTCCATTCTTCTAATTGGTTTCTAACTGGTGCCAGTTAGAACTGTTCATTGATTTCCGTACTTCTAAGGGTGAGTTTGGATGGTGGTTTCATGTTTGCAGATGTAGTTTTTGTAGTATCCGCTGTAGTCCGACTTGTTAGTATGTTATCAAGCCATTTACAAAGTGATTAACAAGTGAGTCATAAATTGTATGATTCAAAGTTTATACTAATTGGTACTTAAAGATGTCCCACTTTTATTCATACTTCAAATGGTAAATTTAGATGGTAGGTAAATATTTACCTTCATATTCAAGTGGCGTTTTTTAATACCTGCTTCATATGTTGCGGGTTTAGTTTTTCCTGCATCCACTGTAGACCACAGTTCTTTTCCCATCATCAGCAATTTTGTCTCTTTCTCAGTTTAATGAAATAAAAAAAATTCATAATTATAAAAAGCACAAGTTAAGTGATTTAGCTCATGTGTACCATGTTTGTATGTTATCTAAGTAACAAGTGACTCATAAATTCTATTATTCAAAATTTATTCTAATTGGTAAATGAAGATGTCCCAGTTTAATTCATATTTCAAAATGTGAATTTAGATGGTATGTAAAGATTTACCTTCATATTTGAGTAGCGTTTTTTAATAGCTGCTTCATATGTTGCGGGTTTAGTTTTTTCTGCATTCATTGTAGGACATAGTTCCTTTTCCATCATCAGCATTTTTGTCTCTTTCTCAGTTAAATGAATTAAAAAAATTATAATGTTTAAAGCAAAAAACTATTGACTGAGCTCTTGTGTTCCATGTTTGTATGTTCTTACAGCCCTATACAAAGTAATTAACAAGTGACTATACATTTGCACGATTCAAAATTTTTACTAATTGGAGCGTAAAGTTGTCCTAATTTTATCCATACTTCAAAGTGTGAATTTAGATGTTGGGTAAAGATTTAACTTCACTCAATTAGTGTTTTTTAATAGCTGCTTTATGTGTTTCTGGTTTGGTTTTTTCTGTATCCACTGTAATCCAGCTTCTTTTCAGCAACATAGTTTCAAGAAGCTCAGTGACTTCCGTTGTAGATTGGTGTCACTTAACCACTGTACTTTCCATGCAATTCCAGTATTGCAGATTATCACAGTCTGTTATATTTAAGTTCAGTTTACTTTCCATAAACATTTGTAACGGTAGTAAGCTTCACATCATCTTGAAATATTAGGCTTTGTTCTAATGTAAGGCCAATTGCTCTTGTTGACTTAAATTGAGCATTTTCCAGAATGAGAGATAGAGCATACTTGTCTGCAAACTGTAGAGCACATAAAAAAAATTCTAATAATTTGAGTCAGTCGCTTCACACGTCAGCACTTCACGTTTTCACAGAAACTGTAAAGTCGTTTGAAAGTGCTTCTAACTTAACTTATTGAGAACATTGTCTTTAATTTATTGTTTTTGACGACTGACTTGGATTAATAATCAAGGCGCAGAAACGGTATGATGCAATTGTAACTGTCACATAGAAAGGCACAAGCTAGATACTAGAAAAACATGGTCTCTCTAACTTTGTGAGGAAAATTTTAATTTTCTACTGAGGCTTACAGCCTTCTAATTTAAGGCTTGCAGAGTTGAAAGTCTTTGAATTTGTAATGTATGAACTAATTTAGTTTTAGTCAAACAGATTTGAAAAGCTTAAGCCTTCCTCATTCACTGATTGAGTACTCTTAATGTAATTTCTGTTAGATTAATAAACTGCACGTACGTCGAAGTCCAACTATGCGTTAACTTTCGGCTAGTCGGGAGCTTTTCAAGCATTCACTTCTTTTAATCAAACGCATACCTGCCAACTTGTACGAATCATCCGTACAATGTACGGATTTTTACTATTTTGTACGGGTGTACGAACAGCTAAAAAAATCGTACGGATTTCACAGTACTTTTCGGGTTTTTTTTTTTTTTTTTTTTTTTTTTTTTTAATAAATTTTTTCAAGTCACCAACGAAACCGAAACGATTTTTCAAAGCTGCCGCGTCCGTCAAAATATTTATTCACACTCCAAGATTGCGCATATGTTCAGCACTAAAGCGCGTTGGCGAGGATGCATTGTTTTCTTTTCTGTTGCCGACTAGATTTAGCAAGCCAAACCACTGCTTCGATTTTTCTGGCTTTACAGGTTAATAAAGAAGCAGAAAACCGAAAGTGCTTTAGTTTTTTAATTCTAATTTCTTTTGGACTGGACTCCAAAACGTAAATAATAGTACTGGACTTGCGCGTAAATAATAGCACTAAACACGGCGCCGGGGATGCACTGTTTTCATTTGTGTTGCCAACGGGACCTGGCGAACCAAACAACTATTGCTTTGCCTCAGACTTAAGAGATTAACAAAGAATCTGAAAACCAAAAATGCTTTAGATTTTGGTTCTTCCTTCTGTTTGGACCGTACAATAATGTTGCGTGTATATAATAAAAGCACTTAAGCTCGGCGCCGGAAATTCATTGTTTTCATCTGTGTTACCGACGGGTTTGGCGAACCAAGCAACTGTTTCGTTGTCTCGAACTTTAGAGATTAATAAAGTAGAAAACTGAAAGTGCTTTAGTTTTTTTTTATTCTTTTGGACCGTACTCCAACGCTGCGCACTAAATCGCGACGCCGCCGTTTTCAATTGTTTTGGCGGCACTTACCGAACGACTGTTTCGTTTTCTCGGACTTTAGAGATTAAAGCACTTTCGGTTTTCAGCTTCTTTGTTAGTCTTAATTATTTATTTTAAAATATCCAAGTTAAACAATTCTGGTGTAAAATTCCAGAAAATATCAAGTTCTTTTGGAGTTTACTTCAAACCAAGCGGTTTACTTCTAATCATCAGAAATTCAAACAAAGAAACAAATTTTGCATTCTGCTCTATCTATGCATCTGATATTAAGATTTCTCATGGAGGATTTACTGATGTCGAAGTTCATATCAATTCCAAAAAGCACAGTGACAACATCAAATGTAATAATACGAATTCGAAAGCCTGCATAATTGATATTTGTGCGTGTGATTAAACACTTTGAATACCACCAACTCATTGTATGTTTCACTAGAGTTTTTGTGTCATAAAGCATGTTTTATTTAGGTGTAATGTAGACTAAATTGTAAACCTCATCAGAGATTTCATCGTGAAGTTTAAATTTTATTTATTTGTAAATCCAAGTTAGTTTTTTATTTTATAATTTCCATTTTGTGCTAAAATGTAACAATTTGTTATATTTGAGAGCAATTTAATACTATGCAATTTTTTTTTTAATTTTTTTTTTTTTGCATTTGTAATAGAATTTATATTATTTTTATATTACATTCATAAATATTGTCGCTATTTGACTTTCCATGAGTCATAGGAATGCAAATATTTGTTCCGTAAAAATTGTACTAATTTGAAAATGCCAATGTTGGCAGGTATGCAAACGTCGACCTTGCTTTGTTTGTATTCTTGTTGCGAAAGGTTATCATTGTACCTATTTGGTAGTGTGTATGTGATTTTATGTGTTTATGGTTTTTGTCTATGGGTTGTATTGGTTTTGTTTGTGGGTTGTATTGTTTTGTTTGTGGGTTGTATTGTTTTGTTTGTGGGTTGTATTGTTTTGTTTATGGGTTGTATTGGTTTTGTCTGTGGATTGTTGGTTTTGCTTGTATTGGTTTGTTTGTGGAGTGTTATTGGTTGGTTGTGTGTGTGTGGGTTTTGATGTGTATGTATGGTTTTGTATGTGTGAGTGGGTATTGTTGTGTACGTATAGGTCTGGTTTTGTGTATGTGTTAGTGTGTGTGTATCATTCACCCTAAACAGGTAAGCTAATTGTTATATGTTTACGCAATGATAACCTGTCTGCAACAAGACCACAACAAATAAGATCGTTCGTTCATCTTGAATGGAATTGTGTCCCTATTCTCAAGGCGAATGTACTGATAATGTTCAAAGACTTCCCTTTCTTTCCCAGTCTATGATATCACTGTTGGTCTATAAGTTACGTATTTCCTACCTACACCGATATTAATTAATAATAATAAAAAACAATTTCGAGAAATATTAATTCAAATTTAGTGAATTATATGCAATATAAAAAGTACTCTAGGTGTCTATTATTATAATGTGTCTCGACACAGCATTAGAAACAGTTCATTATATGCTTTTGTAAACGAGGTAATGAGTTCAGACGCCATTTTATAGGTTATTAGAGCTCTCTGAATCCTGCCAGAGTTTCTTTTGCATCAAATAGGAACAAGAGATGACGATTTGGTATGTGTTAAACCACTTCTTAGTTTCATATAAAATGACAGAAAGTAGAAACATCCACATTCTGACTTATTTGAAAATTACAACAATAATAAGCCATAACACTATTTAGCTATTACCGTAAGAAACATTCCGAAAAAGTTGTTCTATGAATTTGCTTATTACAGGGCAGACAAGTATTTTCTAAACCAATTTCTCTGAAATTGATCGTTTCTGTTTCTATTCCTCAATTTCTGATTGTCGGTTGCTCTATCGATGTATTTTTATGGTTATATATTTTTTTCCTGCGATGTTGTTTCAAATTTGGCCTATTGTACTGTTTGGTTTGGAAGTTTCGACTGTCTATTTCTACCACTTCTATATACAGTAAACTCCCGATTATCCGCGGAGTTGGGTGGCGCGGCAACCGCGGATAATTGAATTCCGCGGATAATCCGCAAAATGGTCAAAAAATTGCATCAATTAATACAAAAATGCCTCAGAACAATTTAATTTATAATATCTGCCCTGTATGTACAATTATATGACTTAATAAATATTTGGGTACTTACGTATTATCCCGTCAACCGTTGGCGAGACAAAGAGTCCTTCAAACTCATTATTTTTCTCCTTCGAAGCGGTCCGTCAGGATAAATGAGCGGACCATAGCGAAGCCGAGTTGTTTGTCGTTAGGCCCAACGCTGGTCAAGTTAAACTGATCTTCCGAGGAGGCCAGACGATTCCATCTTTTTGCGCCATCAAAAAGTTCGCCAACGGTCGATGGGATAATGTAGCAACATGTGCCTACAATTTCACAAAAAAGTCTGTCGGTTGTTTTTGTTTTTTTGTATTGAAACTTCTCTTTTTTTATTTGTGATTGAAGTTTTTTCAAAAACATTTTATCACAAAGAGATGTGTCATCTTGTTCCTCCAGATATTGGATAAGTCCGTCAACATGTAAAAGAGCTGTGTCATGGCTAACTTGCTTGAGTGTCTTTTCCTCATCTTCTTCCTCGCTCTCCTCCAAAACCGTATCCATTGCTCCGCCTACGATTTGTTCATCTGTCAGGCTTTCGAACCCTGGATCATTGGCATCACAATTGATCCATTCAGCAATGTTTTCCTCGTCAACATCAATTCCTCCAGCAACAGATTTCGCTAATTTAGCTAAATCGTAAGCAGTAACTTCTTCTTCCTCAGCTGAATCTAGCAAAATTTCTTCCACATTAGGTAAAATATTCCTCTAGGACTTTACTAAAGTTGATTGCTTGACTGACTCCCAAGCAGTACTTATATCATAAATGCTGTCAAGAATCGAATAATCTTTCCAGAAACTCTTCAGATCATTCCCTTCTTCAATCCTTTTTTTCAGTAGGCTGGTGCGGAAAAATTTCCATCTTCCGATTTTAGAATGTTTTCCTCTGGATGGGACGGGGCATTGTCAATCAGCAGTACGGCTTTCTGGGGTATGTTTTGAGATTTTAAATGCTGTCTAACTTGAGGAACGAGCTTTTTTTCAAACCACTCCTTAAATATGGATTGGTCCATCCATGCTTTCTTTTGGTTGAAATAGTGTACAGGGAGGTTTTCAGCCCTTGTTCCTTTAAAAGATCTAGGTTTTTTTGATTTTCCGAGCACTACCAGTTTAAGTTTATGAGAGCCTGTTGCATTACTACACGTCATTATTGTTAGGCGTTCTTTGCTGGACTTATGTCCCGGAGCTTGCTTCTCGCTTTCAAATGCTAGTGTTTGTGTCGGCAAACATTTCCAATAGAGCCCCTACTCATCAGCGTTATAAATTTGTTCGTGGGATATTTTCTCTGACTGAAGAAACAATTCGAAATCAGTTTTGAAATCTTCCGCTGCCTGTTTATCGCCACTTAATTTCTCGCCGTAAAGACCGATTTCTCTTATTCCGTGTCGTAGTTTAAACCTCGTCAACCAGCCTGATGATGCATCAAATGCTCCTTCTAATCCAAGCATTTCAAAAAACTGCTTTGCTTTTGCTGCTATAATTGGTCCTGAAATAGGAGTTCCCTCACTTCTCACTTGACTCACCCACTTTAAAAGTGCAGCATCTAATTCTTCGTAGGTGCTGGTTTTCATTGTCTTTCTTTTTTTCAAACTGCATTAATTTTTCCTTTTGTTTAAAAATGTCTCTAACGGTGGTTTCTCCAATTCCATACTGCAAGCTCATTTGTTTTTTCGACGCACCGTTTTTAATTTTTTTAATCGATTCTAATTTCTCTTGAATAGATAAAACCACTTTTTTCCTCTTTTCGGACATTTTTCAGTAACGTTGAAACGACAAAATAAAATGAAGCACAACAGTTTAAACTCGCACAAATACGCAATTATCCACAAGTACACACAGTTTGACAAAAAAGCACAAACTGATGTGTTCGAAATTGTTGGGAAGTGGGGATCTTAGGGGAAATAAGGGGATGACCTTGGCTGATTGAATCCCACTGTGACCTTCGACTTCCCCTTCATGGTCACTCCCCCGCGATCTAAAAATAGATTTCGCACGGTGGTTCTCTTCTAAGATGTGTGCTTCCATTCAATACGTTTCGTAATTTTTTAGGAAAAGAAAGAAAAAAGAGAAAGAGAGACCGCGGATAATCGGGAGTTTACTGTATACGTCTCGCAATTTTGAGCATCTAGAAGAATACGAGATTGAAATCTTCTCGTGTAAACCCCTCTCTCTGACCCCACCCCACCAATGAGAGGACATTGAGGCCACGATTGATTTAAAGTGCACCAGCCCCCATTAGGTACATGCTGATGAAATGGTGCTGTTATTTTAGGAGCCAATCTAGCAAAATGCCTTATTCAATTTTAGTTCACACCTGAAGTCTGATTTTTAAGAAAGTTAAGGCAGAAACAGTTTTCCTGTAAGGTTTGTTTCACTCGCACTAATGTTCATTAAGCTGTATTGCACTTACCACTCCAAGGTTGCTAGTGCGTATTGCCATGGCAAATTCTAGCGCCTTTAAGTTCACTCTTACTTGTAGACAATTTTCATTATCTTGATCTTCCCTTAACAGGTTTTCTTCCATTCGAAACCTAATTGCCAGCTTTTCCTCAATATACTTGCCAGAAGGCATTTGCCCAGATCTTGCATTTTAGCTCTACTTCACTCTTATGCTAGAACTTTTTTAATTTAACCAACCATCATCTAATTTAGTTGCGTCGTTGAGGGAATTTAGAGAATGTACCAATCCATGGCACTTCTTCAGATCATGTAATGTTCAAATGACAGAGTATAGTAACATTCAAATTGTGATGCTTGATTTTGAAGGCGAGTTTTTAATTTTTTTTCAATATATTAAAAATATCTTTATAATACTTGTTTTGGAATAGTTTCCAACATTGCCTCTTTAACCGTTAAAAACCAGATAATATTTTTGTGTTTATTGTTATCATTATGGAAATGCTTCATTGAACTGTGAAAGAGACTTTGAGGATAACCATAAAATATCCTTCATTACTTTGTCATTCAAGAATATCTCCAATTACTTACAGGCTTAATCATGGGTTAGTCAATATCCAAATTTTACAGATTTTTGATTTATAAAAAACTACTTGCACTTGTTTTCACTTCAGTTCAGAGAGTGGTATTTGTTTTGGGATACTTTCCAACATTGCCTCCTTAACCGTTACAAATCAGATCTATATTTTTGTTATCGTTATGGAAATGCTTCATTGAAATGTGAAAGAGACTTTGAGGGTAACCATAAAATATCCTTCATTACTTAGTCATTCAAGAATATATCTGATTACTTACAGGCTTATTCATGGGTTAGTCAATACCCAAATTTTACAGATTTTTGATTTATGACTTCCACTTTTTTTCGATAAAACTGTCTCGTTTTAACTTCAGAAAGTGGGTTTTGGTTTGGGATACTTTCCAACAGTATTTTATTACAATGTTTATTACTTCTTCAAGAATATCAATTTAACTGTAGGGTTCGATGTTTTGGGGCAAATCTTTTTGGATAATTTCCAACAATGTTTCATCAGAATCTTAAAATATCATTCCATGTTTGGATAAGCTTTATTAATTATGAGTATGCAATATCTGATTTTTTAAAATACTTTGTTTAGTTCTGTCGGGTTTGAGGATCTTCATTGCTTCCATTCAGATCAAGACACTTACAAAAATATTTTTTTTTGCATTCATTTAAAAATGATTTTCCAGGTTTCAATCAAATAAGTTATCATTGGTTTATCCGTGATTTTGACTAGCCATTGAGGTAATATTAGTGATGTGGAAACTCGAACAACCCAAGTTATATTAATTTCATAATTGCATTAGTAATCTCACTACAAATTCAATGATAATGCAATTTTATGTCCCACCCCTCTTAATATGGGGACATATATTAAATCTGTTTCAGTTAAATATTTTTTCTTTTTTCCTTTACATGAGCAACCTGGTTAATATGTCGGCAAAAGCTGTCTTTCAAGTGTTCCACAGCAAGTTTTGGACTGTTTTTCAACTTAAAAGAGTAATTCATTAGGCTTGGTAAGTTTCTATTATCTCACTTTGGTACCTTACTAAATACCCCGAAAGCAGAAAGTGCCTAAAACTGCGACGTTCGTCGCAGAACAATCAGAGTCCTTGCAGAACAATTTTAAGTTTGGAACAAATGCCCGCCCGCGAGTGAGAAAAAGAATTTCACCTACGGGATGACATGTTCTGCAGAACAAAACGACTTTATTGTCCCCCCCCCCCCCCCCTCTCAACCACATGTCCGTTTCCTGTTCTGGAGAGCTTTTCTTGCTGAAAGTCATTGATAAAGTTACAAATTTTGAATGTATGCCTTGGTTTGAAAAATAATTTTTTTTGTCATTTTCATTTTGCAATGAATGTGTAGTATTAATTTTATGGGTTTTTTCTTTTATGTCATAATGGGAAAAAAATGTCTTCAGAACATTTGTAACTGTCAAAAGGCCCGTTGCAGAACATTATATATTATTCTGCTTCTGGGCTAAATACTATAATTTTTTTTAGCTTGCTTCCTACTGTCACAAATGGCACATGAGGAATGGTACAATACGTTTTCTGTTTCAGTTCATTTAAAAATAAAGTTTTAATGATTAATGTTTTGTATAATTATTGATAATATTTCAAATATATACGTGTTTGTTATAATGATAGGATAAATTTAAAGTCTGCTGTGCGCAGTAAGTGCATTTAACATTGCTTAAGTGTAATAATTTTTTCAAACTGGGTTCACATGGTCCTTAAAAGTCCTTATTTTTCATCTTGGGTCCTTGGAAGTGGTTGCAAATACATAAACGCTAATTTAGAACACAGTAGTGGAATATGTGATTTGAAGGGTAAATGTATTAGGTTATAGCGGGGCCATCGCGAAACCGCTTTGTTCCTCTTTAGTTGATGGGGCAGACCATAGCTTTCGTGACGTCACAACTTCAACTCTCGCTGGTACCATTTCAGGTAGGGGAGAATAGAGAGGGATGGGACTTTATTTTACAAAAATATTTCCTGTAAATTATTTTCTACAGTTACGGCATTGAAACGTTAAGAATAACATATTCAATCATATTAATTCACTTGAAAAATATAAATATGATGGTAATTAATTTATGATTGGTAATAATTATTTTTATAGGTAAATTAAAATAGCAAGAAAAATTTCCTATCTCTAATACGAGGGACGAATTGGTTGGTTGTTTTAAGATTATCTGGCACCGTCAACAACACAAGAGATGAAATGAGCCGAAACATTCGTCATTAGACAAACCAACATACATTTACAAATACGCATGCCTAACACGGGACTCGAACCCGTAACCTCGCGGTCTAGAACCTAGCACGCTAACCACTATACCGTTTGGTCGGCCGGGACGAATTGGACATGTTTTATAAAGCTAAAATTTACACATAATTTTTAGAAATATGAAAAAATTAAAAAAGTTAATGTTTCTTAAATGCAAAATGCGTTTCTTAAATGCAATTGATATAATATATCAATCACATTCAAGCCCCTACTCATAAAAAATATTCACAAATAATAAAATGAAACGTACCTTGTAAACCAAACTTAACGCTGTCTTCAAAAGTTTAATGCCCACGTTGATTCGAAATGAATCCAGTCCAGCACCAAGAGTTAAAGTATTGAAAACATAATTCCCAAAATTGCCCCGCATAAAACATTTAAAACTGCACTGCTATCTATGTTCCACGAAGAAATGAAATTTTTTTTTAAATGAAATATTTAGACCAGTTAGGGCCGTTTAAATGGATTTCAATATCGCCCGAAGAGTGGAATCAGAAACCAAAGGAAAAAATTTCAGAAAGATGAAAATTCAATAATATTTAATAAATCCATTTTTCCTCAAATTGTCCTTAAAAATCCCAAAAGCCAAATTAAAGCCTGAGCATTATTGCAAATACTCTTAATTTTATTTAGATGTGTATAATAAATACTTCTAAAAATCTTGAAATTTTAATTGCTATTAAAATTTGAAAGACAAATAACTTCAAAATTAAAATCCTGTTTTTGTCATAAACCCAAATATTTACCAAATTATCAGTTTTCTTTAAATTTAAATCAAGATACTGAGCGCTCTTGTAATTATTATTATTATTTTTTTTTTAAATCAAATCCTACTGGTAATTCTCTATAATTTTATCCAAATCATTGAAATTAAAAATAGTTAAGTCATCAATATATCAAAAAGCTTCAGTATCATTATATTCTAGAAATCTCCTTTCAAACATTTGTACATAATAATCAGCAAAGCCGCTAGAACAGCTATTTCCCATAGGAATTCCTTTAGTTTGTCAATAAAAATTGTTTCCATTCAATAAATAATTTTCAAAACTATTAAATTTGTAAAACTCTTAACTATTCTACCTTATTAAATTAGTCTTTAAAAAATTATCAAAAATATCAGAGCAAATATTAATTAAATCATCATGTGGTATACTGGTGAATAAATTGTCGAAATCAAATGTATGAACAAACTCAATTTTGTTATTATTAATAAACTGGGAAAAAGATAAGGATATTTCATGAATGAAATCTTAAACTTAAATTTTTTTGCAAAAGCCAAAATCCTGTAATCCAATTCCTGTCGAATCAACTTTAACATAAGTATCATCTCCTTTTTTATAATCATCAATTATTAAATTGCTAAAAAAAATCATGCACAAAGTACGGAAATTATTAGTAGTTTTATCCACCGGATAAAGCTGCTAATAATTTTTAAATTATGTGAAAGAAGTTTTTTTAGAAATAATGCAATGCATTTTTGTTGGCAAAAGGTCCATGAAGGAAAAATAAAATCAAGCCTGGTGGAGTTGAAAAGTGTGACGTCATTTACGAAAACTATTGCTGTGGTCTGGCCCGATCAACTAAAGAGGGAAAGAGAGGTTTTAGGATGGCCCCGGTTCTAGCCAAAATTACTAATTTTTACTTGCAATTACCCTCGTGTATAACCATAGGGTAATGAAAATATAGTATTCGGTCGAATTCCCCCCTTCCATGTTTTGGAATATCCTGATTTCAAAAAAGTGATCTAGAAAAAAGGTTTGAGGTAGCATAACTCTTGAACAAATTGACTTATTGCTAAGAGGGGAAGAAATATATTTGGGAGTAAACGCTCAGTTTAGAAGTTTTGCCTAAGTTCACAATATCTGACACCAGCTGCTGTTTAACTTTTCTCCATTCTGAGTTTCAAATATTTGCTTACATATTTAGAATCTAACCCGTAAGTAAATATATTGGTATCATGTTATTCCCATTATAAGATAATTTTTTTTCGAATTCTCGAATAATAAAAATTGTAACCTTCCATTGTTGACGTTTGAATTCTGTATGGAATTGACTGCTAGAATTACTGCTAAAAATACTGCTGGAACACGAATCCATTTTTTTCTTTTGAATGGTTGTTGGATTATTTCTCGGTTGTTTTGTAGCAGGTTTTTTCGCTTGTTCATATCAGGCTGATTTCAAGTCCAGAAAAAGCATCGTAAAACTCTGATTTTTGGACAATAATCCTCATAATTTTTAGGTTTTATTACCTTATAGGTTATTTTTCAATGCATTTACTGCAGTGCGTGGTAAAATGACGGTCTTCTATAATAATTAAACAAGCTGTGTGTCTCTCTGACTGTGGATCTATAGAAACTTACTTAAAATTGGAGTAGAGGTCTGAAATTTTCAACATAAGAAGTTATGGCTTTCTAATTTTACGTATGTCAAACTGAATGTTAAAAGTTTCATTAGTTCTTTTTTAATTAATTAATAAATATATTACAAAACGATTTCTAATTAGGCTACAACTATGAAATTTTCAACATAAGTAGTTTTAGCCTTTTAATGGGACTTTTGAAAAACAGAATATTAAATTTTTATTTAGTTCTTTTGTAATTTATTTTTTTAATTAATAAATATTTTACAAAATGATTTCTAATAATGCTACAGCTCTAAAATTTTCAACGCAAGTAGTTTTGGCCTTCAAATAGGACTCTTGAAGAACAGAATTTTTAAATTTTTATTTAATTCTTTTTTGATTAATTTTTTAATTACATAAATATTTTACAAAACGATTTCTAATTAGGCTTTTGACCAAAAGAACGTTACAATTTTAATTTGTTTTTTAAGAAATAACTAATTTATTCACAAAAAGCGACTCCTGAGCTCTGAAAGTTTCAACATAAGTAGTTTTGACCTTCTAATTTGGCTTTTTATACAGACATCACGTGTCAAAATATTCTTAACAGGGTGTTGTATTACAGTTATTAACGGAGATTTTTTTTTTTTATTGTTTCTCGGCAAGGGAGGGGCTTATAATACTAGGGCTTTACGTATTAATTAGTTTTTAGTGTGTGAAGCGACCTTACGCTTATGCAGCGATGAACCTTTCATCGAGCAAAGCGAGCTCATATTTGCATAGCAATGAACCTTTCGACGAGTTTAGTAAGCCTGTGCTTATATGTCAATGACTTTTTTAGTGAGCTCGATTTTGCATTGTGATGAACCTTCCTACGAGCGAAGCTGCAAAAATTGGGGCCTATACACCAATGACGGATTTCCGCAACGCAGGACTTCACAGCTTTTTTAAAATATTGTGCATGATAAAATTTCGTGGCGAAGCACGGGTATTCAGCTAGTCGTGAATAAGATAGATGTTGCTATTAAAGCTTTCCTTTCGTGGCATGTCTGTATATTATACTTTAAATTTTTCTTTTCAGGTACATCTTGGAGACGGAAGACTGTTGAAAATATAAAGAACTTTTGTTGGAAAGCTTAATCAGTTCCAATCTATAATAAAACAAGCTGTGTGTCTGTCTGTCTGTGGATCTCTAGAAACCTACTTAAAATTGGAGTAGAGCTCTGAAATTTTCAACACAAGTTTTTTTTCTAATTTTATGTATGTCAAACAGAATGTTAAAATACTAATGAGTTCTTTTTTAATTAATTTATTTTTTACTAAGTGACTTCAATCAGAGATACAGCTCTGAAATTTTCAACATAAGTAGTTTTTGCATTCTAATTGGACTTTTGAAAAACAGAATGTTAAAATTTTAATTAGTTACTTTTTAATTAATTTTACTTGTAATAGGGCTACTGTTCTGAAATTTTCAACATAAGTAGTTTTGGTCTACTAATAGGTCTTTTGAAAAACAGAATTTTAAATTTTTATTTAGTTTTTTATTAATTTTTTTTTTTTTTTTAATTAAAATAAATATTTTACTAAATGATTTCTAATAGGACTACTGTTCAGAAATTTTCCATCTAAGTCGTTTTGGCCTTCTAATTGATCTTTTAAAAAACAGAATTTAAAAATTTTGGTAATTTTTTTTTAAATGAGTGTTTTTCATTAATATTTTACAAAACGATTTCTAACTGGGCTACAGCTCTGAAATGTTCAACATAAGTAGTTTTAGCCTTTTAATTGGATTTTGGAAAATCAGAATATTAAATTTTTATTTAGTTCTTTTTTAATTAATATATATTTTACAAAACAATTTCTAATAGGGCTACAGCTCTGAAATTTTCAACACAAGTAGTTTTAACCTTTTAATTCTAAAGTATGTAGGGAAAAATCATTTTTCAAAGAGAATGTTTTAATAATTATTATAAGTAATATTTTTTAAGAAGGCAATCGAAACAAATACAATTTGAATATTGAACAGTTATTTACAAAACAAATTCCAGTTTTGAATGTCTCTGTATACTCGATATGACCACGCAAACTGTTCCACTGTGTTGGCAGGCACAAAATAGAAGTGTATCGTAATGTATTTTCCTCTTTTAGTGATCTTCTTGCTGAATCTAATCTGCAATCGTAGTGACACGACTGTTTGCATATGGAATAAAATGCCAAGCTTCTTGGAACCACAGTTTAATTCGAAGTTCATAGCAGCAGCTTTAAATTACAAGGCGACCAACGAACACAACTAGTTCGGCCCCATGTAATTTTAATTACTCCAAACGAGTAACATTATCAACTTAAAAGCAACTACTGCAAACGAGCAGCATAATTATTTCATATAACTAAGCAGGAAATGAACCACAGCTTAATTCGTCTCAAGACTTAAAAATCGACTGACATTACCAATTTCCAACCAAAACTAGAAAACATATTCAAATATTACATCATATGAAGCAATTCAGATGTCGCCACCCAAAAGAATCGCATGATTGGTTGAGCAAGTATCGGACAGTCGGCAGATGCGCTTCAAATAAAAAAAAGAAATGCAAAACCGATCATGTATCGGAATTCAATCATTCCCAGACTTGCGAGTTCTACTGAGCAGACCTGTTTTTGCTCTTGTCATGCCACCACGAAAAAAGAAAGCTACCAAGCATGCACATGTGTATAGTGGGGTGGAGGATTCCGATGCTGATGTTATTGTTCCCGAGACGATCTCGGATGTTCCTGTCGCGGAAATTATGGCAATCCCAGATTCAATTGAACTCGACCTGATGCTGAGAAATTCATTAAAATTCCACAGACAGGTAACAGGTAATTACAGTCTGTGGCCCCTGATCTATCCAGATGGTCCCGACTGACTGCTATCTATCCATTTATGAAACGTAACACCTTTCCCCACCCACCCTTGTCTGATGAGTGTAGACTCGCACGTTTGATGTGGTTTGTTTTAGAGTGCTGGGGAATAGCATTGACTGTGGATTGGAGTTAGATGGTGAGTCGTTTAATGTGATGTTCACAGAGTGGAGGAGTGTTACAGGGCCTATAATAATAATGGGTAATCCACGATTACAGGAAATTGGAGTCGGTTGACTCGTGGAAAAGACCTTTGTGCTGATGAGTTGCTAATTGGAGGTCTGTTGGTTGAGACATTGAAGAGAAAAGTGTGGGTTGGTTGGCAATTTCGGAAAGATGAGCTGAGCTATTATTTAAATTGAGAATTGCCTCAAGTGTTGGTTTACTGAGGGTTTGGAAAATGTTGGAGAAAGTTGGACTTCGAAGTCAATCTTCTGTGTAGATGGGAACATAGCTGGTTTGGGTTGAATTTGGGAGAATAGTTGAATAAATTTGATGAGTAAGTTGGAGATTGAAAAACATGAAGTATACATATGAATTTATTGTAGAAGGATTAATGCATGATGGGTGTCCATCTCCTGGTGTTGAAGTGTTAATCTTTGATACGATAGGAAATTGGACGGTGTGAGAGATAGATTCAAATCGCTTAATGATTGGAAAATTGAGAGTGAGAGTTGAAAGTTTTTTTTTTTTTCTTTCTTCAGTCTGGGAACTCCTTGAAGTTTTCTGTGTTAGTTTTATTCATTTTTATTTTCTCTAATTCTTAAAGAGCGCAGTTCCATTTGGGATGTGGAAATACTAAGATGGAAAAGAAACTTAAAAATTGGATGAAGGGAAGTGAGTGGGGATGATGCATGGACAAAACAAGGATGCTAGTATGTTATGGGGCTGGAGCACAAGTGTCCCTACCCAATGATTGCAGGTAATCCATCATCCTCCTGACGTTGGCCATCATGCCTTTGTGGTTCAGGAAGAGATGTCTTTGCTCAACCAGTTTTTTGCCTGGGTCCTTGAAATGCCAGTTGTATGTTAGTGGGTAGTGAAATGTGTAGTGATCGAAGTCTCCAGTTACGCCACATTCACATGTATCTGCTTTCCAGAGGTTTTGGCTAGAAGTAGGCTGGGCAAGGCCCATGCCCTGTGATGAATTGAGCGAGACGTGTATCCCCAAAGTTAAAGTCTAGGTTAACTTTGGGGACAAATTTGTACGTTCTTCTACCATGTGGGGCATGATTCTAGAGATTTTGCAAGGTGCTTACAGAACCTGGAATTCAGAGAAATGTTTGGGAATTTCATTCTTCTGGAAATGTCAGGGAATTTTGAAAAATTGCCCTTTAATCGGGGAGTTTTTAAGTTTTCCTTCTTGCATGCCCTGTGCGGATATCTATCTCGGCTCTCGTTACATGAAGTGGATGCTGTGACGTCACGTTGAATACAGTCCCCCCCCCCCCCCAAGTCCTTTTTTTAAGTCCGTTTAAAAAGCCCTCAATTTCTGGCTACTTGGCG
The DNA here is from genome assembly GCA_963978545.1 of Linyphia triangularis. NCBI lineage: Eukaryota > Metazoa > Arthropoda > Arachnida > Araneae > Linyphiidae > Linyphia > Linyphia triangularis. Next base: position 105,437,028 of record OZ021725.1, read on the forward strand.
AATTTGGGAGAATAATGTTTCTGAACTTTTTCTACTCTCGGCAACTAAGCTATACCATCGATATCGTGCCTACAACCACGTGTTGATGTTCCGCCTTTTTTTAATTTGTAATTTTTTTTTATGTGTAATCTTTATTATGCCTGGAACAATTATTTACATATTATTTCTGTTAGATTTCTCATGATCCTATAACTTAAGAGAATCGTAACATGATCCCCTCTGTCTGGTGTATTATTGTTAAAAATATTTTCAAACTTTAATCTGACTGCATCCTTTACAGACATGATTATTTTTTGTTTCTAGCGTTTTTTGACAATATAATATATTCGAACCCTAATTATTTACTTATTATTTCTGTAAGCTTTTTCGTTATCATATAGCTTAGAAGCTCGGCCGCCTGTAGCCTTATTGTGAAAAGAAAATCCTCAAAACTTCAATCTGACTGCCTTTACAGAAGTGATTATTTTTCTTGAATCGCGTTTTTTGTCAACAGACTATACTAGAACCCTAAATTCCTTAATATTTCAAATTGATTCCACCAGATTTTTTTGTTTTTATTAACCCTTGCAGTGCCGTGTTACAGAGATGTGCAACAAATCTATAGGCATCCATAACTGAGAAAGTTTTGATCCTGTACTTGATTTACTTCATTTTGACATTTTATTAAACACAATTAACTGAAAGTGATATGTGTTTTTAATTTATATATTTTATATCAATCAAATAAAGAATAGAAGCATCCTTCTCAACAAAAAAAATATCTGAATTTGCTACTGCATCCAAGTAAGGGGGCAGTGGAATTTCTTTTAAAAATCGTTGCATTTTTTCCCCTACCCAAACAGTATGAACCCTTTGCTAGTCGTGTTTTATGAAAACGATTTTTCTCTTTTAATATGTACTTTTATAGTTTAAAATAAAAATTTTATTGTATAAAATTTTATTTCTATACATCTACGAGTAATTAAATTTATAAGAAGCTGTTAATTTCGAGCCTTTTCTTTTATACATCATATGTTGTTTATCTTCAGTTGACTTCAAAAGACAATTTTCATGAAATATATGTACCTAGTGAAATTTGTGACAGAATAGCAAAATGCTGATTATTTAAGTTTTATGCTCATGCATGCCCAAGTGCAGTAATATTTAGGACAGTGTTTTAAATTTATGCAATGAACAGGAAACAGCATGTGACATATAAAATTAGAAGTAACGTGTTTTATTGGTGTTATTTTTTAAATTAAAAAGAAAAGTATTGTACTGGTTTCTTTTCACCTTAAAGTTAGCAAGAATGGCTGTAGTTGGTGAATTTTGTATTTTTTAATTAATGTTTTCCATTCTTTTTCATGTTCTACCTCGAAAGATACTTGTTTTGATTTTTACCACAAATTTATTATGGCGCAATTCTACTTTAAATATTTAGAATTAAATGTATTTATTAAATTTTTGTATTTTTGAATTCTCCATTATTTTTTTTTTTTTTTTTTTTTTTGAATTAAAGCGCACATCAGGGAATTTTTTAAGAAATCTTCTGGAAATCGGGGAATTTTGTTTCTTAAATTCTGTAGCCACCCTGCATTTGCTAATAGAGTTTTATTTAAAAAGGTAATGAAGATGAGTGATTGGCGGTGGCTCTAATATACTGTTATGGATTTGATTAATTGCTGCCTCTTTTGCAAGAAAGTCGGCTCTTTCATTCCCTGCAATATTGTTGTGTGCTTTGACCCATTTGATTAAAATTTTATGTGACTTGTGATACGTGTAGAGAAGTTGTTGGATCTTGTTAACTTGAGGGGCTCTATCAATAGGGTCTTTTATTGATTGGCTGTCTGAATCAATAATTATCATTTTGTAATTTGTCTTAGTAGTATCTGAAATTGCGTGAAAAATGGCTGTTAGTTCAGCCTGAAACACTTGTTTTTCTCATGAAACCCTGCCGTGTTGTTGCCTCGACTCCCTTGACATACGAGATGTAGGCAGCACCCACCTTGCCATCTATCTTGGAACCGTCTGTAAATATAATGTGGTTGTATATTGGTGGGAATGGTTGGGACCAGGATGGTGTTGCCCCTTTTCCCGCAGTGGATGGATGCTTGGTTAGAGGGTTGGATTTAGCATCAAAACCAGTTGGCCTCCCCACAGCAGCTTCTTGGTGAAGCCTGCCAATGGCTTGCTTCTGCAGTTGTGTTTATTACTATGTTACAGTGTGTAACTATGTTGAACATTATATAGTTGTGGTCTGAGCATGATGGAACGTCAGATATGTACCAGTCTTTAAATTGGGGAGCTATGGTTGGAGAGGAGAGGGTTAGATTTGGCCATCCTTTGCCTGTTATTGCTTCAAAAGTTCGTGGGTCAGTTGTTGAATTTTTCAATACCAGATTACTGGCATCTATGTAGTCTACCAACTGATTTCCCCTTTTGGGAATTAGTTGGGTATCCCCATGTGACGTTCCATGAATTAAAGTCACCATTAATAATTAAGAGTTTGCCTTGATTGTCTTGTTGTAGTTTTTCAAGGGTTTGCATTATTGTGTCCATGTCTATAAGTGCGGCTGCGTAGACTGATACCAGGATGAAGGATGATATAATGAAGTCCAGCTCAATTGCTGTAATGTCTTTGGATTTGTATATTAAAGTTGGGTTCCAGTTTGGATTGTTGTTTACAATGGCAGCTCTAAGTGGGTTTGCAGTTTCATCAAAGTAGATGCCCTATTTTAAAGAGAAGCCTCTAATTTTACTATTCACTGTGTATGGCTCTTGGATGCAGATAATGTCAATTTGGTGGCTGTTGACTGTGTCTATTAAACTTGCATTTACTGCTCTGGCTTTTTGCGGATTAATTTGTGTTATTTTGATATTATCAACTAGTGATAGCTGACTGTAATTACCTTTAAAATTGTTTAATCTTGTACTTTGCTCTGTGCGTCTGGCTGAGTCCGAGTTGTTTTTGTTATTTATGTCTGTGAAATTCTTTTGGCTTCTTTGGTTGCCGGTGTGTTGAGGGGGGGGGGGGGTTGGCAGCAGAACCCTTCTTTGTGTTGGAAGAATTACCTGAGTGTTTGGACATGCATTGTGTCTACTAGCTCTTGGGGGTTCAGCCATTCCAGTAGAGGCTTTCCCTCTTTTAAGTGGATTAGAGCCGCTGTCAACAGAGAACATTTTGAATTGCTTGCTGGGTGGTTTTTACTAATGTGGTGCTGTGTTTTGCAGTTTATGCAGCAGAACTGATTGTTTTTGCAGGGGGATCAGGGGTGTGCTTATTAGCACAGAATCTACAGGTTGGGAAGCCGTGCAGAATTTAGAGGTGTGTCCAATTGCCTGGCACTTGTGACAGTATGGAACTTGTCTGATAGCACAGGATTCAAATTCTACTGATATTCTTTTTTTGGCTATGAGTTTTGTGACCTCAGCTTTTTTGAGTTAAATTATATGATTAACTGTTGATTCTTTTGTTGGAAATCTGTGTTTGTGTCTTGTGTTGTCTATTGAGATTGAGGGCTGGGCTTCTTGTAATGTTTCTAGTAGGGTGTTATACAGTGTACCTGCAGAAGTAACTACTATTATCACGTCCAGTTAGTCCACGTTAGTTCCTCTTTGAGATTAACTGTTATGTTTTTGTTTGTGTTCGGATTACTATTAATTTGATCTGTGAGATATGTGGCCTGTTCAATTGATCTAAGGATTAGAATAACTTCCTGGTTTTGATTTACCTTGATGTTTTTCACTCCTGTGCTATGCTGTTTAAGATTCTGCTGGAGTGTTTTCTTGATGTCCTCTGCAGTTTGTGATTTTTCTACTGGCCTAAGTACTATGGTTTCTCCTGGGTCTTTTTGTAGGTTTTCTTTTCAGGATTGCACTGTACGTGTTAGAAATGATAGGGATGGGTGTCTGGGGTGGTTGGGCAGTGTTGAGAGTTTGTTGTATTGATTTAATTGAGTTGGCCAAAGTTTGAAATTTCTCTTGGCTTTCCTAAAGTTGTGCTTCAAATTTGGTTGAGTGTATTGCCTGTTTGTGAGCCGAGTCCTTGATTTGCTCCAAGAGCTTATAAACCCTTGTCTTCCAGGACAGTGTTATTGGTTGGTTTTTTACTCTGCTGAATTTATTAGCCAGCTGTGTCTCGTCTATTATTTGGTTATTTGTTTTATCCTTGCCTTCACTTGTTGGTGGGAATTGTATCAAGTCTGGGCCTGAATCACTCTCTAAAATTCCGTGTTAGTCATACTGACATTCGGATTGAGAGAAACTAAAAATAAGAAATGGTGAAAAGGTGGTAATCTGTATGGAGTTCCTCCGTCTAGTTAGGTACTTTCCAAATCCCTTTTGCAAAGTACTCAAAGATTTCTCTAGTTTCGAGGATGTTTTCTTTTTTTTTTTTTTTGTCTGTATAAAATCAACCACAAGTTAGTTCCTAAATCAAGCTGCATAAAGCTGCCCTTATTCTGGTCCGCTTGATGATTGATAGTGTGGGTGTGTTGTTGTGTTAGATGTTGCTCCAAGCTAGGTCATCTGGGATTGTACTAAATTGGAGATGTCTTGGGAGCGAAAGTAATAGCTTTAGTTTCAAATGTTAAACAACAGAAGCTTCCTTTAGGTGTTGAGGCAATTAAAGCTAGCAGTGATGGAGTTGAAATCAATTGAAAATAACTAAAAGGTGTTGAAATGCTGTAGCTGATGTGAAGAAGCGATCTTTTGTTGAATCACTTGGGAATAGATGTGCGTGTTAGGTTTGATTTTTAAATATGTAAAAACTTGAGGAAACACAAAAAACAAGTTTTTAAATTCCTTGCTGAAATGTCTAGAATTAAGTAAGCAGAAAGGAATTGTGAAGGGGGTGTTCCAAAAGTTCAAAAGATGTGAAAATGCAAGCTGTTATATTAAAGGAAATTGCTGGAAAACAGTCTCTAAGGTACTCTACTTGCCTTAAAAATTATTAAAAAAAAGACCGGAAAATAAAACAAAATACATCTGTAAGTTGAGCTTGTGTCGTAGAATTGGAAATAATAAAAGTGAAAATGGAGATCATGAACACTGGAGCTGCGACAACTAAAGAAAAGGAGTCAAAATGGGATACAGGCCTGATCTGCTGGGAATGTTAAGGATTGGAGATGTCATGGGAATGAAAATAAAGACTTAAAATGCCAATGTTAATTAGCAGAAGCTTCCTTAAGATGTGTAGAGGTTAATAGAACTGGATGCGATGGGGTAGAAAACAGATAATTAGTACACAAGTATATTCTTATCCAGATATTTTTGTAGTTCAAAGTAACGCTGCGTATATATTTCCTTTTTTTTTTTTGTTACACTTAGACTGTTTTCACCCCTTGATACTAACCTTTCTCTAGGCTACACCGTCCAACCTCAAAATAGGCAATAACTACTTTTAATTTTGTAATTTTATTGTTGACGCGAAACAACATTGGTCCTTAAATTGTGATGCATTTTTTAATTTATAGCACTTGTGAAATTCGAATCATCCAGTCCTTATTAACTTAATGTAATGTGGCATGGATTTTTAAGTAAAATAAGATTTTTTACAAATTTAAATGTTGAAAAATACCTGGTTTTTTTTAAGCTTTTTGTTTACATAATAGTATGTTGTTTTTCTCGAAAACTATTTTACTTATTCTAAATTCGATGGCTAAATAATTAGAGTGTATTAATGGGAATTTTTTTTTAAAAAAATTGGGAAAGAATAATGAAAAAGATAGAATTTGAAGTTTGATGAACTTTTTTAAAATAAAATTTAGTTTTTACTTGGTAATATTTCCAAATATGTAAAAATTATACTTTTAATGGTCCAAATAAAAAAACAAAGTTTGAAGAGGACAATTAAAGTTGTGGCTCGAATCGCTAGATTTCCTATCCCAATGGCCACAGAACGTGGAAATGTCGGTAAACTTTTTCAAATCTGACGAGTATCGAGGAAATTTCTTTGTTCTGAACAGGGTGCGTACGCGGCCTGGAAAACCTGGAAAGTCCTTGAATTTCATTATTTTTTTTCAAGGCTTTGAATAGTCTGGAAAAATAGGATTATTTCTAAAAAAGCCTGGAAAGTCCTTGAATTTCCCATTTTCAATTCTAAAACCATAAAATTCTCGTTCCCGTATTACCATTATTCTGACGTCACACTTTCTAGCCGGTTTACTTTTGGCGGATCTGTCAATCACACTTGAATCGGTTCCTCCTGAGCGGCCCTGGAACGGCACGGTCACTATGACCTTTGACCTCTCCCCGAACGGGACAAAAAGTTGCACGATGAGTATCCGGTGGAAAGAGGGTGTAATTTGATATGCAGGATATTTTCGCTTTTCTCTCTCTTTCCCTCATTAGGTGCATTCTCAAACGACCAAAATTTTCCTCTGAGAGGATTTTGTGTTTGTTGGAAATGGAATGAAAAAGAGCGCGCTTAGCATATTTGTATATAAAATATCGAAGGAAAAAGAATCGAATTAATCGCACTATGTGGATTCATCCCATTGTTTAGAGCCGATCAACATTCGGTATGTTCTTCTGTCTTTACCCGCAGTTAAGGGAAGACAAAGTAAAAATTTTCAACTTTTTCCGTATGTCGATTGAGAGCTTCGACGAGTTGGTGGAGAAATTATGTTCCAGACTGCAAAAACCCGACACTAACTATCGGAGGAGTATATCGCCTACAGAGAAAATAGCAGTTACGCTTCGGTATAGTATTATGATTTATATCATTCTTTCATTTATGTCGATTCCTATTTAAAGAAAGAAGAATTTCTTTTTCTGTAGAAGGTGAAGGGTATGTAATTTTTTATATCAATTACTAAAATGGCCTACTTTAAAGCCGTGAAAGTTATTAACTAAGGTTGCTGGGAAAAAAAACCTTCCAATTTTATTAAATTTATTTTGAGCTCATTAAAAAAATTCTAATTACAGGGATGTAAGAGCTGTTCCAATTGCGCCAAACTGACAACCCTGCTCCAAACTGCGCCAAAAACCTCTTTTCGGTTAAGATTGCGCCGAACTGCGCCAAAAAATCATTTTTTGACTTGAAAAACTACTTGGCTAGAATTTTGTCTCGACATTTATCAAAAACGTCACCAACAAAGCGATAAAGAGTATTTTGCCCTTCAAGGGCGTTTTTCGTCAGTTAACGTGCCGGAAAAGGTTCGCACTTGAAAATACATATTACAATCTCTCAGTTTTGTTGTAGGTTTTTCAAACTATAAAGAAGTAGTAAATGAATCAGTGTGTATCTGATTTAAATCTGTTTTCTTGGCTGATTTTAGGTATAGAAAATTAATACTTTTTTTTTATACTTATAGAATACATGTTTTTTTTTGTTTTTTTTTACTGAGACTTCGTGCTAAAAATAGAATACAAGTATTGTATTTTTCACACAAGCAATCTTAGTGCATCTGGTTTAGATTTGCACTCTTGCCTGGTTTCAATAATAAAGAAATATATAGCTTTCTTTAAGCTAAAAGAAAACGCGAATTTTTTTTTTTTAATTTCTAAACTTAATCCAATTGACAGCCCCCCTCCCCAAACATTTCCAGGCTTAATTTCTAAGTCATCGGTAAAACGGGATTTGAATTTTGAACTTGCCTTTTTGATTATCTGGAAGGATTGGTGACTATTAGTAAATGATTTTTTGGCAACGCTGGATGTTGGATCATGATTTTGACTTGGCAACGAACGGGAAAACGCATATTACGTCATTCTTTTATTGTAGCCAATTCCCAGAAAAAGCGCAAAGTCGTACCCTAGACTAGAAATTTTACGAAGAACTTGAATGGGGGATTTAAGCTATGTCTTTATTTAAAAAAAAGTAAGGATTTCTTGTATTTACAAATATTTGTTCCTTTAAATTAGCGATAGGAAAGATCAGGGATTCGCGGCAGTATGCCCCTTGTTCCGTTAAACTTCAACCAACCAACCAGGGATTCGCGCTTTAAATTCAAACTGTAGAAGGCATGAAATCAATCTTTATGCATCCAATTTGGATATTTTTTTCTTGCCTGTTTGTAAGTAAAAATAATAAATATTTTTCTTAGTACTTTAAGAGTGCATGATTATTTTTTTGGCACATATTTAAAAAAAAAACCTTGAGATTTCACATGGGAACCCTCTATAATCCATTTAGACAGTGGAGAGTGTTAGAAAACAAACCACTACAAAAATTAATATTTTTCAGCTTGCCTTGTTTTAGTTTATTATTTAATTACATTAGAAGTTATTTCTTTATGTTAAATGCTAGTATAATTGTCTAATTTCAGTTAGAGGTTTCAATTTGTTTGAGTTTAAAAAAAAATTATCTTCCAATAAACAAATAGCCCTAAAAAATCTGCTAAGTGAAGCTATCAGTCCAAACAAGTTATGAAATCTAATGCTTGCCGCTAAGCAGCCTTGTCACTTTTTTTGCATGGGGGGGGGGGGGGGGAGGAAGTACTTTGTATAGAATTAAATTATTTTGGATTATTGGGAAGAACTTCTATAGGTAATTGGTACTAGGCAGACTAGAGTTTTTAAAGAAAAAAATCTTATTTCATCAGTTGTTAAAAGTAGCTCTAACTGAGATTATTTCGAAAAACTTTCAGTGATGAACCGAACCTTATGATTGGTTGGTTAGTTTTTGTGGCGCAAAAGCAACACTAGGGCCATGCTGTGCTCCGAACCTTATGATATCATGTCATCATTGAAAACTTCCTAATATTTTAATTGTTGGCAAAGAGGTTAATAAATGCCATGCTTTTTAATTTATTTTTTGAGTAATGCAATCAAATTAATAATTGTAAATTTAGAATGCAAACGTATTTATGAACAAGTTACACCTTTTTTTTACTTTAAATTAATTTGAAATATCAAGGTTGAAATATACAAAAATATTTGCTTTATCACTAATTTAAATGTAACAATTTTCTGCTCCAAAACCACATTTTGCTGCTTCTAAATCGTATTTTTACTCAAAGCCGAAGGAGGGGGTTTAAAAAATTACTCGCTTTTTTCGAGTTATCGAAGAACTTGTGAAAATGATGGCTATATCTATTTCTGTGGCTAAAAATTATCGACTCCGAGATGGAAACCTCAGGGAATTTTTTTTCTGAAAATGTGTATGAACCCTGTTTAAAGAATAGTATCTCTAAATAAAGTACTACTAAAATTTAATGTGATTTGAATGTCCACATAAGTAGGAATAATTGTTTATTTACTTAGTTTAAATTATTTTCAGAAAAAATGTTAATTATTATTTAAACATTAATTATTCTAGTTAATGACAAATTTTATTTATAAATACGTGTACGTGTAATTAGAAAAGAATTAACCTGGTTTAAACAAAAAAAAAACTGGTTTAAACCCAAAAAAAACTTTTTTTTTTAACCTAGTTTTTTTCCTTATCCTGGTAAGAGGTATAATTATCAATAAATATATGTGGTTGCATCTTAGTTGTTAAGTAATAAGTATTTTAATTCTTTTTGCAACTTCGTTAATTAAAAAAAATATATAAAAATTAAATTTTGGTATCGACTCTGCAACGGTAAAATAGGGCCTTGATTTTTGTTGAAATATCCTTGAAAAGGGCCTTGAAAGTCCTTGAATTTCACTTCCAAAAAAGTGTATGCACCCTGTCTGAAGGTGCGTTTCCCCGTTCAACCCTATTTTTGCGCCATTTACCAGGAGAATGGTAGCGGTAATCGTTAGAAGTTTTATGTAATGGAATAATTTAAGCTGCATTACCACCAAAGCAATTTTTTTAGAAATGGACATGGTGTCTTAAGTACATGTTCTTTTTAATATTATATCTGGAATTATTGGGGAATTCCCCCCCCCCCCCCTGAATTTTGTGGTCAACCTGTTCGAGTTAAAAAGTAAGATTAAATATGTATCTTTTGCCGTTTTGTTATGAGGAACTTGAGTCCAAAAATAGTATTTAGTAGATAAAAATGATTATTACTATTGAAAATGGTGGCGTCACCTAGTGGACAAAATAGGAAGTTTCGTGAGTTTAAATTTAAAATCCTGGTCCCTCCCATTTCGGACGATTGTAGGGAGTTCAACTACTCTGTAGTACTTTTTCATAAGGAGCTCTTCCATTCTACATCAGTACTGATTTCAAAAAGTAATTCCATCAATATTACTCGTATGTTAAATTTTTGATTTTCAAAAACTCGTTTTAATGCTAGAAAAGAAAGGCAGTATATTGAAAAACATTTACGGAACCTTTTTTTTCTACTCTGACACATAAGGTGATTTATCGAACTCTGCAAGATCGATTTCGAGAAATAACTTTAGCGCTCTAGTACACATTGCCATGAAGCCTTTAATATTATATACTTGCATATTAAGGCTTTTAAACCTTATGCAAATGCATTCTTGGAACGTTTGTATATAATCAGTTCCTTGAGATCACTCTTGATTCCAGAAGATTCAGTGTTGTTGCAAATTCACATTGTTATCTTGCAACAATTGAGTAAAATATGTTTGAAGACTATTATTGCGATATCGCTCATTTCGACGCCATTTTGAGTAAAAAACTGACCTCACAGTTTAGGCAAGACTTTTTCTATTTTTAAAAGCGATTTGAAGAAATGAGAGGCATGCACTTTTACTTTGGTATGTAATATTTTTTTTTTTTTTTTTGCATGAAGAATATTACTTGATTATAAAACAATCTATTAGTGCATTTCCATAATAATTCGACTCACTTGAAAACTAGATTTTATTACAAATTCGCAATAGTGATTCCTTGAAAACTGCAATATGCAAATTTTGTAAATCATTGCATTGTAAATTTTATCTTATTTTTCTTACTTTATGACAACTTTCTACATTTTGTTTTTATTTCAACCCATTGATTTCCATCCATTCCCAAGCAATTTCGTTTAATTTAAATTTATTTTCCAGTAATTATATTTTTTTTATTACATTTAATAATAGTTGGGAGTGGAACTTATGGATAAGAGAACTTATAGAAAATTAGGCGAAATCAAGATTACTGAAAATCATTTCCGTCTTTTAGACACCTCTAACTACTAAGTTATTCAAGTTGACTTCAACATTCAGTGTTGAAGACATGAATATTTTTTTTTTATTTTCTATGAGTTATCAGAATCATCAAACTCTTTACTTAACTTAACATTTCAATGTTTTGATTATACATTTTAGAACGCAGATTTATCAGGGTGGTTCAGAAAAAAAAAATATATATATATATTTATCCTAAATTTTTTAAAATTTCTAAATGTTATATATTTCAAAGGCAATTGTTTGAAACGTGCAGTGAAGGGAAACACTGTTCTATGCATTTTTAAAACATTTTAAAAAATAAAAATACTCGAAAGTAAAAAATTTTGTTAAAAAAATGATTTTTCTGTAAAATGGGTACTAACGTTATTTCGTGCATTTAAAACAAAACGAGGTTTTATTCATTTGGTTCACTTTTTTTCTCGGAATGCACTTTGAAGGAAACTTTTGTAGAAAAGTCGTGCAGTATGTATCTTTAAAAAAAAAATCAGTCGTCCTAACGTCTTTGGCATCAGCGCCTACCACATTTTGCCTTCTCTCTAAAAAGCGTACCACACAGCTTGTAAGTGACAAGGAAAGAGTTGAAGTCTGATTTTAGTGGTACCAAATTGTGTTTTTATATTGAAAAACACTTTATAAATTCAACTTAGTTCAATATTTGGCCAAAAATTCATTTTTCAATTGGAAAATTACAGCTTGAATTACAGCTTGATTCTCCTATGTAAAAGCTTCAATTTCGCCAAAGGGAAAAAAAAATGAGATTTTTTAAGAAAACACTAAAGAATTTGAAAAGAAAGCACTAAAAAACTGTTTTTAAGAAGTTTTTTGTACTTTGCATTATTTTGATTTTGAGTGCTAAATTACCAATTTTTAAGCAAACTACTAATCAGAATCAATTCGGGTGATGATTTTTATTACACTAGGCACAAAATGATTGTAAAACTTCGAAAATTGAAAAATTCGAAATTTCCCATACGATTAATATGGGGAAAATTGAAATGAAAAACTTTGAAACTGCACTGTTTTGGACCAAACTTGGACACACTTCACATTTTTTTTTATGCTATCAATTTGGAAATGGAGATTCTCCTGTATAAAAGCTTCAATTTCAGCATGAAAGAAAAAATGTGAGGCTTTCTCTTATTGAACAGTAATTCATTGAATATCGTCCCCCATGTACTTTCAATAGGTGAAATTTGCTTTTCGCGACTTTAGCTTAAATGCTTTCAAATATTGATTTTGGATTGGAAATATGTTATATAGTAATTCTTGGTCCAAATTTAAATTAAAACTTTATAAATTTTTCTTAAAATCCGAAATTCAATTTTTCGTAATTCGTGAATTATTTTTTTTCGTGGAGGAAATTGAAATGAAAAACTTTAAAACTGCACTGTTTTGGCACAAACCTTTGACCCACTTTACATTTTGTGTATGTTATGAATTTGGAAATGGACATTCTCCTGTATAAAAGATTTAATTTCGCCAAAGGAAAAAAAATTGAGATTCTTACTTTTTGAAAAATAATTCATTGAATATCGTTCCCCATGTTTGCATTTCTCGACATTGGCTCAAATGCCTTTCAAATTTTGATTTTAGATTGGAAACATGTTATGTAGTAATTCTTGACCCATTTTTAAATAAATTTTTTAATTTTTTTTTTTTTTTTAAATCACAAATTCAATTTTTCGAAAATCTTTAAATTTTTAGGTTAGGATTTCGAGTATAAAAACCATTTTATAAGCAAACTGATGATAAGAATTAATTTATGTTATGACTTTTATGATCCTAGGCGCAAAAAGAAGGTAAAATTTTGAAAATTGGGAATTTGACATTTCCCATAGGATTAACATTGTTTATATATTTCCAATGGGAAATGCACAATTTCTTTGCAATAATTCGATTTTGAGCAGTAAAATGTAGTTTCAGTAACGATTTGATTGTGGAAATTGATTGGATTGATGATTTCTTTGACACAAGGTGCAAAAAGATTGCGAAAATTGCAACGTTTGAAATTTCCTATACATTTACATGGAGAAAATTGAAAATGAAAAATATTTAAACTGAACAGATTTGGACCAACCTTTGACCACCTTCGCATTTTTTTTATGTTAAAAAATTGGAAATGTAGATTCTAATATATAAAAGCTTCAATTTCGCCAAAGGAAAAAAAATTGAGATTTTTACTCTTTGAAGAATAATTCATTGAATATAGAACCCCCATGTATTTTCAATACGCGAAATTTCCATTTCTTGATATTGAGCAGTAAAATGTAGTTAAAATGACGATTCGATTGTGGAAATTGATTGGGGTGATGATTTTTATGACATAAGGTGCAAAAAGATTGTGAAAATTGAAAAATTTGAAATTTCCCATACAATTAACATGGGAAAATTAAAGATGAAAAACTTTTAAACTGAACAGATTTGGACCAAACTTTGACCACCTTCGCATTTTTTTTATGTTAAAAAATTGGAAATGTAGATTCTAATATATAAAAGCTTCAATTTCGCCAAAGAAAAAAAAATTGAGATTTTTACTCTTTGAAGAATAATTCATTGAATATAGAACCCCCATGTATATTCAATATGTGAAATTTGCATTTCTCGACGTAAAATGTAGTTATAAGGATGATTTGATTGTGGAAATTGATTGGATTGATGATTTTTATGACACAAGGTGCAAAAAGATTGCGAAAATTGAAAAATGTGAAATTTTCCATACAATTAACATAAGGAAAATTAAAGATGAAAAACTTTTAAACTGACCAGATTGGGACCAACCTTTGACCAATTTCGCATTTTTTTTATGTTATAAAATTGGAATTAGAGATTCTCCTATATAAAAGCTTTAATTTCACCAAAGGAAAAAAAATTGAGATTTTTACTTTTTGAAAAATAATTCATTGAATATCGTCCCCCATGTATTTTCAATACGTGAAATTTGCATTTCTTGATATTGAGCAGTAAAATGTAGTTAAAATGACGATTCGATTGTGGAAATTGATTGGGGTGATGATTTTTATGACACAAGGTGCAAAAAGATTGTGGAAATTAAAAAATTAGAAATTTCCCATACAATTAACACGGGAAAATTAAAGATGAAAAACTTTTAAACTGAACAGATTTGGACCAAACTTTGACCACCTTCGCATTTTTTTTATATTATAAATTTGGGAATGGAGATTCTCCTATATAAATGCTTCAATTTCGCCAAAGGAAAAAAAAATGAGATTTTTACATTTTAAAAAATAATTCATTGAATATCGTCCCCCATGTATTTTCAATACGTGAAATTTCCATTTCTTGATATTGAGCAGTAAAATGTAGTTAAAATGACGATTCGATTGTGGAAATTGATTGGGGTGATGATTTTTATGACACAAGGTGCAAAAAGATTGTGGAAATTGAAAAATTAGAAATTTCCCATACAATTAACACGGGAAAATTAAAGATGAAAAACTTTTAAACTGAACAGATTTGGACCAAACTTTGACCACCTTCGCATTTTTTTTATGTTAAAAAATTGGAAATGTAGATTCTCCAATATAAAAGCTTCAATTTCGCCAAAGGAAAAAAAAATGAGATTTTTACTTTTTGAAAAATAATTCATTGAATATCGTCCCCCATGTATTTTCAATACGTGAAATTTCCATTTCTTGATATTGAGCAGTAAAATGTAGTTAAAATGACGATTCGATTGTGGAAATTGATTGGGGTGATGATTTTTATGACACAAGGTGCAAAAAGATTGTGAAAATTGAAAAATTTGAAATTTCCCATACAATTAACATGGGAAAATTAAAGATGAAAAACTTTTAAACTGAACAGATTTGGAACAAACTTTGACCACCTTCGCATTTTTTTTATGTTAAAAAATTGGAAATATAGATTCTCCAATATAAAAGCTTCAATTTCGCCAAAGGAAAAAAAAAGAGATATTTACTCTTTGAAGAATAATTCATTGAATATAGAACCCCCATGTATTTTCAATATGTGAAATTTGCATTTCTCGACGTAAAATATAGTTATAATGACGATTTGATTGTGGACATTGATTGGAGTGATGATTTTTATGACACAAGGTGTAAAAAGATTGTGAAAATTGAAAAATTTGAAATTTCCCATACAATTAACATGGGAAAATTAAAGATGAAAAACTTTTAAACTGAACAGATTTGGACCAAACTTTGACCACCTTCGCATTTTTTTTATGTTAAAAAATTGGAAATGTCGATTCCAATATATAAAAGCTTCAATTTCGCCAAAGGAAAAAAAATTGAGATTTTTACTCTTTGAAGAATAATTCATTGAATATAGAACCCCCATGTATTTTCAATATGTGATATTTGCATTTCTCGACGTAAAATGTAGTTATAAGGATGATTTGATTGTGGAAATTGATTGGATTGATGATTTTTATGATACAAGGTGCAAAAAGATTGCGAATATTGAAAAATCTGAATTTTTCCATACCATTAACATAGGGAAAATTAAAGATGAAAAACTTTTAAACTGACCAGATTTGGACCAACCTTTGACCAATTTCGCATTTTTTTTTATGTTATAAATTTGGAATTAGAGATTCCCATATATAAAGGCTTTAATTTCACCAAAGGAAAAAAAATTGAGATTTTTACTTTTTGAAAAATAATTCATTGAATATCGTCCCCCATGTATTTTCAATACGTGAAATTTGCATTTCTTGACATTGAGCAGTAAAATGTAGTTATAATGACGATTTGATTGTGGAAATTGATTGGGGTGATGATTTTTATGACACAAGGTGCAAAAAGATCGTAAAATTTTGAAAATTGAAATTTCCTATACAATTAACATGGGGAAAATTGAAAATGAAAAATATTTAAACTGCACATATTTGGACCAAACTTTGACCATCTTCACATTTTTTTTATGTTATAAATTTGGAATTGGAGATTCTAATATATAAAAGCTTCAATTTCGCCAAAGGAAAAAAAATTGAGATTTTTACTTTTTGAAAAATAATTCATTGAATATCGTCCCCCATGTACTTTCATTACGTGAAATTTGCATTTCTTGACATTGAGCAGTAAAATGTAGTTATAATGACGATTTGATTGTGGAAATTGATTGGGGTGATGATTTTTATGACACAAGGTGCAAAAAGATCGTAAAATTTCGAAAATTGCAAAGTTTGAAATTTCCTATACATTTAACATGGGAAAATTAAAGATGAAAACTTTTAAACTAAACAGATTTGGACCAAACTTTGACCACCTTCGCATTTTTTTTATGTTAAAAAATTGGAAATGTAGATTCTCCAATATAAAAGCTTCAATTTCGCCAAAGGAAAAAAAATTGAGATTTTTAATTTTTGAAGAATAATTCATTGAATATAGAACCCCTATGTATTTTCAATAGGTGAAATTTCATTTCTCGACGTAAAATGTAGTTATAATGACGATTTGATTGTGGACATTGATTGGGGTGATTATTTTTATGACACAAGGTGTAAAAAGATTGTGAAAATTGAAAAATTTGAAATTTCCCATACAATTAACATGGGAAAATTAAAGATGAAAACTTTTAAACTAAACAGATTTGGACAAAACTTTGACCACCTTCGCATTTTTTTTTATGTTAAAAAATTGGAAATGTAGATTCTCCAATATAAAAGCTTCAATTTCGCCAAAGGAAAAAAAATTGAGATTTTTAATTTTTGAAGAATAATTCATTGAATATAGAACCCCTATGTATTTTCAATAGGTGAAATTTGCATTTCTCGACGTGAAATGTAGTTATAATGACGATTTGATTGTGGACATTGATTGGGGTGATTATTTTTATGACACAAGGTGTAAAAAGATTGTGAAAATTGAAAAATTTGAAATTTCCCATACAATTAACACGGGAAAATTAAAGATGAAAAACTTTTAAACTGAACAGATTTGGACCAAACTTTGACCACCTTCGCATTTTTTTTATGTTAAAAAATTGGAAATGTAGATTCTAATATATAAAAGCTTCAATTTCGCCAAAGGAAAAAAAATTGAGATTTTTACTCTTTGAAGAATAATTCATTGAATATAGAACCCCCATGTATTTTCAATACGCGAAATTTCCAATTCTTGATATTGAGCAGTAAAATGTAGTTAAAATGACGATTCGATTGTGGAAATTGATTGGGGTGATGATTTTTATGACACAAGGTGTAAAAAGATTGTGAAAATTGAAAAATTTGAAATTTCCCATACAATTAACATGGGAAAATTAAAGATGAAAAACTTTTAAACTGAACAGATTTGGACCAAACTTTGACCACCTTCGCATTTTTTTTATGTTAAAAAATTGGAAATGTAGATTCTAATATATAAAAGCTTCAATTTCGCCAAAGGAAAAAAAATTGAGATTTTTACTCTTTGAAGAATAATTCATTGAATATAGAACCCCCATGTATTTTCAATACGCGAAATTTCCATTTCTTGATATTGAGCAGTAAAATGTAGTTAAAATGACGATTCGATTGTGGACATTGATTGGGGTGATTATTTTTATGACACAAGGTGTAAAAAGATTGTGAAAATTGAAAAATTTGAAATTTCCCATACAATTAACATGGGAAAATTAAAGATGAAAAACTTTTAAACTGAACAGATTTGGACCAAACTTTGACCACCTTCGCATTTTTTTTATGTTAAAAAATTGGAAATGTAGATTCTAATATATAAAAGCTTCAATTTCGCCAAAGGAAAAAAAATTGAGATTTTTACTCTTTGAAGAATAATTCATTGAATATAGAACCCCCATGTAATTTCAATACGCGAAATTTCCATTTCTTGATATTGAGCAGTAAAATGTAGTTAAAATGACGATTCGATTGTTTAAATTGATTGGGGTGATGATTTTTATGACACAGACTTGCGTGGCTTATGTCTTAAGGAAAATATAAATTTATAAAACAAAAATACAATCATGAAATTTTGCATCTGTTGTTGGGTGAATTTAAATTCTTAAAGCTCGTGACGGTCCACCTCGATGGATCTTGATGAATTGTCCTGGGTCTCTTGAACTTCTGCTCCACAATAGGATCATAATTAATGATGGCTCTAATTGGGGGGGGGGGTATACTATTTTCAATTTTAACATGATGATATAGTTAAGATACAGTTGTCAGTTGAGTCCAGGCCCAAATCTCTCCGGATGATCTTGTTACGCACATACCAGGGTGCATTTGTCATTCTTCCGGCTACTTTATTTTGGAGTGTTAGTAGCTTTTTCTGGTCTATTTTCTTTGCTGTTTAACCCTTTGCACTCCAGTGGCGCCTCTCAGGCTCCAAGCGATTGGATGCCAAACCACGAGAGGACCATTAGGTGTGATGCGGAAATTCGATGCAATGCCAATGGCTGTGTTTAGTTTCTATGAAGCAAATCCATAAACACCAGCCGAATCTAAAATGTCTCGAGTTGCTGATTCCTCCGTGCGAAAAAGGTCTGGAGTGCAAAAGGGTTAATAACTAATTTGTAAAGTAAAACCTTAGTTTTACCACTAGTTTTTGATCCTTTGCCCTAGATGGAATTCTATGAAATAAGAGCGATAGTTACCTTTCTTATGGCTTCTTTGAAGTGAATTTTGTACTTTAATTTTTGGTCGAGATGAACGTCAAGGTTTTTGGTGTGTTTAACGCATTCAATACTCTTACCAAAGATTTCAATTTTGGATGTGATGTGTTTTCTTGTGTGATGTTTTATGAAGAGGACTGTTTGAGATTTTAGGGCATTGATTTTAATGCGCCATTTTTCGTATCACTCTTGGACCAAGTCAAGTGCTTCTTGAAGTTTATCAATGACTCTGTCATCTTGTTTTGATGTGCAAAGTAAAGCTTTGTCGCCGACCAAACGGTATAGTGGTTAGCGCGCTAGCTTCTAGACCGCGAGGTTGCGGGTTCCGAGTCCCGTGTTAGGCATGGGTGTTTGTAAATGTATGTTGGCTTGTCTAATGAAGAATGTTTCGGCGCATTATAGCCCTCGTGTTGCTGACGGCGCCAGATAATCTGAATTCAACCAACCAGCTTTAAAGCTTTGTCATCAACAAATAGTACCATTGGGCAGTCAGGTAGTTTGGTAAAGTCGTTAATGTAGGCATTAAACAACAAGGGGCTGCTCCCCTGGAGAACACCTGCTTGTATAGGTTTCTCTAAATACAACGTTTGGCTGATGCGAAAAGTTATATCTTTGAAGAAAGTATTTAGGATACGGATAAGGTCCATTGGAAGTGTGGCGTCAAATAGTTTTTTGATGAGCCCTTGGTGCTATATTGTATCAAACCAAAGTTCCATTGACTTCTATCCCATTCTATTCCTCTTCCAGAAAGAAGATTTGCACCTTTCTTACTTTGCTATTTAAGGCATGTCGGTAACATCATCCTGAAAATTCAAATTAAAGTACTCCTGGGAGGCAAAAAGTTAAGCAACAGAAAATTTCTTCTGGAAAGTAAAAAAGAGTTCTAAAAGTTATTAGATCAGCGGTACTTCACGGGCTATTGAAAATGCCTCTACTAGGGCAATGATTTTCAACAATCTGAGTGGCAACGATGTGTTGTTTACATTTGCAAACTACATTTTTTAGAAATAACTCATAAAATTATTTAAAATCGAATGGTTTCAAATTTTGCTTTTAAAAATAATTGTTGTTCACATTCGAAAGCAAAGTTTATATCATTGCCGGTGGCGAAGATTCGTTGAAATACTATTTCTGCAACATCCTTATGTTATTCGGATACTCTATTTGGATTTTAAAGGTTAGTAAACCAAAAGCAATTTTTACCTTTGTAAATGTTCCTTAACTATATCAGTGCAATTTAGTAATTTTGTTTGGAATTTGAAATAGTAGACTATATTTAAACTTACTATCACAATCTTCATTGATTGAGAATTGAAAATGTAGCAAATGACATCATGATACTTGTACATTTTCAGACTACCATACAGAGTGAATCTGCAGCCAATTAATCTGTGTTAAATGGAAAGTTTGCTTTATATCTTTTTCGGTACTATTCCGTTTGCAGAGTACCAGATAAAAACCGCAAATTGTAGACCTTACTCATCCAAACTAACAACCTTTAAGTCATTAATAATCCCTATAAAAAACACCGACCAAACGGTATAGTGGTTAGCGTGCTAGCTTCTAGACCGCGAGGTTGCGGGTTCGAGTCCCGTGTAAGGCATGGGTGTTTGTAAATGTATGTTGGCTTGTCAAATGACGAACGTTTTGGCGTATTATAGCCCTCGTGTTGCTGACGGTGCCAGATAATCTGAAAACAACCAACCAACCCTATAACAAACCGCAACCATTTAGGCTTGGCGATACAAAAGTACTTTTGTTATTAGATTTCTAAAATGAGTAGACGCGAAGGTGATTGGGATAGATAGTGGCGTCTCAATTGAGGTTGTTACTTATGGAAATTTTGTTTCGAGTATTCTACCATTTGAGGCGCAAATGCGGGACACTTTCCTCGTGAAAGGAAGATGCCATTGACATTTGAACTCCCCTTAGAAGTTCTGATGGTAAGGTTCACCTGGTAGCTGTGTGGTTAGCGCTCTGGCCTTGCATGTCAAAGGTGTCGGATTCGAATTCTGGTTAAGGCATGAATGTTCGTTGTAATCCATATTAAGCTGTAGGCCCTGACCTGATTAATCGTCATTGTGCATAAAATAGGTCGTTGAGCGAACAAACTTACCAATCAACCAACTTGATGGTTAAGTTCAGGGATTAAGCTGTGGGTGCTTTTTTAGCAAAATGCTTAAAAACTTTCTTACTTGTTTGGTTGCTTTCAGATTATCTGGAGCCATCAGCAACACGAGTGCTGTAATGCGCAGAAACATTCGTCATTAGACAAGCCAACATAAATTTACTCTCAATTGATGCCTTACACGGGACTCGAATCCACAACCTCGCGGTCTAGAAGCTAGCACGCTAACCACTATATCTAAGAACTTTCTTAAATGCTATAATTAAAAAGTATGGTTTAGCTCTTTTACTAAAACATTTTGAAACGAAATGTATAAATTTACCATTTTTGTTATCCAAATGTTAGTCATCATCAACCTAAAAGAACAAATAATATAAAGGGTATATTTTTCCGCTTGATATTAGAACAAAATAGCTTTATATTTAAAGTTAACCCTTTGCACACGATTGGATGCCGAAACACGAGAGGACCACTAGGTTTGATGCGGAAATTTGATGCAAAGCCAATTACTGTGTTTAGTTTCTATGAAGCAAATCCATAAACGCCAACCGAACTTAAAATGTCTCGAGTTGCTGGTCCCACCGCGCGAAAAAGGCCTCGAGTGCAAAGGGTTAATAATGATTTTATACTAAAAAAGTGTTTTTGATTGTGTTAAATTAAACATCCGGAATGATGGAACTCGTAATCATTTTAGCTAAATGATTACGAGTTCCATCATTCCGGATGTTTAATTTAACACAATCAAAACACTTTTTTAGTATAAAATCATTATTAACCCTTTGCACTCGAGGCCTTTTTCGCGCGGTGGGAGCTTTTTTGCTAAAGAAATTTTGCACCCTAGCTTAAAACACTGGTTAAGTTGTTAGATGGTTGGAGGGCAGAGTGTTAGACTTAGCGTTATCGAGATTTTGCATATCGAATCTTTACTTGCGTAAGAACTACACGGGTGATATATTACCCCGGATCGTCATTTTAAAAGCTGAGCTGCCATTAGTCTGCTTATCCAGTTTTTCTGCGTTTTTGAAATTCAGTTATAATTTTTGGCTGTGCATCTGATGTCTGAGCGGTTTGGGATCTGGTCTCGGAGGGATTCGAATCCCTAGTAGGCTTGAATGGTCGTTTTCTGGTTTGGAACTTTCCAATCATCGGGTGCAAATATGCCAGTGAATTGAGTTCGATTGGTCAGTTGGTTTGTAGGCTCAACGACCTTATATTTTTTGCACAATAACGGCTAATCAGGCCGGGACCTACAGCTTAACATGGATTCCGAAGCGCCACGAACATCCATGCCTAAACCAAGATTCGAATCCACCACCTTTGGCCTGCGAGGCCAGAGCGCTATCACTCACTCAAATCAGGCGGGCAGAATTAAGTACGAAATTTGCACATACATTTTTGAATTATATATTTCTAATTTGACATTTTTGAAATTCAGAATTTGACATTTTTGTTTATATATTTCTAATGGGAAATGCACAATTTCTTTGCAATAACTGTGTTTTTATGGCACAAGGTGCAAAAAGATCGTAAAATTTCGAAAATTGAAATTTCCTATACAATTACCATGGGGAAAATTGAAAATGAAAAATATTTAAACTGCACAGATTTGGACCAACCTTTGACCAATTTCGCATTTTTTTTATGTTATAAATTTGGAATTAGAGATTCTCCTATATAAAAGCTTTAATTTCACCAAAGGAAAAAAAAAATTGAGATTTTTACTTTTTCAAAAATAATTCATTGAATATCGTCAACCATGTATTTTCAATACGTGAAATTTGCTTTTCTTGACATTGAGCAGTAAAATGTAGTTATAATGACGATTTGATTGTGGAAATTGATTGGGGTGATGATTTTTATGACACAAGGTGCAAAAAGATCGTAAAATTTCGAAAATTGCAAAGTTTGAAATTTCCCATACATTTAACATGGGAAATTTGAAAATGAAAAATATTTAAACTGCACAGATTTGGACCAACCTTTGACAACCTTCGCATTTTTTTTATATTATAAATTTGGGAATGGAGATTCTCCTATAAAAATGCTTCAATTTCGCCAAAGGAAAAAAAAATGAGATTTTTACTTTTTGAAAAATAATTCATTGAATTTCGTCCCCCATGTATTTTCAATACGTGAAATTTGCATTTTTTGACATTGAGCAGTAAAATGTAGTTATAATGACGATTCGATTGTGGAAATTGATTGGGGTGATGATTTTTATGACACAAGGTGTAAAAAGATTGTGAAAATTGAAAAATTTGAAATTTCCCATACAATTAACATGGGAAAATTAAAGATGAAAAACTTTTAAACTGAACAGATTTGGACCAAACTTTGACCATCTTCGCATTTTTTTTATGTTAAAAAATTGGAAATGTAGATTCTCCAATATAAAAGCTTCAATTTCGCCAAAGGGAAAAAAATGAGATTTTTACTTTTTGAAAAATAATTCATTGAATATAGAACCCCCATGTATTTTCAATAGGTGAAATTTGCATTTCACGACGTAAAATATAGTTATAATGACGATTTGATTGTGGACATTGATTGGGGTGATGATTTTTATGACACAAGGTGTAAAAAGATTGTGAAAATTGAAAAATGTGAAATTTCCCATACAATTAACATGGGAAAATTAAAGATGAAAAACTTTTAAACTGAACAGATTTGGAACAAACTTTGACCATCTTCGCATTTTTTTTATGTTAAAAAATTGGAAATGTAGATTCTCCAATATAAAAGCTTCAATTTCGCCAAAGGAAAAAAAAAAGAGATATTTACTCTTTGAAGAATAATTCATTGAATATAGAACCCCCATGTATTTTCAATATGTGAAATTTGCATTTCTCGACGTAAAATATAGTTATAATGACGATTTGATTGTGGAAATTGATTGGGGTGATGATTTTTATGACACAAGGTGCAAAAAGATCGTAAAATTTCGAAAATTGCAAAGTTTGAAATTTCCTATTCATTTAACATGGGAAATTTGAAAATGAAAAATATTTAAACTGCACAGATTTGGACCAACCTTTGACAACCTTCGCATTTTTTTTTATATTATAAATTTGGGAATGGAGATTCTCCTATATAAATGCTTCAATTTCGCCAAAGGAAAAAAAAATGAGATTTTTACTTTTTGAAAAATAATTCATTGAATTTCGTCCCCCATGTATTTTCAATACGTGAAATTTGTATTTTTTGACATTGAGCAGTAAAATGTAGTTATAATGACGATTCGATTGTGGAAATTGATTGGGGTGATGATTTTTATGACACAAGGTGCAAAAAGATTGTGAAAATTGAAAAATTTGAAATTTCCCATACAATTAACATGGGAAAATTAAAGATGAAAAACCTTTAAACTGAACAGATTTGGACCAAACTTTGACCATCTTCGCATTTTTTTTATGTTAAAAAATTGGAAATGTAGATTCTCCAATATAAAAGCTTCAATTTCGCCAAAGGGAAAAAAAATGAGATTTTTACTTTTTGAAGAATAATTCATTGAATATAGAACCCCCATGTATTTTCAATAGGTGAAATTTGCATTTCACGACGTAAAATATAGTTATAATGACGATTTGATTGTGGACATTGATTGGAGTGATGATTTTTATGACACAAGGTGTAAAAAGATTGTGAAAATTGAAAAATTTGAAATTTCCCATACAATTAACATGGGAAAATTAAAGATGAAAAACTTTTAAACTGAACAGATTTGGACCAAACTTTGACCACCTTCGCATTTTTTTTATGTTAAAAAATTGGAAATGTCGATTCCAATATATAAAAGCTTCAATTTCGCCAAAGGAAAAAAAATTGAGATTTTTACTCTTTGAAGAATAATTCATTGAATATAGAACCCCCATGTATTTTCAATATGTGATATTTGCATTTCTCGACGTAAAATGTAGTTATAAGGATGATTTGATTGTGGAAATTGATTGGATTGATGATTTTTATGATACAAGGTGCAAAAAGATTGCGAATATTGAAAAATGTGAAATTTTCCATACCATTAACATAGGGAAAATTAAAGATGAAAAACTTTTAAACTGACCAGATTTGGACCAACCTTTGACCAATTTCGCATTTTTTTTTATGTTATAAATTTGGAATTAGAGATTCCCATATATAAAGGCTTTAATTTCACCAAAGGAAAAAAAATTGAGATTTTTACTTTTTGAAAAATAATTCATTGAATATCGTCCCCCATGTATTTTCAATACGTGAAATTTGCATTTCTTGACATTGAGCAGTAAAATGTAGTTATAATGACGATTTGATTGTGGAAATTGATTAGGGTGATGATTTTTATGACACAAGGTGCAAAAAGATCGTAAAATTTTGAAAATTGAAATTTCCTATACAATTAACATGGGGAAAATTGAAAATGAAAAATATTTAAACTGCACAGATTTGGACCAAACTTTGACCATCTTCACATTTTTTTTATGTTATAAATTTGGAATTGGAGATTCTAATATATAAAAGCTTCAATTTCGCCAAAGGAAAAAAAATTGAGATTTTTGCTTTTTGAAAAATAATTCATTGAATATCGTCCCCCATGTACTTTCATTACGTGAAATTTGCATTTCTTGACATTGAGCAGTAAAATGTAGTTATAATGACGATTTGATTGTGGAAATTGATTGGGGTGATGATTTTTATGACACAAGGTGCAAAAAGATCGTAAAATTTTGAAAATTGAAATTTCCTATACAATTAACATGGGGAAAATTGAAAATGAAAAATATTTAAACTGCACATATTTGGACCAAACTTTGACCATCTTCACATTTTTTTTATGTTATAAATTTGGAATTGGAGATTCTAATATATAAAAGCTTCAATTTCGCCAAAGGAAAAAAAATTGAGATTTTTACTTTTTGAAAAATAATTCATTGAATATCGTCCCCCATGTACTTTCATTACGTGAAATTTGCATTTCTTGACATTGAGCAGTAAAATGTAGTTATAATGACGATTTGATTGTGGAAATTGATTGGGGTGATGATTTTTATGACACAAGGTGCAAAAAGATCGTAAAATTTCGAAAATTGCAAAGTTTGAAATTTCCTATACATTTAACATGGGAAAATTAAAGATGAAAACTTTTAAACTAAACAGATTTGGACCAAACTTTGACCACCTTCGCATTTTTTTTTATGTTAAAAAATTGGAAATGTAGATTCTCCAATATAAAAGCTTCAATTTCGCCAAAGGAAAAAAAATTGAGATTTTTAATTTTTGAAGAATAATTCATTGAATATAGAACCCCTATGTATTTTCAATAGGTGAAATTTCATTTCTCGACGTAAAATGTAGTTATAATGACGATTTGATTGTGGACATTGATTGGGGTGATTATTTTTATGACACAAGGTGTAAAAAGATTGTGAAAATTGAAAAATTTGAAATTTCCCATACAATTAACACGGGAAAATTAAAGATGAAAAACTTTTAAACTGAACAGATTTGGACCAAACTTTGACCACCTTCGCATTTTTTTTATGTTAAAAAATTGGAAATGTAGATTCTAATATATAAAAGCTTCAATTTCGCCAAAGGAAAAAAAATTGAGATTTTTACTCTTTGAAGAATAATTCATTGAATATAGAACCCCCATGTATTTTCAATACGCGAAATTTCCAATTCTTGATATTGAGCAGTAAAATGTAGTTAAAATGACGATTCGATTGTGGAAATTGATTGGGGTGATGATTTTTATGACACAAGGTGTAAAAAGATTGTGAAAATTGAAAAATTTGAAATTTCCCATACAATTAACATGGGAAAATTAAAGATGAAAAACTTTTAAACTGAACAGATTTGGACCAAACTTTGACCACCTTCGCATTTTTTTTATGTTAAAAAATTGGAAATGTAGATTCTAATATATAAAAGCTTCAATTTCGCCAAAGGAAAAAAAATTGAGATTTTTACTCTTTGAAGAATAATTCATTGAATATAGAACCCCCATGTATTTTCAATACGCGAAATTTCCATTTCTTGATATTGAGCAGTAAAATGTAGTTAAAATGACGATTCGATTGTGGAAATTGATTGGGGTGATGTTTTTTATGACACAAGGTGCAAAAAGATTGTGGAAATTGAAAAATTAGAAATTTCCCATACAATTAACACGGGAAATTTGAAAATGAAAAATATTTAAACTGCACAGATTTGGACCAAACTTTGACCACCTTCGCATTTTTTTTATGTTAAAAAATTGGAAATGTAGATTCTCCAATATAAAAGCTTCAATTTCGCCAAAGGAAAAAAAATTGAGATTTTTAATTTTTGAAGAATAATTCATTGAATATAGAACCCCCATGTATTTTCAATAGGTGAAATTTGCATTTCTCGACGTAAAATGTAGTTATAATGACGATTTGATTGTGGACATTGATTGGGGTGATTATTTTTATGACACAAGGTGTAAAAAGATTGTGAAAATTGAAAAATTTGAAATTTCCCATACAATTAACACGGGAAAATTAAAGATGAAAAACTTTTAAACTGAACAGATTTGGACCAAACTTTGACCACCTTCGCATTTTTTTTATGTTAAAAAATTGGAAATGTAGATTCTAATATATAAAAGCTTCAATTTCGCCAAAGGAAAAAAAATTGAGATTTTTACTCTTTGAAGAATAATTCATTGAATATAGAACCCCCATGTATTTTCAATACGCGAAATTTCCAATTCTTGATATTGAGCAGTAAAATGTAGTTAAAATGACGATTCGATTGTGGAAATTGATTGGGGTGATGATTTTTATGACACAAGGTGTAAAAAGATTGTGAAAATTGAAAAATTTGAAATTTCCCATACAATTAACATGGGAAAATTAAAGATGAAAAACTTTTAAACTGAACAGATTTGGACCAAACTTTGACCACCTTCGCATTTTTTTTATGTTAAAAAATTGGAAATGTAGATTCTAATATATAAAAGCTTCAATTTCGCCAAAGGAAAAAAAATTGAGATTTTTACTCTTTGAAGAATAATTCATTGAATATAGAACCCCCATGTATTTTCAATACGCGAAATTTCCATTTCTTGATATTGAGCAGTAAAATGTAGTTAAAATGACGATTCGATTGTGGAAATTGATTGGGGTGATGATTTTTATGACATAAGGTGCAAAAAGATTGTGAAAATTGAAAAATTTGAAATTTCCCATACAATTAACATGGGAAAATTAAAGATGAAAAACTTTTAAACTGAACAGATTTGGACCAAACTTTGACCACCTTCGCATTTTTTTTATGTTAAAAAATTGGAAATGTAGATTCTAATATATAAAAGCTTCAATTTCGCCAAAGAAAAAAAAATTGAGATTTTTACTCTTTGAAGAATAATTCATTGAATATAGAACCCCCATGTATATTCAATATGTGAAATTTGCATTTCTCGACGTAAAATGTAGTTATAAGGATGATTTGATTGTGGAAATTGATTGGATTGATGATTTTTATGACACAAGGTGCAAAAAGATTGCGAAAATTGAAAAATGTGAAATTTTCCATACAATTAACATAAGGAAAATTAAAGATGAAAAACTTTTAAACTGACCAGATTTGGACCAACCTTTGACCAATTTCGCATTTTTTTTATGTTATAAACTTGGAATTAGAGATTCTCCTATATAAAAGCTTTAATTTCACCAAAGGAAAAAAAATTGAGATTTTTACTTTTTGAAAAATAATTCATTGAATATCGTCCCCCATGTATTTTCAATACGTGAAATTTGCATTTCTTGACATTGAGCAGTAAAATGTAGTTATAATGACGATTTGATTGTGGAAATTGATTGGGGTGATGATTTTTATGACACAAGGTGCAAAAAGATCGTAAAATTTCGAAAATTGCAAAGTTTTAAATTTCCTATACATTTAACATGGGAAATTTGAAAATGAAAAATATTTAAACTGCACAGATTTGGAACAACCTTTGACAACCTTCGCATTTTTTTTATATTATAAATTTGGGAATGGAGATTCTCCTATATAAATGCTTCAATTTCGCCAAAGGAAAAAAAAATGAGATTTTTACATTTTAAAAAATAATTCATTGAATATCGTCCCCCATGTATTTTCAATACGTGAAATTTCCATTTCTTGATATTGAGCAGTAAAATGTAGTTAAAATGACGATTCGATTGTGGAAATTGATTGGGGTGATGATTTTTATGACACAAGGTGCAAAAAGATTGTGGAAATTGAAAAATTAGAAATTTCCCATACAATTAACACGGGAAAATTAAAGATGAAAAACTTTTAAACTGAACAGATTTGGACCAAACTTTGACCACCTTCGCATTTTTTTTATGTTAAAAAATTGGAAATGTAGATTCTCCAATATAAAAGCTTCAATTTCGCCAAAGGAAAAAAAATGAGATTTTTACTTTTTGAAAAATAATTCATTGAATATCGTCCCCCATGTATTTTCAATACGTGAAATTTCCATTTCTTGACATTGAGCAGTAAAATGTAGTTATAATGACGATTCGATTGTGGAAATTGATTGGGGTGATGATTTTTATGACACAAGGTGCAAAAAGATTGTGAAAATTGAAAAATTTGAAATTTCCCATACAATTAACATGGGAAAATTAAAGATGAAAACTTTTAAACTAAACAGATTTGGACCAAACTTTGACCACCTTCGCATTTTTTTTATGTTAAAAAATTGGAAATGTAGATTCTCCAATATAAAAGCTTCAATTTCGCCAAAGGAAAAAAAATTGAGATTTTTAATTTTTGAAGAATAATTCATTGAATATAGAACCCCCATGTATTTTCAATAGGTGAAATTTGCATTTCTCGACGTAAAATGTAGTTATAATGACGATTTGATTGTGGACATTAATTGGGGTGATTATTTTTATGACACAAGGTGTAAAAAGATTGTGAAAATTGAAAAATTTGAAATTTCCCATACAATTAACATGGGAAAATTAAAGATGAAAAACTTTTAAACTGAACAGATTTGGACCAAACTTTGACCATCTTCGCATTTTTTTTATGTTAAAAAATTGGAAATGTAGATTCTAATATATAAAAGCTTCAATTTCGCCAAAGGAAAAAAAATTGAGATTTTTACTCTTTGAAGAATAATTCATTGAATATAGAACCCCCATGTATTTTCAATACGCGAAATTTCCATTTCTTGATATTGAGCAGTAAAATGTAGTTAAAATGACGATTCGATTGTGGAAATTGATTGGGGTGATGATTTTTATGACACAAAGTGTAAAAAGATTGTGAAAATTGAAAAATTTGAAATTTCCCATACAATTAACATGGGAAAATTAAAGATGAAAAACTTTTAAACTGAACAGATTTGGAACAAACTTTGACCACCTTCGCATTTTTTTTATGTTAAAAAATTGGAAATATAGATTCTCCAATATAAAAGCTTCAATTTCGCCAAAGGAAAAAAAAAGAGATATTTACTCTTTGAAGAATAATTCATTGAATATAGAACCCCCATGTATTTTCAATATGTGATATTTGCATTTCTCGACGTAAAATGTAGTTATAAGGATGATTTGATTGTGGAAATTGATTGGATTGATGATTTTTATGATACAAGGTGCAAAAAGATTGCGAATATTGAAAAATCTGAATTTTTCCATACCATTAACATAGGGAAAATTAAAGATGAAAAACTTTTAAACTGACCAGATTTGGACCAACCTTTGACCAATTTCGCATTTTTTTTATGTTATAAATTTGGAATTAGAGATTCCCATATATAAAGGCTTTAATTTCACCAAAGGAAAAAAAATTGAGATTTTTACTTTTTGAAAAATAATTCATTGAATATCGTCCCCCATGTATTTTCAATACGTGAAACTTGCATTTCTTGACATTGAGCAGTAAAATGTAGTTATAATGACGATTTGATTGTGGAAATTGGTTGGGGTGATGATTTTTATGACACAAGGTGCAAAAAGATCGTAAAATTTTGAAAATTGAAATTTCCTATACAATTAACATGGGGAAAATTGAAAATGAAAAATATTTAAACTGCACATATTTGGACCAAACTTTGACCATCTTCACATTTTTTTTATGTTATAAATTTGGAATTGGAGATTCTAATATATAAAAGCTTCAATTTCGCCAAAGGAAAAAAAATTGAGATTTTTACTTTTTGAAAAATAATTCATTGAATATCGTCCCCCATGTACTTTCATTACGTGAAATTTGCATTTCTTGACATTGAGCAGTAAAATGTAGTTATAATGACGATTTGATTGTGGAAATTGATTGGGGTGATGATTTTTATGACACAAGGTGCAAAAAGATCGTAAAATTTCGAAAATTGCAAAGTTTGAAATTTCCTATACATTTAACATGGGAAAATTAAAGATGAAAACTTTTAAACTAAACAGATTTGGACCAAACTTTGACCACCTTCGCATTTTTTTTATGTTAAAAAATTGGAAATGTAGATTCTCCAATATAAAAGCTTCAATTTCGCCAAAGGAAAAAAAATTGAGATTTTTAATTTTTGAAGAATAATTCATTGAATATAGAACCCCTATGTATTTTCAATAGGTGAAATTTCATTTCTCGACGTAAAATGTAGTTATAATGACGATTTGATTGTGGACATTGATTGGGGTGATTATTTTTATGACACAAGGTGTAAAAAGATTGTGAAAATTGAAAAATTTGAAATTTCCCATACAATTAACATGGGAAAATTAAAGATGAAAACTTTTAAACTAAACAGATTTGGACAAAACTTTGACCACCTTCGCATTTTTTTTTATGTTAAAAAATTGGAAATGTAGATTCTCCAATATAAAAGCTTCAATTTCGCCAAAGGAAAAAAAATTGAGATTTTTAATTTTTGAAGAATAATTCATTGAATATAGAACCCCTATGTATTTTCAATAGGTGAAATTTGCATTTCTCGACGTGAAATGTAGTTATAATGACGATTTGATTGTGGACATTGATTGGGGTGATTATTTTTATGACACAAGGTGTAAAAAGATTGTGAAAATTGAAAAATTTGAAATTTCCCATACAATTAACACGGGAAAATTAAAGATGAAAAACTTTTAAACTGAACAGATTTGGACCAAACTTTGACCACCTTCGCATTTTTTTTATGTTAAAAAATTGGAAATGTAGATTCTAATATATAAAAGCTTCAATTTCGCCAAAGGAAAAAAAATTGAGATTTTTACTCTTTGAAGAATAATTCATTGAATATAGAACCCCCATGTATTTTCAATACGCGAAATTTCCAATTCTTGATATTGAGCAGTAAAATGTAGTTAAAATGACGATTCGATTGTGGAAATTGATTGGGGTGATGATTTTTATGACACAAGGTGTAAAAAGATTGTGAAAATTGAAAAATTTGAAATTTCCCATACAATTAACATGGGAAAATTAAAGATGAAAAACTTTTAAACTGAACAGATTTGGACCAAACTTTGACCACCTTCGCATTTTTTTTATGTTAAAAAATTGGAAATGTAGATTCTAATATATAAAAGCTTCAATTTCGCCAAAGGAAAAAAAATTGAGATTTTTACTCTTTGAAGAATAATTCATTGAATATAGAACCCCCATGTATTTTCAATACGCGAAATTTCCATTTCTTGATATTGAGCAGTAAAATGTAGTTAAAATGACGATTCGATTGTGGACATTGATTGGGGTGATTATTTTTATGACACAAGGTGTAAAAAGATTGTGAAAATTGAAAAATTTGAAATTTCCCATACAATTAACATGGGAAAATTAAAGATGAAAAACTTTTAAACTGAACAGATTTGGACCAAACTTTGACCACCTTCGCATTTTTTTTATGTTAAAAAATTGGAAATGTAGATTCTAATATATAAAAGCTTCAATTTCGCCAAAGGAAAAAAAATTGAGATTTTTACTCTTTGAAGAATAATTCATTGAATATAGAACCCCCATGTAATTTCAATACGCGAAATTTCCATTTCTTGATATTGAGCAGTAAAATGTAGTTAAAATGACGATTCGATTGTGGAAATTGATTGGGGTGATGATTTTTATGACACAGACTTGCGTGGCTTATGTCTTAAGGAAAATATAAATTTATAAAACAAAAATACAATCATGAAATTTTGCATCTGTTGTTGGGTGAATTTAAATTCTTAAAGCTCGTGA
This sequence comes from Linyphia triangularis, assembly GCA_963978545.1. Lineage (NCBI taxonomy): Eukaryota > Metazoa > Arthropoda > Arachnida > Araneae > Linyphiidae > Linyphia > Linyphia triangularis. Next base: position 105,469,930 of record OZ021725.1, read on the forward strand.
CGGTCCACCTCGATGGATCTTGATGAATTGTCCTGGGTCTCTTGAACTTCTGCTCCACAATAGGATCATAATTAATGATGGCTCTAATTGGGGGGGGGGGGGGTATACTATTTTCAATTTTAACATGATGATATAGTTAAGATACAGTTGTCAGTTGAGTCCAGGCCCAAATCTCTCCGGATGATCTTGTTACGCACATACCAGGGTGCATTTGTCATTCTTCCGGCTACTTTATTTTGGAGTGTTAGTAGCTTTTTCTGGTCTATTTTCTTTGCTGTTTAACCCTTTGCACTCCAGTGGCGCCTCTCAGGCTCCAAGCGATTGGATGCCAAACCACGAGAGGACCATTAGGTGTGATGCGGAAATTCGATGCAATGCCAATGGCTGTGTTTAGTTTCTATGAAGCAAATCCATAAACACCAGCCGAATCTAAAATGTCTCGAGTTGCTGATTCCTCCGTGCGAAAAAGGTCTGGAGTGCAAAAGGGTTAATAACTAATTTGTAAAGTAAAACCTTAGTTTTACCACTAGTTTTTGATCCTTTGCCCTAGATGGAATTCTATGAAATAAGAGCGATAGTTACCTTTCTTATGGCTTCTTTGAAGTGAATTTTGTACTTTAATTTTTGGTCGAGATGAACGTCAAGGTGTTTGGTGTGTTTAACGCATTCAATACTCTTACCAAAGATTTCAATTTTGGATGTGATGTGTTTTCTTGTGTGATGTTTTATGAAGAGGACTGTTTGAGATTTTAGGGCATTGATTTTAATGCGCCATTTTTCGTATCACTCTTGGACCAAGTCAAGTGCTTCTTGAAGTTTATCAATGACTCTGTCATCTTGTTTTGATGTGCAAAGTAAAGCTTTGTCGCCGACCAAACGGTATAGTGGTTAGCGCGCTAGCTTCTAGACCGCGAGGTTGCGGGTTCCGAGTCCCGTGTTAGGCATGGGTGTTTGTAAATGTATGTTGGCTTGTCTAATGAAGAATGTTTCGGCGCATTATAGCCCTCGTGTTGCTGACGGCGCCAGATAATCTGAATTCAACCAACCAGCTTTAAAGCTTTGTCATCAACAAATAGTACCATTGGGCAGTCAGGTAGTTTGGTAAAGTCGTTAATGTAGGCATTAAACAACAAGGGGCTGCTCCCCTGGAGAACACCTGCTTGTATAGGTTTCTCTAAATACAACGTTTGGCTGATGCGAAAAGTTATATCTTTGAAGAAAGTATTTAGGATACGGATAAGGTCCATTGGAAGTGTGGCGTCAAATAGTTTTTTGATGAGCCCTTGGTGCTATATTGTATCAAACCAAAGTTCCATTGACTTCTATCCCATTCTATTCCTCTTCCAGAAAGAAGATTTGCACCTTTCTTACTTTGCTATTTAAGGCATGTCGGTAACATCATCCTGAAAATTCAAATTAAAGTACTCCTGGGAGGCAAAAAGTTAAGCAACAGAAAATTTCTTCTGGAAAGTAAAAAAGAGTTCTAAAAGTTATTAGATCAGCGGTACTTCACGGGCTATTGAAAATGCCTCTACTAGGGCAATGATTTTCAACAATCTGAGTGGCAACGATGTGTTGTTTACATTTGCAAACTACATTTTTTAGAAATAACTCATAAAATTATTTAAAATCGAATGGTTTCAAATTTTGCTTTTAAAAATAATTGTTGTTCACATTCGAAAGCAAAGTTTATATCATTGCCGGTGGCGAAGATTCGTTGAAATACTATTTCTGCAACATCCTTATGTTATTCGGATACTCTATTTGGATTTTAAAGGTTAGTAAACCAAAAGCAATTTTTACCTTTGTAAATGTTCCTTAACTATATCAGTGCAATTTAGTAATTTTGTTTGGAATTTGAAATAGTAGACTATATTTAAACTTACTATCACAATCTTCATTGATTGAGAATTGAAAATGTAGCAAATGACATCATGATACTTGTACATTTTCAGACTACCATACAGAGTGAATCTGCAGCCAATTAATCTGTGTTAAATGGAAAGTTTGCTTTATATCTTTTTCGGTACTATTCCGTTTGCAGAGTACCAGATAAAAACCGCAAATTGTAGACCTTACTCATCCAAACTAACAACCTTTAAGTCATTAATAATCCCTATAAAAAACACCGACCAAACGGTATAGTGGTTAGCGTGCTAGCTTCTAGACCGCGAGGTTGCGGGTTCGAGTCCCGTGTAAGGCATGGGTGTTTGTAAATGTATGTTGGCTTGTCAAATGACGAACGTTTTGGCGTATTATAGCCCTCGTGTTGCTGACGGTGCCAGATAATCTGAAAACAACCAACCAACCCTATAACAAACCGCAACCATTTAGGCTTGGCGATACAAAAGTACTTTTGTTATTAGATTTCTAAAATGAGTAGACGCGAAGGTGATTGGGATAGATAGTGGCGTCTCAATTGAGGTTGTTACTTATGGAAATTTTGTTTCGAGTATTCTACCATTTGAGGCGCAAATGCGGGACACTTTCCTCGTGAAAGGAAGATGCCATTGACATTTGAACTCCCCTTAGAAGTTCTGATGGTAAGGTTCACCTGGTAGCTGTGTGGTTAGCGCTCTGGCCTTGCATGTCAAAGGTGTCGGATTCGAATTCTGGTTAAGGCATGAATGTTCGTTGTAATCCATATTAAGCTGTAGGCCCTGACCTGATTAATCGTCATTGTGCATAAAATAGGTCGTTGAGCGAACAAACTTACCAATCAACCAACTTGATGGTTAAGTTCAGGGATTAAGCTGTGGGTGCTTTTTTAGCAAAATGCTTAAAAACTTTCTTACTTGTTTGGTTGCTTTCAGATTATCTGGAGCCATCAGCAACACGAGTGCTGTAATGCGCAGAAACATTCGTCATTAGACAAGCCAACATACATTTACTCTCAATTGATGCCTTACACGGGACTCGAATCCACAACCTCGCGGTCTAGAAGCTAGCACGCTAACCACTATATCTAAGAACTTTCTTAAATGCTATAATTAAAAAGTATGGTTTAGCTCTTTTACTAAAACATTTTGAAACGAAATGTATAAATTTACCATTTTTGTTATCCAAATGTTAGTCATCATCAACCTAAAAGAACAAATAATATAAAGGGTATATTTTTCCGCTTGATATTAGAACAAAATAGCTTTATATTTAAAGTTAACCCTTTGCACACGATTGGATGCCGAAACACGAGAGGACCACTAGGTTTGATGCGGAAATTTGATGCAAAGCCAATTACTGTGTTTAGTTTCTATGAAGCAAATCCATAAACGCCAACCGAACCTAAAATGTCTCGAGTTGCTGGTCCCACCGCGCGAAAAAGGCCTCGAGTGCAAAGGGTTAATAATGATTTTATACTAAAAAAGTGTTTTTGATTGTGTTAAATTAAACATCCGGAATGATGGAACTCGTAATCATTTTAGCTAAATGATTACGAGTTCCATCATTCCGGATGTTTAATTTAACACAATCAAAACACTTTTTTAGTATAAAATCATTATTAACCCTTTGCACTCGAGGCCTTTTTCGCGCGGTGGGAGCTTTTTTGCTAAAGAAATTTTGCACCCTAGCTTAAAACACTGGTTAAGTTGTTAGATGGTTGGAGGGCAGAGTGTTAGACTTAGCGTTATCGAGATTTTGCATATCGAATCTTTACTTGCGTAAGAACTACACGGGTGATATATTACCCCGGATCGTCATTTTAAAAGCTGAGCTGCCATTAGTCTGCTTATCCAGTTTTTCTGCGTTTTTGAAATTCAGTTATAATTTTTGGCTGTGCATCTGATGTCTGAGCGGTTTGGGATCTGGTCTCGGAGGGATTCGAATCCCTAGTAGGCTTGAATGGTCGTTTTCTGGTTTGGAACTTTCCAATCATCGGGTGCAAATATGCCAGTGAATTGAGTTCGATTGGTCAGTTGGTTTGTAGGCTCAACGACCTTATATTTTTTGCACAATAACGGCTAATCAGGCCGGGACCTACAGCTTAACATGGATTCCGAAGCGCCACGAACATCCATGCCTAAACCAAGATTCGAATCCACCACCTTTGGCCTGCGAGGCCAGAGCGCTATCACTCACTCAAATCAGGCGGGCAGAATTAAGTACGAAATTTGCACATACATTTTTGAATTATATATTTCTAATTTGACATTTTTGAAATTCAGAATTTGACATTTTTGTTTATATATTTCTAATGGGAAATGCACAATTTCTTTGCAATAACTCGATTTTGAGCAGTAAAAGGTAGTTATAGTAACGATTTGATTGTGGAAAATGATTGTTGTGATGTTTTTTATGGCACAAGGTGCAAAAAGATCGTAAAATTTCGAAAATTGCAAAGTTTGAAATTTCCTATACATTTAACATGGGAAATTTGAAAATGAAAAATATTTAAACTGCACAGATTTGGACCAACCTTTGACAACCTTCGCATTTTTTTTATATTATAAATTTGGGAATGGAGATTCTCCTATAAAAATGCTTCAATTTCGCCAAAGGAAAAAAAAATGAGATTTTTACTTTTTGAAGAATAATTCATTGAATATAGAACCCCCATGTATTTTCAATAGGTGAAATTTGCATTTCACGACGTAAAATATAGTTATAATGACGATTTGATTGTGGACATTGATTGGAGTGATGATTTTTATGACACAAGGTGTAAAAAGATTGTGAAAATTGAAAAATTTGAAATTTCCCATACAATTAACATGGGAAAATTAAAGATGAAAAACTTTTAAACTGAACAGATTTGGACCAAACTTTGACCACCTTCGCATTTTTTTTATGTTAAAAAATTGGAAATGTCGATTCCAATATATAAAAGCTTCAATTTCGCCAAAGGAAAAAAAATTGAGATTTTTACTCTTTGAAGAATAATTCATTGAATATAGAACCCCCATGTATTTTCAATATGTGATATTTGCATTTCTCGACGTAAAATGTAGTTATAAGGATGATTTGATTGTGGAAATTGATTGGATTGATGATTTTTATGATACAAGGTGCAAAAAGATTGCGAATATTGAAAAATGTGAAATTTTCCATACCATTAACATAGGGAAAATTAAAGATGAAAAACTTTTAAACTGACCAGATTTGGACCAACCTTTGACCAATTTCGCATTTTTTTTTATGTTATAAATTTGGAATTAGAGATTCCCATATATAAAGGCTTTAATTTCACCAAAGGAAAAAAAATTGAGAATTTTACTTTTTGAAAAATAATTCATTGAATATCGTCCCCCATGTATTTTCAATACGTGAAATTTGCATTTCTTGACATTGAGCAGTAAAATGTAGTTATAATGACGATTTGATTGTGGAAATTGATTAGGGTGATGATTTTTATGACACAAGGTGCAAAAAGATCGTAAAATTTTGAAAATTGAAATTTCCTATACAATTAACATGGGGAAAATTGAAAATGAAAAATATTTAAACTGCACAGATTTGGACCAAACTTTGACCATCTTCACATTTTTTTTATGTTATAAATTTGGAATTGGAGATTCTAATATATAAAAGCTTCAATTTCGCCAAAGGAAAAAAAATTGAGATTTTTGCTTTTTGAAAAATAATTCATTGAATATCGTCCCCCATGTACTTTCATTACGTGAAATTTGCATTTCTTGACATTGAGCAGTAAAATGTAGTTATAATGACGATTTGATTGTGGAAATTGATTGGGGTGATGATTTTTATGACACAAGGTGCAAAAAGATCGTAAAATTTTGAAAATTGAAATTTCCTATACAATTAACATGGGGAAAATTGAAAATGAAAAATATTTAAACTGCACATATTTGGACCAAACTTTGACCATCTTCACATTTTTTTTATGTTATAAATTTGGAATTGGAGATTCTAATATATAAAAGCTTCAATTTCGCCAAAGGAAAAAAAATTGAGATTTTTACTTTTTGAAAAATAATTCATTGAATATCGTCCCCCATGTACTTTCATTACGTGAAATTTGCATTTCTTGACATTGAGCAGTAAAATGTAGTTATAATGACGATTTGATTGTGGAAATTGATTGGGGTGATGATTTTTATGACACAAGGTGCAAAAAGATCGTAAAATTTCGAAAATTGCAAAGTTTGAAATTTCCTATACATTTAACATGGGAAAATTAAAGATGAAAACTTTTAAACTAAACAGATTTGGACCAAACTTTGACCACCTTCGCATTTTTTTTTATGTTAAAAAATTGGAAATGTAGATTCTCCAATATAAAAGCTTCAATTTCGCCAAAGGAAAAAAAATTGAGATTTTTAATTTTTGAAGAATAATTCATTGAATATAGAACCCCTATGTATTTTCAATAGGTGAAATTTCATTTCTCGACGTAAAATGTAGTTATAATGACGATTTGATTGTGGACATTGATTGGGGTGATTATTTTTATGACACAAGGTGTAAAAAGATTGTGAAAATTGAAAAATTTGAAATTTCCCATACAATTAACACGGGAAAATTAAAGATGAAAAACTTTTAAACTGAACAGATTTGGACCAAACTTTGACCACCTTCGCATTTTTTTTATGTTAAAAAATTGGAAATGTAGATTCTAATATATAAAAGCTTCAATTTCGCCAAAGGAAAAAAAATTGAGATTTTTACTCTTTGAAGAATAATTCATTGAATATAGAACCCCCATGTATTTTCAATACGCGAAATTTCCAATTCTTGATATTGAGCAGTAAAATGTAGTTAAAATGACGATTCGATTGTGGAAATTGATTGGGGTGATGATTTTTATGACACAAGGTGTAAAAAGATTGTGAAAATTGAAAAATTTGAAATTTCCCATACAATTAACATGGGAAAATTAAAGATGAAAAACTTTTAAACTGAACAGATTTGGACCAAACTTTGACCACCTTCGCATTTTTTTTATGTTAAAAAATTGGAAATGTAGATTCTAATATATAAAAGCTTCAATTTCGCCAAAGGAAAAAAAATTGAGATTTTTACTCTTTGAAGAATAATTCATTGAATATAGAACCCCCATGTATTTTCAATACGCGAAATTTCCATTTCTTGATATTGAGCAGTAAAATGTAGTTAAAATGACGATTCGATTGTGGAAATTGATTGGGGTGATGTTTTTTATGACACAAGGTGCAAAAAGATTGTGGAAATTGAAAAATTAGAAATTTCCCATACAATTAACACGGGAAATTTGAAAATGAAAAATATTTAAACTGCACAGATTTGGACCAAACTTTGACCACCTTCGCATTTTTTTTATGTTAAAAAATTGGAAATGTAGATTCTCCAATATAAAAGCTTCAATTTCGCCAAAGGAAAAAAAATTGAGATTTTTAATTTTTGAAGAATAATTCATTGAATATAGAACCCCCATGTATTTTCAATAGGTGAAATTTGCATTTGTCGACGTAAAATGTAGTTATAATGACGATTTGATTGTGGACATTGATTGGGGTGATTATTTTTATGACACAAGGTGTAAAAAGATTGTGAAAATTGAAAAATTTGAAATTTCCCATACAATTAACATGGGAAAATTAAAGATGAAAAACTTTTAAACTGAACAGATTTGGACCAAACTTTGACCACCTTCGCATTTTTTTTATGTTAAAAAATTGGAAATGTAGATTCTAATATATAAAAGCTTCAATTTCGCCAAAGGAAAAAAAATTGAGATTTTTACTCTTTGAAGAATAATTCATTGAATATAGAACCCCCATGTATTTTCAATACGCGAAATTTCCATTTCTTGATATTGAGCAGTAAAATGTAGTTAAAATGACGATTCGATTGTGGAAATTGATTGGGGTGATGATTTTTATGACATAAGGTGCAAAAAGATTGTGAAAATTGAAAAATTTGAAATTTCCCATACAATTAACATGGGAAAATTAAAGATGAAAAACTTTTAAACTGAACAGATTTGGACCAAACTTTGACCACCTTCGCATTTTTTTTATGTTAAAAAATTGGAAATGTAGATTCTAATATATAAAAGCTTCAATTTCGCCAAAGAAAAAAAAATTGAGATTTTTACTCTTTGAAGAATAATTCATTGAATATAGAACCCCCATGTATATTCAATATGTGAAATTTGCATTTCTCGACGTAAAATGTAGTTATAAGGATGATTTGATTGTGGAAATTGATTGGATTGATGATTTTTATGACACAAGGTGCAAAAAGATTGCGAAAATTGAAAAATGTGAAATTTTCCATACAATTAACATAAGGAAAATTAAAGATGAAAAACTTTTAAACTGACCAGATTTGGACCAACCTTTGACCAATTTCGCATTTTTTTTATGTTATAAAATTGGAATTAGAGATTCTCCTATATAAAAGCTTTAATTTCACCAAAGGAAAAAAAATTGAGATTTTTACTTTTTGAAAAATAATTCATTGAATATCGTCCCCCATGTATTTTCAATACGTGAAATTTGCATTTCTTGACATTGAGCAGTAAAATGTAGTTATAATGACGATTTGATTGTGGAAATTGATTGGGGTGATGATTTTTATGACACAAGGTGCAAAAAGATCGTAAAATTTCGAAAATTGCAAAGTTTGAAATTTCCTATACATTTAACATGGGAAATTTGAAAATGAAAAATATTTAAACTGCACAGATTTGGAACAACCTTTGACAACCTTCGCATTTTTTTTATATTATAAATTTGGGAATGGAGATTCTCCTATATAAATGCTTCAATTTCGCCAAAGGAAAAAAAAATGAGATTTTTACATTTTAAAAAATAATTCATTGAATATCGTCCCCCATGTATTTTCAATACGTGAAATTTCCATTTCTTGATATTGAGCAGTAAAATGTAGTTAAAATGACGATTCGATTGTGGAAATTGATTGGGGTGATGATTTTTATGACACAAGGTGCAAAAAGATTGTGGAAATTGAAAAATTAGAAATTTCCCATACAATTAACACGGGAAAATTAAAGATGAAAAACTTTTAAACTGAACAGATTTGGACCAAACTTTGACCACCTTCGCATTTTTTTTATGTTAAAAAATTGGAAATGTAGATTCTCCAATATAAAATCTTCAATTTCGCCAAAGGAAAAAAAAATGAGATTTTTACTTTTTGAAAAATAATTCATTGAATATCGTCCCCCATGTATTTTCAATACGTGAAATTTCCATTTCTTGACATTGAGCAGTAAAATGTAGTTATAATGACGATTCGATTGTGGAAATTGATTGGGGTGATGATTTTTATGACACAAGGTGCAAAAAGATTGTGAAAATTGAAAAATTTGAAATTTCCCATACAATTAACATGGGAAAATTAAAGATGAAAACTTTTAAACTAAACAGATTTGGACCAAACTTTGACCACCTTCGCATTTTTTTTATGTTAAAAAATTGGAAATGTAGATTCTCCAATATAAAAGCTTCAATTTCGCCAAAGGAAAAAAAATTGAGATTTTTAATTTTTGAAGAATAATTCATTGAATATAGAACCCCCATGTATTTTCAATAGGTGAAATTTGCATTTCTCGACGTAAAATGTAGTTATAATGACGATTTGATTGTGGACATTAATTGGGGTGATTATTTTTATGACACAAGGTGTAAAAAGATTGTGAAAATTGAAAAATTTGAAATTTCCCATACAATTAACATGGGAAAATTAAAGATGAAAAACTTTTAAACTGAACAGATTTGGACCAAACTTTGACCATCTTCGCATTTTTTTTATGTTAAAAAATTGGAAATGTAGATTATAATATATAAAAGCTTCAATTTCGCCAAAGGAAAAAAAATTGAGATTTTTACTCTTTGAAGAATAATTCATTGAATATAAAACCCCCATGTATTTTCAATACGCGAAATTTCCATTTCTTGATATTGAGCAGTAAAATGTAGTTAAAATGACGATTCGATTGTGGAAATTGATTGGGGTGATGATTTTTATGACACAAAGTGTAAAAAGATTGTGAAAATTGAAAAATTTGAAATTTCCCATACAATTAACATGGGAAAATTAAAGATGAAAAACTTTTAAACTGAACAGATTTGGAACAAACTTTGACCACCTTCGCATTTTTTTTATGTTAAAAAATTGGAAATATAGATTCTCCAATATAAAAGCTTCAATTTCGCCAAAGGAAAAAAAAAGAGATATTTACTCTTTGAAGAATAATTCATTGAATATAGAACCCCCATGTATTTTCAATATGTGAAATTTGCATTTCTCGACGTAAAATATAGTTATAATGACGATTTGATTGTGGACATTGATTGGAGTGATGATTTTTATGACACAAGGTGTAAAAAGATTGTGAAAATTGAAAAATTTGAAATTTCCCATACAATTAACATGGGAAAATTAAAGATGAAAAACTTTTAAACTGAACAGATTTGGACCAAACTTTGACCACCTTCGCATTTTTTTTATGTTAAAAAATTGGAAATGTCGATTCCAATATATAAAAGCTTCAATTTCGCCAAAGGAAAAAAAATTGAGATTTTTACTCTTTGAAGAATAATTCATTGAATATAGAACCCCCATGTATTTTCAATATGTGATATTTGTATTTCTCGACGTAAAATGTAGTTATAAGGATGATTTGATTGTGGAAATTGATTGGATTGATGATTTTTATGATACAAGGTGCAAAAAGATTGCGAATATTGAAAAATCTGAATTTTTCCATACCATTAACATAGGGAAAATTAAAGATGAAAAACTTTTAAACTGACCAGATTTGGACCAACCTTTGACCAATTTCGCATTTTTTTTTATGTTATAAATTTGGAATTAGAGATTCCCATATATAAAGGCTTTAATTTCACCAAAGGAAAAAAAATTGAGATTTTTACTTTTTGAAAAATAATTCATTGAATATCGTCCCCCATGTATTTTCAATACGTGAAATTTGCATTTCTTGACATTGAGCAGTAAAATGTAGTTATAATGACGATTTGATTGTGGAAATTGGTTGGGGTGATGATTTTTATGACACAAGGTGCAAAAAGATCGTAAAATTTTGAAAATTGAAATTTCCTTTACAATTAACATGGGGAAAATTGAAAATGAAAAATATTTAAACTGCACATATTTGGACCAAACTTTGACCATCTTCACATTTTTTTTATGTTATAAATTTGGAATTGGAGATTCTAATATATAAAAGCTTCAATTTCGCCAAAGGAAAAAAAATTGAGATTTTTACTTTTTGAAAAATAATTCATTGAATATCGTCCCCCATGTACTTTCATTACGTGAAATTTGCATTTCTTGACATTGAGCAGTAAAATGTAGTTATAATGACGATTTGATTGTGGAAATTGATTGGGGTGATGATTTTTATGACACAAGGTGCAAAAAGATCGTAAAATTTCGAAAATTGCAAAGTTTGAAATTTCCTATACATTTAACATGGGAAAATTAAAGATGAAAACTTTTAAACTAAACAGATTTGGACCAAACTTTGACCACCTTCGCATTTTTTTTATGTTAAAAAATTGGAAATGTAGATTCTCCAATATAAAAGCTTCAATTTCGCCAAAGGAAAAAAAATTGAGATTTTTAATTTTTGAAGAATAATTCATTGAATATAGAACCCCTATGTATTTTCAATAGGTGAAATTTCATTTCTCGACGTAAAATGTAGTTATAATGACGATTTGATTGTGGACATTGATTGGGGTGATTATTTTTATGACACAAGGTGTAAAAAGATTGTGAAAATTGAAAAATTTGAAATTTCCCATACAATTAACATGGGAAAATTAAAGATGAAAACTTTTAAACTAAACAGATTTGGACAAAACTTTGACCACCTTCGCATTTTTTTTTATGTTAAAAAATTGGAAATGTAGATTCTCCAATATAAAAGCTTCAATTTCGCCAAAGGAAAAAAAATTGAGATTTTTAATTTTTGAAGAATAATTCATTGAATATAGAACCCCTATGTATTTTCAATAGGTGAAATTTGCATTTCTCGACGTGAAATGTAGTTATAATGACGATTTGATTGTGGACATTGATTGGGGTGATTATTTTTATGACACAAGGTGTAAAAAGATTGTGAAAATTGAAAAATTTGAAATTTCCCATACAATTAACACGGGAAAATTAAAGATGAAAAACTTTTAAACTGAACAGATTTGGACCAAACTTTGACCACCTTCGCATTTTTTTTATGTTAAAAAATTGGAAATGTAGATTCTAATATATAAAAGCTTCAATTTCGCCAAAGGAAAAAAAATTGAGATTTTTACTCTTTGAAGAATAATTCATTGAATATAGAACCCCCATGTATTTTCAATACGCGAAATTTCCAATTCTTGATATTGAGCAGTAAAATGTAGTTAAAATGACGATTCGATTGTGGAAATTGATTGGGGTGATGATTTTTATGACACAAGGTGTAAAAAGATTGTGAAAATTGAAAAATTTGAAATTTCCCATACAATTAACATGGGAAAATTAAAGATGAAAAACTTTTAAACTGAACAGATTTGGACCAAACTTTGACCACCTTCGCATTTTTTTTATGTTAAAAAATTGGAAATGTAGATTCTAATATATAAAAGCTTCAATTTCGCCAAAGGAAAAAAAATTGAGATTTTTACTCTTTGAAGAATAATTCATTGAATATAGAACCCCCATGTATTTTCAATACGCGAAATTTCCATTTCTTGATATTGAGCAGTAAAATGTAGTTAAAATGACGATTCGATTGTGGACATTGATTGGGGTGATTATTTTTATGACACAAGGTGTAAAAAGATTGTGAAAATTGAAAAATTTGAAATTTCCCATACAATTAACATGGGAAAATTAAAGATGAAAAACTTTTAAACTGAACAGATTTGGACCAAACTTTGACCACCTTCGCATTTTTTTTATGTTAAAAAATTGGAAATGTAGATTCTAATATATAAAAGCTTCAATTTCGCCAAAGGAAAAAAAATTGAGATTTTTACTCTTTGAAGAATAATTCATTGAATATAGAACCCCCATGTAATTTCAATACGCGAAATTTCCATTTCTTGATATTGAGCAGTAAAATGTAGTTAAAATGACGATTCGATTGTTTAAATTGATTGGGGTGATGATTTTTATGACACAGACTTGCGTGGCTTATGTCTTAAGGAAAATATAAATTTATAAAACAAAAATACAATCATGAAATTTTGCATCTGTTGTTGGGTGAATTTAAATTCTTAAAGCTCGTGACGGTCCACCTCGATGGATCTTGATGAATTGTCCTGGGTCTCTTGAACTTCTGCTCCACAATAGGATCATAATTAATGATGGCTCTAATTGGGGGGGGGGGTATACTATTTTCAATTTTAACATGATGATATAGTTAAGATACAGTTGTCAGTTGAGTCCAGGCCCAAATCTCTCCGGATGATCTTGTTACGCACATACCAGGGTGCATTTGTCATTCTTCCGGCTACTTTATTTTGGAGTGTTAGTAGCTTTTTCTGGTCTATTTTCTTTGCTGTTTAACCCTTTGCACTCCAGTGGCGCCTCTCAGGCTCCAAGCGATTGGATGCCAAACCACGAGAGGACCATTAGGTGTGATGCGGAAATTCGATGCAATGCCAATGGCTGTGTTTAGTTTCTATGAAGCAAATCCATAAACACCAGCCGAATCTAAAATGTCTCGAGTTGCTGATTCCTCCGTGCGAAAAAGGTCTGGAGTGCAAAAGGGTTAATAACTAATTTGTAAAGTAAAACCTTAGTTTTACCACTAGTTTTTGATCCTTTGCCCTAGATGGAATTCTATGAAATAAGAGCGATAGTTACCTTTCTTATGGCTTCTTTGAAGTGAATTTTGTACTTTAATTTTTGGTCGAGATGAACGTCAAGGTTTTTGGTGTGTTTAACGCATTCAATACTCTTACCAAAGATTTCAATTTTGGATGTGATGTGTTTTCTTGTGTGATGTTTTATGAAGAGGACTGTTTGAGATTTTAGGGCATTGATTTTAATGCGCCATTTTTCGTATCACTCTTGGACCAAGTCAAGTGCTTCTTGAAGTTTATCAATGACTCTGTCATCTTGTTTTGATGTGCAAAGTAAAGCTTTGTCGCCGACCAAACGGTATAGTGGTTAGCGCGCTAGCTTCTAGACCGCGAGGTTGCGGGTTCCGAGTCCCGTGTTAGGCATGGGTGTTTGTAAATGTATGTTGGCTTGTCTAATGAAGAATGTTTCGGCGCATTATAGCCCTCGTGTTGCTGACGGCGCCAGATAATCTGAATTCAACCAACCAGCTTTAAAGCTTTGTCATCAACAAATAGTACCATTGGGCAGTCAGGTAGTTTGGTAAAGTCGTTAATGTAGGCATTAAACAACAAGGGGCTGCTCCCCTGGAGAACACCTGCTTGTATAGGTTTCTCTAAATACAACGTTTGGCTGATGCGAAAAGTTATATCTTTGAAGAAAGTATTTAGGATACGGATAAGGTCCATTGGAAGTGTGGCGTCAAATAGTTTTTTGATGAGCCCTTGGTGCTATATTGTATCAAACCAAAGTTCCATTGACTTCTATCCCATTCTATTCCTCTTCCAGAAAGAAGATTTGCACCTTTCTTACTTTGCTATTTAAGGCATGTCGGTAACATCATCCTGAAAATTCAAATTAAAGTACTCCTGGGAGGCAAAAAGTTAAGCAACAGAAAATTTCTTCTGGAAAGTAAAAAAGAGTTCTAAAAGTTATTAGATCAGCGGTACTTCACGGGCTATTGAAAATGCCTCTACTAGGGCAATGATTTTCAACAATCTGAGTGGCAACGATGTGTTGTTTACATTTGCAAACTACATTTTTTAGAAATAACTCATAAAATTATTTAAAATCGAATGGTTTCAAATTTTGCTTTTAAAAATAATTGTTGTTCACATTCGAAAGCAAAGTTTATATCATTGCCGGTGGCGAAGATTCGTTGAAATACTATTTCTGCAACATCCTTATGTTATTCGGATACTCTATTTGGATTTTAAAGGTTAGTAAACCAAAAGCAATTTTTACCTTTGTAAATGTTCCTTAACTATATCAGTGCAATTTAGTAATTTTGTTTGGAATTTGAAATAGTAGACTATATTTAAACTTACTATCACAATCTTCATTGATTGAGAATTGAAAATGTAGCAAATGACATCATGATACTTGTACATTTTCAGACTACCATACAGAGTGAATCTGCAGCCAATTAATCTGTGTTAAATGGAAAGTTTGCTTTATATCTTTTTCGGTACTATTCCGTTTGCAGAGTACCAGATAAAAACCGCAAATTGTAGACCTTACTCATCCAAACTAACAACCTTTAAGTCATTAATAATCCCTATAAAAAACACCGACCAAACGGTATAGTGGTTAGCGTGCTAGCTTCTAGACCGCGAGGTTGCGGGTTCGAGTCCCGTGTAAGGCATGGGTGTTTGTAAATGTATGTTGGCTTGTCAAATGACGAACGTTTTGGCGTATTATAGCCCTCGTGTTGCTGACGGTGCCAGATAATCTGAAAACAACCAACCAACCCTATAACAAACCTCAACCATTTAGGCTTGGCGATACAAAAGTACTTTTGTTATTAGATTTCTAAAATGAGTAGACGCGAAGGTGATTGGGATAGATAGTGGCGTCTCAATTGAGGTTGTTACTTATGGAAATTTTGTTTCGAGTATTCTACCATTTGAGGCGCAAATGCGGGACACTTTCCTCGTGAAAGGAAGATGCCATTGACATTTGAACTCCCCTTAGAAGTTCTGATGGTAAGGTTCACCTGGTAGCTGTGTGGTTAGCGCTCTGGCCTTGCATGTCAAAGGTGTCGGATTCGAATTCTGGTTAAGGCATGAATGTTCGTTGTAATCCATATTAAGCTGTAGGCCCTGACCTGATTAATCGTCATTGTGCATAAAATAGGTCGTTGAGCGAACAAACTTACCAATCAACCAACTTGATGGTTAAGTTCAGGGATTAAGCTGTGGGTGCTTTTTTAGCAAAATGCTTAAAAACTTTCTTACTTGTTTGGTTGCTTTCAGATTATCTGGAGCCATCAGCAACACGAGTGCTGTAATGCGCAGAAACATTCGTCATTAGACAAGCCAACATACATTTACTCTCAATTGATGCCTTACACGGGACTCGAATCCACAACCTCGCGGTCTAGAAGCTAGCACGCTAACCACTATATCTAAGAACTTTCTTAAATGCTATAATTAAAAAGTATGGTTTAGCTCTTTTACTAAAACATTTTGAAACGAAATGTATAAATTTACCATTTTTGTTATCCAAATGTTAGTCATCATCAACCTAAAAGAACAAATAATATAAAGGGTATATTTTTCCGCTTGATATTAGAACAAAATAGCTTTATATTTAAAGTTAACCCTTTGCACACGATTGGATGCCGAAACACGAGAGGACCACTAGGTTTGATGCGGAAATTTGATGCAAAGCCAATTACTGTGTTTAGTTTCTATGAAGCAAATCCATAAACGCCAACCGAACTTAAAATGTCTCGAGTTGCTGGTCCCACCGCGCGAAAAAGGCCTCGAGTGCAAAGGGTTAATAATGATTTTATACTAAAAAAGTGTTTTTGATTGTGTTAAATTAAACATCCGGAATGATGGAACTCGTAATCATTTTAGCTAAATGATTACGAGTTCCATCATTCCGGATGTTTAATTTAACACAATCAAAACACTTTTTTAGTATAAAATCATTATTAACCCTTTGCACTCGAGGCCTTTTTCGCGCGGTGGGAGCTTTTTTGCTAAAGAAATTTTGCACCCTAGCTTAAAACACTGGTTAAGTTGTTAGATGGTTGGAGGGCAGAGTGTTAGACTTAGCGTTATCGAGATTTTGCATATCGAATCTTTACTTGCGTAAGAACTACACGGGTGATATATTACCCCGGATCGTCATTTTAAAAGCTGAGCTGCCATTAGTCTGCTTATCCAGTTTTTCTGCGTTTTTGAAATTCAGTTATAATTTTTGGCTGTGCATCTGATGTCTGAGCGGTTTGGGATTTGGTCTCGGAGGGATTCGAATCCCTAGTAGGCTTGAATGGTCGTTTTCTGGTTTGGAACTTTCCAATCATCGGGTGCAAATATGCCAGTGAATTGAGTTCGATTGGTCAGTTGGTTTGTAGGCTCAACGACCTTATATTTTTTGCACAATAACGGCTAATCAGGCCGGGACCTACAGCTTAACATGGATTCCGAAGCGCCACGAACATCCATGCCTAAACCAAGATTCGAATCCACCACCTTTGGCCTGCGAGGCCAGAGCGCTATCACTCACTCAAATCAGGCGGGCAGAATTAAGTACGAAATTTGCACATACATTTTTGAATTATATATTTCTAATTTGACATTTTTGAAATTCAGAATTTGACATTTTTGTTTATATATTTCTAATGGGAAATGCACAATTTCTTTGCAATAACTCGATTTTGAGCAGTAAAAGGTAGTTATAGTAACGATTTGATTGTGGAAAATGATTGTTGTGATGTTTTTTATGGCACAAGGTGCAAAAAGATCGTAAAATTTCGAAAATTGAAATTTCCTATACAATTACCATGGGGAAAATTGAAAATGAAAAATATTTAAACTGCACAGATTTGGACCAACCTTTGACCAATTTCGCATTTTTTTTATGTTATAAATTTGGAATTAGAGATTCTCCTATATAAAAGCTTTAATTTCACCAAAGGAAAAAAAAAATTGAGATTTTTACTTTTTCAAAAATAATTCATTGAATATCGTCAACCATGTATTTTCAATACGTGAAATTTGCTTTTCTTGACATTGAGCAGTAAAATGTAGTTATAATGACGATTTGATTGTGGAAATTGATTGGGGTGATGATTTTTATGACACAAGGTGCAAAAAGATCGTAAATTTTCGAAAATTGCAAAGTTTGAAATTTCCTATACATTTAACATGGGAAATTTGATAATGAAAAATATTTAAACTGCACAGATTTGGACCAACCTTTGACAACCTTCGCATTTTTTTTATATTATAAATTTGGGAATGGAGATTCTCCTATAAAAATGCTTCAATTTCGCCAAAGGAAAAAAAAAATGAGATTTTTACTTTTTGAAAAATAATTCATTGAATTTCGTCCCCCATGTATTTTCAATACGTGAAATTTGCATTTTTTGACATTGAGCAGTAAAATGTAGTTATAATGACGATTCGATTGTGGAAATTGATTGGGGTGATGATTTTTATGACACAAGGTGCAAAAAGATTGTGAAAATTGAAAAATTTGAAATTTCCCATACAATTAACATGGGAAAATTAAAGATGAAAAACCTTTAAACTGAACAGATTTGGACCAAACTTTGACCATCTTCGCATTTTTTTTATGTTAAAAAATTGGAAATGTAGATTCTCCAATATAAAAGCTTATATTTCGCCAAAGGGAAAAAAAATGAGATTTTTACTTTTTGAAGAATAATTCATTGAATATAGAACCCCCATGTATTTTCAATAGGTGAAATTTGCATTTCACGACGTAAAATATAGTTATAATGACGATTTGATTGTGGACATTGATTGGGGTGATGATTTTTATGACACAAGGTGTAAAAAGATTGTGAAAATTGAAAAATGTGAAATTTCCCATACAATTAACATGGGAAAATTAAAGATGAAAAACTTTTAAACTGAACAGATTTGGAACAAACTTTGACCACCTTCGCATTTTTTTTATGTTAAAAAATTGGAAATATAGATTCTCCAATATAAAAGCTTCAATTTCGCCAAAGGAAAAAAAAAAGAGATATTTACTCTTTGAAGAATAATTCATTGAATATAGAACCCCCATGTATTTTCAATAGGTGAAATTTGCATTTCACGACGTAAAATATAGTTATAATGACGATTTGATTTAGGACATTGATTGGGGTGATGATTTTTATGACACAAGGTGTAAAAAGATTGTGAAAATTGAAAAATGTGAAATTTCCCATACAATTAACATGGGAAAATTAAAGATGAAAAACTTTTAAACTGAACAGATTTGGAACAAACTTTGACCACCTTCGCATTTTTTTTATGTTAAAAAATTGGAAATATAGATTCTCCAATATAAAAGCTTCAATTTCGCCAAAGGAAAAAAAAAAGAGATATTTACTCTTTGAAGAATAATTCATTGAATATAGAACCCCCATGTATTTTCAATAGGTGAAATTTGCATTTCACGACGTAAAATATAGTTATAATGACGATTTGATTGTGGACATTGATTGGGGTGATGATTTTTATGACACAAGGTGTAAAAAGATTGTGAAAATTGAAAAATTTGAAATTTTCCATACAATTAACATGGGAAAATTAAAGATGAAAAACTTTTAAACTGAACAGATTTGGACCAAACTTTGACCACCTTCGCATTTTTTTTATGTTAAAAAATTGGAAAGTCGATTCCAATATATAAAAGCTTCAATTTCGCCAAAGGAAAAAAAATTGAGATTTTTACTCTTTGAAGAATAATTCATTGAATATAGAACCCCCATGTATTTTCAATATGTGAAATTTGCATTTCTCGACGTAAAATGTAGTTATAAGGATGATTTGATTGTGGAAATTGATTGGATTGATGATTTTTATGATACAAGGTGCAAAAAGATTGCGAATATTGAAAAATGTGAAATTTTCCATACCATTAACATAGGGAAAATTAAAGATGAAAAACTTTTAAACTGACCAGATTTGGACCAACCTTTGACCAATTTCGCATTTTTTTTTATGTTATAAATTTGGAATTAGAGATTCCCATATATAAAGGCTTTAATTTCACCAAAGGAAAAAAAATTGAGATTTTTACTTTTTGAAAAATAATTCATTGAATATCGTCCCTTATGTATTTTCAATACGTGAAATTTGCATTTCTTGACATTGAGCAGTAAAATGTAGTTATAATGACGATTTGATTGTGGAAATTGATTAGGGTGATGATTTTTATGACACAAGGTGCAAAAAGATCGTAAAATTTTGAAAATTGAAATTTCCTATACAATTAACATGGGGAAAATTGAAAATGAAAAATATTTAAACTGCACAGATTTGGACCAAACTTTGACCATCTTCACATTTTTTTTATGTTATAAATTTGGAATTGGAGATTCTAATATATAAAAGCTTCAATTTCGCCAAAGGAAAAAAAATTGAGATTTTTACTTTTTGAAAAATAATTCATTGAATATCGTCCCCCATGTACTTTCATTACGTGAAATTTGCATTTCTTGACATTGAGCAGTAAAATGTAGTTATAATGACGATTTGATTGTGGAAATTGATTGGGGTGATGATTTTTATGACACAAGGTGCAAAAAGATCGTAAAATTTCGAAAATTGCAAAGTTTGAAATTTCCTATTCATTTAACATGGGAAATTTGAAAATGAAAAATATTTAAACTGCACAGATTTGGACCAACCTTTGACAACCTTCGCATTTTTTTTTATATTATAAATTTGGGAATGGAGATTCTCCTATATAAATGCTTCAATTTCGCCAAAGGAAAAAAAAATGAGATTTTTACTTTTTGAAAAATAATTCATTGAATATCGTCCCTCATGTATTTTCAATACGTGAAATTTCCATTTCTTGACATTGAGCAGTAAAATGTAGTTATAATGACGATTCGATTGTGGAAATTGATTGGGGTGATGATTTTTATGACACAAGGTGCAAAAAGATTGTGAAAATTGAAAAATTTGAAATTTCCCATACAATTAACATGGGAAAATTAAAGATGAAAAACTTTTAAACTGAACAGATTTGGACCAAACTTTGACCACCTTCGCATTTTTTTTATGTTAAAAAATTGGAAATATAGATTCTAATATATAAAAGCTTCAATTTCGCCAAAGAAAAAAAAATTGAGATTTTTACTCTTTGAAGAATAATTCATTGAATATAGAACCCCCATGTATTTTCAATATGTGAAATTTGCATTTCTCGACGTAAAATGTAGTTATAAGGATGATTTGATTGTGGAAATTGATTGGATTGATGATTTTTATGACACAAGGTGCAAAAAGATTGCGAAAATTGAAAAATGTGAAATTTTCCATACAATTAACATAAGGAAAATTAAAGATGAAAAACTTTTAAACTGACCAGATTTGGACCAACCTTTGACCAATTTCGCATTTTTTTTATGTTATAAAATTGGAATTAGAGATTCTCCTATATAAAAGCTTTAATTTCACCAAAGGAAAAAAAATTGAGATTTTTACTTTTTGAAAAATAATTCATTGAATATCGTCCCCCATGTATTTTCAATACGTGAAATTTGCATTTCTTGACATTGAGCAGTAAAATGTAGTTATAATGACGATTTGATTGTGGAAATTGATTGGGGTGATGATTTTTATGACACAAGGTGCAAAAAGATCGTAAAATTTCGAAAATTGCAAAGTTTGAAATTTCCTATACATTTAACATGGGAAAATTAAAGATGAAAACTTTTAAACTAAACAGATTTGGACCAAACTTTGACCACCTTCGCATTTTTTTTATGTTAAAAAATTGGAAATGTAGATTCTCCAATATAAAAGCTTCAATTTCGCCAAAGGAAAAAAAATTGAGATTTTTAATTTTTGAAGAATAGTTCATTGAATATAGAACCCCTATGTATTTTCAATAGGTGAAATTTCATTTCTCGACGTAAAATGTAGTTATAATGACGATTTGATTGTGGACATTGATTGGGGTGATTATTTTTATGACACAAGGTGTAAAAAGATTGTGAAAAATGAAAAATTTGAAATTTCCCATACAATTAACATGGGAAAATTAAAGATGAAAACTTTTAAACTAAACAGATTTGGACAAAACTTTGACCACCTTCGCATTTTTTTTATGTTAAAAAATTGGAAATGTAGATTCTCCAATATAAAAGCTTCAATTTCGCCAAAGGAAAAAAAATTGAGATTTTTAATTTTTGAAGAATAATTCATTGAATATAGAACCCCTATGTATTTTCAATAGGTGAAATTTGCATTTCTCGACGTGAAATGTAGTTATAATGACGATTTGATTGTGGACATTGATTGGGGTGATTATTTTTATGACACAAGGTGTAAAAAGATTGTGAAAATTGAAAAATTTGAAATTTCCCATACAATTAACACGGGAAAATTAAAGATGAAAAACTTTTAAACTGAACAGATTTGGACCAAACTTTGACCACCTTCGCATTTTTTTTATGTTAAAAAATTGGAAATGTAGATTCTAATATATAAAAGCTTCAATTTCGCCAAAGGAAAAAAAATTGAGATTTTTACTCTTTGAAGAATAATTCATTGAATATAGAACCCCCATGTATTTTCAATACGCGAAATTTCCATTTCTTGATATTGAGCAGTAAAATGTAGTTAAAATGACGATTCGATTGTGGAAATTGATTGGGGTGATGATTTTTATGACACAAGGTGTAAAAAGATTGTGAAAATTGAAAAATTTGAAATTTCCCATACAATTAACATGGGAAAATTAAAGATGAAAAACTTTTAAACTGAACAGATTTGGACCAACCTTTGACCACCTTCGCATTTTTTTTATGTTATAAAATTGGAATTAGAGATTCTCCTATATAAAAGCTTTAATTTCACGAAAGGAAAAAAAATTGAGATTTTTACTTTTTGAAAAATAATTCATTGAATATCGTCCCCCATATATTTTCAATCCGTGAAATTTGCATTTCTTGACATTGAGCAGTAAAATAAAGTTATAATGACGATTTGATTGTGGAAATTGATTGGGGTGATGATTTTTATGACACAAGGTGCAAAAAGATCGTAAAATTTCGAAAATTGCAAAGTTTGAAATTTCCTATACATTTAACATGGGAAATTTGAAAATGAAAAATATTTAAACTGCACAGATTTGGACCAACCTTTGACAACCTTCGCATTTTTTTTATATTATAAATTTGGGAATGGAGATTCTCCTATATAAATGCTTCAATTTCGCCAAAGGAAAAAAAAATGAGATTTTTACTTTTTGAAAAATAATTCATTGAATATCGTCCCCCATGTATTTTCAATACGTGAAATTTCCATTTCTTGACATTGAGCAGTAACGATGACGATTCGATTGTGGAAATTGATTGGGATGATGATTTTTATGACACAAGGTGCAAAAAGATTGTGAAAATTGAAAAATTTGAAATTTCCCATACAATTAACGTGGGAAAATTAAAGATGAAAACTTTTAAACTAAACAGATTTGGACCAAACTTTGACCACCTTCGCATTTTTTTTATGTTAAAAAATTGGAAATGTAGATTCTCCAATATAAAAGCTTCAATTTCGCCAAAGGAAAAAAAATTGAGATTTTTAATTTTTGAAGAATAATTCATTGAATATAGAACCCCCATGTATTTTCAATAGGTGAAATTTGCATTTCTCGACGTAAAATGTAGTTATAATGACGATTTGATTGTGGACATTGATTGGGGTGATTATTTTTAGTACTTTAAGAGTGCATGATTATTTTTTTGGCACATATTTAAAAAAAAAACTAACCAAATAACCACAGACTTAAGATCATTTTGTTTCCATTGACCTTGAGATTTCACATGGGAACCCTCTATAATCCATTTAGACAGTGGAGAGTGTTAGAAAACAAACCACTACAAAAATTAATATTTTTCAGCTTGCCTTGTTTTAGTTTATTATTTAATTACATTAGAAGTTATTTCTTTATGTTAAATGCTAGTATAATTGTCTAATTTCAGTTAGAGGTTTTAATTTGTTTGAGTTTAAAAAAAAATTATCTTCCAATAAACAAATAGCCCTAAAAAATCTGCTAAGTGAAGCTATCAGTCCAAACAAGTTATGAAATCTAATGCTTGCCGCTAAGCAGCCTTGTTTCACTTTTTTTGCATGGGGGGGGGGGGGAGGAAGTACTTTGTATAGAATTAAATTTTTTTGGATTATGGGAAGAACTTCTATAGGTAATTGGTACTAGGCAGACTAGAGTTTTTAAAGAAAAAAATCTTATTTCATCAGTTGTTAAAAGTAGCTCTAACTGAGATTATTTCGAAAAACTTTCAGTGATGAACCGAACCTTATGATTGGTTGGTTAGTTTTTGTGGCGCAAAAGCAACACTAGGGCCATGCTGTGCCCCGAACCTTATGATATCATGTCATCATTGAAAACTTCCTAATATTTTAATTGTTGGCAAAGAGGTTAATAAATGCCATGCTTTTTAATTTATTTTTTGAGTAATGCAATCAAATTAATAATTGTAAATTTAGAATGCAAACGTATTTATGAACAAGTTACACCTTTTTTTTACTTTAAATTAATTTGAAATATCAAGGTTGAAATATACAAAAATATTTGCTTTATCACTAATTTAAATGTAACAATTTTCTGCTCCAAAACCACATTTTGCTGCTTCAAAATCGTATTTTTACTCAAAGCCGAAGGAGGGGGTTTAAAAAATTACTCGCTTTTTTCGAGTTATCGAAGAACTTGTGAAAATGATGGCTATATCTATTTCTGTGGCTAAAAATTATCGACTCCGAGATGGAAACCTCAGGGAATTTTTTTTCTGAAAATGTGTATGAACCCTGTTTAAAGAATAGTATCTCTAAATAAAGTACTACTAAAATTTAATGTGATTTGAATGTCCACATAAGTAGGAATAATTGTTTATTTACTTAGTTTAAATTATTTTCAGAAAAAATGTTAATTATTATTTAAACATTAATTATTCTAGTTAATGACAAATTTTATTTATAAATACGTGTACGTGTAATTAGAAAAGAATTAACCTGGTTTAAACAAAAAAAAACTGGTTTAAACCCAAAAAAAACTTTTTTTTTTAACCTAGTTTTTTTCCTTATCCTGGTAAGAGGTATAATTATCAATAAATATATGTGGTTGCATCTTAGTTGTTAAGTAATAAGTATTTTAATTCTTTTTGCAACTTCGTTAATTAAAAAAAATATATAAAAATTAAATTTTGGTATCGACTCTGCAACGGTAAAATAGGGCCTTGATTTTTGTTGAAATATCCTTGAAAAGGGCCTTGAAAGTCCTTGAATTTCACTTCCAAAAAAGTGTATGCACCCTGATAATCAGTTGTTAAAAGTTGCTCTAACTGAGATTATTTTGAAAAACTTTCAGTGATGAACCAAACCTCATGATGTCATTGAAACTTCCTAATATTTTAATTGTTGGCAAAGAGGTTAATAATTTTTTATTTCTCAAGTATTGAAAAAAAAAAAAAAAAAATACAACATTAGTGCCTTGTTTGTAAATGAATGTCATGCTTTTTAATTTATTTTTTGAATATTGTTATCAAATTAATTAATGTAAATTTAGACTGCAAACATATCTGTATAGCGAACAAGTTATACCTTTTTTTTTACTTTAAGTAAATTTAAAATATCAAGCTTGAAATATACAAAAATATTTGGGGCATCACTAATTTTAATGTAATAAATAATTTACTGCTCCAAAATCGTATTTTTACTTCTCTGACAGTGCTCCAAAATCACATTTTGGTACTTACATCATTGCAAAACTCAAATTATAAAAAATGTACTGGAAAAGATTTCTCCAATCTTCATCCCGCAATAAATATTTATGGTTGCATCTTTGCTGTTTGGTAACATTTTATATTTTAAACTTCAGACAAATTCATTAATTAAAAAAAAAGGAAGTTGAAAATTGCAATTTTTGTACCGACTCTGCGATGGTAAAATATGGCCTTGATTTTTTTTTAATGTCCTTGAAAAAGGCCTTGAAAGTCCTTGAATTTCACTTCCAATAAAGTGTACACACCCTGCGATTTGAATTTGGCATTGCTATGATATGAAGAGGGAAAACTCTTCATATCATAACATTACCACCAGCATATTACCTCTAAGCTGTGAGCTTGAGTGGCATCAAATTATAATTTTCCTGAGGTAAATGGCTTATTCTTCAAGGGAGTCTTCATATACCCTAAAATTCGTAACATTCTAGGATCGTAGCCAGAGGGAGGGCTTTTCCTGCCCGAAATTTGTCTTTTCACTATTAGAGCTCCAAAATTAAAGTGTTTTATTGTTTAAAATGGTACATTTATTCAAATTTTTAAATTTCGAAACATGCATAGAATAAATATAGAGTGGCCACAGAACCGGGAAATCCTGGAAATGTAGGAGAGCTTTCTGATTCTGAAAAAAAAAATAATTGAAATGTCTGGGAATTTTAAAAAATTTCATAAAGATCAAGGGAAATTTTTTATTGTTCATCTTGTATTGTTTTGTATCTTTTATCTATATTTTGGTACTATTTACCCGGAGATTTGTCGTGGTAATCGTTAGAAGTTTAATACTATGGAATAATTTAAACTTTTCATTTCCAGTAAAACTATTTAAATTTTTTTGTCCATATTATCTCTTTAGCATACATTTTCTATTTGATGAGTTTGTCTAGACATCTGAAAAACCTAAAAAAATTGACAAAATTTGAAAAAAAAAAATGTTTGCTCTAAAATCAGGGAATTTTTTAGAAATCTGTCAGGGAAATCAGGGAACTTCTTTTCCTGAACTTTGTGGCCACAATAAAATATCTGGCATTAATAATAAAAATGATAATCAAGACTTATAATTTCATATCGCCCCCCCCCCCCCTCAAAAAAACCTCTGGCTACGCCCTTGTAATATTCCTTGCATTTTTGTTTCTCCCTGAAATTCCTAAAGGGATCCAGTGCCCAAAACTTCCGAGATTTTATTTTTATGTCATTTCATTAAGTGGACATTTTGGGCTGTGTAGCCCAGTCAGGAGAGTATCGTTCTTGCAACCAGACCAACTAAAGACTCCTGTGTTCGCTAGTGGTGACTGTGGTACATTAAATCAGTGGTGGTCCTCCAAGTTCCCATACAAATCAATACTTCTGGGGGTGGCAAAGCCAACTCTTCCGCTTGAGTCTTCTGCTTGGTCTAAATTGGAAAGCTCCACATACGGTTGGTAATGCTGCCATCTACCGGGTAGCCACCAAACGAGGTAGAAACGAACTCTTCGGTGGTTATAGAAGGACTTGCACGCCCCCTCTCACGAGCAATTTTGATCAAAATCCCTGTCTTGTGGTAATACCTCGTAAGATTTTCTTAACATCCTCACCACCGAAATTCCCGTAAAAATTCAAAAATGGCATTGCAATTAAAAACTAAAGTATTTAACACAGATTTCTTTTCACTCTCAAGAGCGAGTGTGTGCTTATATCCCACGCAGCACTGGCTCACTACCTGTACTGGATATGGGGTTGCCAGAAAATGCTTAAAAAAAGCAGAGGTACTTTATCCCCATAATCCTTGATAAGAAGAAGTGGTCATTTTCGTACCTACTCACTAAATTTTAAGTGTTTTATACAACGTAGTTTCTAAATGGAGCTGGACTAGAAGATTGTAACATTTAGTGGGTATTATCCTTATTAAAACTTTCTCTTTTAACTCTTTGTAGTAAATGTCTGTACTATACTTGAGATAGAGAACATTATATAATTTTCCCGAATTTTACTTACGAAGATATTTAAGGATTAAGAACTGTTCTTTCAATTGTAACCCTTTAAACAGTGTTTGGCCAATAATTATTAAAAAAAAAAATTCTTTCGCAAAAGAAGAAACCATCGTCGATGGATAATGCTCAATGGAAAAGAAATCTGTGTTAAAATACGTTAATTTTTAATTTTCATGTCATTTTTGAATTTTTACGGGAATTTCGGTGGTGAGGAGGTTTAGAAAATCTTACGAGGCTTTACCACAGAACTGAGATTTTGATTAAAATCGCTAAAGCATTTTTTCCCCTTCTTTTGGCATTGGCCATATAACATGAATATTTCAATGCAGCTACCTTATGTGCATGGGAGTTATACTGAACACAGAAATGCTGAATATACTAAACGAGGAGAAAGGAATATAAAAGAGGGTTTTTTTGGTTTCCAAGTGCAATACTTCCATTGAACTATTATATGTTAGAAGAGCTAAAAGTAAAGTGACTAACTTTATTGTAAAGCTACACGCATGCGCTATTTTGATACATGCGCATGCACTATTCGGGCTGGAAGAGATTGTGTTGCATACCTCTTGAAATCGAAACATAATTATCTCATATCTTCAAAAAATAAAGAAAAAACATTTGACAAATTTAATTTTTAATTCAACAATCAAATGTGACCAACATGAATGCTATGTTACAACTTTCTCGCCCAGATTTCATTTAGAAATTACTTTTCATAAAATCTTTAAATTTGGTGAATAAATGCCAAAATATTTACTTAATGAAATTACATAAATTAAAAACTCGAAAATTGAGTCGAAAAATATTTTATTTTATACTTGGAATCCTTACACCAATCCCTATGCAGTAGCGCCATCTGCAATAGCATGGGCTCCGCCATGAGAATGCAAAGGGATGCACTTGCACTCTTCTGGCTTTTGAAAATTAAAATGAAATTGGAAAAACGTGTCAATTCAAGAAAAAAGTCAGCAGACATAAGACTTTTATATCTAGTTTTAGAACTCAATTGATCCTTTCCATTGTGTTTGATTTTTGATTCTTTTTTTATTATTTCTTCAACTTGAAAGAAATAAAGTATTACTCTTTTGTATGGTTTGTTTGTGTGGTGTTCAAATCGGTGGAGGGCTAATTAACCCATTTACTGTCATCCGATCGAACTGAAATTTGGTAGACTGGTTTGCTGTCAATTACAATGCATTCTATCTAGTTTTGGGAGCTGTCACTATCACTAAAAGTCGCTTTTTCACTTCTATTGTCGCTTTGGATGAATAACACACTTCCCTTCTTCCAATCAAGCTGAAACTTGGCTATGTCTTACTTTAGATTTATCTGCTTTTGATCACGTTCTATTATCCAAATAACCAACTTAATTTAAAGATGTTCAATTTGGCAATATCCAGTGACTGAAACCTTCCTATGTTAAGATTGACGATGCAAAATCTTCAGTGGGTAATTAACCCACTTGCCTTCATTCAACCTGTTAAAATTTGGCAAATAAACTCGTTGTGGATAACAATGCATTCAATAAAATTTTGGGGGCAAAAAAGTTGGGGCCTTACGTGCAATTTGCTTACTGGTAAAGGTGCCGTGCCCTCATCGTGGATCTTTTGCTCTTAGTGGTCAAACACTACGAAATCTCGAAATGAGCTAAAAAAGTTGCAATTGCACATAGCAATTGGCAATGCATTTGAATGATTTAAATTAAAAACTTTGTTTTGTGGGTTATTTGTAGTGGCTTCTGGTTCTTCTGCTCAAAACACTGTTATTTGAATATTGCGAGTAATACTAGGAAGATAAAAAAAAACCAGTAACATATGAAATTCGTTTTTTGTGTGTGTGTGTATACAAGAATTGTTTTTTAACAAGCCAAAGTTCACGGTTTTATACTAAGTAGTTTCTAAATATTACATCATAGCAAGAGATGGCCCATGTGATATAGCCGCAACTACTGGCCTTTGGTGCAATTTACTTACTCATAAAGGTGCTGTGCTCTGATCCACGGATCACAATTTTTTTTTTGCACATTTTACGCAGTTTTAGCTAATAAATGTTAAAATTTAAAATATTTTTTTAATCATTTCAGTAAGTTCTTGATTATTTTGCTCTGATTTTTCCACTAGCTGGAGCGATCCTCTTGTTTGCGTCGAATTAGAGATGGAAGTTCGTCACTCGTCATATCCACAATGAACCGACCGACCACCCGCATTTCTTTAAGAAGGGAAATATGAAACTCTAGGCAGTAAGTACTCAAACTCCTTTTAGTTCTTCTGCTTTAGTTTTCTAAGGGGAAACGGGAAGGGGGGGGGGGGGGGGGAGGTGTTCGATATTTATAGGCCAAAGAGTGCATCTGTATTGAACTTTTATGAAATCTTAAATAGGAAAAGTGTCTGAAATTTCCTGTTAGTGTAAACATTTTGTGCATTTTTTCATTTTCACCCACTATTCTTAATTGCTTAACGAACAAATTCAATATTTATAGGCCAACGAGTGCAGCTGTATAATATTGTTAATTAAAAAATTCATAGCTGTCAGTAGTTTTATGTACAATTGTGCTCTTGGGGAGAAATGCAACAAATTATCAGTTTCGTATTTTAGTAATTTTCATTTCCTACTCTCATTTTCTGTGTCTGCTTTCTGTATCAATTTGTTGCATTTTGCATACCTGCCAACTTGTACGAATTTTCCGTACAATGTACGGATTTTTACTATTTTGTACGGGTGTACGAACAGTTAAAAAAATCTTACGGATTTCACGGTACTTTTCGTTTTTTCCCTAAAACTGTGTTTTTTTTGTTTTTTTAAAAATATTTTTTCAAGTCACCAACGAAACCGAAACGATTTTCCAAAGCTGCCGCATCAGTCAAAATATTTATTCACACTCCAAGATTGCGCATATGTTCAGCACTTAAGCGCGTTAGCGAGGATGCATTGTTTTCTTTTCTGTTGCCGACTTGATTTGGCTAACCAAACCACTGCTTTGATTTTTCGGGCTTTACAGGTTAATAAAGAAGCAGAAAACCGAAAGTGCTTTAGTTTTTTAACTCTACCTTCTTTTGGACTGGACTCCAAAACGTAAATAATAGTTCTGGACTTGCGCGTAAATAATAGCACTAAACCATGGCGCCGGGGATGCACTGTTTTCATTTGTGTTGACGACGGGACCTGGCGAACCAAACAACTATTGCATTGCCTCAGACTTGAGAGATTAACAAAGAATCTGAAAACCAAAAATGCTTTAGATTTTGGTTCTTCCTTCTGTTTGGACCTTACAATAATGTTGCGCATATATAATAAAAGCACTTAAGCGCGGCTCCGGAAATTCATTGTTTTCATCTGTGTTGCCGACGGGATTTGCCGAACCAAGCAACTGTTTCGTTGTCTTGAACTTTAGAGGTTAATAAAGTAGAAAACTGAAAGTGGCTTTATTTTTATTTCTTCTTTTGGACCGTACTCCAACGCTGCGCACATTTAGTGCGCAGCGTTGGAGTACGCGACGACGCCGTTTTCAATTGCTTTGGTGGCACTCGCCGAACGACTGTTTCGTTTTCCCTGACTTTAGAGATTAAAGCACTTTCGGTTTTCAGCTTCTTTGTTAGTCTTAACAGGGCTGCCACTGGCGACTATAAAGGCTAATAAAGCGACTATTTTAGTGACCAGGCGACTATGGCGACTATTTTAGTGAAGAAAGGGCCCAAAACGACTATTTTAAGCAAAACCTTCAACTATTTTTGGGCTAAGGCTACTATTTTTTTAAAAATGTAGATATACTGTCTGATAGTCGGACGGAAAAAAAATCGGATCTAAGGTACTAACGCAGTTTTGTAAATATAGCGATCTTTTTATGGGGGGGGGGGGAGTGAACTCTACCGAAATGGGTGTTAATTTTAGTTCATGTTCGCGGATTGAGTGGTTACCTCATTAGTCCGACGACAATATCTAACTGGTAATTACACACACTCAATTATTATTTTCGCCTAACTGTTAGGTTCCAAAGTTATATCTTTCGCAGTGCCGAGCGCAACAACATACACTATTACATTCTCAAATATCAAATTATTTTGCCTTTGCCTTTATTCACTTTACTTGACAAGAATGAATTAGTGAAATTTGCCTTGAGCACCGGAGGAAAATGCCATCAGTACGGACAGCTTCCTTAACCTGTTCTTTTTTAATTGAAATCTTATATCTGCTTATAAATACCAATTGAAATGAACATTTAGCGATTGAGGGTTGCCAAGTAACCAATGGAGCATTACTTTTGTGCAACTTAAATGGTTTGATGATGTCATCGTAAATCATCTGTCTCTTGTTAAAAAAGTCGCTTAACTTTGTCAAGGTCATTGTATTAATATTTAAGTAAAAAAAAAACTTGTTATTTTCCTAAATCAATCAAGGAGCTAAGTGTATGACATTTTGGGACTACACATCACTAAATGTAAGCAATGCTCTGAAGTGGAAGTTACTTATTGTGTGTGAAAGTGAAACAAGACTTGTGAAAAGCAAGCTTTTGTTTCTTAACATACAGATAAGCACATGAAATCCACACTAACAATCACACATAATATAGTCTGCGGATGTGCTGATTTCAGCTTTTTTTTAGACTAAAATTTCTTGAGATCGATGCAAATCCACATTAAAATTTCAAGGGGTTGCATGTGTGTACTTGCATACAGGTCTGTTCGCCACAGACTTGCCTGCATTCAGAATTCCAAAATCTCTGGTGGAATGACTACTTTTATCGCTGCTTCCTCTAATGTTTGTCTCTATCATTAATATTTATGTTAGTATGTGACTGTTAATTTCATTGAGAATTACGCCGATGTAATGGCCGCTATTGCTGGTTTTTGGGCTTGTATGCTGGGCGATCAGCGAGATTTATGTTTTTGCGACGGTTAATTTCACCTCATATTACGCTGATGTAATAGACCATTGCGAGATTTACTCCGTTATGATGTACTCTATGGCTAATATTTACTTTCTTGTGATGATAATTTTCACCAAGTATTACGTTGATGTAGTAGACTATTGCCGAGATTTGAGTCGTTATGAAAGGAGCAATCACCGATATTTACATTGGAGTGATAGTCATTTTTATCAAAGATTAAGCTGATTTGACGGTTTAACAGCTGTATTTTCGATATTTGCGTCGCCGCGCCGTTTTGATGCTGATGTTATAACTGATTTGTATTCTTGCAACGGGTGTTTTTGCCAAGGCTTCCGTTGGTGTTGTAAGACACTATGTCCATGATTTGTGCAGGTGTGATGATCGATTTCGCTATGTAGTTCAATCGATGCAGAATGACTAAAATTTCAATATTATAGCTAAATTTGTAACTACTAATAATTTAAATTTTAAAGCAATTCATTTAATTGCTTTGAATGTAGCTTAAAAAACTAGAAAATTGGGCTTAATTAAATTCGCCTGTCATTTTCGATATAGTAGTATAATTCTTTAAACATTAAGAAAAAGAAATCGTTATTAAGTTATGAAAAGTGAGAATACTATTTTCAACGTCTGAGACTACTATTTTGGCTACTATTTTTAACATTTGAGGCTACTAAAGCAACTATTTTTAAGGCTTATAGTCAGTGGCAGCCCTGTCTTAATTATTTATTTTAAAATATCCAAGTTAAACAATCCTGGTGTAAGACTCCAGAAAATATCAAGTTTTTTTGTAGTTTACTTCAAACCAAGCAGTTTACTTCTAATCATCAGAAATTCAAACAAAGAAACAAATTTTGCAGTCTGCTCTATCTATGCATCTGATATTAAGATTTCTCATGTAGGATTTACTGATGTTGAAGTTCATATCAATTCTAAAATGCACAGTGACAACATCAAATGTAATAATAAGAATTCGAAAGCCTGCATAATTGATATTTGTGCATGTTATTAAACACTTTGAATACCACCAACTCATTGTATGTTTCACTAGAGTTTTTGTGTCATAAAGCATGTTTTATTTAGTTGTAATGTAGACTAAATCATAAACCTCATCAGAGATTTCATCGTAAAGTTTAAATTTGATTTATTTTTAAATCCAAGTTAGTTTTTTATTTTATAATTTCCATTTAGTGCTAAAATGTAACAATTTGTTATATTTGAGAGCAATTTAATATGATACAATTTTTTTTTTTTTATTAATTTTGCATTTGTAATAGAATTACTATTATTTCTATATTACATTCATAAATATTGCTGCTATTTGACTTTTCATAAGTCATAGGAATGCAAATATTTGTTCCGTAAAAATTGTACTAATTTGAAAATTCCAATGTTGGCAGGTATGATTTTGCTGAAAATTGATATGTGCAGTATATGATATCATGTGCAAACTTTTATGTCTTAAAATATTGTTTTTGTTCTACATTTGTTTAATTTAATTGAGATTAAGAAGACAAAGAATCGTCAGCAAAGTATCGAGAAAAGTTAAATCTATCTCCGGAATGCGAGAATATTATTTTTAAACTTTTTTTTTTAATAAAATAGAGAGAGATTTGGTAAAAGATCTGTCACTAATTCTATTAAAGAATGTTAAATTCATTCCCGAATATATATTTCAAAGGCGGATTCAATGTCCCACCAGGTAAAGAGATTCAAAATAAACAAAATTAGGTTTACCATGCTTAATGTTGGAGTTTTTAGAAAGTTAGTGGTGCAATTTTAAACTGGCTTAATTTATAGTTTAAATCAGTATCGAGTAACGTAACTCACATACAAAAATTTGGTTTATATTTCATCTATGAACAGAACATAAATTAACATTTGGTAATTATTTTTCCTTTGCATTATAGATTTTAATTTCTCCAACCACAAAAAAAGAAAAGAAAGAATAAGCTGGTTTGCCAATATTTTTATACAACCCTTCTTTTATTTAGTTTGACAATGGCACAATGTTGCTGATGTTACAGCTTACCGATGATTTTACTTTTAAACGCTTTTAAAATAATTATATTGTTACAAAAAAAATATTCGGGTAATTCTTTAAAAAATCACTTAATTTCTTACATACTATACTTTTTTGAGTGCAAACTAGAAAAATCAAAAAATAATTTAAATGTATCCATTGTGATTAATTTTTATTTTGGAGTCATAAATTTAAGTTTTCAATTAATGTTTTGTTTACTTCTTTAATGTATTCTTTTTTTTTCTTCTTACAGATAAACACTTCCTGATCCAGATAAACACATCCACATTCTGAAACTATACCCGAGTTAAAACCGTGGCCCATTAAAACATTTCTGAACTCCAAATTTGTGACATCACACGAGTAAAGTCTCGTAGGTGAAAAAAAATTAAATTCATAATACTTTTGTATTTTCTAGTGTTATCCAACGAATATATTGAGCAGTGCAATTAGTTTTTATCTTTATGCTTTCAATTAATAAAAAATCGAGTTTGAAATTAGCCAAAATCAAATGCGCGTTGACGTCTCACGCAAAAGTGGCTTTTTCCTGCCAAATCGCAAAGTGAAAAACTAAATATTATTTTTAACTATATCTATCCGAGCTCAAATTTTGAAAGAATGGTATTGTTTTTCATGATTTTTTTCTCTACTTTTATTTAAAATAAAACCAAAAAAAAGTGAAAGTTCCTCATTGTCATTAAAATAGTACTGAAAATAAATTAGTACAATTTTCCCCCTATAAAATTAACTCAGTGTGTCAAAACATAAAGGAGTTTTAAGAACAAAGTTGGCTCTTTTTCATTGGCTTATATGAGCAGCAAACTTATCATGTTCAAAAAGTTTGCTGTAGCACTTTTCAATCAACAAGTAAAAGAGAAGGTTCATTCCCATTGGTCTTCTAAGCGCTGTCCAATTTCCAGCGAGCACAGGATGCATGTTCAATTAGGTGGCTTAGACTTGCCGCTCTCTCTCCCCACTCTCCGCCAGTTGTGACGGTTCACTAACAACACCCTGGAAACAGGTATAGGAAAATAACTTTATGGTATTTCCCCAAATTGAAGAGAACTAACTCAACAAGGCGCTGATTAATTGATAAAGTTCTATTAATTCGAGGTGGCAGGCGTTGCATGTCATCACATCACATTCATCCCAGCAGGAGCTCTAGTGTCCGGTTCTGACAAGGCTCTGCAGCTATTCACGAACTTCACAGGTTTGTAGCTGCTTTTGGCAGTTTATCCCCACCACAGTTCTGGGTAATGTAACCCTTCACTAAATTCATTGAAATCTGGTTCTTTCTTCTGGGGTGTTTGAAAAGTGGTTCTTTCATGGATTATTTCACATGCTTCGAAAATTAGTTCCAAGCTTCCAAACAAAATTGTAGCCTATTGGCTCTTAAAACTTTTGAAAACGTTTGATTTTGTGCGTGATTCCATCGTTCAGTGCGAAAGTTTTTATTAAGGATTTCCCTTTCATTTAACAAATAACACTGTTAACATATCTTTTTTTTTTTTTTTCAACCGTATTAAATGCATTTTGCATAATCCACCCCACAATTGTATATCTAAAGTACAACCCTTAGCTAAAAGTTATCTATCTCCAGTGCATATGTTTATATCAGTGGTTATTTTTCTACAAACTCAGTTTATTCAATAAACTAAAGAATTATATTTTAAAATATGTTATTACATTAAGTAAAAGAATTTATACAGGGTGTCACAAAAGGTCATGTCCAAACGGCACACATGGTTGTGTCAGGTCATGATTAAGCAGAATTACATAGGAAAGGGGGGTCGGAAACGCGATCGTAATCCGCTAGAGGGCAATAATCTCTAGCAGACGAAAGCGCGGGCAGTCGGATTAATCGAAGCGCGGACGTTGCAGAGAGCCGGCACAGTACCGTGGCCAAAACGATCCCCGGACCTAACCCCCCTGGATTTTTACCTCTGGGGATACCTGAAGTGTCTGGTGTACGAGACACCCGTTCCATTGGACATGGACCTCATCGCACGTATCGTTGAAGGGGCGGCACGTGTCCGGGAGACTACTGGCCAATTCGAACGAGTTCGCGATTCCATGCGTCACAGATGTGAAGCATGCATCACAGCTGATGGGGCCAATTTTGAGCACTTACTAAGATTTGTAGCATTTTTCTTTTTTATTTGGTACTGTTTTGTTGTAAAATAGAGATTTTTTACACCGTTTGTTATCTTTTCTTTGCGTGACGGTTACGATGAAATTTCACTGTCAAAATTGCATTTCTGACCCCCCTTTCCTATGTAATTCTGCTTCCTCATGACCTGACACAACCATGTGTGCTGTTTGGAGATGACCTTTTGTGACACCCTGTATAGACGATATCAATGACAGTTAACTTCAACAATTGCACATGCAAGTAAAATGAAATTGCAAAAGAAAAGTTTGTGATTATCGGGAAAAAAAAGTATGAAAGAAAAAGGTGCAATATTTATATTCTGTTGGTTCTCGTCTAAATGTAATTGAGTAGATTTTATTAATGTGCGTCATTTTTAAATGGTGATATTTCCTTCCAGTATTTTTCTAAATGTAATGCATTTTCTTCACATCTGTTCATATTGTTTTTCAAGATATTTCTGAATATTTTCCATTGGATCGAGGTCCAAACTATTTGTGGGTCACATCATTGGCTGTAATTGATAATTTTCTTGATCTAACTTCGATAAAAATTCCACATTGTCGAAATGAAAACTGAAACCGGAGAAATACTTCCTCAAAATTGGGAATCAAAAAATTCTCTAAACTGTCTATATATATATCAGTATTCAGAATTTTTTCCATTTCTTCAAATGACATGCAACTATAATAAGAACATTATCATCGAAAGATATTTTTTGTTTTCATGTGTGATCTTTTAATTTTTCATCAGCTCTTCTCCTCATAAAGGTTCTAAAATCATCCACTGTTCCAAGACAAGTTCGAAATTCGACCTTAAAAGAAACTCTTTTTCAATCACCAAAACACCAACTTCCATGATTTGGCCTTGCATGCCAAAGATGCTGGGTTCGAATCCTGGGTTAGGTATGGAGGGATTTTGTTGTTAGGAATCCATGTTAAGCTGTAGGCTCCTGTCTGATTATCTGCAATTGTACTAAAAAAAAGAAAAAGATTTTTGAGCTTACAAGCCAACTAACCGTTCCCCAAAGGTCGAATGCTTTCTTGATGATATTGAGCCAACCTGATAGCTGTGGGGTTAATATTCTGACCTCGCATGCCAAAGGTGCCAGGTTTGAATCCTGGGTTAGATATGGATGTTCATTGCTGTTCGGAATCCACGTTAAGCTGTAGTTTCCGGCCTGATTAGCCATTATTGTGCACAAAAATGTGTTGAGCGTACAAACAAACCAAACCTTGATGAAATCGTTGATCAGAATTTTATAATTTTGAGACATAATTAGATTCTTTTAAAAAATGCATCATATTTTATACTGCAACACTAAGGTTTAGACAGTGAATAATTTCACACAGATTTCAAAATAAATTTAATTTATTTCCTTAATACAGTTTCTGCTCTATGCATACCTAATATTATTTTTTAAAATAAAACTTAATTGTGTTTGTGTGGCAAGTTGTAAATTGGTGCATATTAACAGTTTCAAAAGTTTAGACACATATTAAATTAAAATAAACACGATTTAAAAACTTAATTATGCATCCATTCTTGTTGATTAGTTCTTATATCAACAAGTTTCAATCGAAGAAACTAATTCCTTGGGACTTGATTTAGAACTACTTTCCTTTAAAGATATCTTGAGTACAATGCAGGGTTCGCATTCTTGACTTGAAATTCCTATTATTCCTTCAATTTTTGTTTCTTAAACTTGTACTTAAATTTGTCGTTAATTCTGAAAAATAATTATGAACACCAAATCTTCCCTATTTTCCTCCAAAACTTGCGGAAAAATATTAAAATTTTAAATATTTTCTAACTATTTTAAATTGTAGCAAAACTCGTGTTTGTTTAATTTTTAAAGTTGAAGCAATATTCTCTTTTACATACTTTGAATATTGCTTAAAAATGAAACAAGTGGATTTATTTAACTTTGTATGTTTGTCAAAAGACTAAATTGTTTAATTATATAACTGTTGTTTTGTTAAAAATTAATTTGCTGTTAATTTGGTTTTAAATCATTTTTTTACCTGTATTGAAACAAGTTTTGCAAATATTATGTTTGTGTAAGGAGTTTCTATCAGCTTTTAAAGAAACATCCCTAAATTTTTTTAAAAATATCCCCAAAATTCTTACTTAAATATTAAGGAAATTTACTGCGTTCCCTGCTTCCGACTCGTGAGGTCACACTGCTCGTAGATAGAATATTCCTGGTCAGCCGAGTACCGCAGTTCTTCTTTCCGGGTCGCGAGGTCACTTTACATGTAGCTGGAATTTACCCGGTCAGCCGAGTACCGCAGTTCGGCTTTCCGGGTCGCGAGGTCACTTTACACGTAGCTGGAATTTACAAGGCGAGCCGAGTACCGCAG
The DNA here is from genome assembly GCA_963978545.1 of Linyphia triangularis. NCBI lineage: Eukaryota > Metazoa > Arthropoda > Arachnida > Araneae > Linyphiidae > Linyphia > Linyphia triangularis. The sequence goes on from OZ021725.1 coordinate 105,508,860, forward strand.
TTCGGGTCGCAAGTTCACGATACATGTAGCTGGAATCTTGCTAGTCAGACGAGTACCGCAGTTCGGCTTTCCGGATCGCGAGGTCACACTACTCGTAGATTGAATATTCCCGGTCAGCTGAGTACCTTAGTTCGGCTTTCTGGGTCACGAGGTCACTTTACACGTAGCTGCTATTTTCCCGGTCTGCTGAGTACCGCACTTAAGCTTTCTGGGTCGCGAGGTCACACTACCCGTAGATTGAATATTCCTGGGCAGCCGAATACAGCAGTTCGGCTTTCTGGGTCGCGAGGTCACTTTACACGTAGCTGCTATTTTCCCGGTCTGCCGAGTACCGCACTTAAGCTTTCTGTGTCGCGAGGTCACACTACCCGTAGATTGAATATTCCTGGGCAGCCGAATACAGCAGTTCGGCTTTCTGGGTCGCGAGGTCACTTTACACGTAGCTGCTATTTTCCCGGTCTGCCGAGTACCGCACTTAAGCTTTCTGGGTCGCGAGGTCACACTACCCGTAGATTGAATATTCCTGGGCAGCCGAATACAGCAGTTCGGCTTTCTGGGTCGCGAGGTCACTTTACACGTAGCTGCTATTTTCCCGGTCTTCCGAGTACCGCACTTAAGCTTTCTGTGTCGCGAGGTCACACTACCCGTAGATTGAATATTCCTGGGCAGCCGAATACAGCAGTTCGACTTTCTAGGTCGCGAGGTCACTTTACACGTAGCTGCTATTTTCCCGGTCTGCTGAGTACCGCACTTAAGCTTTCTGGATCGCGAGGTCACACTACCCGTAGATTGAATATTCCTGGGCAGCCGAATACAGCAGTTCGGCTTTCTGGGTCGCGAGGTCACTTTACACGTAGCTGCTATTTTCCCGGTCAGCTGACTACCGCACTTAAGCTTTCTGGGTCGCGAGGTCACACTACCCGTAGATTGAATATTCCTGGGCAGCCGAATAAAGCAGTTCGGCTTTCTGGGACGCGAGGTCACTTTACACGTAGCTGCTATTTTCCCGGTCAGCTGAGTACCGCACTTAAGCTTTCTGGGTCGCGAGGTCACACTCCCCGTAGATTGAATATTCCTGGGCAGCCGAATACAGCAGTTCGGCTTTCTGGGTCGCGAGGTCACTTTACACGTAGCTGCTATTTTCCCGGTCTGCTGAGTACCGCACTTAAGCTTTCTGGATCGCGAGGTCACACTCCCCGTAGATTGAATATTCCTGGGCAGCCGAATAAAGCAGTTCGGCTTTCTGGGACGCGAGGTCACTTTACACGTAGCTGCTATTTTCCCGGTCAGCTGAGTACCGCACTTAAGCTTTCTGGGTCGCGAGGTCACACTACCCGTAGATTGAATATTCCTGGGCAGCCGAATACAGCAGTTCGGCTTTCTGGGTCGCGAGGTCACTTTACACGTAGCTGCTATTTTCCCGGTCAGCTGAGTACCGCACTTAACTTTCTGGGTCGCGAGGTCACACTACCCGTAGATTGAATATTCCTGGGCAGCCGAATACAGCAGTTCGGCTTTCTGGGTCGCGAGGTCACTTTACACGTAGCTGCTATTTTCCCGGTCTGCCGAGTACCGCACTTAAGCTTTCTGGGTCGCGAGGTCACACTACCCGTAGATTGAATATTCCTGGGCAGCCGAATACAGCAGTTCGGCTTTCTGGGTCGCGAGGTCACTTTACACGTAGCTGCTATTTTCCCGGTCTGCCGAGTACCGCACTTAAGTTTTCTGTGTCGCGAGGTCACACTACCCGTAGATTGAATATTCCTGGGCAGCCGAATACAGCAGTTCGACTTTCTAGGTCGCGAGGTCACTTTACACGTAGCTGCTATTTTCCCGGTCTGCTGAGTACCGCACTTAAGCTTTCTGGGTCGCGAGGTCACACTACCCGTAGATTGAATATTCCTGGGCAGCCGAATACAGCAGTTCGGCTTTCTGGGTCGCGAGGTCACTTTACACGTAGCTGCTATTTTCCCGGTCAGCTGACTACCGCACTTAAGCTTTCTGGGTCGCGAGGGCACACTACCCGTAGATTGAATATTCCTGGGCAGCCGAATACAGCAGTTCGGCTTTCTGGGTCGCGAGGTCACTTTACACGTAGCTGCTATTTTCCCGGTCAGCTGAGTACCGCACTTAAGCTTTCTGGGTCGCGAGGTCACACTACCCGTAGATTGAATATTCCTGGGCAGCCGAATACAGCAGTTCGGCTTTCTGGGTTGCGAGGTCACTTTACACGTAGCTGCTATTTTCCCGGTCTGCTGAGTACCGCACTTAAGCTTTCTGTGTCGCGAGGTCACACTACCCGTAGATTGAATATTCCTGGGCAGCCGAATACAGCAGTTCGGCTTTCTGGGTCGCGAGGTCACTTTACACGTAGCTGCTATTTTCCCGGTCTGCTGAGTACCGCACTTAAGCTTTCAGTGTCGCAAGGTCACACTACCCGTAGATTGAATATTCCTGGGCAGCCGAATACAGCAGTTCGGCTTTCTAGGTCGCGAGGTCACTTTACACGTAGCTGCTATTTTCCCGGTCTGCCGAGTACATCACTTAAGCTTTCTGGGTCGCGAGGTCACACTACACGTAGATTGAATATTCTTGGGCAGCCGAATACAGCAGTTCGGCTTTCTGGGTCGCGAGGTCACTTTACACGTAGCTGCTTTTTTCCCGGTCTGCCGAGTACCGCACTTAAGCTTTCTGTGTCGCGAGGTCACACTACCCGTAGATTAATATTCCTGGGCAGCCGAATACAGCAGTTCGACTTTCTAGGTCGCGAGGTCACTTTACACGGAGCTGCTATTTTCCCGGTCTGCTGAGTAACGCACTTAAGCTTTCTGTGTCGCGAGGTCACACTACCCGTAGATTGAATATTCCTGGGCAGCCGAATACAGCAGTTCGGCTTTCTGGGTCGCGAGGTCACTTTACACGTAGCTGCTATTTTCCCGGTCTGCTGAGTACCGCACTTAAGCTTTCTGGGTCGCGAGGTCACACTACCCGTAGATTGAATATTCCTGGGCAGCCGAATACAGCAGTTCGGCTTTCTGGGTCGCGAGGTCACTTTACACGTAGCTGCTATTTTCCCGGTCTGCCGAGTACCGCACTTAAGCTTTCTGGGTCGCGAGGTCACACTACCCGTAGATTGAATATTCCTGGGCAGCCGAATACAGCAGTTCGGCTTTCTGGGTCGCGAGGTCACTTTACACGTAGCTGCTATTTTCCCGGTCAGCTGAGTACCGCACTTAAGCTTTCTGGGTCGCGAGGTCACACTACCCGTAGATTGAATATTCCTGGGCAGCCGAATACAGCAGTTCGGCTTTCTGAGTCGCGAGGTCACTTTACACGTAGCTGCTATTTTCCCGGTCTTCCGAGTACCGCACTTAAGCTTTCTGGGTCGCGAGGTCACACTACCCGTAGATTGAATATTCCTGGGCAGCCGAATACAGCAGTTCGGCTTTCTGGGTCGCGAGGTCACTTTACACGTAGCTGCTATTTTCCCGGTCAGCTGAGTACCGCACTTAAGCTTTCTGGGTCGCGAGGTCACACTACCCGTAGATTGAATATTCCTGGGCAGCCGAATACAGCAGTTCGGCTTTCTGGGTCGCGAGGTCACTTTACACGTAGCTGCTATTTTCCCGGTCTTCCGAGTACCGCACTTAAGCTTTCTGGGTCGCGAGGTCACACTACCCGTAGATTGAATATTCCTGGGCAGCCGAATACAGCAGTTCGGCTTTCTGGGTCGCGAGGTCACTTTACACGTAGCTGCTATTTTCCCGGTCAGCTGAGTACCGCACTTAAGCTTTCTGGGTCGCGAGGTCACACTACCCGTAGATTGAATATTCCTGGGCAGCCGAATACAGCAGTTCGGCTTTCTGGGTCGCGAGGTCACTTTACACGTAGCTGCTATTTTCCCGGTCTGCCGAGTACCGCACTTAAGCTTTCTGGGTCGCGAGGTCACACTACCCGTAGATTGAATATTCCTGGGCAGCCGAATACAGCAGTTCGGCTTTCTGGGTCGCGAGGTCACTTTACACGTAGCTGCTATTTTCCCGGTCAGCTGAGTACCGCACTTAAGCTTTCTGGGTCGCGAGGTCACACTACCCGTAGATTGAATATTCCTGGGCAGCCGAATACAGCAGTTCGGCTTTCTGGGTCGCGAGGTCACTTTACACGTAGCTGCTATTTTCCCGGTCTTCCGAGTACCGCACTTAAGCTTTCTGGGTCGCGAGGTCACACTACCCGTAGATTGAATATTCCTGGGCAGCCGAATACAGCAGTTCGGCTTTCTGGGTCGCGAGGTCACTTTACACGTAGCTGCTATTTTCCCGGTCTGCCGAGTACCGCACTTAAGCTTTCTGTGTCGCGAGGTCACACTACCCGTAGATTGAATATTCCTGGGCAGCCGAATACAGCAGTTCGGCTTTCTGGGTCGCGAGGTCACTTTACACGTAGCTGCTATTTTCCCGGTCTGCTGAGTACCGCACTTAAGCTTTCTGGGTCGCGAGGTCACACTACCCGTAGATTGAATATTCCTGGGCAGCCGAATACAGCAGTTCGGCTTTCTGGGTCGCGAGGTCACTTTACACGTAGCTGCTATTTTCCCGGTCTGCTGAGTACCGCACTTAAGCTTTCTGGGTCGCGAGTTCACACTACCCGTAGATTGAATATTCCTGGGCAGCCGAATACAGCAGTTTGCCTTTCGGGGTCGGGAGGTCACACTACAAGTAGCTGGAATTTTCTGGTTAGCAGAGTTCCGCGGCTTGGCCTTCTTGGTCGCGAGGTCACTATACACGTAGCTGGAATTTTTCCACTTAGCCAAGGACCGACATCATCAGGATTCACATTCACCCTAAAATTTTTAACGTTCCTTAAATTTTTGTTTCTCTCTAAAATTCTTACTATTGTATTTAAATTTTTCGCTAATTCCTAAGAAGAACTAAGAACTTCCCGATTTTTGTATTCCGTTAACAAATTCCATTAGTCTTCCCAAGTAAAATAGTTTCTGAAGTTTTAATTATTCCAATTTTGATTTTGAACAAACTATTTTAATTTTTAGTAAAATTCATATTAGTTTTTGTTTTTAAATTTAAGCAGTTTTTTTTAAGTACTTTGAATGTTGCTTAAAAATTAAATAAGTGAATTAAATTAAATTAGTATGTTTGTTAAAATAGTATAATTAATTATTTAACTGTGATTTTACTAAAAAGTTGTTTGAAGTTAATTTTTTTTTAATTGCCATTTCTTTGCAAAGAATATGTTTGTGTTAGGAGCTTCTGTCAGCTTTTAAAGAAATATCCCAAAATTTTTGTAATTGTCCCTAAAATGTTCAATATTTTAGTGATAATTATAAAAAAAAATTCTTTAAAATATTCCTAAAATTTTTTGGAATTATCCCTGAAGTTCCTACCTAAGTAATTTAGAAAATTTTCTACGAGCCCTGCATTTGCAAAAGAGTCTTGTCTAACATTGCTATAAACTCAACAACATATTTTAACTCAAAAGATTATTCATTGGATTAAAGTATGGGCTACACGCTGGCCAATCGAGAACATTTATGTACACTGAAAATTAAACCAGATTTTTTTTTATTGTTTGCTGTAAGGACTGACTTTGGACCACCTAGAAGCTCAGCAACTATCTGAAGGTTATCCATCAATGTCTTTGTGTAGTGTTTTGTAGTTTGGTGACCACTGAAAAAGTGCAGAGACACTTGTCCGTTGTAGTAAAAGGCTGCCTTAACTATCACCAATGTGTTTTGGACAAAAATATATATTTATACTGAGGTTGTATGAGTTAGTCATGCCAGCATGATGCTCTGCCATCTTGACCATCCAAATTTAACTTTTTCTCCATTGCTAAATATCAATTGTTGGCATTTATGTCCATATGAGATATGATTGTATAGGTTTATGGGTAGATTTGATTTGTGACTTACGATATATCTTCAGAGCTGATTTCTTTTTAATTTTGCAACAAACCATTTTTCCTGTTTCCAAAATTCATCTATAAATCGTATCCGAGATCGTATCTTAAGATTTCACGTACAATTGTTTACTGGGCACTCGTCAGTCTTAAGATCTCACGAACAATCGTTCGTTGGGCGCTAGCCTATCTTTAGATCTCAAGAACAATCTTTTGCTGGACACTTTCCTGTTTCAAGGTCTCGCGATCATCGCGTCCATTTGTTGTACTCGTGGCCTTCAATATCTGCATGTTGCTTTGTATTTGCATCCATTGGATGTTGTTCGATAAATTGATTTCTTTGGTCAAGTAATAATGGCTGAAATTTTCGAAGCTAGCTTACCTTCAGCCTTCAACTGCCAAATCTCCGTAACGTTACCTTCTGGAATTCATTTACCACGTTGCATCTAGACTATTCAAAGCATTTTTTGTTTGAAGTATTTGGAAGTCTGTAACGTCATCGGGAACTTTTAAATCGTGTCTAAACTTTTGCCACAAGAGCATTTCTGATTTTACTACAAAAATTAATATTATAGCCTATCAAATAATTGTGTTTTGATTATAGTATGCTATAAGAGTGTTTGAGTATGTTTAAAAACTTTTGTAATTTCTACTATCACAATTCTAAATTTTACTGTCTAATGTCTTCATTGTCTAAACTTTTGTGTCATGGCGTATTGACAAATAAGTACATTCAGGTATTAAGTCTTTTTTTTTCAAGCGCATCAATTAACCTTCTATACCTTAAATTTTAATTTTTTGGATGACTTTTTAATAAAGCATAATTTTTAAATCCTCTATGTTAACTTCGTTTTTAGATGTGTGTCGGTGGTGGCAAATCTTTGAATGGATAATTAATGCGTTTGCCTTCATCCAATGGAGCTGAAACCGTTATTGATGCCAATACATTTTATCAAGTTTAGAGGATAAAAAAAATTGTCATGAAAAAATGGATAATGGTTAGTCAAAAGCACGGAATCGGCACATTACTGTATACAGGGTGCGTACGCGGCCTGGAAAACCTGGAAAGTCCTTGAATTTCATTATTTTTTTTCAAGGCCTTGAATAGCCTGGAAAAATAGGATTATTTCTAAAAAAGCCTGGAAAGTCCTTGAAT